>QLOH01000559.1:0-674561 GCA_026901365.1 Sesbania bispinosa
TGGTATCGTCAGTAATTGTCTGCAGCAACCCTCTTTAGTCTTTATTCTCTCTCCCCTTCCCTTATTCTAAAGAGTAAATACTTTCTCTGTTTCGGTTTCCTTCCAATGTCTTTATTGTCCTACATCAATTTGGTATCAGGACTAACTTCCTTTCAACCATTTATGCCTTTTGCCATCAAAAGAATATCATACAAAACCCAAAGAATTTAAGTACTCAAGACTGTTGTTCCACATGTATAAAATGTTGCTGCTATCAAAAGGCTGATTGAGCTCCATTTCATTGTCTTAATCTCTGTTATACCTTTTCAACATTGATCTCTTCTTTAGGGTAGTTGCATTGATCAACCGGCCCTGCTACTATAACTGGAGGGTGGCCTATAACATTCCTCTTAAGATTGTTGCTGACCGTCATTACATGTGCTGGCATGCACCAGTGGTTTCACTGGTTTGTCTGATCATGAGCCAGAAGATTTTCAACGTTCCTTTTCACCATTCAATTGTTTATTCCTTTTTAACCTGTCTGAACTTGTAATCATTTGCTTTATTGTTTGGGCTACTCACAAATACATAGAACAAAGATAAGAAAGAAGGGGCTTTGGCCTTTGGGTTTTGGTAATTTGGTGTCTAAGAACATTGCTCTAGCGGTTTGAATAAGAATGCTTGTTTAGAAACATCATTTTGAAAGATTAAAAGTGATTGGGAGGGAAAGGGAATCATGGTATCTACCCATTTGATATTCAGTGTTTTCATGTATTGAATGTCTTTTTTTCTATATTATGTTATCTGATGAGCCCAATATCTATTACCCGCATTTTCATTAACTGTTTCTGCAGCCGTACGAGGAATTATCTTGTTCTCTAGAGAATTTTGAGCTTTTGATCTGCTCCATGCCTCGCCCAGAAGGTAAATCATTCCCACTATGCCCATACTACTACGTGATCGTTTGTTTTCAATTTCAACAGGACAAAACCATGTTTTGCAGAATCGATTTTAAATCACTTCCGTCCAACGTACTTAATAAAGCGTGCATCATCCATCTCAAACATTCATTTCTAGAATCTATTATACTCAACTGTAAAACAAACGGACCCTACATCAATCCCCCATTTGAAGGTATTGAAGCACTCATCAATACGGCTAAAACTAGCACTTCTGGCAAGATTGGCTAGGGAGCAGGCATGCCATGCATCCTATGCCCCCATCCCACTTGCCCAAATTATCTGGTTTCCTAGGGTGTATGTGCTTGCCCAGAGTGCAGTGGGACACTTGTCTTGGATCTAGTAAGTGCTCCCAAATGGCGAATTTGTTGCAATATGTGCAATTGCCTAGTTTTTCTTGTAGAGGGTGCTCATAGAATATCCACAACTAAGGAATGGTGCCCTGAATGTGACTCTTCCATCATAGAAGTGGACTTCAACAAGGAAACAACTCCTCTAGAAGACGGGTCAACCTTGCACCGTGGTTGCATTCTTTGTGATGAGTTACTACACTCCCTTGTGGAGATGAAACATGGGAGAGGTTTCAAGCATATGAGATCACGAGGAAGGGGAGCAAGAAGAGGAGGATAAAGGGACAGGGGACGCGGGGTTGGAAAAATGATGGATCCAAAAAATGAGTTTCCGAGATTTCTAAGCCGTGCTTATCTGTTCATTATGTCTGTAGATATAAATTATTTATGTTAAAAAAAGAGAGGGAATTCACCGCATGTTTCTGGAGATTGATGGGGAAAGAATTATCATTTTAGTCCCTGAAAGATTACCCAACCACATTAGCATCAACTGTATATAGGTAATCCACATATGCATTATGTTAACTTTAACTGAGTCAAGTTAACGGAGGGACCAACTTGATTGACGTTAATATAATTCAGGGATTATTTTGTTAATTTTTGTCTTTCAGAGACCAAAATTACGTTTTACTCCTTAAAATTATTACACAAGTGACATGACTAACACAAGTGACAGTATTTCAATATCAAACTATTTGACATTGTATTTTCTGTATATGACAAAAATATCACATATTATAAATCTTAAAATGGAATAAATATATATTCTTATGAAATGATAAAAAAAAGTTCGTAGTATTTTTTAACAACTTTATCTTTTCCTGCTAAATATGATTGGTTTAGAAGCATTTTGTATCACAATGTCCTTTTCTTACTTCTATTCTGTTCTGTCCCTTAAAAAAAGTTGTTGCGTTTTTTACACAGACAGGCAATTTTTAATCAATTTTGAATTTGTATTATTTGGTTGGCTTAGCAAGGCCCTTTAAGTTAACAAGAAGTTATCATCTAATGTTTTCCATAACAAAAATATAAAACAGAATAGAATAAAACAAAATGATAGAGGATATCCCATCTGTGTGGTTTATTTGTTTATTTTTTTTAAAAAGTAAGAACATGCAGTGCATTTTCCTGTTTCTTTAACATTATATATCAATCACATTATATTTTTCATTTTTTAGGTGTGTTTTCATGTCTTCTTCTTGGTGTTAGTTGGGCAGGGCTGGAGCAAAATGAGCCCAAATGCACCGCCATGAAAATGACATGCAAGAGAAACAAAACGTAAAAGTCAAAAGAGGAACGCGTAAGAAGATTAAGATAATGAAACACACTTTTCCTTCTCATTCCTCTTGTCCAAAGTCAAACTTTCAAGTTTCAACCTCACCTCACCTAATCAAATATTCATCCAATCCCCACCTCCTTCTTCCATTCCCATGTTGTTATTTTGATCCTTTCTCTCTTTCCCTTCACATCCAAACCCATCTCCGATATGGGACTTCATTACAGAAAGTTGTTATCTGACTCTGACTACTGTGACATTTTCTGTCATGTAGATAAGTCTTGTTCATCAGATTGTGATGATTGCATCAAGAGCTGCAACTATCCATCATCACATCACTCCAAAATCAAAACTTCCACTTACTTGATTATCAGTTTTTCTCTTGCAGCTACAGCTTTCTTTGTTGTGTGCTGCTATGCCATATATGTCAAGTTTTTCTCTGGTAGGAACAGGTCAAGGAGGAGGGTTTTATCACAGCAACAAACAGAAGATGATGATTTTGTTGATGAAGAACATGGCCCTATGGTGGACCATCCCATATGGTACATACGCACCACTGGTCTCCAACAATCAATTATCACTGCCATCACAGTTTGTAAGTATAAAAAAGGTGAAGGCTTGATTGAAGGAACAGAGTGTTCTGTTTGTTTGAGTGAGTTTCAAGAGGATGAGAATCTCAGACTTTTGCCAAAGTGTAACCATGCTTTCCATTTACCTTGTATTGACACTTGGCTTAGATCACATACCAATTGCCCCATGTGTAGGGCTCCCATTGTTACTAACCCTGCAAGGATTCCATCTATGGAGCCTAATCCTAATGTTTTGGGTTCAAGTTCAGTGGAAAGTTCAAGGATTGAAGTTTTGGAAAATAGTGGGGACACCAGTGGTAGAAGGGAAGATAGTGCTAATGGAGAAGAAGAAGAAGAACAAGAAGTTGAAGATGGGAGAAGGGTATGTGAAGGTGAGAATTCAGCTTCAGAGGTGGTAAATATGCAGCCAAGAAGATCAGTTTCTTTGGATTCTTCTGCTGCTGCTAAGATCAATCTTGCTCTTGCAACTGTTGGAATAGGATCTCTTGGGAATTCAAATAGACAGCAGGTGGAGGAAGTCAATGTACAAATTGTTTCAAAGAGGGTTTCTGGAAATGGGAATTTGGTAGTGAAAGGTAGTTCTTCTTCAAGGACAAGATATCTGCAGAGTGCACCTAGTTCAATGAAGAGGTCAAGATCCTTAAATGGTAAACACTTATTGTCATGGTATAGCCGCAGCCAGAAGAAGCCCAATGCTCCTCTCAGAAGCTTTTGATTGTCCTCTTGGCTCCTTAGAAGAAGCTCTACAAGCTGAGAGTTTGAGGGATTTCTGTGTGAATCAAATAAGTCATGTGATGATAAAGTGTATAATAGCAAAGCAGAAGGTTACACACAATTTGAGGATTATCCTTGCTCAGAAGGTGCCAAGGCCACATAACCATCAAAATGTATGTGTCCTATTCCTAATCTAGAGTAATGTATGGATTGGATGCTGATTGCTAAATTAAATGCAGGGATTAGGGAACATTTGTATAGAATTATGAGCTTCTTATATGCACAACTCAATCACTTAATCTATATAATATTATTCACTTGTGAAAATTTGTATGAACTTTGAATTAATGTTTTGCATTTTTTTTATTATGGACCAAAGAAATAAAAAAGACACTGATGTTGCCCTAATTGGAATTATTAACAGGATGCACCTATTTTAATTAAAAGGACACACTCCTACATGAAATAACTATTGGAGCGGCATAGTCTAAGTCAGAAAATCCAAGTCTTCCTCTGAAACACTTTTGATTGTCTTATTATGCAGGTTAAAGTTACTGCCTAATGCCTATCTAACTCTCTCTGAAAAGCTGAGAGTTTGAGAGTTTTCTGTTATTTGATGCTGATATGCACATCAACAAAATGCAGATTTTCTTTGCAAGAATCTGTGTTGTAAGTGTGGAAAATTTGATCTAGTGACCTCTTCTTTGATAATAAATAAATAAATATTATGGTCATATGGCTTGGTCCATTGAGGCAATTCCCCTTTTGTGGTACCTTTTTTAAATCTCACGTATGTATTCACTATCCATTATCTGATGTTAACAGAATTCAATTGCAAAGCTATCAATAGTTAGGAACGGATTCATAACTGGCTTAAAGGGGAAATCGTGTAAAGAGATGATAAATATATGAATTATATAAATAGTATTAAATTAAAATTTGTTTATCAAGGCAAATAAAAAATAAATTTTCATTTATATAGACATAAAAGTAAAAAAACTTAAATATAAGAAATAAATAATTAATTATGTAATATATTATTTTATTAGTGAAGTACACAATATATATATTTGTTGCGGAGGGGGCTCTCTAAATTTGTCGTTGTCTATGATATATCTATTATCTATGTCACTATTATCTATATCTATCTATTATATATATTAAAGTTGAGTTACAAACTCAATAGTCGTCACCTCACCTTTATTTTTGCCACCTCAGAGAAAATTTGAGGTGTCACCATCCCAAACTCACCCATTTTTCAAGCAATATGGTGATGAATTATCACCTACTATACCCTTACTTAATTACAATATTGCATGCATTATTTTGTCATTATTCCATGTCTCAAACTCATCCATTATCCACCTTTACTCAATCTCTTTTCCCTCTTTCTATATCACTATAAGCGCGGATTGATTTTAATATAGTATTGTATATAGAAGTATTGATGTTATAAAATACAGATATTAGTATTTTTGCATAGATGTAGTAAATTGTGAGGCATCGGTCATTGATTTTAGTCAAAGTAACTATATGTAAGAACTATTGACCGATTTATACATATAATTTCTTGGGTTAATTTTCAAATTCCATATTATGTATATGCTTCTTTGTTGTAAGATGTGCTTGGAATTGGAAAAAGAAAATTCAAAACTACTACACAAAGTGGAGTCCCATGGAAAAACAAATAAAAATAACACAAGCTGAATTACAATAGAAGTATAACTATTTATAATGGGTTTGGATTATGATTAATATTTTATTATTTATTAAATTTACAAATCATGATTTGAATTTATTTTTTATTTATACTCATTTCATGATATTTGAAATGGTTTTGATTTAGTTATTATATAATTATAATATAATTGTCTATTTTTTTTTGTTTTTTATCTTATTTAAAGTATAAACATAATAAAAATTTAAAGAACTGGTGAGATTTTTTTACTTCTTGTGAAATAAAATTTTATTTATAAGAGTAGGATAGTGAAATGTTAGTTTTGTTGTCGAAGTTCTTATATTTGGCTTTATGAATGTGGATATAGATTTATATTAAATTATAACTGAATTAATAATTTTATATTAAATTAATAAGATTAAAGATATTAAATTAAATTTAATGTTTATAGTGCATGAGTAATAACAATAATAGAAATATAAATGTGATAGAGGAGGAATTTGCAATATATTTTTTACGGGAAGACTTTTGGAATAACATATATGTAACTATTTTGTGACATATTAATTTATTAATGTGTGTTATTAATGTGGAAAGAGAGCATTGATGTGTGTATTTGGAGATTTTGGATGTTTAGAATGAGTGAGTGAATTGCAAGGAGAGGCATGACACATCATATTATTCTTGATGTGGCACAAATGAAGCTATGTGGCAATAATATGAATGACGTGGCAACATGTAAGCTTGCGACTCAGCTTTAATATATACTAGATTGTGACCCGCGCTTTGCGCGGATCGATTTTAATATAATATTGTATATAGAAGTATTGATGTTATTAAATATGTATATTAGTAGTGTTGCATAGATGTTGTAAATTGTGTGGCATCGGTTGTTGATTTTAGTCAAAATAACTATATGTAAGAGCTATTTACCGATTTATACGTATAATTTATTGGGTTAATTTTCAAATTCCATACTATGTATATGCTTCTTTGTTGTAAGATGTGCTTGAAATTGAAAAAAGAAAATTCAGAACTACTACACAAAGTGTAGTTCCATGGAAAAACAAATAAAAACAACACAAGCTGATTTATAATAGAAGTATAACAATTTATAATGGGTTTGGATTATGATTAAAATTTTATTATTTATTAAATTTACAAATCATGATTTGAATTTATTTTTTATTTATAATCATTTCATGATATTTGAAATGGTTTTAATTTAGTTATTATATAATTATAATATAATTGTCTATTTTTTTTTGTTTTTTTTATCTTATTTAAAGTATAAACATAATAGAAACAACTTATGAGATTTTTTTAGTTCTTGTGAAATAAAAATTTATTTATTAGAATAGGATAGTAAAATGTTAGTTTTTTTTGTCGGAGTTGTTATATTTGGCTTTATAAATGTATAGGTAGATTTATATTAAATTAATAAGATTAAAGATATTAAATTAAATTTAATGTCTATAGTGCATAAGTAATAGCAATAATAGGAATATAAATGTGATAAAGGAAGAATTTATAATATTTTTTTACGGGAAGGAACTTGTAATATGATGAGTATTTTTTGGAATATCACATATGTAACTATTTTGTGACATATTAATTTATTAATATGGAAAGAGAGCATGGATGTGTATATATTTGGAGATTTTGGATGGTTTAGAATGAGTGAGTGAATTGCAAGGAGAGGTATGACACATCATATTATTCTTGATGTGACACAAATGAAGGTATGTGGCAATAATATGAATGGCGTGGCGACGTGTAAGCTTGCGACTCATCTTTAATATATAAACAAATAAAAGCAACACAAGCTGAATTATAGTAGAAATATAACAATTTATAATGGGTTTGGATTATGATTAAAATTTCATTGTTTATTATTGCCCTGGTAATAGGGGATACCTATGGTTTACACCAAAATTTTTTTTACAAATAATGATTTGAATTTCTTTTTTATTTCTATTCATTTCATGATATTTGAAATGGTTTTGATCTAATTATTATATAATTATAATATAATTGTCTATTTTTTTTATCTTATTTAAAGTATAAACATAATAGAAATATAAAGAAAATTAATGTGTGAGAAAAAAATAAAATAGTAGAAACAGGACCGTCTCCTGTGAAAAATTTCCACAAGTCATAAAAAGAAAAAAAAAGATGAGAGAGAGAAGTGTAAAAACAAAAAATATTTCTTTTATAATGAAACATATTAATAAAAACGAATAATGAGAGAAAATATTTTAATATCATAATAAAAAAAGAAAATGAAAGTGGGATAAAAAAATAAAAGAAAAAAGAAAACGACAGGATTAAGACTGTCTCCCATTGACGTTGACCCATTATTCATAAAAATAAACAGTACAATGGAAGCTAAATTAATGGAGATAGAATTTTGATAAAAAATAAAAAAAAAGTAAAAAGGATAATAAAAAAAGAAAATTAATGTGTGAGAAAAAAATAAAATGGTAGAAACAGGACTGACTCCTGTGAAAAATTTCCGCAAGTCATAAAAAGAAAAAAGAAAAGATGAGAGAGAGAAGTGAAAAAATAAAATGGTAGGAACAGGACTGTCTCCCGTGGAGAATACCCGCAGTTCATAAAAAGATTTCTTTTATAATGAAACATATTAATAAAAATGAATAATGAGAGAAAATATTTTAATATCATAATAAAAAAAGAAATGAAAGTGAGATAAAAAATAAAAGGAAAAAGAAAACGACAGGATTAAGTAGGGGTGTAAGTGGGTCCGACCCAACCCGCGAACCCGATGAATCCAACCCAACCCGAAGATATTTAACAGTTTGGTTCGGGTATTCGGTTCGGTTCGGACATTTTCTTTGAAACCCGATCTGGTTCGGTTCGGGTATCGGATTTGCCTATGTTGAACCCGATAAACTCAACCTGAACTAAACCAAAAAAAGAAGTCCTAATTTTATTTCATTTTCATGCAAGGAGAGAACAAAAATAGGCGCAGCAGCAGAACAAGCAAAGATGGTTCCCAAAATCTTATTTCATCTGCTCCTCTCAATTTATTTTTCTCTATTTCTTTTCTTTTTTTCATTTTATATTTTAATTTAATTTCATCTTCCACTTTTTAAAAAAAAAAAGAAAAAATATTTATAACCCGATGACTCAACCCAACCCAACCCGAACATATTCGGGTTGGTTCGGTTCGGGTTACTCATTGAAAAAATACAAAACACGAATCAACCCAACCCACCACCATTCTATCGGTTCAAACTTGATGTCACTCCAAACCCGATCTAACTCAACCCGATTACACCCCTAGGATTAAGACTGTCTCCCGTGGAGGATACCCGTTATTCATAAAAATAAGCAGTACAATGGAAGCTAAATTAATGGAGATAGAATTTTGATAAAAAATAAAAAGAAAGTAAAAAGGATAATAAAAAAGAAAATTAATGTGAGAAAAAAATAAAATGGTAGAAACAGGACTGTCTCCCGTGAAGAATTTTCGCAAGTCATAAAAAGAAAAAAGAAAAGATGAGAGAGAGAAGTGTAAAAATAAAATGGTAGGAACAGGGCTGTCTCCCGTGGAGAATACACGTAGTTCATAAAAAGATTTCTTTTATAATGAAACATATTAATAAAAACGAATAATGAGAGAAAATATTTTAATATCATAATAAAAAAAGAAATGAAAGTGAGATAAAAAATAAAAGAAAATAGAAAACGGTAGGATTAAGACTGTCTCCCGTGGAGGATACCCGTTATTCATAAAAATACACACTACAATGGAAGCTAAATTAATGGAGATAGAATTTTGATAAAAAATAAAAAGAAAGTAAAAAGGATAATAAAAAAAGAAAATTAATGTGTAAGAAAAAATAAAATGGTAGAAACAGGACTGTCTCCCGTGAAGAATTTCCGCAAGTCATAAAAAGAAAAAAGAAAAGATAAGAGAGAGAAGTGTAAAACAAAATGGTAGGAACAAGACTGTCTCTTGTGGAGAATACCCGCAGTTCATAAAAGATTTCTTTTATAATGAAATATATTAATAAAAACGAATAATGAGAGAAAATATTTTAATATCATAATAAAAAAAGAAAATTAAAGTGAGATAAAAAAATAAAACAAAAAAAAACGGCAGGATTAAGACTGTCTTCCATGAAGGATACCCGTTATTCATAAAAATAAACACTACAATGGAAGCTAAACTAATGGAGATAGAATTTTGATAAAAAATAAAAAGAAAGTAAAAAGGATAATAAAAAAAGAAAATTAATGTGTGAGAAAAAATAAAATGGTAGAAATAGGACTGACTCTGGTGAAAAATTTCCGCAACTCATAAAGAGAAAAAAGAAAAGATGAGAGAGAAGTGTAAAAAAAAAAAAAAGAAAACAAGAGGCAGGGAAAGCACGAACAAAGAGAAGAAATAGGGAGGGTTGATGAAAATTTGAAAGGAAAATTTTTTTGAGAGAGTGACATGTGACCGATGTGTAAAGAGGTTTAATTATATTAAATAAAATAGAAGAAAAGATGAGAGAGAAGTGTAAAAACAAAAAAAAAAAGGCAAGGAAAGCACGAAGAAAGAGAAGAAATAGGGAGGGTGGATGAAATTTTGAGCTGGAATTTTTTTTGAGAGAGTGACACGTTGCCATGTGTAAAGAGGTTTAATTATATTAAATAGATTATCAAAATCATTTTTTCTTTACTTTGTTTAATTTGATAATTGTGTTTAACTGAGAAAACTGATAAAAGAATTAAAATATTTTTTAAATAATAAAAAATTTTAAAATATGATGTTCCTGACATGTCATTTTTGCTGATTAGGATGCCAATACTGCCATGTCATCACTAAACCTCTACTACTTAACGGAAGGACTAATATTGATGACGGAAAATTAATAAGGGACTAAAGTTAGGTGAAAAATTTGTTAGGAACTAAACACAAAATTAAAGAATTTTACATAGATCAAAAACATATTTAAGCCTTTTTTTATTTTTATATTTATAATAAGGTTGAGATTGGTTGTTCAGGTTGTAAATAAGAAAACTCGATACTCAACCCAAATTAATCGGGTTTTGCTTTATTGAACTCGATGACTTGACTTGACCCAACCAGTTATTTTTACCTTATATTGATTTGGGTTGATTGAATTGGTCGGATCTACTTGACCCATATGTAGATTTTGGATTGAATTACACCAGATTTAAAATTTAAGATATATAACAACCGTGAATTTTTTAAAAATTCAATCACTAATTTTTTATTTGATGTATAACTTTTAAAGTTGATCTCGCAATATGAAGTAGGTGTATATTGTCAATATTTTTAGCCTTTCTTTGTTTTACCATTATAACGAAAACTATGATTTTATATAATTAATTTTAAATTATATTCGGTTAATTTATTTCATAAAATGTGCATCAATCATTTTAATCATTCCGTTCTACTCAATTATAAAGAGTATACAAAGGACCTGTTTGGTTTGCATTTTCGTTTCCGGTTTCCATTTTTAATATGTAAGAAAAGAGTATACAAAGGGCCTGTTTGGTTTGCATTTTCGTTTCCTGTTTCCATTTTCTGTTTCTTGTTTCCTGAAATTTTACAAAGGAAAAAACTGGAAATGCTGGAAACAAAAATTTGCGGTTTCCAGCGTTTCCAGAATTTTATTTTGTAAAATTTCAAAAATAGGAAACAGAGTGAGAACAGGAAATGTTTTCGTAAACCAAACAGGACTTGTGACATAAGTGATCTTCAAGCTGCAAAATGATTGAATGAACAGATGACTGATGGCTGAGTTGATGTTAGACACGTTTCAGATAACCATAAACCGAGTAAGAAAGAGAACACATAAGATCATACCTCTTTCATTGTAATTGAAGAGGCAGGGCTTATTAATATTGGTATCTGCCCCTTCTCTTATTATTATCTGTTTCTCTAATGGCTCCAAGTCCAACAGTTCCTGAGATTAGCCCAAACTCCAACAAGGAAATTAGTTTCACAAGCGTGAAAGCACTATCTGAATCACCAGAGGTCACCACTATCCCCTCTTCATACACCTTCAACACCAACCCAGATGATGAAATAGTCACAGACCCAGATGAAGATGATCCAATCCCCATCATTGACTATTTCCTCCTGGTCCATGGTACACCTGATCAACGGGCCAAAACCATCCATGACATAGGCAAGGCTTGTGAGCAATGGGGAATCTTCATGCTGATCAATCATTCTGTGTCAAAGAGCCTCATGGAGAATATGGTTGATGAAGTTTTTGCATTTTCAATCTTAGAGAAGAGGAGAAGCAAGAGTATGCAGGTAAGGAAGTAATGGACCCAATAAGGTATGGTACCAGTTTCAATGTTGGAGACAAAGTCTTGTTCTGGAGGGATTTCCTCAAAATTTTGGTGCATCCAGAATTTCACTCACCAGACAAACCAATTGGGTTCAGGTTTTAGCTGGTTCTCTATCACTTTGTCTTCTAACACTGATGGTTGAGAGAAAGCATGTTATGTACTAAGTACTAATCATTATGACAGGATTGAGATCCTCTCTCATGTTCATGAAATTCCTCATGGCATGGTCATATTAAAATTTCACATTTATCTTTTTATTAAATAAGCAAATATCAAAAGTTATGAGCATTTATGAGGAGAGAGGATAGATATAAAATTTCAATATAGTATAGAGAAATCATAATTGTACAACAAAATCTTGTACAACATTTTACAACATAGATAGATATAGGAATAGAAGAGAGAGAATTGTGTGATGTGATAGATGATATGATGGAGAGAGATAGAAATAAAAAGTATGTTATATGAATTTGTTGTATGATTTTGTTGTATAAATAATTTATCTCGTATAGAGAAATCATAATGCTTGGATTGGATTAGATCAAAATCATGTTACATTTAGTCTAATCCAACGCTACATGATCCACGTTTGTAACATGATTTTGAATACTCAGTAACGTTAGATTGGATCCATGTTTGTAACATGATTTTGAATACTCAGTAACGTTAGATTGGATCCATGTTTATAACGTGATTTTGAATCAAATCATTTTAACATAAGAGGATACTGATCCATTAGAATAAAATGTTTTGTATGTTAAGTTCTTTTGTTTTATTGTTGAAGGGATGCATCTGCAGAGTACAGCAGAAGAACATGGAAAGTGGGAAGGGAACTACTAAAAGGAATATCAGAAAGCTTGGGATTGGAAGCCAATTACATAGACAAGACAATGAACCTAGATTCTGGTTTGCAAATGCTTGCTGCAAATCTCTACCCACCTTGTCCACAGCCTGAACTTGCAATGGGAATGCCCCCACATTCTGATCATGGCCTCTTGAACCTCCTCATGCAGAATGGAGTTAGTGGCCTTCAAGTTCTTCATAATGGAAAGTGGATCAATGTCAGTTCCACTCCAAACTGCTTCTTGGTCCTTGTGTCTGATCACCTTGAGGTACACAACAAGCCTTGCTGCTGGTTGGTTGCTGTTCATTTTGTTTCTCTTTCTTTTGATTCTTTGATAGGCTCATACCCTTTTGTTTTTGGAATAGATTATGAGCAATGGCAAGTACAAAAGTGTGTTACATAGAGCAGTTGTGAGCAACAGAGCTACAAGAATGTCCTTGGCATCGGTTATTGCACCATCCTTGGACACTGTAGTGGAACCAGCTTCAGAGCTGCTAGACAAACAAAGCAATCCAACAGCATATGTTGGGATGAAGCATAGAGATTACATGGAACTTCAACGAAGCAACCATCTTTATGGAAAGTCTGTGTTGGACAAAGTTAAAATCTGAATTTGAATCATCTAAAGTATTTCCTTAAGTAATAGGCTCAAAATTTTGTAAAATACAATAAGGGATTGAGTTTTCTTCTAAACATTTTGTATTAAATTTTGAAAAATACAGTTGAGTTCCCATATTTAGCATCTAGTACTAGTAAACGCCCTCTCTGAAGTAAACTCATTTGAATTTTAAACATTTTTTTGGGATGAATAATGCTTATGATCCGTTATTGCAGCCAAGATTTATAAATTATGTTCTGAATCAACTATTTTAAAAATAATCAAAGTGATGAAGATACATAAAAAATTTAGCCAACTATAGGATTCAAATTCAGTAACCTTGATGGTTAACAACTATGATGATGAAAGCATATAAGAAAAATAAATGTAATAAGTTTTCTAAAGGTGACATTGTTTAGCTGCAAGCACAACCAACAGAACTAGTAGCTTTGCTCTTCATTGAAGCTTCTTGAATCTTTCTTGCCTTGACCTCAGCCAAAACATTTCTAGCCCACTCTGCAAAATGGGTTTCATTATGACCAATTCTACCACTTTTGTATATTGACATGCATCTTCTATCATCTTCTGAATATGGACAGTCATCACCATTTGGGTCCCTCCAACTACCTTGATGTTTCATCCCTGACCAGCTTGCTATCCAATGGTAGACATATTGACCAACACCAGCAAGTTTTAGCCAACCTTTGGGAAAGAATTCCATGACACTGCTGTTTTTTTCCATGAGAAACATGTTGGTTAATTGAGCACCATGTGGAGATATCAAAATATCTGTCAAACTCATCAACTTCACCTGCATTAAACAAACCCTTATATTACTCATTTGTACAAATATTGTTGTGTGTGTTCTATTTCATTTGATGATTGGCCTTTCTGTCTGTGACTGTGACATTTTAATGACACTAAACTGATCATGAAAATAGAGTATAATCTGACAAATTTAATAGTAGATAGAAAGGTTATGGATCTCATTTTCGTCTGATGCTAAAACTAATTGCTGAAGTATGTATTCAAATTCACCTTATTTCTTTGTTCCCAATACCATCCTTTCCATAAAATTTTGCCAAGTCCCAACTAAAACAAAATTTACATCTCTCTTTGGCAATTTTTTTTTTCTTAGTTAATGTACTTTATTGGGAACAGAATTGGGGAACATGGAAAAGAGACAGAGGATTTGCCTCCCTATAGTATATATATGTTTTGAATAGTTCAATGAGATTAATTAGCATTTACCCTGCTCACAAAAGGTGAGATTATTGGAATGAGCTACCATAAACCGGCAACCTTCAATCTTAGCACATTCTTTGTGAAAAATTTCAGCCACAAGTGTATCATTCTTAAATGATCTTGGCCCTGTCCTCAAAAACAAAGTCATCCCAATCAATGGCAATCCTTTATCATTGAGTTTTATACTGCTTCTATTTAAGCTCACATTACAATAGATCCTAGCCTTGCACCTCATTAGATCATACACCTCCATCCTTCTCTCCCTTGACATGCCACCCTCATTGTGCCTCATAACCACTGCTTCCTCAAAGCAAACTGGCCCATCATCATCCACCCCATCAAACCTTTCAATAATTGGTGGCCCATTAAATGTGGCCTCCATCAAGGTGCCTAACCACAGGCCCATGTTGAACCTAAGCTCACCCCAATGATACAAGACCCACCTTGAGGGGAAGGAGCAATTGTTCATCTTATGCCAAGCCACAAATGGGACCATAGCTGATAAACCATGCCACAAGTTCTCATAGCTGTAATGGTTATATGACACAAAAGTTAAACCTTTCATGAAGGTGGTGTTATAAGGCAAAGCTTCAGGCCATGCTAGAGCATAGGAGTTCCAAGACCCATCATGGATGTCATGTCCTTTGAGACATAGAAGCCTACCCTGTGATGATTCTGATGGGAATTGCTGATATTGAACCTCACCATCTTCATGAGTGTCATACATGGAGCTCATGAACCATGTGTGGCCTTGAAGGGCAGCATGTGCATAACGAAGATCCTTAAGTGGAAGAAATGTGACTGAACTGCGAAGCTTGTGAACCATGGAATTGAGCTCATTGGTGCAATTGGTGGGGTTGTGAGTGGTGTTGAAAATGGAACTTTGCCATTGGTACATGACACTCCATGGTAGGGAAGGAGTAAGTAATGATGATGGTTGTGGAGTTTGAAGGAAGAACTGGATGTGCAAAACTATGAAGAAGGTGGCACAAGTGATGAGGATGAAGATGAAGAGTAAGCAAATGGGTATAGAACGATGTCCATTGTGTTTGATAAGGAAAGGCTTTGAGGGGCTTCTGCATATTTCAGTATGTGCTTTATTGGTAGCCATGGTAATAGGCCATGAAATGAAATATAATCATCAATGTCACAACATATATAGAAAGATATTTATATGGTTTCCATTTGAACCTCTCTAATTGCTTTGCACCCAAAAGAATTAAAAACAAGGTATGGCCAATTGATTAAGGATTGGAGGAAGTAACTTATATATATGCAAATATAACACCCCTAAGAACATGTTATTTGGCCTAATTAATAACGGTTGACAGGTATAATGGCACTGAATTTCCTTAATCTACTCTTGGCAAAGACATGGGTTTTGAACATGAAAAGTCTCTTAGATAACTTGTGAAAGTATTTTGAAGTTGCAATGTTTTGGTACAAATCACCTACTGTTCTATCCTACACGGGAAAAACAAGGAGAGTACAGAAAAGAAAAGGATATTGTTACGTTTCGTATTTATGAAATTATGATTGACTATTGAAGAAGTTAAATTCAGCTAACTTTAGCCGAATATCGTGCAGATTATATGGCGGATAATCTTGAAACTAGTATGAACATTGCAGTGGGGTTCATGAAACCAACGTGGTTCCTTGTGTCAATAAACATTTAAATGCAATCAAGGTTGCTTTCATAGGCATGACAATGCTGTTTATACTAAGTGAGATTTCTTTTTTTGGTTTCTCAGAGTATCCTCCCACCCGGGTAGGTAGGAGACTAATCTCTCAGGGTGACGCAAAACAGGTACCCCTCCCCAACAATATTTATTCCATACCCATGGATCTAAGTATTCATACTAAGTGAGGTTTGCAACCAAGAGAATATATTGTTCAAAAATCAATAAAATAAATTTTAATAATTTTATAATTTGTTAGACATATACATTTAGTTTTTTAATAAATAATTATAACAATTGATGATAATAATTTTACATTTTATATTTGAAAATATAATTTTCATTTTATTGAAGTCAAATAAAAAAAATTGAAATCTCCCTTGAAATGTCATAAAAATATAATGACACAAAATGCTGGCGAGCATGTTTTTTGTTTTGTATTTTTCTCAATAGAAATTTGCATTACTTTGTTTTGTGAGAAGCAATTACAAATCTCTTTTCCCCTGTTTTACGTTTAGAAAAAACAAACTAGCAGCAAGTCATTCGCAGTGTCTGTGTTTTCTTAGTAAGAGTAAACCCATAAATTTGATCCACTTTTTTAGCGTCTGCTAATTTATTCCATGATATTTAAAAGTAATTTCGTTAGTATCCGACATTCTTTATCATCCATCAATTTTATTTAGTATCATATTTTTTATTAATAGAGAATTGAGTTTTTACGTTAAGTTACACCTAGTAAAATTGTAAATTAGTCCCTAATATTTAACATTACAGACAATTTAGTTCTTGATATTTAAAAATGACTCTATTGGGGATTAAATGTTGAAGAAAACACATAACTCCTCAACTTTAAAAAATTTCTCAAAATATATTCATGTCCATTAGAAAAATGACCAATTATACTATCAAGGATCAAGTATGTTCTAATTAAATATCTTCCTCTTAACTTTTGACTTCATTCATTCTCTTTCTTATTTTTAATTTGTTTTTTACTTCAATTAGCCCATTTATTAAAGAATTTTAAGGATTATATTCTATTCTAAGACTGTTCATTAGAATCCTATTTACAAATTATAAAAACATTGAATAAAATTCAACATAAACAAAATAAAGATTAGCCCTTATTTATAATTTTGCACTTAATATATCATTGCATCGTATCAATGCAACTTCATTATTTTCAACGGTGTTTCTTCCCTCTATCCAAATTTCACCTACTCTTTTTATAATTTACACTCTTTTTCTCTCACAACAATGAAAAAACCCATAAAAATGTTAACACACTCTCTGTTTTAGCTTTGTTTCTTATTATTATTATTCTTCCATTATCTTGGTATTCATCATTTTCACATGGTGAGACACAAGTTCAAGTTTTATTTTAGGAGCTTCTTCCATGAGAGAGTTTTGGGTGGTCATGAGGAAAGTTCTCCAAGTGAAATTTTGGTCAATGTGTTTATAATGCAAATAGGATTCTAATGAATAATCTGAAATTAAAATCTAATCTTTAAGAGGGTTCATTTCCTTTTAATAAACGTGCTAATTAAATAAAAATATAAATTAAAATAAGGAAATCATGTGTTTCTACAATATTCAATCCCTAACAAGTCATTTTAAATGTTAAAGACTAAATTTCCTGATACTAAAAAAGTTAGGGACTAATTTGTAGTTTTACCCGGTCCTACGTGTCACTTAGTTAACATGAAAACCTCAGTTTTCTGTTAACGAAAATGTGACTTTGGACTAAATTGATGGACGGCGTAAAATGTCGAGGACTAAGGGAGTCTTTTTTAAATTTCAGGGACTACATTGTCCGACGCTAAACCCTAAACCATATTAATAAGTACAATCTTAAGTTGCTTTTGAAGTTAAATGACTGTTATCACTGAATATCTAATTAATTTACCGTTAAGATAAAATTAAGGCTTAAATACGTTCTTAGTCCTTTTAAAATACACTCGTTTTCATTTTGGTCCCCCAAATTCTTTTAGTTTTTTGTTCTCATAAAATCATTCTTTTTTTAAAATGTGCTCTCTGTTAGAGTAGCTTAACGTCTTGCTTGTGTCCGTTACTACTATGTTAACCGATGTGACTTTCTCCTTCTTTCAACCTTATTTTTGTTAACTAACGCATACACTATGCCATTTTTAGGTTCCACTACTTCTTCTTCCTTCCCTCATCAACCCTAATACTCCATTATTGCATATCTGAGCCAGCTTGTCCTCACCTCAACCAGAGAACGCCTTTGGTAGCATGTAATTGTTTCTCAACCCTTATACTCCATAATTGCAGATAATTGCAGATATGATGTAGCTTAAATTCTTAGCATAATTTTTTGCAGAATGAAATCTTTCTCATCATCCACTTTCTCCCAATGAACTGATTATAGATGTAGGAAGGAATTGATATTGATAAAGTTCCCTCATTGCAAGCTGAACAAAAATTCTTTGTTTGCTAAAGTTCCTCCCCATCCGCCTTTGATTTGCTAGAATTGTGATCCTACTCCCTTATCAAAAAGTTCCCTCTTTACAAGATAAACGCAAATTTTAGGTAAATATTGTTACATATATAAAAAATCAGAGACGAAATAGAAAAAAAAAGATTTATGGTAGTGGAAACTAGAAAAGGCTTACGATAGCTGCATCCAATTCTGTCCATGCGTTAACCAGACCTATGGTTGTAGCCCTTGACGTGATAGATTGAATTCTAAGTTCATGTGAGGCTTGCATATCTAAGTTTCGAGGTCCTTTTTTAGGTGTGTTTCTTGACCTCTTAGCCTTCTTCTTTGGTGTACTCCTTTTCTTAATACAAAAACATTAAAAAAAAAAACAATTTTTTACAAATGATTCTTCTTCTCATTTAGCGTGTGTTCTGATGTGATATTGCACTCTCTCTCTTAATCAACAATGTTATGTGGGCATTTCGCAAATCCTATATGTGATAAACGTTATTTTACCATCTCTCCTTCCATCATATATTCATCTTCCCAATCTGTGCCCTAGCTTCGACTCCGTTAATAATCCCCAATTCGTTCCATTCCTCCATTTGTAACAGATCAAGAGCTAGAATAGGATTCATTATAATTTATAATCTTTAATTTGAAATTTATCATGTGTGTTCTTTTTGTGTTATTTTAGCTGATTTAAACCTAATGAATAAACTATGAGGGTATATCTAGGACATTCATCAGGGGAAAAAGGACAAGAAGATGGATGGAAAGCTTTCTTTAAAAAACAATGGTTAGAAAAGCGCTATATGTATGGGGACTAGAAAAATTCAGGAAGAGAAATGCTATATCCTCCTAATTGATCCTCCTAATATTATGTATAGTAAGTATTAAACAAAAAGCAATATATTTCATATCTCAAAAAAAGAAAAAACATTTAATACTTACTATATATAGTATTAGGAGGATTTGTAGGAGGATCAAGTAGGAGGAAATATTTCATTAAGTATAGAGGGAACAATATGGACACAAAATATATGGACATATTGCCTTGTATCCTACCCTTATTTCATCATGTGCTGCAAGGCTTTTAATTTTCATTTCCATATAATTTTTTTAAATCTCTCATTTGAATAAAGGATCTCTTGACCAATCTTGATACCATTTGTTCTTAATTTAATAACATAGCTCATTGGAAAGCTAAAAGCTAAAACCTTTAAACCTTTATTCTTTACCTATCTTATATAGTAATTCTTTGTGTTTTCAATTGGAGTTAATTTCATTCCATTCCTTCACAGTGTTCTAAAGGAGGTTTCTAATGGTACTCCAATGTTGAGATGGTACAATTTATGAATATTTTCAAGTCTATTATGACTGCTAATCATATAGTTGAATCTCCATGCACATTTAAATTTTAATTCCTATATAACAAATATTTTTAAAAAAATAATAAGCAACCAGCTATATTAATATAATTATTAATGAATTAAATTGAGAGGGAGGACGGTTCAGAGGATGATACAATTAAGCCTATATATTTTTTTAAGCCTATATATATATATAAAGGTGTATCAGAAAATTGCTGCATACGTTGCGAACGAAGTTTTATAGGTTCCCGAGAAACTGATAGTGTGTTAACAGTTACTTAAGTAACTTTAGATTAATTTATTGTGCCAAATTGACATCCAAATGAAAATATTGATTATATTGAGGGTCAGGGAGATGCTATTACATGCTCAGCTGTATAACGCTTGAGCCTTTAGTCCCTTGATGATTAAAATAAAAACAAAAGATCATGCTTGTGTTTTAATATAAAGCTCCACTTATTTTCCTTGTAACAAACAAAAAAAGAAATATAAAGCTCCACTTGTTTTAAAAAAACAACCGACTTGAGCGTTTAGTCATTATTTAGTGTCACTAGCCTTATTTTTATGACATTTAAGGATTTTATAGTTTTTTTTTTAAATTTGATTCATACAAAGTGAAGACTAAACAGTGCCTTTTAAAATCTAAAATGTAGATTGTTATTATTAAATGTTATAGTTATTGATTGAAAAATTAAGTGTGCATATACAATAAATTATGAAATTATTAAAATTTATTTATTGATTTTTAATCATGCATTTGTTTGTTAATACTTTTAGAAAAAATACTTCTTTTTTTTAAATAAGCATTTTAAAACTTTTTAATGTGTTTTTGAGATTTTAAAAATAAGTATAATCTAAAAAAAGTAAAATTCTGATTATAATAAAAAAACTATTCTTATATGCTTCTATAATAATTAAATGGGAAAAATATGTTTTTCGTCCCTGTAGTTTCGGTCAACTTGGGTTTTCGTCCCTATATTTTAAATTCTTGGTTTTTTATCCCTGTACTTTCTAAACCCCTAAACATTAGTCTCTGCCGTTAGTTTGGACCGTTAAACCTGTGACGTGGCATGCTAGGCAATTAACACGTGGCATGTTAGGTAATTGACACGTCACAAGTTTAACGGACCAATATAACGACAGAGACTAATGTTTAGGAGTTTAGAAAGTACAAGGACAAAAAACCAAGGATTTAAAGGATAGGGACGAAAATCCAAGTTGACCGAAACTACAGGGACGAAAACATATTTTTCCCTAATTAAATGCATTAGTAGAAAAAGAATGTTAAAATTTAAATAACTTTTTATTGCAACTAAACACAAATTAACTTTTTATTTGTATAAAAAAATTTTAAAAATAAATATTTTTTACGTCATTTAAGAATCACTTTTAAAAAAAAAAGCTTAAACAAACTGAGCATATACTCTTGATTGCAAACCTCACTTAGTAAAATAGCATTGCCATGCCTATGAATGCAACCTTGAACTGCAGTTATCAGCTATGGTCCCATTTGTGGCTTGGCATAAGATGAACAATTACTAGGTAGACACCCCACAAATCAATTTTGTTTACACAATGAACCACATTGGTTCCATGAACCCCAGTGAAATGTTATACAAGTTTCAAGGTAATCCGCCATATAATCTGCAAGACATTCAGGTAGAGTTAGCTGAATATAACTTCTTCAATAGTCAATCATAATTTCATAAATACGAAACGTAACGAACCCTTTCTTCTTTCTTTTCTGGGCCTCTTTTGTTTTTCTTGTGTAGGATAGAACAATAGGTGATTTGTACCAAAGCAATGTTAACTTCAGAATACTTTTACTTGTCATCTAAGGTTCAAAACATGTCTTTGCCAAGAGTGGTTTAAGGAAATCAAGTGCCATATGACCAAATTGCATGTTCTTATGGTTGTTATATATATATATGCATATATATAGGTTACTTCCTCCAATTGTAATCAATTGACCTTACCTTGTTTTCATTCTTTTGAGTGCAAAGCAATTAGAGAGGTTCAAGTGGAAACCATATAATATCTTTCTATATATCCTGTGACATTGATCACATATTTCATTTCATGGTCCTATTACCATGGCTACCAACAATAAAGCACATACTGAAATATACAGAAGCCCCTCAAAGCATCTTCTTATCAAACACAATGGACATCGTTCTATACCCATTTGCTTATACTCCCCTAAAATCTTCATCTTCATCCTCATGATCACTTGTGTCACTCTGTTCATACTTTTGCACATCCATTTCTTCCTTCAAACTCCACAACCATCATTATTACCTAGTCCATCCCTACCATGGAGTGTCATGTACCAATGGCAAAGTTCCATTTTCAACACCACTCACAGCCCCAACAATTGCACCAATGAGCTCAATTCCATGGTTCACAAGCTTCGCAGTTCAGTCACATTTCTTCCACTTAAGGACCTTCGTTATGCAAATGCTGCCAGCAAGGCCACACATGGTTCATGAGCTCCATGAATGACAGTCATGAAGATGGTGAGGTCCAATACCAGCAATTTCCATCAGAATCATCACAGGGTAGGCTTCTATGCCTCAAAGGACATGACACCCATGATGGGTCTTGGAACTCCTATGGTCTAGCATGGCCAGAAGCTTTGCCTTATAACACCACCTTCATGAAAGGTTTAACTTTGTGTCATATAACCATTACAGCTATGAGAACTTGTGGCACGGATCATTAGCTATGGTCCCATTTGTGGGTTGGCATAAGATGAACAATTGCTCCTTGCCCTCAAGGTGGGTCTTGTATCATTGGGGTGAGCTCAGGTTCAATATGGGCCTGTGGTTAGGCACCTTGATGGAGGCCACATTTAATGGGCCACCAATTATTGAAAGGTTTGATGGGGTTGACAATGATGGGCCAGTTTGCTTTGAAGAGGCTATGGTTATGAGGCACAATGAGGGTGGCATGTCAAGGGAGAGAAGGATGGAGGTGTATGATCTAATGAGGTGCAAGGCTAGGATTTATTGTAATGTGAGCTTAAATAGAGGCAGTATAGATAGAGGATTGCCAATGATTGGGATGACTTGTTTCTTAGGACAGGGCCAAGATCATTTAAGAATGATACTATTGTGGCTGAAATTTTTGACAAAGAGTGTGCAAAGATTGAAGGTTTGCCGGTTTATGGTAGCTCATTCCAATAATCTCACCTTTTGTGAGCAGGGTAAACAATTATTAATCTCATTAAGCTATTAAAAACATATATAAACTATAGGGACTAGGGAGGCAAATACTCTGTCTCTTTTTCATGTTCCCCAATTTTGTTCCGAATAAAGTACATTAACCAAGAAAGAACAATTGCCAAAGAGAGATGTAAATTTTGTTTTAGTTGGCACTTGGAGAATTTTATTGGAAGGATAGTTTTGGGAAAAAAGAAATGAGAGTAAATTTGAATACATACTTCAGCAATTAGTTTTAGCGTCATATGAAAATGAGATCCATAACCTTTCTATCTACTATAAAATTGTCATATTATACTTTATTTTCATGATCAGATTCCCAAATATTCATCTGTCCAGAAAGAGAAGTGTCATTAAAAATGTCATGGTCACAGATAGAAAGGCCAATCATTACATGAATTAGAACACACCCAACATTTGCCCAAATGAGTTATATACTTGTTTGTTTAATGCAGGTGAAGTTGATGAGTTTGACAGATATTTTGATATCTCCACATGGTGCTCAATTAACCAACATGTTTTTCATGGAAAGAAACAGCAGTGTCATGGAATTCTTTCCCAAAGGTTGGCTGAAACTTGCTGGTGTTGGTCAATATGTCTACCATTGGTTAGCTAGCTGGTCAGGGATGAAACATCAAGGGAGTTGGAGGGATCCAAGTGGTGATGACTGTCCGTATTCAGAAGATGATAGAAGATGCATGTCTATATACAAAAGTGGAAGAATTGGACATAATGAAACCCATTTTGCAGAGTGGGCTAGAAATGTTTTGGTTGAGGTCAAGGCAAGAAAGACTCAAGAAGCTTCAATGAAGAGCAAAGCTACTAGTTCTGTGGTTGTTCTTGCAGCTAAATAGTGTCACTTGTAGACAACATATTACATACATTTTTCTTTTATGTTCTCATCATCATAGTTGTTCACCATCAAGGTTATTGAATTCTATAGTTGGCTCTAGTACAAGAGGATTTTGGTTTCTTTCATTTGAGAATGAAGATAAGCAAATCATGCACTAATTTCTTTTCTGTACATGGCATGCTTCTATTGAATTTATAAATTGTCACTAGAAAACTAAATAAAAACTCCTGAATTACTATTGTAATGCCTATGGTAAGTTCCTTAATTAGATGTAGTGTGAGTCTTCAGGTTTAGCCTAAGGAATAGAATGCAACTTCTAGTTCAGGTGGAGATGCACCATGCTTCACCCAAACCCAAACAACAGTGCACTATGTTCCCCCATTCTAATTACCTTTGCTGTCATTAATACAAGTGGGATTCTACAGTTGACTACAAATGAGAAAGGCAGAGTCAGCAATTAGAATGCAAGGGATGTGATTACTTTAATCACAAGAAATCATCTTCTACTTTAAGACTGAATTGAAGTCTTTTTGCTTATTTTGAATCACATTGGTTTCCTAATTCCTACTCAATACTATCCCATATTTCAGGATGACCCACCATATAATCTGGAGGATGTTCAGCTTACAAATAACTTTCTTTAGTAATCATATGTTTCTGTATAGAAGCACTAAAATAGACAGTGCAATAAAAATATAGATCAAAAACAAATAGAAAGGGCAGCAAAAATACAATACATACAGAGCAGCATTGAATCTTTGAGTTTAGCCACAAGCAGAACAAGGCAACAAAAATCAAAACTGAGTTGACAGAACAGCAAGCAGAGGAAGGAAGCTACTCACTAGTGGAGGACGCGCGTGCAGATGCAGGGGCCGACGGCCGTGGAAGAGGCGCTTACAGAGGACACCACACAGATGCGAGATGGGGGGAGCGCGCAGACGAGGCGGCGGCGCGCACGGAGGATGGGGGCGGCGGTGGCGGAGGGTCGTGAATGTGAGGGAGGGATGCAGAGAAAGACGCTCAGATGTCATGTGAGATGGGGGGTTTCAGATTCGCAAGGAAGGGAGACAAATGAGCATTCAAAAGGAATTCAGAAATTCAGGAAAAGAAAAGCAAAACCTAAATTTTAGTATAAAACGTCGTAGTAGTTTGGATACCAGGAAGGCAAGAAAGTACCCAAATTAAATATAAGGAAATGTTTCTTGTCCCGCAAATAGTGCCTACCACAAAAATCCGCACTTCAATTTCTATTTACACCCCCATTTTTATTTTCGCACCCCCTTTTAAATTCTTTTTTCTTAAAAAACGTTTTTTACCTTTTTCTTTTATTAAAAAAAAAGATTTTTTATATTTTTATTTTATTATTATATTTTTTTATTATTTATCTCATCAATTAAAATATAGATAAAAAAATACAATTAAATGATCATATAAAAATTATGTTAATAACATGAGATTAATTATGTGTCCCGAAACAGTGAATATATTTAAAAAATGAGGTTAATAGTGTTTCCGTTTGTGGTTAACAGAGTAGGGTTTTTGGTTAATTGCAACTCCTGTTAACCACCGGGTAATTATGTGGCCAGAAACGGTGAATATATTTGTAAATGAGGTTAATGGTGTATACATTGGTGGTTAACAGAGTGGAGATATTTGGTTAATTGAATTTGTGAGGTTAATTGTTGTGCACAAAAAAACGGTTGAATATATCTGTAAACGAGGTTAATGGTGTATACATGGGTGGTTAACAGAGTGGGATATTTGGTTAACAGAGTGAGGATATTTGAATTATGAATTTGTGAGGTTAATTGGTGTGCCCAGAAACGGTGACTATATTTGTAAATGGGGTTAATGGTGTATACATTGGTGGTTAATAGAGTGAGGTATTTGGTTAACAAAGTGAGATATTTGGTTAATTGAATTTGTGAGGTTAATTGTGTGCACAGAAATGGGGAATATATTTATAAATTGAGGTTAACGGTGTATACATTGGTGGTTAACAGAGTGGGATATTTGGTTAATTTAACAGAAACGGTGAATATATTTGTAAATGAAGTTAATTAACGCAATTTTTATATGATCATTTAATTGTATTTTCTTGATCTATATTTTTATTTGATGAATAAATAACTAAAATAATAATAAAATAAAAATATAAAAATTATTTTTTAATAAAAAAATAAATAACAGTTTTGCAAAAAACTAGAAAAGGTGGTTGTGAAAAGTAAAAAGAGGGTGCGAAAAGTAAATTGAATGCGGTAGACTTCCGGGATTACTATAACACGGTCGTATATCGCGGTTGTTAAATATACTCGGATTTGTTTGGATACATACCATCGTATGGGGTACTGGTACTTCTCTATTTTTGGATTACAGTGCTTAATTGACTTTTGGTGTGTTTGGCAGAACTAACTAATAAAACTAGCTTCTAGCTGATATGCTAACTATTAGTTGATAAGCTCCTAGTTTATAAGCTCCGAGCTGATAAGCTAGCTTATTGAATTGGAAGTGTTTGGTAGAATTAACCGATAAGCTAGTTGGTAAATATAAAATGACATAAAAGAACGTAATTACATATGTTTTATTATATAAATTCTATTTGTATTTTCTAGACAAATATATTATTATGAATTATAATTTTAGATTTTTTAAACAATAATTAAATTTTTATTAAACTTTTTAGTGATAAAATATTTAATTAAAAATTAAAATAAATAGTGAAATTATAAATAGTATAATATAAAAATAATTTTATAAAATAGTGAAAAAATGATAATTTAATTAATTCATAATTTCTAAATTACTTATCTATAGTATAAATAAAAGACAATAGTAAACTGGAAAGTCTGTTGATGTGGCACTCCCATATGCTTTCTCAACTTTGCACTTCTACTATAAAACTTTCTATTAATAGTAATATCTATTAAAAAATGAAAACTAAATAAGAAAATCAGATAGCGGGATTTAAATGCAATGAGAATGGTTTTTTAGTCATTCGTTGGCCACCGAATTTTCCCCCAATGAAATGTAAGCTTCTATGGCTGGTTATTGGAACTTCCCACATTTATTTTTTTTTCTATTTCCCATGTCTTTATTATTCAATTCAAATTCAATGTTTCCCACTTAAAATTCATTTGCTCAGCTTATTAATTTAACCAATTTCTCTCACTGGGTTATCTATAGTTCTAGCCGCAGCTTATACTATAGATTTCCGCCTTCTTCTTCGAGCTTCCGAAAAGCTTTTTGTCTTCTGCCATGGTGAACCGCAACCTGCAGACAACCAATGGCATGGTGGTGCAGCGACTGGGTCTGCGGATGAACGATCTTCCTATACTTCCTCCCCCCCTTTTTCAATTTCATTCATCATCTTTGCAAACCCTTCTCCTTCTTCAACTTCTGGAATAGTGGAGCGCAACCTGCAGAGACGCGTTGGCGTAGTAGTGCAGCGACTGGGTCCGATCGACAGATTGGAGGCGGTGGTGCCCGTTATGGTAGCTGAGGCTGGTGGGTTCCTCCTTCTCTCCTTGTCTATTTTGTTTCTATTATTTCACTGAGTTTTGAATAAAAGGAGTGTGGTACGATTTGCGAAAAGGGTGGGTTGAGGGTGGCGGCCTATAGAGAGGTGGTGGCTTGGTGGTGCGGCAGTTCGAGTCTGGCCGTTGGGATTGGGAACGACGGTGACGCTACAGTGTGAAGGTTGTTCTTCTACCCCTGTTCATTATTTTTTTTTTTGCATCATAATTCCTCATCTGATTTTTTACAAGATGCTAAATTCTTTCATTCTGATTCTGATTCTGATTCTGTTTCTTTTTTTTTTCACATGTTCTTTATTTGATTATTTTTTTTACTCTGATTTTGAATTTTATTTTCTCTAACAAATTGATATTTTTATTTCGCATTGAATTTGTAAAATCTCTGATACAGTTTGTTATCTCTTCAGTTCTGCTCTAACTCACGGCTTGGAGCTTGCCGGGAGTATGGTTTATAACGATGT
This sequence comes from Sesbania bispinosa, assembly GCA_026901365.1. NCBI lineage: Eukaryota > Viridiplantae > Streptophyta > Magnoliopsida > Fabales > Fabaceae > Sesbania > Sesbania bispinosa. The sequence goes on from QLOH01000559.1 coordinate 28,133, forward strand.
TGTTGTGGAATCTGATTGTGGTACTTAGTGGATGTCGTTATTGGTACCTCCAATGTTCATCACCATCTGTATGTTGGGCATATCCTGAAGATTAGGAATCTCCTTGCAAAAATCTGGAATGCTGAATTAATTCATATTTCAAGAGATGCCAATCAGTAGCTAACTCTCTTGCCAAGTCTGGTGCAAGCAAATAGTTGTTCTTTATGTTCGAAGCTCCCCCCTCAAGGATTGTTGCCTTTGCTATCTGCTGACTTGGAAGAGACCTAGCTCTTTTTCTGTTTTTTGTTTGTTCTTTGCTGCTTTTGTTTTTTAATTTTCCATTGTACCCAAAAAAAAATGAAGTAGAAACATAGATTCAAAGCTTCCAGTTACGGGAGATGTATTCATTTCTGAATTTTTTGACCGGAATACTATGATAAGTGATAAGTTCATGTAGCAAAATAATTTTACGACTTTTTTTTTCTTTTTACATTTCTTACAAGTCAAGAAAGATAGGTTAAGGCATAACAATATGAAACAACTCAGTGATTGATTCCATTTCAAATTATATTAACTAGTGTTCTACTCGTGCGATGCACGGATCTTAATATCTCACAATTAATTTTTTATATCATAAAAAAATCTATTATATATATTTAATTCAATTTTTAATTTAAACAATGATATATATGAAAACTAATATATGAAAATTATGAATAAAATAAATTTTTATAAATGAAATGATTTTAAAATAAAAATATTAAGTACTTACATTTTTTTATATTGTAATTCATTTTTAGTAACCTTAAAATATTTTTGACAAAATAAATTATTTTTATATTTAATATTAGTTGTTTTTCATATTTTATAAAATTTTGATCTTTCATGTTACAACTAATTCATATTTTTCTTTTCTAATCAATTCTTTTTGTTAAAAAAAATGTTTAAAAGAGGAAGAATCAAATTTGATTTTAATCACGTATTAAAATAAAATAAAGTTTTTGATTAACTATGTGAATATGTTACCAAATTATAAATACATCATCTTTGATTAAAATTTAATAATAATTATTCATTACTCAAATAATTTATATTCTATAAAAGTTAAAATCTTTTTGACAATATTTTCATAAAGGTTGTTACTTATAATAACATTCTTTATATTAGTTTTTATTTTAGTAAGCATATTAATATATTTAGATTAGTATATGTTAACGAAAGATTATATTATAATAATTGAATAAATTACCAATTTGGTCTCTGAAAGTGTTGCTCGCTGTCAAGTTAGTCCCCTGAATTGATAAAAAACTAAAAGTCAGTCCCTGAATCTGTATTTCATCCGTCAAAGTAGTCCCTCGGTTAATAGAAGTATAATTCGGTCCTTGTAAGTTGATACTTATTATCAATTTAATCCTTCAAATTTTAGTACGTAAATTCAAATAAATCCCTAAAACTAACAAATCACTATCAAAGTAGTCCCTGAAAGATTTGTTTTGGTTACCAGATGGACTGTTTTGAAGGACGAAATACAGTGTCAGGGATTTAATTTTAATTTATGTAATTTCAGGACTAATTTGACAGTGAACAACATTTTCAGGGACCAAATTGACGGTTTACTCTATAATAATTATAATAAATAATAATAATACATACAAATAATAATAATACATACAAATAATAATAATAATAATAATAATAATAGTACATACCAAACAGTGGTTAATCACAGTGGATATGGACTATGACTCCAAATAAACTTTACTTTCAAGGTCAGGGGTTATAATCCTGAAGTCTCCATTCTTGCGTGGGCTTTTTACCTAATCACCCCTAACCCGAGGGTTTAAACCCACATCTATGTCTGTGGGGGGATTATCAGTCAAAGACAAAAAAACTAATTCATTCTTTATTAAACTAATTTATTTTAACATATAATATGTTTTTTAAATATAAATAAAAGTACACTATTAGCTCACATATATGCGAATGTTCAAATTATCTAAAATTTGATATAGATTATCATGAATGTAATATATACTCTAAAATTTGGGTATGTAAGTAAAACAACCCAAATCAAAAATCTCGATTTAAAACTTTCTCTTTTGTACATATTATGTTGACATAAAATTATTACTTTTTTGGTGTATAACTTTATTTGCACAAATATTTAATATGTTTTCAAAATGATCCAACCTATGCATTGACATTGTATTATTTTCAAATTTAAATCTAAATTATTTTAAATTTATTTTTAATCAATATTGTTAGATGTGATGATATATAACTTGGCAATTTGTTCGCATCATTTAATTTTCTTTGAATTGGTCTAGATAATTAATTATTTACAAAACCTCAAATTAGAAATGGGTAAAAGTTCACATCATATTCTTATTGAAATTGTATGTGTCTCAAGAAGGGGTTGAATTGAAAATTAAATAAACAATTACTTGAATGATTTGAACCTTTTGATTTCTTTCTCGCGCTTTTAACTTGGAGTTTATAATGGTTCTTAGGAATACATAAAATAGTTAGTATTGAAGGAAATACTTTTGAGGTTTAAACATCAATCTATAATTAGTAATTGATTTTGTGTTAGAGGTACTTTTGGCAAAATGGGCTTGCTCGACTGGGAAGACTTGTAAAAATTTAGGGTCGACTCTTTTATTTTAGAAGTCTGAATAATTCTCGAGCTTTTTAGCCCGAATCAATCGATAAATCTAACAACCCCAAAATTTTATAAAAAAAAACCACAAAAGCAAGCAAAACTTGTAAAAAAGACCAGGCTACTTGCAAAAGTTTTATGGCGCAGGCCTTTATTTTAGAAGTTTGAATTACTCTCGAGATTTTTAGTCCGACTCGCAAAAGCCTGCTACCCACGTCAAGTCAGGTTGGATCGTGCCAAGTAGCCCGCATTGACAACTCTAGTGAAAGGTGAATAAATGATTTTTACTATTTTCAAGAGGTAGAGTTTATAAAAATTTGGATAGTTCCAATGATAGATTTTCCACAAGGTTAGGAACAAGGGTCCAGACATCATTTCTTGCAAACTGATTCAGCTCCTCTTGCTTGGCAAGAATCCATTCTTCATAATTCATCAGTGTTTTGGGTTCTACTTCACATAGTAGTGCAAGATGTTGACATTTCTTAGCTTGATCTTGTCCTCAAACCTTCTGAGGTATCCCCAATGATTAGCTCCTTAGGATGTTGAGGTTTGAAGGGTGACTTATTTGAAGTTTGAGACTCAACATTGGTTATTTGAAGTGGTTCAACTTCAAATTTGAAGATTGACTATTATATTATTAAGGATGCAAGTCCTTATTCATTTAATATATAATCTTATGTATTCAACTTTCTATTATATTTTTTATGTTGATAATAATAATTATCAATTATTTTTTCTAAATAATTTTAAGACACCCACACAAGGATGATGATAACACCTGACAATAGAATTCTGAGCTGACAGCTGAAAGTTAGGATCAAGCATGGAGCTGAATCAAGCATGAGTCAATCATACCTGGGTCAACCCAACCATAATCAATCATTGACCATTGACCAAAGGCCCAAGTCAACAAGGAGACTCATCTTAATTAGGATTTAATTAGCTTAATTAGAGTTTTAATTGTAACTAGGACATACATGTAATTTTCTCCTTTCTTACAAGAGTGGGGCGCTAATTTTCTCTTAGTTTTAGTGGCTTAAGTGCTAGCTTAGCTACTTAGCCAAGAGTCATGGGATCAAATCCATTAGAAGAAGTATTTGAGTCATCTTGTTTTTTCCTTATTTTCTTCCCCTTTTGGCCGCCCCCTCACTCCTATAAATAGGAGGCTCCTCTCTTGCACTTGTAACTTTGATAATTAGTAAAGGTATTCTGCCCAATTTTCTCATCAATTGTGAGTAGAGAAGGCTTGGTGGTTCTTACTTAAACCAACTAGAGACTTGTCCGATTCTCCTTAATCAGTGACGTCTAGCACTAGGACTTATCTGTTGTGGGGTTGCATGCTTCAGTGGCGTCCAATCTATCTCTTTCTCTTCCACTTTTTTCTTTTATTTTCCCCTTTTTGATACTCACAAGACCGCGGCCTTGCTGCGCATTGTGACTTATTTTCACCGATTGATTTGATTATTTACAACTCTTGCCTCCAAAACTAGATCCTGAGAAGAATTTGGTGCTATAAGATGATATATAAATACTTAAAGTTACAACACTATCTAACACCTAGATTTATTTTCATCTTTCCTTATCTCATCACATCATCTATCACTTATCTCTTATCCAATCTCATCTGTCCACAAATCATTTTGGTTTACACAATAAATCACATTGGTTCCATGACATCTAGTGGAATGTTCATACAATTTTCAAGGTTATCCGCCATACAATTTGCAGGACATTCAGGTAGAGTTAGCTGAATTTAACTTCTTCAATAGTCAATCAAAATTTCATAAACACGTAACCTAACGTACCCTTTCTTTAAGCTCTTTTGTTTTTTCCTGTGTAGGATATAGAACAATAGGTGATTTGTACCAAGCAATGTAACTTCAGAATACTTTTACTTGTCATCTAAGGTTCAAAAACATGTCTTTTCCAAGAGTGGCTTAAGGAAATCAAGTGCCATTATACCTGTCATCCTTTATTTATTAGGCCAAATTGCATGTTCTTATGGGTGTTAGTGTTATATATACATATATAGAGAGGTTACTTCCTCCAATTGTTAATCAATTGACCTTACCTTGTTTACATTCTTTTGAGTGCAAAGCAATTAGAGAGAGGTTCAAGTGGAAACCATATAAATGTCTTTCTATCCTTTGACATTGATCACATATTTCATTTCATGGGCCTATTACCATGACTATTGAAATATACAGAAGCCCCTCAAAGGCTCTCCCTATCAAACACAATGGACATCGTTCTATACCCATTTGCTTTCTCTTCATCTTCATCCTCATCACTTGTGTCACCCTCTTCATAGTTTTGCACATCCAGTTCTTCCTTCAAACTCCACAACCAACATCATTACTTACTCCTTCCCTACCATGGAGTGTCATGTACCAATGGCAAAGTTCCTTTTTCAAACACCACTCACAACCCCAACAATTGCACCAATGATCTCAATTTCATGGTTCACAAGCTTCGCAGTTCAGTCATATTTCTTCCACTTAAGGATCTTCGTTATGCACAAGCTGCCCAACAAGGCCACACATGGTTCATGAGCTCCATGAATGACACTCATGAAGATGGTGAGGTTCAATACCAGCAATTCCCATCAGAATCATCACAGGGCAGGCTTCTATGCCTCAAAGGACATGACATCCATGATGGGTCTTGGAACTCCTATGCTCTAGCATGGCCTGAAGCTTTGCCTTATAACACCACCTTCATGAAAGGTTTAACTTTTGTGTCATATAACCATTACAGCTATGAGAACTTGTGGCATGGTTTATCAGCTATGGTCCCATTTGTGGCTTGGCATAAGATGAACAATTACTCCTTGCCCTCAAGATGGGTCTTGTATCATAGGGGTGAGCTCAGGTTCAATATGGGCCTGTGGTTAGGAACCTTGATGGAGGCCACATTTAATGGGCCACCAATTATTGAAAGGTTTGATGGGGTTGATAATGATGGGCCAGTTTGCTTTGAGGAGGCTATGGTTATGAGGCACAATGAGGGTGGCATGTCAAGGGAGAGAAGGATAGAGGTGTATGATCTAATGAGGTGTAAGGCTAGGATATATTGTAATGTGAGTTTAAATAGTAACAGTATAGATAGAGGATTGCCAATTATTGGGATGACTTTGTTTCTTAGGACAGGGCCAAGATCGTTTAAGAATGAAACAATTGTGGCTGAAATTTTTCATAAAGAGTGTGCTAAGATTGAAGGTTGCCGGTTTATGGTAGCTCATTCCAATAATCTCACCTTTTGTGAGCAGGTAAATTCCTACTAATCTCATTGAACTATTAAAAACATATATATACTATAGGGAGGCAAATCCCCTGTCTCTTTTCCATGTTCCCCAATTCTGTTCCTAATAAAGTACATTAACTAAGAAAAAAAATTGCCAAAGAGAGATGTAAATTTTGTTTTAGTTGGCACTTGGCAAAATTTTATTGGAAGGATGGTATTGGGAACAGAGAAATAAGGTGAATTTGAATACATACTCCAGCAATTAGTTTTTCCATCAGATGAAAAATATGATCCATAACCCTTTTTATCTACTATTAAATCTGTCAGATTATACTATATTTTCATGATCAGTTTAGTGTCAATGAAAATAGCATAGTCACAGATAGAAAGGTCAATCATTAAGTGAAATAGAAAACACACAACATTTGGCCAAATGAGTAAAATAAGTGTTTGTTTAATGCAGGTAAAGTTGATGAGTTTAACAGATATTTTGATATCTCCACATGGTGCTCAATTAACCAACATGTTTCTCATGGAAAGAAACAGCAGTGTCATGGAATTCTTTCCCAAAGGTTGGTTTAAAACTTGCTGGTGTTGGTCAATATGTCTACCATTGGATAGCAAGCTGGTCAGGGATGAAACATCAAGGTAGTTGGAGGGACCCAAATGGTGATGAATGTCCATATTCAGAAGATGATAGAAGATGCATGACTATATACAAAAGTGGTAGAATTGGACATAATGAAACCCATTTTGCAGAGTGGGCTAGAAATGTTTTGGTTGAAGTCAAGGCAAGAAAGATTCAAGAAGCTTCAATAAAGAGCAAAGCTACTAGTTCTTTTGGTTGTGCATGCAGCTAAATAGTGTCACTTTTAGACAACATATTACATATATTTTTCTTATATGCTTTCATCATCATAGTTGTTCACCATCAAGGTTATTGAATCCTTTAGTTGGCTCAAGTACAAGAGGATTTTGGTGTCTTTCATTTGAGAATGAAGATAAGCAAATCATGCATTAGATTCCTTTCTGTATGTGGCAAAGAATCCTTTCAAGATTGCTTTCACTGAATTTATAAATTGTCAATAGAAAACTAAATGGGAAAATCATGATTACTACTGTAATGCCTATGGTAAGTCCTGAATTAGATGTAGTGTGAGTCTTCAGTTTAATTAATACAAGTGGGATTCTACAGTTGACTACAAATGAGAAAGGCAGAGTCTGCAATTAGAATGCAAGGGATGTGATTACTTTAATCACAAGAAATCATCTTCTACTTTAAGACTGAATTAAAGTCTTTGGCTTATTTTGAATCACATTGGTTTCCTAATTCCTACTCAATACTATCCCATATTCAGGATGACCCACATATAATCTGGAGGATGTTCAGCTACATATAACTTTCTTTAGTAATCATATGTTTCTGTATAGAAGTACTAAAATAAAACAGTAACTTGAAAGCTATATGCTACTTTGTGTCTGATATCATTCCTTAAACAATTAGGCACAATTTCATCCTCCTCTGTTTTGACACTGCAATCACTCTGCTCCAATCACGATGGTCCATGGTGTCCTCAGACAATGTAAAAAAACACAACCATGTTTGGGAATGTCAACAATGCCAAATCCTCTAATTCACCTGCAATTGCAACATCCTCCGGAATTGCCTCTGTTGTTGATTGGTATTGTCAAGTGCAACTGGTTATTGTGTCACCCTCGTATTAGTTTTTTTAACTTCCAATAATTTAAAGAGTAATACACTTCAAATTTCTGTAACATCATAGTACAAACATGTAATATAAACTGAAACAGTCAAGTTATATAATTTGCACACAAACCCTTCACAGATTTATAAACTATTGACTTCTTGTGTAAATATTTCTCAAACTAAAACCTATAGTGATTTCAATTCTCTAAAATGATGGATTCACTTTAGAGAGAAAAAAGTGAGGAGTTAATAGCCTTGATTATTAATTTGTGAGAGTTGAATAACTGTGTATGTGTAGTTATAACTCCTCACTTTTAAGGCTGATTTCAGATCCTGCCAAGCCAAAAGGCTGGCCAAATCTTTTTGGTGCTTGGGGAGGATAATATTTGTATTGTGACACAAATGACAACTATTGACCATATCCAATGCTGCCAATTCAATGAATTCTGAACCAAATACAGTCTAACATTGATTTCTTGAGATGACTGAGTGCCCGTTAGGTTATCAGTTACAACAATGAGAATCAATTATGTTTGGAATTGATCTTAAATCACTTTCATCCAATGTGGTTCGTGAATAATACATCATTCATTTACCGGCATTGATTCTATAAGTGTTCGTTTGGTTTACAGTTAACTAGTATTGATTTTAAAAATGAATTGTTGAGATGAGTGATTTACATTTTATAAAACACGTTGAACGTAAATGATTAAAATCAATTTTGCGAAACCATGGTTTTTCATTATTGCAACGGTAAAATAAACTGCTAAATATATCAAAATAAATTCTACCCAATTGTAAACCAAACTAAGTTACTCTTATTTTCAATTAAATCTTATCATGTAGAACTTATGGTACCATAGCAGATTTTGTAATGCAAAGCACTCTTTTGAAAACTAATTTCAGATCTGTAAAATGTTGACATAACATACTCTTTTTTTGTACTCTGTGGACCTGAATATAAGCCAAAAAAGCATTCTTTAACTTAAGTCCGCTATATGTGGAAATGTTTTATTGGAAATTACAACTATAAACAAATAAAATTCTTTAAACTTTGTGTGTGGCTACCTATACGTTCTACTTCCTTTGGTCCTAATTATAAGATAATTCACACAGAAATACACATATTAAAAAAAGTAATTAATGTATTGATTTTTAATAAATTATTCTACAAAATTATAAGTTTACCCCTATTTAAAATTACGATTTTTCTAACTTATGCAACATTGCACGGGTTAATAAATTAAAAGTGGAAATGTTTTATTGGAAATTACAATTATCACAGCATTCAATGCATTGGTAATATGAAACGTTAGGGCCTGTTTGGTTTACATTTTCATTTCCTGTTTCCATTTCCTGTTTTCATTCTGTTTCCTGTTTCTGAAATTTTACAAAGGAAAATCTGGAAATGCTGGAAACAATAAATTTTGTTTCCAGCATTTCCAGTTTTTCCTTTGTAAAATTCCAGAAAACAGGAAACAGAAATAGAAACAGGAAATGAAAACACAAATCAAGCAGACCCTTACATTTTCCAATAAAACATTTTCATTTTTGATTTATTGTCCCGTGCAATATTGCACATGTTAGAAAAACCGTCAAAATTAAACTCCACTATTATGGTAATTGTGTCATTTTAAAATATTTAATGGTCAATAAGAATAAATATATTGAAAAATAATACATACTTCTAGATTTATATACTTTATCTTATAAATTGGAGAATAAAAAGTTTCAAGCATTTGTTTTAGAAGAGTATTCTATATTGCCTTTGATTGATCATTTCAGAATCCACCAAAAGCAGACAGCAGTAGATGGACCCAAATAGTTAAACGTTGGGGATTGAATAATTGCTGGAAAATGGTTCAAATCTCAACCAAATTCATAACATATCTAGGGAGTGTGCATTATATTGAATGAATAAATGAGAAATGGAGGGAGGGGGGACATCCAATTTGGAGGTTGAAGTGAAGGGATCAATGCAGGATGCTTGGCCAATCCCCAACACCCAATGGGCAGAGGCACGTGGAAAAAGAGTTGGAGCCTACGAGGCACACTTCCAACCTCTCACTTTGAATCTCTCTCTTTCCCCTATTTTCACAAACTAAACTATCAATCACCATTCTTGATCAACCATTTATAGTGTGTACTTTCTTATACTACCAATTAATCTCATTGGCCAGTGAATAAAAATAGAAATTTTTTATTGAATTATGTAATATTTAATATTATAAATGTACTCAATAAAGTGATTTTCAATAAAAATCTGTATATTTGTTTCCATTTAATTATCCACTTTTAAAAAAATATTATTCTATATTTAACTATCCACTAGTAATAATTATATTTTCCCTATTTTACCTTTATATTAATTCTCATGTAAAAATAAATGACTTACTATTAAAAACTAATAAGACCCAATAAATATAAAAAGAGATAGAAAGTATTACCTTCGGTCCTAATTATAAGAACCTTTTAACCACTTCACAAGGATTAAGGAAGTTGGTTAATTGGTTGATCACAATAAATTTGTCATGAATATGCATCATCTTTACATAATTACCCTTGAATTTATTGAGACCCATAATCTTTCTCTCTCCACTTAACTACTTAATGTGTCATTCTCTTTCTATTCATTAATTACTCACTTATCTCTACTAGTGGGGTATTCATGTCAAAAAATAATTAATGCAAGAGACAAACTAAAAAGGTTCTTATAATAAGATAATAAGGACCAAGAACACTCTCCAAAAAAGGTTCTTATAAATAGAACCGGAGGTAGTAAAATATAAAGTTTAAATTTTTTTCATGAAAACAAGAGTAATAGGAACATTTGTGGTAATTTCTTAATCAGGGCCTTGAAATATGTTTGGTTTAAAGGAGTGGGGGAATTTTAATGGACCAGGAAGGAAGAGGTGGTGAGAAGAGATAATATTATATTGTTTGGTTCGAGGAAGAAATAGAAAATTAGCTCTTGTTTGATTCACAACTCTCAAGGGGAAAGGAAAAATATACTAGTTTATTTTTATACCATTTTTCTTTTATAACACTCAAATTTATTAATATGAATGGAGAGATATTTAAATACTTTTAATTAGTTAATTTTAAACTCTCTTTCCTCCCTTCCTTTGTAATAACCCTAATATTAGAGGGGAGCAAGCATTTCTTCAATCAGTTGAATAATAAACTTTTTTTAATCTAAAGTTGCCTTATATTCTGAATAAAGAAATTAATAAAAATGTATAATAAAAAATTAATATTAATTAATTATAATATTAATGTTTGAAATTAGTTTCTTTATTGTTTAAATTTATTGAAATAAAAAATGTTTCAAACTTACCATAATATAATTTTTTAAAGATAAAATATGATGATAAAAATATAAAAAATTAATAATTTTTTATTTTAATCCAATAACCAAAATGAAAATAATCCAATTTTTATTATATTAATTTGATTGGACTTGAATTAAAGAATATTTAAAAATAAAATCTAATTAAATATACTTCATTTAAATTTTCTCTAACCCAAAACAAAATCGAACTGCAGAATGAAGCGGTGATTGGAAAATGTAATAGGTAGGGGCAGGCAATTAGCCCATACTCGCAAGACTGTCTTCATCAAAGATCAAGAGCAAAGGCCAGGCCCTACCCTTCTTATCCTCTTGGCTGTTAGGAAGCAGAGACATGATGTTATTCTTATTCATTTATCTAATCAAAATCTTTATTGCCAGACTCACACATGACAATGATTCCATCACCCACAATTGCAGCCAAATTTCATTTTCTTTAGAAATATATTATGACATTCCAAATTTTATAATATATATCTATGTACGTATGTGAGAATTGAAAAGAGATTAAATTACACTAGTATAAAATTTAGTAATTTTACACTATTAATAGTTCCGTAAAAAATTTAATTCTTGTCGATTCAATCATTAAACCTTAATTATTTGTGTTAATTCGTCTAAAAATTAAACAAGACTGATATATATAATAAATCGTTCTTATCTTTATATATTTTAAAACTATATATAATTAATATTGACATCTATTAAATTAAATGCATCTTAAATATTTTTAAATCAATCTAAACTTTTATAGATATTTTAATAATAATTTTTGTAATAAAAATATTTAGTAATAAATTAATAAATGATATATATACTCTATTATATATAATTTTTTAAATGTGACCTATTGTTTTATTGTGAAATTTTTTAATCAAATTCGAAAACTTTCTTGATTCTCAAAGTACAATCTGGGACTAGAATCTGAATCCTCTAAAGATTCTTTTTAAAATTAGATTTTACTCAGAAATTGTATTCAAAGAGTAACAGAATTTTGAATCACTTCTTTTTCCAAAGAAACTAACTTCGAAAATCAGTTTTGAAGTATAAATAAAATTTCAAAGAGATGAAGATTTTAAGGACAAAGTGCAAGAATTGAAAGTGCAGAATTTTAAATAAAAGAAAGAAAAAGTTGCAGAAAATTAAGTACAAAAAGTAAACAAATCAAAGAAAAATGCAAAAATGTAAAGAACTGAATGTAATCAAAGAAAGAAAATTGCAGAATTGTAAATTGCATTGATTTAAAGTTAGTATGGATACACATACTGGACACTCTCTTTGTTAACCTCTTAGTCGCTTACAGGATGGACGTTGGGTGTTTTCATAGACGTTTTCAGTAAAATGAAATCCAACCTTTGTTACATCGGAATTCTGTCTATTTATAGACTTCTAATCCTAACGAACACTTAACAAGATTTTGACACGTTTACAAGCCTAAATGAGGTGTCAGATTTCTAAGTGTGACACATATTCAAAGCTTGCAACGGTCTTCTATTTGAAAAATAACTGATAGCCTAAGGTCTCGACACTTGTCTTCTGTGTGTTAACTTCCAGTAACTGCTTCATTTGAAATTTGAACGTTCTTCGAATGGCTTTCCAGGCTTCTGACTTCATGAATTCTTCTAAGTTATTGGGCTCCTTTCAAACTCGAACAAGTCTTCGATTCTGATCAGATTTCGAACCACATTGAGAAACTTAACCAAATGCTGATTGATTAATTTCCTTAAGTTTCACGTGCTGTAAATCCTGATTGGTCAATTCATTGGTGAACTTGACCACCGACCACACATGGGTTTGACCTTCAAACCGATTGGACCATTCTGCAAACATATTGATGGCACTGTCCAATCCTATCAATATAAATACCCCATGGCTTTGGCGTTCTTCTTCATTCCTTTCTTTGTTCAAAATGAAGAAGTTTCTTCCTTTGGCTATTACGAGCAACCTGATCTTTCTTGATTTCATCTTTGATGAGGTTGACAAAATAGCCAAAGTTATAAGCTTCTTCAATCCTTATTGAGGATTTCCTTAGGTTGAACGTAATAGCCAATTTATATTTCAATTCATCTCCACCCCATCTTTCTCACTTTTAATTTGAATCGCAGGGCCATTCAATAACGGTTGCTCAATGCCCTTGCTCTGTTGGTTCAATCAAAGCTTGTGGGAGAAGAGGAGGAAGAAATGGGTCAAATGAAGGGTAGGTAGGCAAAGTCAAGTTCTTTGAAGACCTAGGAAGACAAGAGTCAAGTTCTCTGAAGATTTAGAATAGCTTTTCTTTTCATGTACTTTTGTATTTCTTTCTGTATTTTCTTTTGAACCAATTATGTAATTCGAATTTCATTTGTACATGAATAAAAACCTTCAGATTCCTTAAATTATGAAACTCATTTTTCCTTCTCCTTCTATTTGTATTCAAAATACATTTCGATTTTGAATAGGCATTTAACTAATTATCTGCATTCCTTTTGAATACATGTAACAGAATGCCTTTTTTTGAATCAATTCTAAAGGAACTTCAAATTTCACTAAGTTACAAAGTATTTCGAATAATAATATACTTTTCGAATCCTCTATTTTATATCTCAAATTCGAAGATACCAAATCATGTAATAACTTAGTAAAATTTGTAAATTTCACCCCAACACCTATTAAGTTATCATTTTAGTAAATCCGTTTATTAAATTAATCCACAACGCACAGATCCTCTGTAGTTTGAAAACCGAATGCAGAGTGTGCAGTCTCAAAATCTATGGCTCTAAAGTGATAATTGGGTTTTTCATGCTTTATTTTATATGTAGAATAAATATTTTTTTAACCACATGTATTCTCTATGGGAGGCAATCCTGTTCGAGCCGGAAACATCCACATTATGGTGGGGCTAGCTCTCCCAGCGGGATTATTTCTCATCCACAAGACTCGAACTCGAGACCTTACTTAAAGGGAATTAAGCATATATCACTTGAATCAATCACCGTTGATGTAGAATAAATATTTTGAATGGTTGAGATTGTGTCCTATACGTTAAAATGAATAGGAGAGATGATCCCAGTCCCTCAAACACATGCCTTTACATCATTATAGGTCTCTTTATCCTACATTGCTTTATCACTCAAATTCACTCACCGTGGTTAATTATAAAATTTAATTCCATAATTACAATTTAATATCTAAATTGTAAATTATAATTGAATACATATTTAATAAATCAATAAGATATCAAATTACTCTATATACAAATAATTTTTCCAATCCTTTTGTAGTCTTGAGAGCACACTACTCCATCTATTGAAAATTTGTTAGTTTTTCTTTTTTTTAATTAACTCAAAAATATTTAAAATAGAAAAAAATCATCACTACCAGATGTGTGCACTAATGAAAGGAGTATATACACTTGAAGGATTCAAAAAACTTTCCTCCATATATATTATCATTTGTCAAAAGACACATTTACATTTTACTTATATTTTATTCTATTAGGCATCGGTGGGGAGACCTCCAACATAAGGCCAAGGAGTAAACCACACAAGTGAGTTAGTGTAGGAACACACAAGAAAACACTAGAGGGGGGTCGAATAATGTTTTATAAATTTAGTGTTTTTATGGAAACATTTTCAGAAACTAAGTTCAGAAGGCTTTCAGACAGTGATTCAGATGTTGTTTGAAACGTTGTTCTTCATCTGAAGATTTAATTTCAAACAAAGTTTTTGCAAAAAGTTTTTCGTAAAGATGTTTTCACAAAACTGTTTATTATAAAAACTTAGTTCAAGTTCCCTCCTCTTGATAGAGAAAACTGAATATACATATAGATAAGGGATAGAAGAGCACTCAACCAATTATCCTGGTTTACTCACACCACCCGTGAGCTACCTTCAGTCCCAGTACCAACAAGCTACTGGATTTTCTCTTGTTCTCAACAGATTACAAGTATTCTTTTTGTTCACCAAGCCTCTTCAGGCTCTACACAACAAGTATTCTTTGTCCTACCAAGCCACTCCTGGCTCTAACAAGTATTCTTTGTCGTCCTACCAAACCACCTCTACCAAGCCACTCTTGGCTCTAACAACAAGTTAATGTTTACAGAGAAATTTGAACTTAGAACACAAGTTCTTCATTTTGGTGTACAAGAAATAACAGAGATCTAACTCTGGATATGAAAGTTGATTGTACAAGAGTTTTTACAACAAATAAATCCTAGAAGGATTTTCTCGGCATTTTGAGAAGCTTGGACTTGTAAAATTCGTAACTCTTTTTCACTTATGGAGACGACTGGTATTTATAGGCTTCATTCAGCTTGAAGAACTTCGTTGAGAAGTTCGTTGTGAGACAGCATTAAATGCGTTTCATCCCGTTGAGACACAACCACTGTCACCGTACTAGGTATAACATCGTTGTTCTGACTTCTACGACTGCTACAGTGCCATCATTTCTCCTTTTGTGCTTCCATTTTGAATCTTAGCCAAAAAAAAGTTACCTTTTGTCTTGCTTTTCTAGTGCACTGAGTTTGTGTGTGGTTTTGGTACTGGCTTTGACTTGACACGTCAGATACCCTTGTACTTCAGACAGACTTCGGCTTCAGATGAGGACCAACATCTGAACTATTCACTCTTCACACAGTTCCTTGATCTTCAAAACTTGAGTTTTCAGAACTTTGACCAACTTTAGATCTTAGTAGACTTCAGACAAATTTTAATTTCTCCAAACTGTCTCTGCAATAACAGAACTTTGAAACTATTTGATTAAGCGTAAAGTTTTGAGTTTAATTAAGTTTATAATCATAAAAACTATATATGGGTTAGGGTGTCTTAGACTTTTAAGGTCTTGAGACTCAACAGTTAGACGCCACATCCAACCCAAAACCTTAAGGGGTCATTTGGGGTGGCTGTGAGTTTTCAATTTTTAGTGTTCAAAATACTTCAACCAAGTTTTTATAATTCAAAACTGAAAACTAAAACCCACTTTTTGTAGTTTCAAAATTAAATGTGTTATAGGTGAGAATGGATATTTTCATCGATGAAATAATTTTTTTAGATTCTTGGACAGTAATTTCAATCATTCTAACGTGAATTCCTCTTATATTTTTATGGACTCTTGAGCATGATTGTTAATATTTTCATTTGTTAAAAAAAAATTGGGTTGATAAAATACTCATTTTCAATGAAATTATACTTAACTCTCTTTTAAATAATTTTTAAATATAATAAAAATAGAATATTATAAACAAATTAAATTTTATATTTGTAATTTAAATTTTGATGTATATAATAATTTCAAGAAAAAATTTACTTAACTACCGATCCTAAAATACCTATAAAGATATTTGGTCAAATAAAAAAGAAACCTACTAAATTAGATTTTGTGGTTATCCTAATCCATGGTAAGAGAAATTGAGTCAAATTTGAAATTTGTCCATTCAAATGTGATTATGTAATAAATTAAGAAAGCAATTTAAACAACATGGGACCGAGTTGTAGCTCAGTTGGTAACGCAGACTGAGATTGTGGGAAGAGCTCCGGTTCGATCCCCACTAAACACACTCTTCGGGAGGGGTGAAGAGCCTTAATTGTGACTAAGCCCCGAATAGGATTGCTCCCGGTAACAGGGGATACCTATCGTTTATTAAAAAAAAAAAATAACATGGGACCCCAAATATTATCAGATAGAGACTGGAAACCAGGGTAGTGTTTTTCTTTTTGTAGCTTTTAATTTCTTTTTGAGAACACCATCCTCATCCTCCAGGTAGGTCGCGATGTGCCTCAAATCAATTATGTCCTGCATTCAATGCTAGCTAGTATAGTGGTTCGTAGCAAGTTTTCCTTCAGAAGATAATACACGCTCAATCAATCGCACATCTACCTTTTTGTTTATATTTAATGCTATGGATTTAGTAATTAGATTGAATTGAAGAGGTGTGTATATCATCCATATGTATAAGAAGTGCTATAAATCCTTTCCGCATATTAAAAAATTATAATAAACCAATCTTATTTTGTATGTAATGGTGTAAGTAACATTAATTGCACCATTTTTGTCATAGGGAATTTTATTTTATTTTTATCAAATTTTAAGATAATATTTGAATTGATGAAAAGGACCCATCATGAGGTGAATGATGCCGTGCCCATTATCTATAATGGGCATGAATGTCCATTCACTTTCAACCAATTAACTATTGACATGTGTATATTTTCCACTCCAGTCATATCAATATAAATATTTTTTACATTTACATTTAAGATCCAAATTTTTTACTTTTTCTTTCATTCAACACTTTAATTCCTTGCTTTAACAAATTAAATTTTCCCTAACAAATTGAGTTCAAACGCACATGTTCTTACTATTCGATTTTTCCATGGGCCTTCTCATGAGAAGTGACGTCGTTGTTCCCCACATAAATATGGAATATGATGTTTCATTACTTTATCCTAGAGTTACTTTCTCTATCTTTCTTTCTTATGCATGTTGTTTCTCTTTTCGTGCAATCAAATGCAATGTCTCATCTTCATGTGTGGCCGATGTAACATCCTGATTGTAAGCCATTTTCATAAATTAAATTAACAAGGGAGAAAGGTTTTTATGAAAGAAATTGGGGAAAAATGAATTTAAGAGTAAAAATGAGAGTTGAGCATTCTGGTGCTCTCGCTCAAGCGAGAAGGTCTCGCTTGAGTGAGGGGAGGTCCTCGCTCAGGCGAGAGTGCCTCGCCTAAGCGAACATATCAATAAAAATCAGCAATTCCGGTTACTGATATGGTCGCTTGAGCGAGAGCCTCTCACTCAAGCGCAATTGAGCCAGAATTAGGGGGTTGCTCTTTGACTTGTTCTCGCTCAAGCGAGAGGACTCTCGCTTGAGTGAGACGAAGTCAGAGAGATTGGGAGTTTTACTGGGTGAATTACGCTCAAGCGAGCATGTCCTCACTTGAGCGAGAACCTGAATCCTTCTGAGATTATCCTCTCTCGCTCAAGCGAGAAAGCCTCGCTTGAGCGAGAACACGCGAACTCAGTTTTTAAAAATAGAAGCCCTAGGGCTTCTCACTCATTTATTCCACTCATTTATGGTTCTAGAGAGAGAGTGGAGAGATGAAGGAGTCCTAGCTTGGAGGAGAAGAAGAGAAGAAGTTTTGGCTCATCCCCACTCTCATCAACCCCTCTATTCTCCACTCTTGGTCACTCATTGGTGAATAGAGCTCGCCCACTTCACCTCCCCATGTATGAAATCCTATTATGTGCCCTCATCCTTATTGCCCCTTTCTATTTGCTTGTGTTTTTTATGATTTGTATGATTATTGCTTGTAAATGGTTAGATTTCTTAGTGCTTGCCCTTGATTAGGCCTCATTATTGGAAAACCCTAGGTTAGGGGTTTGGCTTGATAACCCATGCTCATGTTTATGGTTAGGAGTTTGCATTTCCATGGTTCAAGTGAGAATCAATGTAAAACTACTCATGTAATCATGTTATTAAGAGATTCAAGTGAAAGTAATCATGTTAGGCTTCGACCATCACGGGTTTCGGACCATTACGTTTATGTTAAAACTAGGCTTCGACCGTCAGGTAACGATGACGACTTTATGTCCCCAAGGGAGATATCCCTCGTAGTCTGAGCTCAGGTCTAGCTGCAGGAAAGTGATAAGACTCTTACTGTTGGGTTAGCAATTCATGTTGATTTCGATGCTTGGCTGTTATTGTTATTGGATTTAATTGTTAGCTTATGTCATCATTACTCTGCTATACATCATTCGTTATATATTGTACATGTATGAACTGCTTTGCTCATTGAGGCATTACTCTCACCCCGTTGTGGGTTTACATTTTAGATCCTCAGGCAGGTCGTTGAGGACCCTGGTACCAATGGAGCATAGTGCCTATTTGGCTTTGGAGCCACCTTTTGATTGTATTTCTTCAGATTATTCATCTATGTTATTTTGGAGGGATATTTAGTACATGTGTATCTTTCGATGCTTCCACTTGGATATGACACATGTATTGTAACATCCTCGTTAAAATTGTTTATGTATATACTTAGATTATGTTTAATTAAATGTTGGATTTAGTTAAGCAATTATGTATTACTGTTATGATATTGTTAATGTCGCGAAAAATAATCCCCTAAATTCGGGACTTATGCTTCCAACAGACATAATTTCTGAGTTCTAGAAATTAGGACGTTACATCATGGTATCAAAGCCTGGTTCAATCCAATTGGACTGTGGATTAGTGTTTTCTTGCTATTTAGTCATTGTCCTTTAATTTATACATTATTATGAAATATAGAGACTGATCACCTCAGTGTTTTGTAATTGGTGTGTAGACGATTATGGTTGGAGGCAAGAGAGGTAGACCCCCAGTTCGGCCACGACCTCCTTCATCACCGAATACCAACTCGGACCCGGTGGCAACAACCCTCCAAATGCTTACACGCATCATGGGGGATCATGTGGCTTCCAACTGGGATCAGGCCGCTGCCAATGCTACTATGTTTTAGGAACTTCGTCGCCTGCCGACAGGGATGCCAACACCCCAAGTGGTAGACCCGTTTGTGCAAGGTCTTACGAAGTTTCATAAGCACAATCCTTCTCCTTTCACCGGGGCTTTCAACCCGAAAGCTGCAACCAAGTGGCTCAAAAAGGATCTCAAAAGGATCTTTGGAGTCATGAGATGTTCGGAGGAGCTGAAGATGTCCTTCGCCACGTACATGCTCTTGGGAGAAGCAGAAGACTGGTGGCATGGAGCTAGTGCCCTTTTTGGCACACCTGGGGTTCCCATCACCTGGGGGCAATTTGAAACATCTTTTCTGGACAAGTATTTCCCGGCAAATGTAAGGAGACAACGTAACGCCCTAAATTTCTAATTCATAATTTAACCCGTTGGAGGCCAAATTCTAGACTTAGAATTTATAACGTAACTATTTCTTTATCGACCTATTCTCATAACTGTAAATAATCCAACTGTATTCAACAATTTAGTGAACAAATCCCAAATTATACATAAATCCAAACTAAAGACTATCCTCAATATATACATATATGCAACTTAAACAAGTGTACTTCAAAATACCAAGATCCTAGTTCCAAAAAGAAACCGCTATTACATCACCTGCCTACTAATTGCAACTACACATATATATACATGCATACACATATCCACTCAAAGGTAACATCCAGACTTAAATGAAAAAGTTCCCGAGCTCTTCATTTTCCAGACTGAGTGTCTGGTAATGGAGGTACCTGCTCAGCTAAATAAAATCCACATAACACGTGGTGAGATAAAGTCTCAGTGAATACAAAACTCATGCATGAATGCAAAGAACAGTTCATGACAAACATAAGTAATAACCATAACTAGACTATCGACATTCAAATATAAAATGCAATATCATGCACTCACTGCTGTGCCCAGCAGACATGTTCTTATCACTTTCTAGAGTTAGACCTGAGCTCAGACTACGGGAACCGGCTTTCCCGGGGACGAATCCCACCCAAACTGGACCGAAGTCATGTTTTCAATATCATTAATCACATATGTTTTTACTCACAGCACAAGGCCGGCTTGATTTCAATTTAACTGATCATAACTACACTACAATAATGACATCATGCTTAGTGTATAACACTTATAACAATTTTAATAGATTTCGACTATTTCGAAAGTTTCGACTTATGAGCGTAAATTCCCAATTCTCGAGTCCGATTCTAATTCAAACATTCCAATTTATAACTATCATTTAAACAAACAATTACAATCAACTTGGAGATAACATGAATTAAAATCGAGGAATTTCGATAGTTTCGTAAGTTTTGTAAGTTTCGAAAACTTCGAAACTAAAGAATTCAACCCTCGATTCTAACTTCATATAATCAATCCATCAATTATCACTCCAATACAGCCAGTATACATCAATACAATCTAAGATTAGCAAAATCGAAGAAAGGGAAGGAGGAGGTGGGAGCATACTCATTATGTCTCATAAAACCTAACAAGGAGTGAGTTGTACTCACCAATCCAAGCAATTCAAGAAGGGAAATGAAGTTTGGAGGTGATCAATTGATGTTTCTTTGTCCAAAATTCCTTCTTGAAGCTTCAATTCTGCTTTCTCTCTCTAGAACCCCGCTCTCTCTCTAGGTTATGAATTTCTCTAATTTTCTGTTTTTAAAAACGCTCCTGGCATATGTATATTCGCGTCGGTAATCGATTACCAGAATACTGTAATCGATTACCCACGGCTAAAATGACACTTGAGAACCCTTTTTGGTAATTTGGTAATCGATTACCACTCCTGGTAATCGATTACTAGGAACCCAGATTCTCTGTAATCGATTACTAAACCCGTGGTAATTGATTACTAAAAATCCAACTCTCTGGTAATCGATTACTAGCTCATGGTAATCGATTACTAAAATCCAACACTCTGGTAATCGATTACTAACTCTCTGGTAATCGATTACTAAAATCCAACTCTCTGGTAATCGATTACTAACTCTTTGGTAATCGATTACTAAAATGCAACTCTCTGGTAATCGATTACTAACTCATGGTAATCGATTACCAGGGACTTAAAATCCTAGATTTTACTTATTTTAAGAATCCCAAACTTAAATTTTATTCCCTAATCTTATTACTTCCAGTTCTCAACTAAACATACACAAATTACACTTAAAATCTTATAAGTTATAATAGCCTAATATGCGGGATGTTACATTCTACCCCCTTAATGCAATTTTGTCCCTAAAATTGATTGAAGATACAAAGGTAGAACATAATACCTTAGGAGAATAAGTGAGGATATTGACCCCGAATATCTTCTTCTTTTTCCCAAGTTGCTTCATCAGGTGACGAGCCTTCCCATATGACCTTAACCAATGGAATTGTCTTATTCCTCAGGATTTTGGAACTTCTACTTACAATCTGTGCAGGCTTGAAAGGAATAGTGAGATTTTCCCTCAATTGTATTGATTCTGAGTTTAGAACATGAGAAGGATCAGGAATATACTTTCTCAACTTAGACACATGAAAAACATCATGGATTCTGGACATATGACGTGGAAGGGCAATCCTATAAGCAAGAGGGCCAACCCTCTGCAGGATCTGAAATGGACCAATATATCTAGGACTCAACTTTTTGATTTTCACAGATTTTCCAAGACCAGTGACAGGAGTTACTTTTAGAAAAACATGATTTCCCTCCTCAAACTCTAAATCCTTTCTTCTGTTATCAGCATAGCTTTTCTCCCGGCTTTGAGCAGTTGCAAGATTTTTCCTAATGACTCTAATATTTTCAGTGGTTTCTTGTACCAACTCAGGGCCTAACAGGGCTTTCTCACCAACCTCATGCCAACAAACAGGAGATCTGCATCTCCTACCACAAAGAGCCTCATAAGGCGCCATGCCTATACTGCTATGGAAACTGTTGTTGTAGGAAAACTCTATGAAAGGTAGGTACCTATCCCAACTGCCTGACTCCTCTAATACACAAGCTCTCAGCATATCCTCTAAGGTTTGGATGGTTCTCTCAGACTGACCATCAGTCTGAGGATGGTGAGCGGTGCTAAACCTAAGCTTAGTCCCGAATGACTGATGAAGTGCATTCCAGAACCTAGAGGTGAATCTAGGGTCACTATCAGATATGATGCTAGATGAGATACCATGGAGTTTAACAATCTCCTTGACATACAAGTCAGCTAACTTCTTCAGGGGATAAGTATTCTTAACCGGAAGGAAATGGGCCGATTTAGTTAACCGGTCCACAATGACCCAGATGGCATCAAAACCAGTTTGGACTCGTGGTAACCCTACCACAAAGTCCATGGCTACACTCTCCCACTTCCACTCAGGAATTTCTAATGGCATAAGGGCTCCTGATGGTCTCTGGTGCTCTATTTTCACTTGTTGACAGGTCAGACACTTAGAAACACACTCAGCTATCTCCCTCTTCATCCCTTCCCACCGAAACATCTTCTTTAAATCCTGATACATCTTGGTAGAACCGGGATGTATAGAAAACTTGCCCCTGTGGGCCTCCTCTAAAACTGTTTGCCTCACACTACCCCCCTTAAGGACACAGACTCTTCCTTGGAAGAGAATTGTTCCATCACCTGATTTGGAAAAACCTGCTTGTCCAACTCTACCCTGAAGTTCTGGGTCCAAACCCTGAGCTTCCTTGATCAGAGCTTGGAGCGCACTGGTGATCTCCAACCTACACAACCTGATACTGCTTTCATTCATTTCAACACTAAGATTCAGGTTCCTAAAATCCTCTAAAAGGCTCATTTCATGTACCATCATGGATGACACATGAAGGGATTTCCTACTAAGAGCGTCGGCCACTACATTGGCCTTGCCCGGGTGATACTTCAACTCAAAATCATAATCCTTAAGAAATTCCATCCACCTTCTTTGCCTCATGTTGAGTTCTTTTTGATCAAAGAGATATTTCAAACTCTTATGATCACTGAAGACCTCAAACCTCATACCGAACAGGTAATGCCTCCAAATTTTGAGGGCAAAAACCACAACTGCTAATTCTAAATCATGGGTAGGATAGTTTTCCTCATGAGGCCTCAACTGCCTAGAGGCATAAGCCACTACTCTCCTTTCCTGCATCAAAACACATCCTAAGCCCTTACCTGACGCGTCACTATACACTTCAAAGGTCTTAGACAAATCCGGCAACGCCAGTACCGGAGCGATGGTTAATCTCTCTTTGAGTTCTAGAAAACTCTTCTCACACTTTTTGTCCCACACAAAAGCTTGACCCTTTCGAGTCAATCTTGTGAGAGGCAAAGCTAAACGGGAGAATCCATTAATGAATCTCCGGTAGTAGCCGGCCAATCCTAGGAAACTCCTAATTTCCGTGACGGTCTTAGGTCTTTCCCACTCAAGAACGACTTCTACCTTACTAGGATCAACTGATACCCCCTCTCTAGTGATAACATGCCCTAGAAATTGGACCCGGTCCATCCAAAACTCACACTTTTCAGGATTAGCAAACAATCTCTTTTCTCTCAGAATTCCTAAAACAGTCCTAAGGTGATTTTCATGTTCTTCTAGACTACAGGAATAAATCAAGATATCATCTATGAATACCACTACAAACTGATCCAAAAAGGGCCGGAAAATACGATTTATGTAGTCCATGAATACAACAGGAGCATTAGTAACACCAAATGGCATTACCAAATACTTATAGTGCCCATACCTGGTCCTAAAAGTTGTCTTAGGGATGTCTTCCTTCCTAATCTTAATCTGATGGTAACCTGACCTAAGATCTATCTTAGAAAACATTGAGGCACCCCTAAGCTGGTCCAGAAGGTCATCTATTCTAGGAAGAGGGTATTTGTTTTTAATGGTGACCTTATTTAATTGTCTATAATCTACACACAATCTCATGCTCCCATTTTTCTTCTTCACTAACAACACTGGAGCTCCCCAAGGTGACACACTAGGTCTAATGAACCCTTTAGCTATAAGATCCTCTAGTTGAGTTTTAAGTTCATTCAGTTCCAACGGGGACATTCTATACGGAGCCTTAAAGATGGGTCCCGCACCTGGCACTAGATCTATGGTGAACTCTAACTCTCGGTCAGGTGGTAAGGTTAAAACTTCACTAGGAAAAACATCTTGGAACTCCCTAACCGTGGCCACACTGCTTAAATCTATTTTAGATTCTAAAGTTAAGGAAAGTAACAAAATAAAAAATTCACTCCCATCACTAAGACATTGGTTAACCTGGGTGACACTGGACAAAAGCACAGGGGGTCTCTCCCTCGAAGGAGGAGGAAAAGGAGGAAATATAACCTTTTTATTGAAACAGTCCAATGTAACTTGATTGGCAGATAACCAGTTCATTCCTAAAATAATATCCATACCTCTCAGAGGTAGACAGCAAATCAATTACAGAAATCCTACCCTGAATAACAATGGAACATTTAGAACACACAAGAGAGGTGGAAATAGCCTCTTTAGCTGGAGTAATTACATTAAGAATATAAGGCAATGAATCAACAGACAATTTCAACTGTTCAACACATTCAGAAGAAATGAAAGAATGGGTTGCCCCAGAATCAAACAATACAATTAAGGTCTTCTCTCCTAGGGTGCATATACCTCTCAACAGATTGTCTGCAGAAGCTGCTACTTGCCCATTGAGGGTAAAAAATCTTCCAGTTGATTGAGGTTTCTAGGAATTCTTCATCTTTGGACAATCTTTCTTTATGTGACCCAGTTGCTTACAGAAGTAGCATAGGTTCTTCCCTATCATACACTCCCCAGCATGTTCCTTTCCACACTTGTTGCACTTAGGTCCCCCTTGGTGTTGGGTTTGCTGAGTGGGTAAGACTTGTTTGCCTTGCCACCTAGGCTTGAAGCCCTTGCCCTGGAGGGGTACTTCAAACTTTCTTTTTCCCTTGTTTTCCATTGTTGTAGGTGATGGAGTAGTTCCCTTGAAATTTTTCTCCGCAATGTAACACTTACTAACCAACAACGAAAAGTCTCTGATCTCCAATGTCCCAATCCGGTCTAACGGTTCAGGTCTTAGCCCTCCCTCAAATTGAGTACACCTCCACTCCTCATCGGTCACAGCTTGAAGGTAACGAGAGTACTTGGCCAACTCCTTAAACTTTGCCACATACTGACCCACTGACATGTCTCCTTGCCTGAGTTGTAGGAATTCAGTCTCCTTTTGCCTCTTAATAGTAGTTGGAAAATATTTTCCCAAAAACAAGTTTTGAAACACCTCCCAAGTCATTGGTGCCTCTGATTCTGCAGCCCGAACCTTTGCAGTCTTCCACCAATCCTCAGCCTCTCCTCTCAACATATAGACTGCAAAACCCACCTTTGCCTCATCCGTGCATTTCATCACTTCGAAAATCCGGTTCAAATCCCGAAGCCAATTCGCCGCTACATCAGGGTCATAGACTCCGTTGAACTGTGGAGGGGTATACTTCCTAAATTCTGATAACCCCATAGCAAAAGGGTCCACAACAGGAGGTGGTGGTGGTGGTTCTGTGTACCTCCTAGCCATCTCTTGAAGCATGGCTGCATTGGTGGCAGCTTTTTCCCGTGCTGCTTCCGCTTGGACCCGATTCGCATTCATTTGTTCTCCATCATATGGGTTAGGGCTTGAAGAGCTGCCGCCACAGGATCCTGAGTAGGACCCTGAGAAGAAGATGATGCTGATGATGTTGGAGGAGGAAAATTGACCCTTGGACGACCTCTCCTGCCGCCTTCCATAATTCCCTATATATCATCAAGTAAATTTCGAGGTGATCAGTCTCTCAATTCACATAATAATACATATGGAATCATTACAAACCACAAAATATCCTAATCTCACTGTCCAAATGGATTGAACTGCTCTGATACCAAAATGTAACGCCCTAAATTTCTAAATCATAATTTAACCCGTTGGAGGCCAAATTCTAGACTTAGAATTTATAACGTAACTATTTCTTTATCGACCTGTTCTCATAACTGTAAATAATCCAACGGTATTCAACAATTTAGTGAACAAATCCCAAATTATACATAAATCCAAACTAAAGACTATCATCAATATATACATATATGCAACTTAAACGAGTGTACTTCAAAATACCAAGATCCTAGTTCCAAAAAGAAATCGCTATTACATCACCTGCCTACTAATCGCAACTACAGATATATATATATATATACATGCATACACATATCCACTCAAAGGTAACATCCAGACTTAAATGAAAAAGTTCCCGAGCTCTTCATTTTCCGGACTGAGTGTCTGGTAATGGAGGTACCTGCTCAGCTAAATAAAACCCACATAACACGTGGTGAGATAAAATCTCAGTGAATACAAAACTCATGCATGAATGCAAAGAACAGTTCATGACAAACATAAGTAATAACCATAACTAGACTATCGGCATTCAAATATAAAATGCAATATGGTGCACTCACTGTTGTGCCCAGCAGGCATGTTCTTATCACTTTCTAGAGTTAGACCTGAGCTCAGACTACGGGAACCGGCTTTCCCGGGGACGAATCCCACCCAAACTGGACCGAAGTCATGTTTTCAATATCATTAATCACATATGTTTTTACTCACAGCACAAGGCCGGCTTGATTTCAATTTAACTGATCATAACTACACTACAATAATGACATCATGCTTAGTGTATAACACTTATAACAATTTTAATAGATTTCGACTATTTCGAAAGTTTCGACTTATGAGCGTAAATTCCCAATTCTCGAGTCTGATTCTAATTCAAACATTCCAATCTATAACTATCATTTAAACAAACAATTACAATCAACTTGGAGATAACATGAATTAAAATCGAGGAATTTCAATAGTTTCGTAAGTTTCGAAAACTTCGAAACTAAAGAATTCAACCCTCGATTCTAACTTCATATAATCAATCCATCAATTATCACTCCAATACAGCCAGTATACATCAATACAATCTAAGATTAGCAAAATCGAAGAAAGGGAAGGAGGAGGTGGGAGCATACTCATTATGTCTCATAAAACCTAACAAGGAGTGAGTTGTACTCACCAATCCAAGCAATTCAAGAAGGGAAAATGAAGTTTGGAGGTGATCAATTGATGTTTCTTTGTCCAAAATTCCTTCTTCAAGCTTCAATTCTGCTTTCTCTCTCTAGAACCCGCTCTCTCTCTCTCTAGGTTATGAATTTCTCTAATTTTCTATTTTTAAAAACGCTCCTGGCATATATATATTCGCGTCGGTAATCGATTACCAGAATACTGCAATCGATTAGCCACGGCTAAAATGACACTTGAGAACCCTTTCTGGTAATTTGGTAATCGATTACCACTCCTGGTAATCGATTACTAGGAACCCAGATTCTCTGTAATCGATTACTAAACCATTGGTAATCGATTACTAAAAATCCAACTCTCCGGTAATCGATTACTAGCTCATGGTAATCGATTACTAAAATCCAACACTTTGGTAATCGATTACTAACTCTCTGGTAATCGATTACTAAAATCCAACTCTCTGGTAATCGATTACTAACTCTTTGGTAATCAATTACTAAAATCCAACTCTCTGGTAATCGATTACTAACTCTTTGGTAATCGATTACTAAAATCCAACTCTCTGGTAATCGATTACTAACTCATGGTAATCGATTACCAGGGACTTAAACTCCTAGGTTTTACTTATTTTAAGAATCCCAAACTTAAATTTTATTCCCTAATCTTATTACTTCCAGTTCTCAACTAAACATACACATATTACACCTAAAATCTTATAAGTTATAATAGCCTAATATGTGGGATGTTACAGACAGAAGGAGACAGAGTTCTTGCAGCTTAGCAGGGAAGCCTGACAGTGGGCCATTATGTGGCCGGGTTTGAGGAGTTTGGCAAAGTACTCCTGCTTCCTTCAGGTCTACCCTAATGAGGAGTGGAAGTGCAGGTAGCTGGAGCAAGGTCTGAGGCCAGAAATCAAAAGGGCAGTGGGGACCTTAGAGATCAAGGACTTTTCTACCTTGGTCAGCAAGTGCCTCATTGCTGAGGAGAACCTGAAAGAGACAAAGGCACCTAAGTCTTTGGACCCCAAAGGTAAGAGGAAGCTTGAAGACACTGTTCAGGGCAAGGGCTCTAGCCCAAGTGGCAGAACGACCTCAACCCTACCGTCGGCCCTGCTCAGAAACCGGGGGAGATGCACAAGTGTCCCAAGTCGGGAAGCTCCACAAGGGGGAGTGTCTCTTCGGCCAGCAAAAGTGCTACTACTGCAAGGAATCGGGCCACATGAAGAACGAGTGCCCGAAGAGGAGGGACCAACCCAAGCCCCAAACCACCGGGAGAGTCTTTACCCTTACTGGGGAAGCGACTGCAAAGGCCGACAATCTGATGCATGGTATGTGTTTACTTAATAACAAGTCCTTAGTTGTACTATTTGACTCTAGGGCAACCCATTCATTTATTGCTGATGACTGTGTGGAGGAATTGGACCCA
The DNA here is from genome assembly GCA_026901365.1 of Sesbania bispinosa. Classification (NCBI taxonomy): domain Eukaryota; kingdom Viridiplantae; phylum Streptophyta; class Magnoliopsida; order Fabales; family Fabaceae; genus Sesbania; species Sesbania bispinosa. Next base: position 57,025 of record QLOH01000559.1, read on the forward strand.
ACCCAATTAACCATATGTTCGGTTTGGGTTGGATCGATTTTTATCATTTTTCTATTATGGACCCAACCCAACCCAAACTGATCAAGGTCGGGTTGATCGAGTTGGGTGATCGGGTCATGATAATTAAAAGAAGTCAGATTTATAAAAACTAGTTTTTTTATCACCATTTGGACTTCATAATTTATATAAACATGTAATTCCATGATTTTGACACTTTGGCCATATAACTATTTCAAAAATTTTATAAATCAAAATTAGAAAAAATATGTCATACACTTTACATACACAATTTAATTCAAATATTTAGCACAATACAATAAATGTATGTCCCGAATAGGATATTCTATAACCATAAAAGTCTTCATCTTACAAATTAACTAACTAATATTCTATTATAGCGCCAATTTTAAATTAAATTTTATTTTATTGTTACTAAATTTAATTCAAATAAGATAATTATTAATAATATAATAGTTTTTATATAGGCGATCGGGTCAGGTTGGGTACATCGGGTTGTACTTACCTAAACCCGCTACCCAACCTTAATTGATCGGGTTCATACTTACCCAACCCAAACAGACCCGATGACCCAACCGAATCCACCAAATAGTGGTTGGGTTGGGTTGGTCGGGTCGAATAGACCCATGTGCAGCCTTATCACAAAGGGCATCTTTGGGAATGAATCCTCTGTTAAATGAGATGTTTACATGACAAATATCGTATGAAAATTTTACATCTATTTCACCCAAGACGTTGCCAACTTGCCATGTTAAATATGTTCTTCTACCAAAATTTATAAATAATTCATATAAAGAAAAATAAATATTTTTTTTGCATGACTATCATGTGCAAGTATAACATGAGAGTAGAGTAAACCACCATTTTGATCCCTCAAAATGTAGGCATCGGTCACTTTAGTCCCTAAAGGTAGAAAACCTATTATTATAAGTCCCTGAAAATGTTTACCATTCGTTACTTTAGTCCCTTCGTTACCCTCAGTCACTTGAAACCGTTAATTTTGCTGATGTGGCACGTTAAGTGCCAACTTGGTTGTTTATGTGCATGACCTACCTTAAGCACTTACTCTCTCTCTCTTCGGGGACTAAAATTATGAAGGATTTACTCCCTTTAGGGGCTAAAATGAATTAAACTGAAAAATAGTTTTTAACATAGATTTAAAATTTATCATTTTTAAATTTTCAAAATTATTTAATTAATATAAACTTTGTAAAAATAATTTGTCATATATTATTTTATACATTTATTTATATTTTTTCTAATTTTAAAATCGGGTTAACAATTATCTCAAACTTTTCAAGAATTAGGTGTTGTTTGGAAGAACTTATTTGAGCTTATCTTGTGACATAAGCACTTATGTACCTGTTTGGGTAAACTTTTGAATGTTCATAAGCTGTTTTCAGCTTATTTCAATAAGCTCCTGGGAATAGCTTATAGAAGAGCTTATGGAGAATTTAAGTATATTGCACCCTCTTCAATTTTCATCAATTTTTTCAAGAGCTTATTCATTAAGTGCTTATTAAATAAGAGTTTATGTTATAAGTACTTAAATAAGTTGTATTTCCAAACGAGGCCTTAATTTATCTTTAAAGTTTAAGCTCTTAGATTATGCTTCTTAAATTATTTTATGTCTAATTTTAAATTTTATTTACTAGCAATTCTCTTTTTTCTATAGTGGTGATCAGTATGTGATTTTGTTTATTTTTTTTTTTCTGTTTTTCCAAACCATGATCCAGAAAAAGTTACAAGAGATAAGCTTTTATCCAAATAATTATACTCTAACAGGATAAATAAACTTTCATAAATCTCTAATCATATTTCATTAATTATTTTTGTATTATATTATAATGTGACAAAAATGATGAAATATAATTAGAGAATTATATAAAACTTGTTTATATTATAATGTATATTGTTAAACTCTTCCTTTTATTTATCATAGAGAAAGAAGTTCAAATATTCTTTGGTATAGTTCAGTTACTTGAATCTGTTCTTCACTTTTCAGCTTGGTGGTGAAAGTGAAACTAATTAACTCCAACAAATTCTTCTGTTTTCTGGGAGGGGCGTAAAAAACACTTGGGGCAACAAACAGAAAAAACACAAATTCTAAGGAGACAAACTGAACCCGCTCCGGGGGAATTTAAACAACAAAAGTTCAAGTACCAATATATAGACACAATGAATTTTCATCTTGATAGGACAACCATGAAACATCTTGTGATTTTTCCTCCGTTTTCAAAAGGACAAGATTGGAAACTTGCTTTGTTGGGGGTAGATTTGTAAAAGATTATATAACTTTTGTTGTAAGTTCAATAATTTCTTTTTGTAACTTATTTATAGGAACCAATTTGAAAGCTCAATTTTTCCTCTTTTCTATAAATATCTTACTTCTACTTAACTCATTTACACTTTATTTAATAGTATGAAAATGTTGGAAAATAGGCTATAGAGAGGGGTGGGGGAAAGAAATAAAAAACTTCTCTCATTTAGTGTGGTAGAGAAATACCAAAAGTTAAAAAAGAGGTGAGCCCAACTAGCTCATGTAATCCCTATTTCCCTTTTTCTATTACTCCATTCCCTATTTTATTTAATTTCTATCAAACAAAATGTTAAAAAGAAATGGATTAAATATTTTTTAGTATCTGAAATATAGTCAAGATTTGATTTTAGTTCATATAATTTAAAATTGACGATTTTGGTCCTTCAAAAATTAAAAATACACCAATTTAGTCCTTATTGTACAATTTTACTATATATTTTACTACGGATTAACCATGAATTTTTATCAATAAGGATACACTACTCGTGCCCATCACATGTACTTTAATTAAGTGTAAAATTAGTAAATAAAAAAACATTAATAAAAAATAATTAGTGTGTTCGGTAAAACTAGTTGATTTGATTGGAAGTTTTTGGTAAAACTAACTGAAAATAGTTAAATGACATATAAAAAATAATGATGGGTGAGAGTTATTGATGGATAAAATTGTAATAAATTTCCAGCTGGTAGCTGAAAGTTGGAACTTTTTAAAAAAGTTACCTCAAGTAACTTTTGAAAAAAAAAAAACTATTGAAAAGCTAATAGTTACCTAAAAAAATTACCTTGCCAAACACTGATAAAATGATTTCAACTATCAATTTCAACTTTAATCTAGTTGAAATATTTTACCAAACACTCTATAACTCATTATTCAATTTTAAAATTACTCAAAAATTATTCAAATATAATTATAAAATATAAGAAGTATACTCATTTAAATAAATCAAAATAGAATGCAATAAGATTCTAAAATAGAATAATGAAATATTTAAATGGCTAATATGTTATTTTAAATTAATTAAATTAATAATAAATAATACTATATACAATTAATAATATATATTTATATATATATGAGATATTTTATTAAAATAATTATGTGTGTGCATGTGATATTATAATATCCGTACCCATATTTATATCCATTAATTAACGAATATTTACTCAATAATTTTTATAAATATCTATTATAGTTTAGATATCTATTAGAGTTTGAGATCCAATTGTCATCTCTAAAACTTCATTATAATAAGTATAAATCAACCCAATAATTCATGTGTTGAGTTTGGAAACAAGCTATCAACTCAAGGCCATGAAAGTGCAAATTGTATAAGTTGGTATTACAAGGAGCGAACACGTAGCCACTCAGTTTACCTCCCATACACTGCCACTATTTTTTATTTTATTTTTCTTTTTTTAATTCTTGTTCATGGGAAAATCCCATTTTTCTCCCTCTCTTGTGGGAAACTTGCAACATTTCGATTAAGCTAAAACTACCACTAATTTTCTGAACAGGAGAAATCAAATGGCAATTTGGTAATTATAAGTTTCCATGCATTAGAAACCCAAGGAGGCCCTGTTGTGGGAATGCGCCTTTGGTCTTTCCTCATCATCAAAAGGAATGTTTTAGGGATCGCAATAAATTCAGGAACTCATGAAAGAATAAAAAATAAGCTGAAAAGGAAGAGACATGTATGGTCAGGAGGCATAAAAGAAAAATTAAACTCCCTGTACCCTGTCTTGTATTGTACACATACACATGGATCATTGGTATCTGAGTGAAATCCAAAGCTGAAACAAACAAAGAAACAGAAGCTCAGATGATCATTCATAGCAAAACTCTTGATCCTGAGTATGCCCATTACGGCACAGCCTGTGTATGTGAAGAAAGCGACAATTTTTAGATAAGTCCAAGCATCCCCATGTGGGTTCCCCCCTCCTTTCCATGAACTTTGTTTGTCTGATCATTTTGCTCTTTACCCCTCCTCAATTTTTCCCATTGTTCTTCTCATTCTGACTTTAAAGCCACTTTCTTGGGAAAGAGAAACACTATCTTGCCCAATACATCCTCTGAATCTGGTTTTCAGCATGTGGGAATCAGAGAGTGAGACAGCAGCAGCAGGAGGAGGAGGAGGAGGAAGGGAATATGGGGGTGGACTTCTCACCTCAACTAAGCATGGTGTTAAGATAGAAGGGTTTCAGCAAAGAGGCAACTCTTGGTATGTTAAATGTATAAATAGTGTTAGTGACTTTTGAAGATGTCATAGCCACTAATCATCTGTGCTAATGCTAGTGACTTGAAATTCTAGAACACATGGAAATGGCAGGAAATAAAGATTGAAACTCTTGATAATGTTGTTTTGAACTGTTGATTTATCCATTTCATGTGCAGGTATGTTTCAGCTGATATTCCAAGTGATCTTCTAGTTCAAATTGGAGAAGCTAACTTCCACTTGCACAAGGTAGCTATGTTCCTTTTTTTTAGTTTCAATTTTTCTCTTTCCTGGAAATTCCTTTTCCTGTGTTTTTCTTTGCTTCTAAGAATATGACTTTCTATAAAGATATCAGAGATACTGTTCACTTGTACTGTGTTGATTGAATTTTATGAAATTTTCTTCCCTTTTCTTGTGAAAGTATCCTTTACTATCTCGAAGTGGGAAGCTGAACAGAATCATATATGATTCTCGTGATCCTGACTTGAATAAGCTAGTTATGGATGATCTTCCTGGTGGACCTGAGGCTTTTGAACTTGCAGCCAAGTTCTGCTATGGAATTGCCATTGATTTAACAGCAGGAAATATCTCTGGCCTAAGATGTGCTGCTGAGTACCTTGAAATGACAGAGGACCTAGAAGAAGGCAATCTTATATTCAAGACTGAAGCATTTCTTAGCTATGTGGTTTTGTCTTCATGGAGAGACTCCATAGTAGTGTTGAAAAGCTGTGAGAAGCTGTCACCATGGGCAGAGAACCTTCAAATAGTCCGAAGATGCAGTGAGTCTATAGCTTGGAAAGCTTGTGCTAATCCAAAAGGAATAAGGTGGTCATATACTGGAAGACCACCAAAAGTTTCTAGCCCAAAATGGAATGACATGAAAGATTCAAGCCCTAGTAGGAATCAGTTGGTTCCTCCTGATTGGTGGTTTGAAGATGTTGCAATCCTTAGGATTGATCACTTTGTTAGAGTCATTACTGCCATTAAGGTAAAGGGTATGAGATTTGAATTGATTGGTGCTGGAATAATGCATTATGGAACTAAGTGGCTACCAGGATTGATGAATGAGACAGCAATCCCAGGAGATGAAGCAAGCAACTTCAGTAACAGTAGTTCTAGTAGTGGTGGTGGTGGTAGCTGGAAAGGTGGACTTCATATGGTTGTGGCTGGAACTAAAGATGATACTTCAAGTCTTCAAGCTAAAGATCAAAGGATGATCATTGAGAGCCTCATCAGCATAATTCCACCACAGAAGGACAGTGTCTCATGCAGCTTCCTGCTCAGGCTTCTGAGAATGGCAAACATGTTGAAGGTTGCACCTGCATTGATTACTGAATTAGAGAAAAGGGTGGGAATGCAGTTTGAGCAAGCTACACTGGCTGATCTTCTAATTCCTTGTTATAGTAAAAGTGAAACTACATATGATGTGGATCTTGTTCAGAGGCTTTTGGAGCATTTTCTTGTTCAAGAGCAGACTGAAAGTTCCAGTCCAAGCAGACAATCCATTTCTGACAAGCATTTGGGAAGTAACCCAAATGCCAAGACAAGAGTGGCAAGACTTGTGGACAGTTATCTTACAGAGGTATCCAGAGATAGAAACCTTACCTTGACAAAGTTTCAGGTTCTTGCAGAAACTTTTCCTGAGTCAGCTAGAACTTCTGATGATGGACTTTACAGAGCAATTGATTCATATCTTAAGGTAATTAATTTCTGTTTCCAGGATAACATAGAACAAGTGTTACATGTTTTTAACTTATGTGTTATTTTGAATTACTCTAGGATACACAAAATTTAGGTAAAACTGCATGGTAAAATTTGAATTAGAGTTTTGAATCTCTCACTAACTTAGTATGCTTATTATTTCCATCACAATAAAAGCAAAGTTTTATTGGCTTCAGCTGCATTACTCAAGAGAAGATATGCATATTCTGAAATCTGAATAAATGAATTTAATTCAGGTTCCAGAATTAATTACCAGTGGATTTATGTACTGCTTTGTTAATATTCCAAGATAAAAGAGGGAGAATCACCATTGAAGCCCCCCATCTCAAACATCACACTGCGACAAAATATTACAAAAAGAAATTCAGATTTTGGTTTAGTTCCTTCACATGAATAAGATTTTCTAGATCATTTTCAGTGGCAATACATTTGAGTTGCATAACATAATTTTGGATATATGGTGTCATGTTCTATATCACAGATGTGAGATCAGTAAACATAGAATCAATCATTTCTCAGGAAAAATAATTTCTTCATTGGCAACTTTGAAAAATGTATCAGAGAAACTATATTGATATATGTGTTTCACTCATTTTTTAAGGATAAGTGGGAATGATTAATACTAGTTTATCTTCATAGATGCTTATGGTTTTCTACTTATGTACTTATCAGTGAAAGTGTGAAACACATTAACAGGCACATCCTACACTAACTGAGCATGAAAGAAAGAGGCTCTGCCGTGTAATGGATTGTCAGAAACTCTCCATTGATGCCTGCATGCATGCTGCTCAAAATGAAAGGCTTCCATTAAGGGTAGTGGTGCAAGTTCTATTCTCTGAACAAGTTAAGATAAGCAATGCACTAGCCAACAGTTCACTGAAAGAAGGTGTTGAATCTCAGTTCCAGCCAATGATTACAAACCGTAAAACACTTCTAGAAGGGACACCACAATCATTCCAAGAAGGATGGGCAGCTGCTAAGAAAGACATTAACACACTAAAGTTTGAGCTTGAGACTGTGAAAACCAAGTACTTGGAGCTTCAGAATGATATGGAAAATCTGCAAAAACAATTTGATAAGGTCCTAAAGCAGAAGCACACATCAGCATGGAGCACTGGGTGGAAGAAACTGAGCAAACTTACAAAAATGACTAATGTAGAAAATCATGATATTGCACCTCAGATTCCAACTTCAGAAGAACAGAACAGAAAGACAACTACTAGAAGGTGGAGAAACTCAATATCCTGAGACTGAGAGATAACAAACTCTCATTTGCCTAGGAACTGATACCTCTCAAATTAATTTGTGTCCCAGACTTTTTGTCCTCTGTCATATTTCATTCCTTTTCTTCTTTTGGACAGTGTATGGGGCTTCTCTTCGTTTGATTCTTTTTATTTTTCTTTGAATTAAATTGCTATAAAATTCAAACTACATTGTAATTTGTCACCAAATCTAATCATAATTTTCTTGTGTGAGTTCTACAGACACTGCTGAAATGCATCCTTTTAATGAAATTGTACTCACTGCACACATAAGAAGGTATAGTTAAAGTACTCAGGATAAAATGGACACTAAAAGTTCATTTAGATAACTTTCTCTATCTCTTCTAACTTCTTAAGCACTAAATTACCTACGATAATTGAAGACAAACTGAAGCATGATCATATATTAAAACAACTATCAACTGCCATTAGATCAATTAAAGTAATTAGGGCTTATAGAAATCCTAATTTCATAAGTGTACAATTTTTTTTAACTAAACATCCCCTGGCTCTACAATAAATATATTAGCACAATATGTTGATAAGTTATTTCTTTTTAATTTGTAATCTAAATTTCATATGCATGTGACATAAATAATTCCCCTGTGTAAATAGAGAACAGAGTCACATGGTAGAATTATATAATTTTACAAAGTTAGATGTTGATTGCTTCAATTGAAATTACAAGTAACAAACCACACATGCTTCTACATTGAACAGAGACTTGTGTAATTTAGCTTTGAAAATTATTTTTAAATAAAAATAAATATACCAGAAGAGATAAGTTTTTTATACAATAAAAAACATACAACAACTTATACAATACACTTTTTCTCTCTATCTCTCTCCATCATATCACCTATCACATCCCACATTTCTCTCTCTTTTCCCTCTATTCTCTCTTTCTCTCTCTAAGTTGTACATGTACAACATGTATAAAGATCATTTCTCATACCAGAATATAAATGGAGAAACATGATTAGATGTTCCAACATGAATCATGTCATCCTGAAAATAGTTATGATTGTAATGTGAAACCTTTGGCCTCAATGAGTCAATTAGATAAATAAAGCTTTCAATAAAATCAAATACAGTGAGAGAGTCCTTTCATGCTTTCAATTAACAGGATGAACCTATCTAATAGTGTTAATAATTATCTTTCATTGCTAACCCACACTCTTAAGTGATTTGACTCTTATGGACTTTTCCATGTCCATTTGGAAACACTTTGGCTAATTTCATCAGTGACTAACACTCATAATTAGAGTCTCTAATTTGAAGGTTAACATTTTCCAAAATTAGTTCCGCATAATAAGCTGGTAACAGTTACCATCAATCATTGTACGCTTACAAGTAGTAATTAAATATTAGTCATTTCCATTCATTCATACCAGATGCAGTCATAGCAGGGCATTATGGTAAATCCCGATGCCAAATTCTTCTTGATAATTGCATGTTTTGTCTGCTAGTAACAAGACAAGGATTTGTAAGTCGCAAAACGTGTCAATCTAATTAAATTTTACTAAAACATGCTGAGTAATTTCTGGACCCTGCACATAAATAACTCTTTTATCGGCAAAAGAAATTTTGTTAAAGTAAAAGAGTAGTGCTAGTGTACTCAACGAAGAGCAAACATAATAGTTCTGTCATTTAACAAACACTTTCTACGTCTTATTAAACACCTGATTACAACTTACTCAACACAACACACCTAACATAGCCACATGATATAAGGTTTTAAATTGCAGTTACGATTCTTAAAACTGAAAATTATAAATAAATGTAGTTGATACGGCCACAACTGTGATTGTAATGTGATTGCAGCAACACAAAAAGTCTTGATACTATTGCGACAACTGTGGTTGTGGATTGCAAGTTAAAACATGCAATTGATACTAAAACATCCAAGCCATGTAAGCCGTTAAGAATTAGGGGTCTTCAAGACATTTATCACTTTGACCCGTCCCAACCCGTCCTACTCGAGTTGGGTTTGTTCATGTCCTATTAAAAAGAATAGAACCAAACCGGGTCTCATTTTTTGACGCGATATCAGGTTGATGACAGGTTCGGGTACCGGTCCGTCCTTTATATACAAATATAACATTTATTACTTGTAATTTTCTATTATGTAAGTCATAACCTTATTTTTTCATTTTAGATAGGGTTTTTGAGACTAAGTTTCCTCTGTCTATCTTTAAAAATACATTTTATACGTAAAGTTATATAGTGATATAATATTATTCTTGTTTTAGTAACGTCCCAAACTTTAAAAAAATAAAAAATATTGCGAGGAATTCTATTGTATGCAATATATTTATTAATTGTATGAACTATTTTCTTTTGAACATTGTTATATGATCGTTTCATGATTATATTTAGCTTATATATCGGGTCAACCCGGTCATGTCCTACTTAAACCCGGTCTTACTTAGACCCGCACATCATTGGGTGAGTTCGGGTTCATAGAATTGGCCCGGTCAAAAATTAGTGCCGGGTTAGGGACATGCAAAACCCATCCCTACCTGTCCTATGAACACCCCTATTAAGAATTATAACACCAAAATAGAAAATTGTAACGCTACTCTCAGTAACGTTAGCCCGGATTTACGTTTGAAACGTGATTTTAGAGTAAATCAAACACACATGAAGTCAAGTCAAAAGGATTAAATGTCGTACTTTGTGGCCGAGTGCCCTATATATATAGATAGGGTGTTGGTGGGAAAAGCCATTAGACGGTTGTGAAATCAGTTAGGAATATGTTATTCTCTTGCGGTCAAGACAATGATATATCCCCTTTGTAAGAATATAATCGTATCTCAGTACCCACACTTCACATCAGGCAATCTCATCACGTTATTTTTGAATGTTGTCGGCATGTTGAGTGGTCAAACGCATAAAATAGAGGATCTCTTCCCAAAACAGTTATCTCGGCATGTCGGGTGGTTAGAATGTTAGTTGGCTTAACGATCCCATCTAGGATGGCTCTTTTAGCTATTCATTTGATGTCGGAGCAAGCAAGATAGATCTCGATCCTGGACAGTATGATGTCGACGCAAGTAGGTTGAATCTCGGTCATGAATAGTTGCTCCCCGAGCCTCTATATCTGAGCTTGGTTGAATGTCGACTTGTCGCATTAGACTAGCTTTCTGTATCTCAAGATCTCAGGGGCTTCAACCCTTTGCATTTTTGTAGCATCCATTTTCCTTCGTTCTTTACACGTGTTGTCACGTGATTGGCAAGGTCACCAAGGGCTTCGGGGCCCACGATCTCACGAGAACAGGGCATATTTGGCTGCCTTGGCGGAGAAGTGGAAAAGAATGAGCAGATGAAGGCGAGCCTTGGAGGAGAAAGACTAGTCGAGCTATTCAAATAGAGCTTGCTTTGAAGGAGGAGAACCAAGATATGTCGATTATATGGGACACGACTAGATGTTAATATCTTTGATTTTGTTGGATGGCTGACATGGGAACATTTTGTGCCTAAATTTTCTCTGTTGGAGTTATTTTCCAATCTGTCTGATATGAATACTTTTGCTTGTATGAACCTTTTCTGAGTTTTGATTTGTCATGTGCTCTTGTTTGCTCGTGGTAAGCATGCCTTGGGGAACCAACCTAGCTAGGGTGATTCCCCTCTAACTTGGGACATTGGTGTATACCGAACGTTCGGGTGTACACATGTCGAATAGGCTTCGACATCTTGGTGTCTAGTCGGGTGTGAGCACGTCGATTTTTTTATCGATAGGTAATGTTTGAAATGACATAGAACAAACTTTGTATTTCGTGTGAAATAAAGTTGTACAACAAATATGTCAGCTAACCATAATGTTGGCGTGATTTGGCCTAGTTCTGGGTTCTAAGGATAGAGATCTAAACTACTTTGCTCCTTGATCATTAAGATGACACTGGGAAAATATTTTGTTTTCTTAAACCATCAATTTGTGTAAGAGGTACCGTCACTTTGAGAGTTTTGAGAGCTTTAGTCGTGATCCATATGAAGAGAGACTTTTCATGGAGTTCTCTAATGTGGCAAAGATGATGATCGAACATGAATTTGGTATTAACCCTTAGTTTAATAGATTTGGACATCAAATATTGGCCCTTCAAATCTCAAATTTCAATGTTCAATGTCAGATGTCGGCACCATGGAATCCCATGTTTGGTCATTGGATGCCAGCACCTTAAAATCCCACGTTGGTTGTCGAATGTCTGATGATGGTTGACAGCGAGAGTTTATGTAGGAAACACAGGAAAACACTAGAAGAGGGGTTGAATAGTGTTTCTATAAAACTTTAATGTTTTTAGGAAACCTTTTCAGAAAACTCTGTTTTCTGGAAAATTTCAGATAAGTTAGTTGTTATCTGAAGTTTAGTAGTTGTCTGAAGTAGTTTCAGACAACTCAAATAATTTTCTGAAAGTTGTTTTTAAAGTTCAAATTCTACAACAACAGATTCAATTCCCTTCTCGTTAATTTAAAACGTAATTGAACGAGTTAAGGGATGAGAGAACTTAGCCAAGTATTTATCCTGGTTCACTCACTACCACTGTGAGCTACGTCCAGTCCTAGAGCCAAACCTTGCAGCTGGATTTTCCACTAATCTCAAGAGATTACAAGTATTCTTTTCTGTCAAGTCTCTTCAGGCTCTACTACAACCAAGTATTGTTTCCCAATAAGCTTCTTCAGGCTCAACAACCCAAGTATTGTTTAATAGCCAAGCCTCTCCAAGCTCAACACCCAAGTGTTTAAGAATAAAAGATGTTTAAGCTAAAGAACTACAACCAGTTCAGAGCTTAAACTGAGAATTGTACAATGAACTGAGTATAACTCAGGATATGAAAGTTTTGTACAAGTTTACAATGAAATTTATCAGAGTGTTTTACAGCATAAAACTTTGGCAGCGTATTGGCTCTTTTGTTCTTGATAGTTCTCTATTTTGCATGAGTCTTCATGAAGCTATTTATAGCAGCAAGTGAGAAGTCCGTCTGAAACAACCATTTAGAGATAACATTAAATGTTGTTAATCTCGTTGTGAGACATCTCCTGATAGCTTCTGACACAGTACAAGGTTTTAGTACTGCGCTGACTCTGTTCTGACACACTGCAAATACTGCGTAGCAAGACTTTCCTTTCTTGTGCATGTAATCCAAACATTCTGAAAAGTCTCTGTTCTGCCTGCCTTATATAGTAAGTTGAAGGCGTATTGCAGAAGGCGTTGAATAAGACTTGAGTCTTCATCAGAAATCTTCAGAGGGCTTCACTCTTCAGATAGTTTCTGACTTCATACGCCTTGCCACGTCAGATGGCTTCAGACAGCTTCTGGCTTCAGATAGCTTGACACTTCAGAAAGCTTCACTTCTTCAGACAGTAGGCCACTTCAGATGGCTTCACTACTTCAGACAGTTTGCCACGTCAGAATGCTTCATGACTTAAGAAGGTCAACTTGCTGAAATCAGAATACACGTTAAAAGCATAGGCATATTTGCATAAATGTTACTTAATTCAATTTGTTTTTCATTAAAACTTGAAAAATGAGACTCAACTATTATTAGTTACTTAATAATCATTTTGAGATTCAACAGTTTAACTTTGCTAGTTTTTTTTCTTGAGTTTCTTCATGGGATGTGACTACGACAAGAGTCACGAGTCACGACAAGCTCTATCATCTCAGTTGACCTTGGTCTCCAACTCCCGAACTTCTTAACAAAATGACTAAGTCTATCGTTTTATGGAGAATTTCGACAATTTTCTCAACACATGAACTTCAAATTACCTGAAATGGTAAATTTTATACCAAAGTATATATCTTTTTATTTAAGCATAAGGTATAAAGGTAAAATTATAAATCTCGTTTTATTGTCTTTTTTTCCTTTTAATATAAATATAATATCCTTGTAATTTTTTAAAATTAACATTATCTTTCATACTTATTAATGTTAATTAAATTAGACATTATATTTTGATTGAAGAGCTAAAAAAAAAGGACAGAAAAAAGAAAATACCTTATTTCACATATCCTCATTAGTAATTCCACAAATGCCAGAGCAAAGACAACTTTGGGTGCGGAATTATGAAGCCATGAAGTGTGCTATTCATGCCTGTTTGATTTAGATTTTCATTTCCTGTTTCCATTTCTGTTTCTTGTTTTCTGAAATTTTACAAAGGAAAAACTGGAAATACTCGAAACAGCAATTTTTTGTTTCCAACATTTCCAGTTTTTCTTTTGTAAAATATCAGAAAACAGGAAATAGAAAATGAAAACAAGAAATGAAAATACAAACCAAACAGGCTCATCCTTATCTCAAGTTCTTTATTCATCATGGCTTGCTTCTCAGGTGTCATTCTGCCTACAGTAATGCATGACGAACATTTCGAACTCTTGCATTTTTTCTCTTCTACAAATGATCCATAGTCAATGTTTATAGTTGAATGCATTACAATTTAATTACTTTATTATTTGTTAAATGTCACATTACAAAAAGCCTCTGATATAAACAAATTGGGGGAAAAAACTCATTTAAATTAAGTTTGATTTAAAAAGGAAGAAAAAAATATATGTACCTATTTTCAAATTTTAGTAGATTAATATTACAAAACATTTTAAACTAAATTAACTGTAAATACATCCTTATAAATTCACTGTAGAAACACCCATACTTTACAGAAGTTAAATAAATTCTATCAGTTTTTGAATGTTTCTATCAATACCTTTTCTTGCCAAATAATTAGAATCAGCAAGAAATTAAATAAACTGGAATCATTTTTTAAAAAAAAAAAACTTTCTAAGCACAACTAATATTATGAGATTAATTACTATACACTGACAGTATAGACTTATTTTACACCGTCATCAAATGATGTGCTGCCACATCAATTAATGAGTATGACACCTCATGTGTAATTAAACTCAATAAATGATGTGACAGCACATCATTGAATGACAATGTAAAATAAGTTTACACTGTTAGTGTATACTTATTAAATCCTAATATTATTTAAATCATTATAATAAAACTATTAAATATTTAAAAAAATATCAATTTAATCTTTCAAATATTAAAATATCATTTACATGAATTCTTTAAAGACTTTTCACCAAATTATCTTTTCAAAAATTAATAAATCGTGATATTAAGTCTTCAAAAATTGTTTCAAAAAATTAATCTCTAAAATATGTAAAATTATCACAAATATATTTTCATGAAAACCAACGGGGGTTGGTTCAAGTGATACATGTTTATTTTCCCTTAAGCAAGATTTTGGGTTCGAGTCTTGTGGATGGAAAAAATCCCCGCTGAGAAAGTTAGCCCACCATGATGTGGATGGTTCCCAGCTCGAACAGAATTGCCTCCCGTGGAATAAACCAAAAAATATATTCTCATGGAAGACTAAATTAATGATATAAAAAGAATAAGTTTGATGGTAGTTTTACATATTTGAGATATTAAATTGACAATGTTTAAACTTTAAACACACAGATATAAAGTGAGAGTCTTTTTTTTATATATATTAGACTGAGAGATCTTACTATGAATAGATATAAAGTCACATGAATTTATGAAATATACATACATAACAGACATATATAAGTCAATTTGAGCCTTTTTCTTTATCATATAAATTTCAAAATTATTTATTTTATGTTATTTCAATTATTCTGCTTGTCTTTTACATTTTTTTATTCCAATTTTGAGCTTTTTTATTTCCCTTTCATCCCTAGTAAAATATTTTTTTACAAGTACATGCATCAACCGAGCTAACTTGGATCTTTGACTGAGTCACCAATTTTTATTGATGACAATTGACTGAATCGAATCATGTCACACCTATTTTTTAAGTAATATTTTATGGCATGCAAAAACGTAAAAGTAACAAGGAAAGAGAAATCACAGATTGATCGTAGATGATATCCAATTATTCATGATGTACAAACATGAAACATATCAGATAACAACTGACAAAGATGAACTATGTGCAGCAGAATACACTCAAACCAGCATACACCACTACCATAAGCACTCACACTTCAATTATTCATACAATCACACAACTGACAGATCCATAATAGCATCATGAAAAAAAGAGACCTACAACACTCGACTCACCAATAGATTACAAAGTAGAAACTAGAATTGCATATCATCATTCATTCCTCCCTCAACATGTAAAACAAAGTAATCTTTACCACAAATGCTATATCCAAACAAAGGGCTCCAACAACTCATGATGAAACACTACACTCCCCTTTAAGCTCTCTGTCAAACATCTGAAAACTTTCTTGGTACTTTAGAGTATATACCTTGAAAGAGAGGACAAAAGCACAAACTCAAGAATGAAAAAGAGGGTGGAGAGTGGGACCCCAGTTGCCTAATGCGCATGCTTTCAATCACCAAGAGAGTGCAACACTTGAGGAAAAAAGTTTCCTCATTTACAGCAAAGCCCCCACTACCATCTCCATCTGTTCAATATGTGATACCCTTTAATCCTCCAAAAAAGCTACAGGATAATCATTTTGGTCAACAAATTGAAACCCCATCCCGCATTTTTCTCCAACTGCAGTGGCAAAGTGCAGAACTATCTATTTCAGAATTAATACCTTTACTTCCCAACCATATATACACCTCAAGAAAGAGGATCTAAAAAGGGAAAAAAGCAAACTTGCTAAGACAAACATATCAACCAACCACAGTGTAAATGAGTACTTAGTGATATTTCACTCCAAGTGTACCAGTTTGGGACATCAAAAATTTCAAGTACTCAATAGTTCCATCAATGACTAACAGTGGCTCCTTTCCTTTAGCACCAGGAATTAAATTCTCAAGAACTCTCAATGATTCACGGATCCTATCCCTTTTCAATTTGATATCATCCACCATTGAATTATCTACCTTAGTTTTCTCAAAAGAATATGCCCAGCCACTAGAGTTCTTTGATTCAGCATCACTGACACACTCGCAGGTTTCCTTTAGTTTTACCAAACTAACACTGTCCACAGGTGGGGATGATCTATTATAGCCACCATCAATTAACTTCAGCCTTTTGTTAGGCCAATCAGAGCTAGCAACCTCCTCGTCTGCACCTTCAAATTGTTCTTGCATTACATAAGTCCTTTTAGTTGCCAAAGGGGAACGGTCTGTACTTGTTACCTCATCAGAATTATCATCATCATCTTCATCATTCTCATCATCAGAATAAAGCAATGCATTGATTTCCTCTGTGTCTTCATGCATTTCACTTTCTTCAATATCTATATGATCATTAACAGACTCTTCTGGTAGACTGTACCTGGCTTGATACTTTTGACCCATATTACTTGCCTGTCCCTCCCCATTTACATCATAAGCAAATTTTGTAGCAGTAACATTTGAACTCTGGACAAGGGGGAGGGCAGGACCATAAAACAACCTTGTCTTATTACAAGAGTGATCAAAGACCAGTAACTTCTTCTGCAAAGATGCAGTATTTCCATTTTGCAAAGCCCCTCCAATATGTGTTTCTTTGAAGCTCGATCCTGCATTGGGATACTGATAGAATCCTTGCACTTCATTTGTATTTCTTAGCTCAGTCTTCAGATTTGGGATAGCAGGAGATGCAAGCCCCGGAAATGTACTGACAGCAGGAAAGATGCAAGTGCTAGAATTTAGATATGCTGGATGACCAAGTAAGCTGGGCTTTGGCAGCATGCTGAAGCAATTCAAATAAGGTGGTTGCCAAGCCACATGCTGTGGCTGACACCAGGACCTATCGGCCTTAACCATCCAACAAAACTGACATACAGAACAATAGAACCAAACAGTCAATGTGAAATACAAGACTCTTTCAGCTGTAAAGATCAAAAGGTGCATTTGAAAATATGTACCAGTACCACTAGATGTTATGGTGATCTTATGAGATCTTCAGTAACTTGCTGCTTCTCTTAGGAACAAAGGAAATAAAAAGAAAACTACAAACTCCAGCTTAGTGAGAAAGAAATGTGAATCAATCTACGTGACAGGCTTAAGCAAATGACGGAAGTACTCAGCCTGCAAAGAGTCAAAGATTACATCCATCACTCAATGAGCTAAAAACTTGTCTAATAATTAATAACAAAAGTTTTAGTGTTCAATGGTCATAACATGTATGTTTTGTGCAAAATACAGACATAAAAGGAACTTTTCATCAAACAAATAGCTTCAAAATCAAGGATATAGTTATAGGAAATAAATGCAACTGGAAAACTCCAACAACCAGTAACATGTTACTAACCTGACAATAGTGCAAGGGTTGAAAGCATGCTATCACTCTAACTATAATTGTTGATTCACCTTCAATGCTGTTCTCATGTTTAAATGCCCGAAATCTTGTTTGGCTTGCTGCTTGGCACACCATAACTTCTTTTTGATCCTCACCACAGTACTCAATCAATCTAAACTTACACTAAAGAAATGCCCAATAGAATATAATGATAAAGATACCAAGCTAAATACAAAATCAGAATCAAAAGAACTAGAGAATATAAGATGAGGACAAACTGAAAATGCAAGATAACAGAATCTTCCTTCACTTCCTATCTTTTAGCCAATTCTATACTTATCAGAAGAAATGAACAAACAATGGTTGGCTTCCATGGCATTAGCTAAGAACAACAGACCAAAAGCAACAAAATATAGGATTTGTGGGAATGGTGATCTACAGAATAACTTTACAATACAAGTTCAACCGTACAACTTGGCGGAACACATCAACAGAAAGACCCAACCAACGCATGCTGATTTTTTTCCTGTGTGGCTTTAGGTATCAAGAATTGCTTAGAGCTTCAGGTAGATGTTATGCACTGAAAATGATCGAATATCCCTGAAAGAAGATTATATCATAGAATAAACATCAAATTTTCATTTTACCATACATGATACATCACCAAAAAAGATTTTTTTTCATAAACCAAATGTCTAAAATTACATCAAAAAGCATTAAATGAGAAAACATCAATGATCATTGTAACAATGGATAGACAGATTGGAACCTAAAACTTAACCATCCATTTATTCATACTAAACTTGTAGGAACCTCATCCTTGTCTTAATTTTCTTGCTCAAATGGGAGAAAGATTCCTTATAGCTTCACAATGGCCATAATAAGAGAACAGAAAATCAAATTGAATGCAATCACCACACTGCTCACTTGTTGCCAAATGCCAACTAACATAATAGAACATGAAGCACACTTAGCCTGGTGACTGGTAGGAAATAACTGTCAATTAAACAAGCTTCTCAAAATTGATACTCCATAACAAAAAGAAGATTAAAAAAAAACCAAACTACTACAATCCTCAAATCTCTCAACAACAAAAGCTGTTATTTAACAGGAAGATGACCCAGCAAAGAAAGGATACACACCCTTATAATATTTGATTCCAAAATCAAGGAGATCATAGTCCAAATTTAACTAAAGCTTTCGCCTTCTCAATCTCCCCAGTGTTACCCCACTAACCAGAGCAAAGAATATAGGAAACAAAACAAAACAAAAGGAAATTGGAATCAGATGAATCAGCGTTTGAAATACTTACAGATGAAATAAGGGGAAAACGATGTCCTCTGAAGAGAGGAGAGAGAGAGATGAATGACAATGAACAGGGAAGAGTGATGAAGGAACAAGAAAATGTCCAAAGGGGTACTGCTGAATATGGGTTCTAAGGCTAATATAGGCAACCAAATGTCTTTTTTTCTCCCTTAATTTGGAGATTTTACTCTCTTTAATTTCTTATTATCTCTTTTTAAATAATTTACCGGCTTAACTACGAGTATAGGGTGAGAGCCGTGTTAATAAGCAGCTATGTTAAATATTTGGAGGAAGAGTTTTGTCAACATGATTGTCTTCTGTAGAGGGATATATGTGATCTTAAAAAAATATATTTTATTGAACTTTTTAATACAAATTACAAAATAAGTTAACCTTTAAATTACAATAATTTTATTTTTCTATCTTTTTTATTGGTTCAAGTAATACATATTTGATTATAATGATATCTTTTTATAATATGAATGTTCTCAATTCGGACAGGAATGTTGGAAAATACTAGAGATAAAATAAAATAAAAGTATATAAGCTCTTCAACAATCATCACTATATAAACTAACTTTTGAGATTGAGTCAGGTCCAGTTCAAAATCTAAGAAGTGTTCCTCTTTAAAAAGAGAATAAGTGAGGTTCACACAAAAATAAATAAATTGAATGACAAATTTTTTTAAGCCTAAAATATGTGTTTGATCCTTATAAAACACACCTGATTTGATTTTCGTCCATGCAAAATTATTTTTTTTATTTTGGTCCTCATAAAATAAGAAATTGTTAAAATTAGTCATTGACGTCTTTAACACTCACAAAATCATCAAGAAACATCTATTTTGTGAGGATTGAAATAAAAAATAATTTTATTTACAATGATTGAAATTAAAGTGGATGTATTTTACATGGACCAAAAATTAATTACAAGAATCAAATGTCATATTTTTTTTTATTTTCTGAGGATCAAAAGAAAAAAATATTTTTACTGGGATAAAATCCAAATTGTGTGTATTTTACTGGACAAAAAAAAATATAAAGAATAAGGATCCTTTCTCAACTTATTAGATGGAGTCATATATTAATCTTATATAGTTTATGCAATAATAGACATTATTATAAGTAGCGTTTCAAGATAACTTCGTTTTTTTTTTCCTTCATAGTTTCTAGCATGCACATGTTGTTGGTAATTGTTGGCGAGTGGAGACTAAATAGATATTCAAATATACTATGCCAATTCGTCCAAAAAATATATATATACTATGCCAAAAAAAAAGGCATTTTATCGCCCTCCCGGAGATTTTATAACGCAATTATAACAATGTAACAATGTTTGACAAGTGGCCCTTATAGCTTTCAAAATATTCATCTGGGAGATACAAGATTTCCTTTTGTTTGACAAGTGGCTGATGGTCAACTTAATTATTTTTTTAATTAAACTATGTAACAATGTCGACAGTATGTAGCCTCGAAATATGTTTATACCAATATGACAAATTGTCTTAATCTGTTGTTACTAGGTAAATAATTAAATATTTTACGCTAAAACCTTTATTAGAACTCAAAATTAATGTTCTATAGGTCTTAACCATAATTTGCTTTTTCAGATTGGAAATTGAACTGAAGTTCTCATTCTTTAACAATGTGGAAATCCTTAGAAAAATAGTTTGATTAAATGAATTGATGTGTGGCCCTTAACTTGTGATAATCAAAAGCATGAGCATTCTTATCATACGGTTGAATAGTTATAATTATAATAATTATGAGATGACAATAACATTGCTGAAACAATAGTCACAGTTCACAAAAGGCATAGACATAGAACATGCGCCATTCAGTGAATAATTAATATAATCCATTCCTCAGTAAATAGCAATCTAATTTGATATTAATTAGACATTGAAGTGCAACTAACCCCTAAGGGTCCAATTGCCCCCACCAAAGTGAGAGAAGTGTATTGGATGAATCATTCAAGAGCATGAAAAAAGTGGACCCAAAAAAAAAAGAGCATGACAAAAAATAAAAATAAGGAAAAAAGAATTATGGAAATGCAACTTATGCAATAGCCATCAAGTGCAATCCCATTTTTTGCCCACTAACTACAATCATCCAATCTAATATATTACACCCGTGCGTTCAATGAAGGCCAGAGAGAGAACCCCAAAAATTTTAAAGAGACCTTATACCACCCAATAATTTTTTTATAATTCTGTAAATTATATGCATTGTGCCACACCATTTTAATTGCTTAGATTGGAGGGCACAAACACCAAATACCTAAAGTCTTATAATGAGGTCTACTCTTTCGGTTACATATACATCAAAGTGTGGTTGGATTTCGGAAACGGAATGCTGGAATTCAGGGATTCCTCTTATCCTTTATCTCAACATTCACTAAAGAACTTCCATGGAATTGATTACTTTCTGCTTTTTGTTATTTTTAAAGGCACAAATGCATACCCTTTAGGCTTAGCAACCTTTTTTCACTGCAAATGGTGTTCAGTGGGCTTTATCAGAAGCATAAATGGTTGTGGGTCGACTCATCAGGTTTTGTGAGCATAGTGCACTGTTACACATTCTTGAACTATATTCATTGTGATGAAATGTTTGGGTAATGAAGATGTCATGTAACAAGCAGAGATTCCCCTGTTTTTTTATAATAAAAATTTAGGGTGAGAGGATGATATCTCAGTCCATCTAAAATTTATAAAACGGGGAGAGAAATCCATCCACTTTAACTTAATAAATTGAAATGTTTATTTTTTTAATTTGATTGTACTTTTGGGGTTTTCTAATTTCTATATATCTACATGTAATTTTGGTTGCCTTAGTTTTTATTTTTAAGTCAATCAAATATTATTTATTTTTAAAATTAAGTAAATTTGTAACTTTCATAAGGAGATTTTTTGAAGTCAAATCCATTTTTAAAAAAATTAAATCCTTTCATTAGATGTTGTTAAATAGTTAGAATAAATTGATGAAATAGTTCATAATAATATTTTGACTCATAAATTATTTAATTATATTATAGGCGGAAGTGAATTTTTTAGTTTTTCAAATTTGGATGGTGTATAAACACACTCTTCGGGAGGGGTGAAAAATCTTAACTGTGACTAAACCCCGAATAGGATTGTCCCTGGTAACAGGGGATACCTATGGTTTATACCAAAAAAAAATTTGGATGGTGTATGATTTTGGTGCCCGAATTTTTTTAGTCATTTAAGTGCTTTTATTTTTAAAAATAAATAAATTTAGTCTTGCCATCAGTCGTCTAGTATTTAACAAAAATAAATTATTTTCAAAAATAAATTATGTAGCACATAATAATGACACGGTTCATAAATTATTTAATTATATATTAAATTATAACATGACTCACTTATCCATCTTAGTCATGTGACAAACTAGCAACACAATCACCCAATCTCAATGAGATAAATTTTTTATACAATAAAATTATACAACAATTTATATAACATATTTTTTCTCTCTATTTCTTTCCATCATATCACTCATCACTTCTCATTCTTCTTTCTCTTATATTTCTATCTCTTTCATAGTTGTACAATATTGTTTTACACAGATATTGTATGATTATAATTTCTCAATATCAATACCTTCTACCATACGAACCACTCACAGATTCACCTCCATCATTCCAAGCATTACCTAGAATCGCCCTTAGTCGTTCTCCGTCACCAAAGCACTACCATACTAGCCTCTATACAAACCAAGTCTATTGATCGAGCAATTATTTGCACACCTTAATAGTGTTATTTTCAGATGCTTAGACTAGATTTTATGCTTAAATAATTGATATAGTTAAGTTTTATAATATTGTGCTTAATTGAGCTTTTGTACAAATTTGTGTTAAAATTCATATTGTAGTCCCTTTATGACCATGTTTTTGCAAGTCATATCTTGAGTTACACAAATCCAAATGAAATGTTGTTGGTCTCTTAGGAAATATAAGAGAAAACTCTACAAACTTTTATAAAGAAGATGAGAGCAAAAGCAACCTCTAACATGGAGAAAATCTTGTTTCAAATAGTATGACCTTTGCAATTATATAAAGCCAATATCTAGGATTGTAGGTATTCAAAATTGATGAGACCAACGTCAAGTGAAAGTTAACATTCAAAGTTACAACTTCTATGAGACACCTTTGTTAAGTCTCAAATACTTTGAAAGTCTGAGACACCCCTATGCTAAGACTTTAGCTTAAGCTTTTGATGAGTACAAACCTAAGATAAACTTTCTTAGACTTCACAGATTTACGGATGAATGTTATAATGATTCAGATATGCAAAGATAGTTCATATTCAAAAGTTTTCTGAAATACGTCAAGATTCTGAAAGAAGCCCTTCCTGAAGAAGCTTAAGGCATTCTAAATCAAATGACTATCTAAAGACTGAAGTGTAAATCTGAAGTATGAAGCATTGTCTGAAGTCTGAAGACCGAAGCACCATCTGAAGAATGAAATGCAATCTGAAGAGTAAAGCATTGTCTGAAGTGTGAAGACTGAAGTGTTGTCTGAAGAATGAAGCACTGTCCGGAGACTGAAGTGTTGGCTGAAGAATGAAGCATGATCTGAAGATTGAAGTGCTATCTGAAGCCAAGGTTCTGACTGACGTGGAAAAGTCAAAAGATTATCTCGTTCCTTCACGCAACCTCAGAACATGAATCAAGAAATGTAAAAGATCACTTTTAGCTGGAGTTTGAAATATAAACCAAATGAGGAAAGTCTGCATTGCAGAAGTTGCAGAAGCTAGAACAGTGCTGATATCTTGTACTTTGTCAGAATTGTGTCTCAACGGGATGAATGGCATTTATTAATGATATCTCCCAACAGACTTCTTAAAAAACTTCTCAAGATTCAAGCTTATAAATATATGTGATATATGTGAAGAAAGTGATGACGAAGTGCTAGAAACTTATTGACCAAAATCTTAACGAAAAATAAAGGAAGAAAACACTCAAGAAGCAAAAATATTGTCATTTTCTTTGTAGAATTCTTACTCTGATATTTCTTGTACAAAATAACTTTTATATCCAGTGTTAGATCACTGTTGATTCCTTGTATACAATTTTGAACCAAGAACTGCGAGTTATAAGTTTAATCTATTCTCTGTAAACACTTTCAGAGTTGTAAGAGTTTGGAAAGGCTTGGTAGGAAAGAATACTTGTTGTAAAAGCATGGAGAGGCTTGGTAGGAAATAATACTTGTTGTAAGAGCCTGGAGATGGAGAGACTTGGTAGGAAAGAATACTTGTTGTGAGAGCCTGGAGAGACTTTGTGAAGAAAGAATAGTTGGTGTAGAGCCTTAAGAGACTTGATAGAAAAGAATACTTGTAATCTCTCATATTAGTGAAAAATCCAGAAGTTTTTTTGGCTTTGGGACTAGACGTAGCTCACTAGTGAAGTGAGTGAACCAGGATAAATTTGGCTGAGTGCTTTTCTTACCCTTAACTCTTTACTTTCAATTTGAACTAATAAGAAGAGGGTTTTGAACTGAGTTTTTGTAAGCAATTCTTAAAATACAATTTGCAAAATTGTTTTGAAATCTTTGTCTCAAAATTTTCAGACAAAAAACTTAACTTCAGACAGCTCCTAAAACCTGTATGAAATCCTTTAAAACTCAGTTTACGAAAAAGGCTTTCCAAAAACGTTAAAGTTTACAAAACACTATTCATCCCCCCTTCTATTGTTTCATGTGTGTTTCTACAACCTTATCCTAATTTGATCATTTGCAAAGCAAGAATATGGATGTAAATTATTAGATGGTAAGTGGTCTGCGATGAACATCTGAAATAAAATGTTAGTTTATGGAAATAAAGGTGTACATATGAAGGCGTTCATAATTTGGTCATATGGAGTACAAACATTTTGAGACTCACTCCTAACGGGTCTAACTATATATATCTAAGAATGTAGAAAAGTCCAAAATAGGAGCTAATTCTTATAATAAATAGGCAAAGCATTATTTTTAATTTTTTTTACACTTTGAGACTTTTCATCCTTTCTCTAGATTTTATTATCTAATGTATTTCTGCACTCCCATCGATTGCTAAACTCGTTAATAATCCTAGGGTTAAATCTTCTTGTTTGTAAACTTGAGACCTTATATTAATTTGTTTTGAATCACTTGTTAGTTGAGTTGATATGAATTTTCTTTATCTAGATCTAGAATGTATGTTTCATTCTGCACTTTATACTTACTCTTAATTTGATAAAGTTATTTATTAGTGAAAGGCTTATTCGAATTGATTTATTGAAGGGGTGCTTTATGGAGTCCATTGTTCTTGAGGATATATATAAAATCTAAATTAATTAAATAAATCTCTTAAAATTTCAACTTTTTCAAGAACATTTGTTGGTACGAGAAAAAAAAGGCTAGGATCTTAATGGTTTAGGTTTGTCTCTTTAGATTCATTTATGTCAAAAAGGTATGGAAAATGCTAATTAGTTCCCTTAGTGCACTAATTAAGGAATTTAAAATAAAAAATCCTTATTAAAAAGAGTATCATTATCATTTAATTTTACAAGTGTAATGAAAGTTGTGATTTTTGTTGAGTTTCAAGACATTTAATGTCCATTAACCCTTAAGTTTTGATGATAACAACAACTTAGATTAGATAAGTAATTATTTTTACTTGGCAAAGTATTTTTATTTATCTACAGGAAGACGAACATGTATAATCTTATATTTTTTGAATTCCATTTAAAGACTACTTTTTAATGATTGTCTAAAAGGCTTGTTTAAGAGAGCATATGTAGTATGTTAGAAACAAACATCAGGAAAGTAAATCTGAAGAGCTGCTAAAGACCTTTTCTCATTAGGATAATAGAATCAATTTCAAATTCAAAGTCAACCTTATACTAGCGAAAGCAACTTTGTGCAATGTTCCCTTTGTTAAAAAAGACTAAGTCACAGTCTGAAAATCTCTAAGTTTTGATGAATAACAATATGAATACTTTTTTATTGGTCATATAACCTAATAAAGTCTGAAGCGTATAATTGCAGGAATAAAGTCAGACTGATGTCTGGAATTAAATCTGGATTGTGTTAGTATGAAAAGGTTAAATTCTAAAGTTTCTTGATGCTAACCTAAGTCTGTTATACAACCTGAGTCTATCAAACCTAGAGAAGCATCTCAAGCTTATGAAAATCCTATGTGGTTCAAATTTAAATATTGCTTTCTCATACTTCACTTTACTGAAAGAAGAATTTATCAGAAGATCTTTGTGAGAACAAAAAGCATATCATCACCAAAAACAGAAAGAATGTTAGAAAAAGATATGAGAGGTCTGTGCAAAAGACTTTCTAGGCTGCTCTCTGTCACATTGTTGTTGTAGATAATACAACCAACGACTCCATGCATTAAATGCTAAGAGACAACGTTAACGTTCTCACACTCAATGTCTCTACCTCTTGGAGCCTATAAATAGAAGATGAAGGAATGAAGAAAATAGAGAACTTTCGAACAAGTACAAAAATGCTGCCATTATTTCTATTCTGATTCTTTTATTCTTTTATTTCTTCATTCTTTGTGAAAGTCATTTCATACAACTTTTGATCTGCACTTTGTTTTGGTAAATCTCAGTTTCATCTTCGATTTGCCTTTCACAATCTGATAGGTCTTCGAATGCTTTGAACCAGGCTTCTGATTTCATAAATTCTTCTAAGTTATCTGGAACGTCTTCTCTTAAGTCAGTCTTCGATCTCCATTTGAACTTCGAATCACATCTTGAAACTTGATCAAATCTTTGGAATAATTTATCTTCTTTATTTCCATTGATGTATTCTTCTCTCTGTATTTCATTCGAATTTCTCATGTAATTCGAATTGCATTCACCTGAATAAAAGACTCGTATTTCTCTTATGTCTCAAGTCTTCAGATTATATAGATTATAGAACTCATTTTCTTTTCCTTCGTATTCAAAAGATATTTCGAATTCGAATAGGCACTTAATCAAAGATCTACGATCCTTTTGAATACATATAACATAATGCCTTAAATTTCGAATTCAACATACAGAAACTTCAAACTTCACTAAGTTACAATATATTTCGATTCGTAATATGCTTTTTGAATCTTTTATTGTATACCTCAAATTCGAAGGTACCAAGCATGTAATAACTTAATAAAATTTGTAAATTTCACCCCAACACTATAACATAAAGCTTCTAAATTTCAGTTCAATTTGGATAAGTTTTTTTTGTAGAATTATTGTCATTAAAATATTTATTAAGCTCAATTAGTATTTAAAATGTATTAATTCTAGTTGGCATACCTTTTTTGACTGATCAACGTATATGGGTAGTTAGGCTTGGCTAGCCTATTTAGCAAGAAGAAAGAGATTTTGGGTCAATTCTATTTGTTAACTGAGACAGATGCACCCTTAGGTCCAACCCTTCAACAATAATCTTAAGATTCATTTCTTTGTTGGCTAAGTTTACAACCTACACAAGTCATTAGTTCCATTGTGATGAGAATGCTAGTGAAAGCACTTACAACATAAAAAATACAAATTCAGTAACTTATTTAAGGCCCAAAAATTAATAAGCTACATTATTTTGCTCATGCAAACATTCCCCACATGTCACTTATTAGATAAAAATCCAATAAATGAATATAATTAGTGTTATAATTCATTGTTTCTTCTATTTATTCTTATGATCTTAGACTAACTGTAGTTCTCGGTTTATTTGAGGATAGTTTAACAAAATAAGAGTCATGGCAATGGATTGCTATATATGTGGTTCAACAAAAAATTGCTTTTTCAATAATTGAGAGTATTTTCTCGGAAGTTGGAGAGTCTACAATTGGGAACTAACAAGACAAGTATGTTGGTTTGTGATTTTTGTCAAGGGAGCCATAGTAATGGCAATTGTGTTCGACAAGAAGAGCCGCTACAACAACATTATTTCCTTTGCAAACTTTCTACTCAGGGAATGCTCAAAGTCAACAAAATTTTGCTCCTTATCCACTCTACCAACAAAATTATGATTATAATCAGAGAGTAATGCGACAACCAAATCTTTAACTAATTGACATACCAATAAGAAGGACCATGTGTGCAATATGATCAACAGGAAGTTGCATCAGCACAACAACTGGATAGGTTACCAATATTAGAAATAAAATGCACCCCTTCAACTAACACAAATAACTTCTTATTTTGTGTAAGACATTTCTTCTTTCATGCAAGAAAAAGGAACTAGCTTAAAAGATCAAGAGTCTTCAATGAAAAATCTTTAGAATCGGGTTTGACATATATCCAAGCAACTAACTGAAATTTCACAATGTGTATTTGAAGATGTTATGTATTCATATGACAACAATGCTTGTTTTGGAGAAGACTTAAAAGTTGAAAAGTGTTTGATAAATCTAGAAGCATAACAAAGTGAACCATATATGAATTTGATGAAAGAAGAGCTACAAAAGGAAGAATAATAAGGTAAACCAAAGATAGAGATCGAGCCTTTACCCTTACATACGAAATATGCCTTTCTTGGAGAGGGAGATGCAAATATAATGATAATCAATATTGGCTTGTCAAAAAGAAAGGAAGAGACATTATTGAGAGTGATTGGAGTGCATAAGACAATAATTGGATGTATAACCTCTAATTTGAAGTTTAAGGTTAAAGGAGATGGAAGTACAAAGTTGACTATCCCACAAGTTGTGCATCTTAGACTGTCATCGCTAATTGGAGGAAAGCGCCAGAGGAATAAAATGCAATGTTGAAAAGAAAATTAACGGGTGTAAAATTCCTCTCATGTTTTCAACCACTTTAAAAATGGAGTTTTGCATCAAGCTAATGACATTAAAGAAGTTCTAAACCTTAATGAGGTTGAAGAAGTTAGGGGTTAGCTAATGAGGTTAAAGAAGACCACATAACCTCTTCTAGTACTCATATACATATCACTAATCAGAATAAGTTTTTAGTCTCTCCTTTTATAAATATTTTTATTTTAGTCCCTTAGCAAGTCTAGTTTGATATGAATTAGGCCACGTAGGATTGTATGGTGACCACCTTACACTACTTACGTGGCACTATTAGCCACATCTACATTTAACATAACTCTATTAGTAATAGGGACCAAAACATGTAAATGGGAAAATATAAGGGATAAAAATCATAAAAAAAAATAATTCATAGACTAAAATAAAAATTGTGAAAATATAGAGACAAAAGTCATATTTGTTTGGTTTAAGTTGCTAATATCCTACATATGAGGCAATTCTGCTTGAACCAAAAATATATTTAAGGCAAAGGAATAAAGTTAAGAAAATAATTAATAATTTTTTAAAATAACAATTATTTTAAAATAGATAAAGAATATTCTGTGCTAAAAGAAAAACAAGTGTGAAATTTGAGCCAACCATCCCATTCCAATTTCCAAATCGAATCAAGCGTTTAAAGAACTGCTCCAACAAGAAGAATCCTAAATTTAACCAACCAAAGTGGCCGTTGTTACATTACACACCAACACTGCTCTCACGCGGCACCATAATCAAATCCAAAGCTCTAAATAAAGCAAAATAACCCACAATGCACAATCACAACCCCTTTGTTTCTCCCTCAATAAATTCCCATTCCCTTCACAAATCACACTCATTCGTTCATTCATCCACAAAACACACTTTGGTTTTCCCTGCATCAATTCCTCATCCTCTGCACTGCACAGCGTTCAATTCCTTCTCCCTCTGGTGGTGCCGTGCGGGACATGGCAGCAACAACTGGGTGAAGCTCCGAAACGACACGCCGTTATGATAAGGAAAAAAGAGACCATGGAGTCAGAGAGGATGAGGCATTTGATGCTCCTATATTGTAGAAAGCAAAGTAACCGTGTTGCTCTTGTGGGTGGAAATCACACCGCTGCAAGGTTCTGCGCTCGCTAAAGTTCCCACCTTTCCAATTTCCTGGCTTCTCGTTTCTTCATTCTCGCAATCATCTTCAATTTTCTGCATCTGGGTATTCTCCGTTTTGAAATCAAGGGTAGAGTAGCGAGATGGGTATGCAGCATTTGCACTGTGGAAGGTTTGGTTTAAATTCTGATGCTGTTTTGGTGATCAAGGTTCCTAATGCACAGGTTTTGCGCATTCTGTCAAGGTCTTTGTTTTTGGCTATGGCTCTTGCTGCTTTGCCTTTATTGGTATCCTTTCTGAGAGGGTCACTTGTTTCTGGATTTGATGCTACAGCATCTGGGTCCATCAATGTTGAGGTGTTGAATTTGGTTCTCCATGATTTGGGTGCGGAAGGCCTTCTCAAAAAGGAGGATAAGGCTCTCATTTTGAGCCCTCCACGCGAGTTTGAGGGTGGTGTCACTCTATTGAACTGGAACAGTGAAATTGATATGGTTATGGATGAATCATATGATTTTGTGTTCACCCCAAGCTTTAAAGATGCTGTTTTTGCTGATCGTGTTCTGAAAAATAATGGAATTGTGGCTTTCCCATTGAGTGTTAACCCATCTAATGGTGGGTTTAGAAAACCTTCTAATTATAGAATTGTGTATCTTAGGAGGTATGGCTCTATCTTTGTTGCATTGAGGAAAATTGGCCAGGCCAATAACTTGGTGGATTCTTCACCGAAGAGGAAGCTTCTTCAGTTGGCAACAGAGGCCAAGACAGGTGCTTTAGAGGGTCTTGAAGGTCCTCTCCTTGAGCCACCAAGACGAGCTTTTGCTAAATCAAACAAAAAGTTGAAGATCAAGTACCTTCCTGAGTTGTTGGGTGATTCTCTTGAAGGTTACAAGCGAAGAGTCTTCCTTGGTATGGGCTTGCCTGAGGAAAATAAAGCTGCAATTGAATGGTTTGAGAGGAATTACCCAAAGAAGGGAACAAAGTTTCAGATTCACAGTCTCCTGGTTGCACCAGAAGACCCGCTTGTGCCCCACACTGATGTTTCTGCTTGGTTATCTGAGCATGTGAAGGAGGAAGATTATGTTGTGATGAAAGCAGAAGCAGATGTGGTGGAGGATATAATGAAGAAAAGGACAATCCACTTAGTGGATGAACTCTTCCTTGAGTGCAACAATGAATGGTGGCAGAAGGGGAAGAGAAAGAAGAGTGGAAGAGCATATTGGGAGTGCTTGGCTTTGTATGGAAGGCTGAGGGATGAGGGAGTTGCAGTACACCAATGGTGGGGTTGAATGAGGCAGGCATGGCACTCAGTGCTAGCCTGCTAGGTGTTGCTATGTTATGCTCTGTAGTATTACATGTTTGGCTTATTTTTAGTTTTCTTCTGGTTTGATAGTTTTTGAAACTGTGCCTTAGGAGAACTGAGCGTGCTATAGATGATATCCTATTTGTATTTCTTTTACACAATGCTATTCATGATGATAACAATGTGGTTGTAATACGATTAAATAGATTGTTTTTTTCTGAGAATTCTTTGCTATTCTCTTTTGTGCTGATGTACACTTGTTATTCCCAAGAATTAATGCACAATGATTCCGGTAATTGATATGTCCACATTCGGGAAAATTGTGTAATTTAAGATAGAGATCTGAGAATAGGAAATACTAACATAACATTATCACTATGTTGCTTTGGAAGAAATATTACCTTGAAGGACATATTTTACAGCCCTTATCTAAAGGTACTTACTTCCAAGTTCTAAAGTTAATGCATTGCTTCTGTATTCTGATTTAGTCATTTTCAAAGTAAGAATTAACTGATATTGGCAAACAACTCCACATTTTGTGAGTTTCAACATCAGGCATATCATAACCTCACCACAATAACAACCAAACAATAACATTATCCCACTGAGTGGTGATCCGATCCCTGTCATTAAGATTCCTCAAATCTCTATATTCGGTAAGGTCTCAAAATTATAAAATAATGTTTTATTTTAAGGAACTTGAAAGAAATTGTTTGTGCTAAAATAAAGGGCGTGACTCAATTGGCAACGCAGATTGAGATTGGGGGAAAAGCTCTCCCGGGTTCGGTCCCCATTCTTATAGAGGAGTGATGAGTCTTAACGGACTAAATCCTAGTAATAAGGGATACCCATGGTTAACACCATAAAAAAATATAAGTTATAAAATATTTAATTTTATAAATATTCAATGATATGCTACCACATCATTTAATGAATATGACACCTTATTTATTATTAAACTCATTAAATGATGTGATAGTACATCATTGAACGTCTCCGTAAAACTTTTTTTTCACTGACTAAGTATCTTCATTAAACATATTTGAACAAATAAACTAAGATAGAAATATAATTATTTGAATTTTATTGATTTGCATCAAAGTGTGTATCTTACATGAATCCATAACAGCACAATTTTGACGCCACATAATTAGAACATCAAGCTGTTTCCTTGACTTTTCTCACCCAAAAGAAAGAAATTTTACAGTGGAGAACCCCATCCACCACCACCAGGAGTCAAAATCTGAAGAATTTCTCCTGGAAGCACTTCAATAGAATTCTTACCACCAAGATAAACCTTTCGTTTATCTTTCTTTATAAGGTAGTTAGCACCACGAGCACCATCTTTCCCTCCCTTAAGCCCTCTTGGTGCATGGACACGTCTCTCAGAAAGAATGCTTACAGTAACTGGACACCTAAACTCTATTTCTCTGAGAAGCCCATCACCACCTCTGTGAAATCCATCTCCCCCACTGTTCTCTCTAAGTCCAAACTTGTGCAGAATAACTGGATATCTTTGCTCAAATATCTCTGGATCAGTCATTCTTGTATTTGTCATGTGGCACTGTACCCCACTGGTCCCATCCCATGTAGGACCAGCCCCACTTCCACCTCCAATGGTTTCATAGTACCCAAAAGTATCATCTCCAAATGTGAGATTATTCATACAACCCTGTGAACAGGCACAGGCCTGAAATGCAGTAAATACTACATCAGTGATCCTCTGAGATGTAAGGACATTACCTCCCACTACAGCAGCACTATCACTTGGAGAGAGAAATGAGCCTTCCGGAATATGAATCTTCACTGGAGCTAAACAGCCTTGATTGAGAGGAATATCCACATCCACTAAACAGCGAAGACAATATATGACTGCTGCAGTTGTTACAGCTTCTGGTGCATTCCAATTACCATAAACTTCTGCGCTTGTCCCACCAAAATCAAAAACTGCTTCTCCTTTGTTAGAGTCAATCCTCAGTTTCAAATGAATAACAGATCCATCATCCATGTAGTCCTCTTCTTCAATAGTCACAAAATTTTCATTTGACTCGGAAGAAATTCTATGACCAACTGACTTCAGCATCTCTCTTACTGCTTCTTCTGCATTCATCTGTACATAATTCATGTAAGCCTGAACAATTTCCAGACCATACTGCCCAATAAGCTCTTGGACTAGAGAAATTCCTCTTTGATTTGCTGCTACTTGTGCACGCAGATCTGATAAGTTATCTTGAATCTTGCGAGTTCCTGGGATCTTATTTCCCCGGTCATCATTGCTTGGGAACTGGAGAAGTTTATTGATACCCTCTTCTTGAAAGACACCTTTTTCAACAAGCTTAAATGCCTTAATGGCAGCTCCTTCCTCCAATATGGACTTTGAAAACGGAGGCATGCTTCCAGGAGTAATACCCCCGATTTCTGCATGATGCCCTCTGTTTGCCACAAAAAATACCAACTTCCCATTGAAGAAAACAGGTGTAACGACAGTTATATCAGGAAGATGGCTACCTCCGGCTGCAGGATGATTAGTAACCAAAACATCTCCTTCATGTAAATTGTCACCCCAGTAATTGAGCTGCCACCGAACTGTACTAGACATAGCTCCTAGATGGACAGGAACATGAGGTGCATTTGCAACTAGGCCCCCACTAGGATCAAACAAAGCACAAGAAAAATCAAGGCGTTCTTTGATATTTGTTGAAATTGAAGTTCTTTGCAGTGTTCTTCCCATCTGCTCAGCTATACCCATAAATCTGTGATTGAAGATGGAGAGCTGTACAACATCTGCGACTTTATCTGATATTTTAACACTGCTCAAAGGTGAATCAATTTCAATCTTGATGTTTCCGTATTTGGTGATGATGGCTCTACAGTTGGGTTCTACAATCACAGTGCTATTGCCATTCATGATGATTGCTGGGCCAGACATCAAATGGCCATACCCCAGCTTTTCAAGCTTATAAAGAGGTGTTTCCTGCCAACCATTCCCAAAGTAAACCTTATAGTAGGCTTCAACTATAGGACTGCCAGAGGCAGGTTCTATGGCTCGTGGCCTCAATATATTGGTAACTCCTACACCAGGAACTCTAACATCACAGATCATAATATTTCTGTTCTGGAGTTTAAAGCCATACTCCTGCTGAAACAGTCTCAAAAACTCAGAAGCATAGTCACATAATTTTCCATCTTCAGCTATTCTTCTTCTGACCATGATGGCAGTGTCTGTACCTTCATATCTCAAGTTTAAATATGTCTCCATTGAAATATTTTCCTCTTTAAATCCTTGATCTTGTAACTTCTGCTTTACCAGTCTCAGTAACACAGCTTCTCGTTGAGAGACCTCACTTGTTGATTCAGCTCCATAAACTGCAGAATAAGGCTCCTGTGCCTCTTCTACAACATTTGCCAATCCCATGCCATATGCACTTAAGATGCCACAAAATTTGTGGATGAGCACTTCTTTCATACCTAACGACCTAGCTATAGCACAAGCATGCTGAGGTCCAGCACCTCCAAAGCAAGCAAGTGCATGGTTCTTTGTCTCATGGCCCTTCATTTCAGTCAACTGCCTTATTGGACGACACATTGTCTCATTAGCAACATCCACAAAACCAAGTGCAATCTCTTCTACTGACATGTCTTTTGCAGATGGATCCTGGTTCTTTCGGTAAGCATTTATTTGCTTGGCAAGCTTCTCAAATTCTTCTCTTGTTGACTTGACATCAAGAGGCTGATCTTCATTTGGTCCAAATATGGATGGGAAATAATCAGGAATGACATATCCCAGAATTAGGTTGGCATCTGTGATTGCCAACTCTCCACCTTTCCGATAACATACAGGACCTGG
This sequence comes from Sesbania bispinosa, assembly GCA_026901365.1. Taxonomy (NCBI): domain Eukaryota; kingdom Viridiplantae; phylum Streptophyta; class Magnoliopsida; order Fabales; family Fabaceae; genus Sesbania; species Sesbania bispinosa. Next base: position 92,118 of record QLOH01000559.1, read on the forward strand.
GTGTGCTCCAACTGATTCAGGTCCAACTTTAAAAGCACCAAATTGGAACTTCAACTTTGAACCACCACCAGCAGCCACAGTGTTTATGTCAAGTTGAGGTGCTTGAATTATGGCACCAGCAATCTGGGTTTCCAGCACTTGCTCATAACTCCCAGCATATCGACTCACATCTGTAGATGTACCTCCCATATCGAAGCCAATTAATGGCTTATCTGTTTCAAGTCCAAAAAGAGTTTGGGAGTAACCAACAACTCCACCAGCAGGGCCAGATAAAATTGCTTTGTGCCCTGAGAAGGTACTTTCTGGTGCAAGTCCTCCATCTGATTGCATGAACAAAACATTCAACTTTCCAAGTCCCTCATCAAATTTGGAGATGAATCCTGACAAATATTCTTTAATAACTGGGGTCAGATAAGCATCTACACTAGCTGTTAGACCACGAGGAACAGCACGGACCATGGGAGTCAAAGCAGATGATATAGAAACATGTCTGAATCCCAAACTTAAAGCTAACTTCTCAACCTGTTGTTCATGTTTTGGATAAGTGTATGAGTGCATCAAAACAACAGCCAGACAACTAATTCCTTTCTCCAATAAATTTTTCAGTACAGGTTTCAGCGCTTCTTCATTAAGAGGCTTTACAATCCTGATAAGCTCACCTGAAATTCCCTTAACCAGTGATGAAGAAGCATCCTGATTTTCTTCTTCTTCCTTATCCTGAACAAGCTGAACTCTCTCTTCCACCTCTACAACCTCTTCATAGAGATTTGATGGCTTTGACACAGTAAGATCAAATATGCTTGGGCGAGCCTGGTTACCGATCTGAAGCAAATTACGAAAGCCTTTAGTCACACACACAGCAATCCTTTCTCCCTTTCGTTCCAGAAGTGCATTTGTTGCCACAGTTGTACCCATCCTTATCCACTCAATCTTCTCAGTGGGAATTTTTGAGTTGCGTGAAATTTTTTCACCAGTGAATTCTTCAAGGATCCTCCTTATCCCTTCAACCGGTGCATCATCATAGTTTAAAGGGTCAACTGACAGAAGCTTCAAAACTCGTCCATCAGGCCTACCCGGGATTTCTGCATAAACATCAGTAAATGTGCCACCTCTGTCGATACAAAACCTTAACTTCCCTTCAGTAACACTCCCCATCCTATTAGAGCACAATTATAAGGCCCTGCAAATTCATATAGATTGCTATCCAATGATCAAATTAAGTAAATAATAAAAAAAATCATCAAGAATAAAGTAAAAACTATATTTCAGTATCCAGGATTGAAAAATCAGACATTCTGAAGTGCAATAGAAATGACAAAGCTACATATCTTTAACTATCTATAGAGTAAAGTAAAAACTATATTTCAGTATTCAGATTCCATTGAAACTGCATGAACTAGTTGCACAGATCCATCCAACAACACCAAAGATTTCATTTACCCTGACTGAGAAACAGCATCAACTACAAAGGAACATGAAATTCTTTGATCTTATATATATATATATATATATATATATCCTAATAAAGATAAAACCAGTAGAAGGTCAATCAACTTGCCCACATCACTGGCTGAAATTCCAAAAACTCTCATAGGTGATTCGATTAGTAAAAATAAATCTATGAATGAATTACATCATATATCTTTAACTGGGTTTCTTATTTTTCCTTCTTTGAAATGGAAAGGCACCATTTTTATCGTATTGAATCAATAAGAGCAATACTGCATCATTCACATTTCGGAATTGCATAGACTGAAGAGATAGATATGAAAATGAAATGAACAGGAAGGAAGGGCAAGAGTGGAAATTAAAGGGATGAATCTTACAGGCGTAGAAGGAATTTGTGTTGTGTTGCGTCGCGTCTTTGCTGCTAGTGCTGTGCTCTGCTTGTATATTCGACTTTGTGGGGTTGTGGTTGCTGGTTGGTGAGTTCTCTTTCTTTCTTTCTTTTTTTCTTTTTTTCTTATTTATTTATTTATTTTATACCGTCATCTAATAATGTTTTGATACATTATTTAAGAATTTAAAATGTATGAGGTGTTATATTTATTAAATGACGTGATAACATCTTATTCAATGTTAAAATTATTTATATGCATTTGTCACTAGAAATTAATTTTAAATTGTTGAATTATAATTGCTACTTTTAAAATTTTTTTTTAAAAGTTAAACTATTCATTTTATTTAATTTTCAATTATCTCTATGATATTTTAAATATACTCTTCTAGGAACATAGTGTGTCTCTCATCCAAATTTCTTCATAAAAAAATTTATTGCTTACATCCCAAAATAAAAAATCATGAATCCATAAATTTTACCACCACATACCTAAACTAAATATATTGGTTTCGGAGCTTAGTCACAGTTAAGGCTCCTCACCCCCGAAAAATATGTTTAGTGGGGATCGAACTTGGGAGCTCTTCCCACAATCTCAATTTGAGTTGCCAACTGAGCCACAACTCTTTGGTGACTTAGAGTGGGTTTGACAAGACATTTCAGTTACATAAAAGCTGTTATTAGTAGTTGATACTATTTCTTCGGTGTTTGGTAATATAACTTTTTTAGGTAGCTACTAGCATTTTTTAAGAAGCTATTTATGTATTTTTTTTAAAAAAAAATACTCCATTTGTCATTTTACAAGCTAAAAAAAGAGATAGGGTCGGATATTCAACAAGGCAATAAAGGTCATTGTTTAGAGCCCCAAATTTATAAGGCCCCCAATTTTTTTAATAGTAGTATTATTGATATAATTTTTTTTTAAAAAATTAATAATGTGTGAGATAGGGCCCAATATTTTATAAGGCCCATAACTTACATTTTTTATATTCCTTTTTTTCTTGCCATTTAAACTACTTAAAAGTCCACAACAAATTTATTAGTTTTTGCAAATGAAAAGTTATTCAACACTCAACCGTGAGTTTCCCTGTATCGGTAGTATTGCTGAGCATATGATCTTTTTTTTTTGTCAAAAGATCACAGACTCAACAATGCCGCTTGGCATTTTTTCACTTAGCCTATGATCTATTGGCTATTTGTACGGTTATTGAAATGGATATAGAGCCCAAATTTAATGAAAAACGTAAGATTCATAGGAAAAACATTTTGATGACATTGTTAGTGATGAGATAGTTCATTTTGCTGAAGATTTGTTTCACATTGATTATTTTTTGTAGGATTTAATCAGTATATATTGTCAGTGTAAAAACGTTTTACACAGACACCCAATGGTGTGCTGTTACATCATTTAATGAATATGACACCTCATATGTTATTAAATTCAATAAATGATGTGGCAAAACATCATTGGATGTATGTGTAAAACTTCTTTACACCGACAGTGTACATATATTAAACTCTTTTTGTATATATTAAATCAGTCTATTTCTTCTATTGAGAGTCGATTTGAACATTTTTTAGAATATGAAAACATGTTTGGTTTTTTATTTGATTCAAATAAATTTAAAACTTTAGGGGAAGATGAATTGAAAAAAACATTGTATCAATCTTGAAAAGGTTTTGAGTTTTGAGGACCATTCTGATATTGATGGTCTTGATTTGTTTTCAGAATTTAAGTTATTGAAAGAAATTCTAACAAATGAAATTAACACACCATTAAAAAGATTGAACTATATAAAAAGATTAGGTTCTTTTTCAAATACTACATTGCTTATAGAATAATATTATTAACATTACCTTTAACCGTCGCAACCGCTGAAAGAAGCTTTTCAAAATTAAAATTGATTAAATCATATTTAAGATCAACTATACTACAAGATAGATTAAATGTGTTAGCTATATTATTTATTGAGAGTGAGATGTTAGAATTACTTGATTATAAAACTTTAATAAATAATTTTGCAGCTCAAAAAGCCAGAAAAATAACATAAAAATTATTAGTCTATATTAACATGAGCCCCTATCTTAATTTTTGCCTAATTAAGGCCCCGAAATTCCTAGATACGGCACTGTCTCTTGACAACCCTCATTAATTATTTAATAATTAATGATGTCCCCATATGTCATTTTACCATTTTCAGCTAATTTTACCAAACATTTTCAATCAAGTCAGTTAATTTTTCAGCTTTCATCTAACTTTTCATCTTTTAGCTAATTTTTTTAATTAATTTTACCAAACACACTCTTAATCATATAGATAGATGTTAAAAAGTTTTTACTTATGAAAAGTTTTTTTAAAATATAATATAATATAATTATATGTTTAAGAATGTGAGGTTTAAAATTATTAAAAATTAAAATATAATATAATAACGTTTAAAATTAATTTAATCTATATCTATATTATTATATATAATTCATGGAATGAAATGCAAGTGACGTGTGTACAACTCACTTTCTCTATATAACAATTGAGCCAAAGCATATCTTCTTGGGGCCCACCATGATGCCTTTTATTATCAAATGAGAAGCACCGCTGACATCACAGAAAAAGTGATAGGAATTAGGGATACCATTTTCTATTATTTATTTCAAAATTTAAAAATTTTATTCAGCATATTGAATTTGAGAGAGATTATAAACAAAATTGAGTTTGATTAATGAATATTTCTTTGTTTAATAAAAAAATGTTAGTTTTAAGGGAAAATTACACTCACCTCCCCTGAGGTTTGCCTAAATAATAAAGACCCCCCCTCTAGTTTTTGAAATGCACTCACCTCCCTTGCCTAAAGCAGAATGATAAAAAACTCGTACTTATGGATATTCGTATATATATCAGCGATGAGTACCCACATATTTATTAAATGAGGGGAGACAGATATTATACTACTCTTCCCGCGGGTACTCGTATTCTCATTAAAATATACTTTCTATTAAATATATTAAAATATTAAGATATTTTATGATTTCATGATGAGATAAAATTTAATTTTATTATTGTATAATAATATTTTTAATATATTAACTTGTAATAATATTATATAATGTTAATTTATATTATATAAAATTAATATAATATGATACCATAATATATTCTATGTCATTTTTTCTTTTGTTTTTCTATAAAAGATCTATTTCTTAGATATTAATGTATACCTGTGAATACCCGTTACTCGCTTGGGTAGTTGTTAATTTTAACAGGTATGGATACAAGTAGTGTATAATTCATTCCGCTCCATTAATATTCCTAGATAGTCCTCATGGTGTCAACAAGAAGGGAGGTTTCTGCATTTCAAAAACTAGAGGGGAGGTCTTTGTCATTTAGACAAACCTAAGGGGAGGTGAGTGCAATTTCCCCTAGTTTTAATGGCTAAAAAATTAAAGGAGAAAAAAGGTTATTGTTTAATGTTACAAGTCAAAATAAGTAATTCTAATGATACTAACTAACAAACAAATTGTTATTAACAAACTATTCAGTTTAACAAAAAAGCAATTGTCAAGTAGGCAAGGCAACGAGAGATTTGATCTTGATTTCATTTTCCAGTGATTGCAACCTAGATCATCAAACAACTCTTTTTTTTTAGTATTTTTAATGGGACCCACTTATACATATCACTTATTTTTACTTTTCTCAATACAAATACTTTTAAACATTTTATCTCTACAATGAAGCAACTCTCTTTGATTGCTTCCAATAAATCACAACCTATCATCTTATCATTTTTATTATTATTTTTAACCCATTTAGTTGTTGCTTCCTAGAGCAATTGTAGTCTAGGATGCAATTTTCTTCCGTTGCTTGCAATGCTTGGATCTCATTAAACACAACTCTTATTTGGCTCGATTACTTCCTCAGCTCCCACTGTGAATGCTCTTAGCAGGCTTTTGATTAAAATTTTGAATCCTTTAAATAGTTTGTGATTGTTGTTTGTTAGATTCTGAGAACCACATTTAAAATGAAAAGAAAAATATTTAGAAAAGATTCGTGGCCATTGTGATTAATCTTCTTTGCCCATTAAATATTTAAGTATTAAAACAGTTTCCATCAATAACATCAACTTGTGGCTGTAGTTTAGTGGTAAGAATTCCACGTTGTGGCCGTGGAGACCTGGGCTCGAATCCCAGCAGCCACATTGTTTTATATTTTGAGCTCGCTGGGTCTTTCGTGTATTTTGTCGATTTTTATTTAACAAAAAATGAGAATATTGTGTTGTGAACTTGTGATTGGCTCATCCTTCAATTTTCGAAATTTATAGGCAGAGTCAGAGTAAAATGCCAGCATGTTGCTTTGAATTTTCCTTTGTATTAAAAACGAGTTTAACACAAGTTTTGATTATTAATCATGTTAGTGACCTTTCATCACAAGTTTAACACATTAATTTCCTTTTTGTTGTATATATGTGTTGCTTTTTACAACTATTTCACTATCATTGGTCACTATTAAGTATATTAAATTTTATGATAATTTTTTTAAAAATGATGTTTTTTCCATACTCAAAATTTATCCACTCTCTACACTTTCTTTTTCTTTTTATCTTTTTTTCATTTCCCATCAAATCGATTATTACATATCTTTCATTTTCTCTCTCTTCATTTCTGTTTCACTTACATTTCTATACTCAAAAAATTGATCGTGGAAGAATGATTTCCCCTTTTTTTTAATGTATCATTTATTAATGTAGTATACTACTATTAAATTGATTTGATTATACAAATGGGATTCGATAAATAGCTTTTTAACCATATAACAACATATGATTCGACAATAATATACTTACATGAAAATCAAATTCATTTTTATTTTTTAGATTGACCATGCAATGTTAAAAGTTCAATTATAATAAGATGGTAAATTGTGTAGGGTGCAAAGTTATAAAAGTTCCATTATAATAAGGGTGCAAAGTTTTGATTGTCTTTGGCTATTTAGATTATGCCGACTATTGATTTTCCTGCATTCCTTTGATCCTTTCCAATTTCCATGGTAGCTACCAGCCGAAAAAATGGAATATGATATTTCTAGCTATCTTAAGAACACAAGTAGATTTTTCATTCATGCACCAAAAATTGTACACATAAAACACAGAGAAACATCTTAGGATTAACAAGGCTCTACATGACTAACAACACAAATTCACTCAATCTAAGGAATGCAAACCAGAAAAAAGCAAACATGGTTAGAACTTAGAAATAAAAGTCTTGTACATAGCCATGAACCTTTTATTTTACTAATCATACATGCAATCAACCTAGAGAATGCCACGTGTAACCACAGGGAACATTAAGGTACCAAATTTTCCTCAAGGCTTGGCATTGGTAATAGTTTTGGCAGGTGGGGTGAAGAAGTATGGAATTGGGGGAAATTTGAAAATTGGTGGAGGCAACCTGTACTCTGGCCACTCTGTCACTGGTGGGAAAGGAGGGAACTTGAGGCCAGGAATGTTGCCCACATCAGGAAATGTTGGTGCCAAAAGTTTTCTACTTGCTTGGACCTTGCCAATGCTTGAAAGTGACAAAGCAATGAAGAAAGCTAAGAAAAATAAACGGATAGAGGCCATTTGAGTTTATTGTTGGAGCCAAGAAGTAGAACAACCAAGGATGGTATAGTATAAGCAAAAGGGTATGTAAGAGGAAGTGTAGTGTGGTGACAACACAAAGGCCTGCCCTTAGGCTTTTTATAGTTCAAACAAGTTGGTCCATGATTTTTCAATAGGAATAGTTGAATTTTCGCCAAAATTATGATTCATGAATGGAGTTACATACACGTCATAGACATTTTATGTTAAATGTTGTCAAATGTTGGTGTGCATTACCCCTTTTAATACATTATGTGAAATGTGGATGCAAAAAGTGTCCCACTTTATGCCTTTTTAGTGGACCCCCTATCTATGCAGTTAGCTATCCTTTTCTTAATGCAAATCTTAGGTGAAGATGCTATTTCCACACAAGGGTTATTTTATTTGTAAACACATGTCAATATCCAATATCAAATATTTCAATACAGCTAGGTAAGAGGATGGCTAGAATTTTTCCCCCATGATTTACTTTTTCTAGTTATTCAACCAACCTTGAGATTCAATGCACTTCCTTGTAAATATGTTCTGTTCACATAGTTCAGTCAATAATTTCACAAGCAAATTGTAAAGGGACAAGAATTCCACTTGAACATAGTTTTGGTGGTTGAATAGGTCAATTTTTTATTAAAAAAAAATGTTGATTTACTCATACACTGCCTTGTAATAGTTCAATCAATAATTTCACAAGCAAATTGTAAAGGGACAAGAATTCCACTTGAACACAGCTTTGGTGGTTGGACAGGTCAATTTTTGTTAACAAAAAAGTTGATTTAATCATAATGTGATGAAATAGGATAATAATATTACTTACATGTTGAACAGTTGAAGCATGATTACTTTGAAGATGAATTTTAGGCCTAGATCTAAGCAATAAGCAACTAAGTATGACTGATTGTCATGCCAAGTAAAAACTAAATTCAGCAGTTGAACATTGTTGATAACTATTGTGGGTATTGGGTAGGGAATGATCTCATTTTAAATTTTTACATGACTTCAAATTTTGGTGTCTATCTCTTTGGGCTAGTTGAGTACATAATATGGAAGAATCAGAAAATGGTATTAGTTATATATAGTAAAGGGTAGAACTTTTACTCATATGGAATTATCTACCTTTTATCTTTACAAGAAATGTCTACAATATATGATCCTTTATGCTTTAAGTCATTATTCACTTGGTCCCCTGATCTGTTAGGTAGGTGGCATTGAGCAAATTATAGTTGGGCTAGCGAAAGATACGGCCTAAATATTGAATGTATATGCATTATTAGTGTTCTCTAGTGTTATTTTAAACAAGACAGTATGTGGGGAGGTTAGGATGTATCTATCTACTGCTTCTTATCCATTACCTCATTGATTTATTGGCAGTATGCCTTTCTCTTTAGCTGAAAATTTAGATTTATGCTTAAGTTGTGGTAATTAACAAACACATTCTTTTTCCAACCATGGATTATATGTACTTTACCATCACTTTCTGATGCCTATTTCAAGAATTTTTGAAGATATCATATAATTTTTTTTAACTTTCTTTATGCTTTTTACTGGATTCAGGTGTAATGGTGTTATGTTTATTGGTTACATAATGCCAAAATTTTCCATACAACAATGTAGTAGGAAACTGTTATGGGTTGCTTATTTTATTTATAATCATGATTGATAGAATTGAGTAAGGTTTCAAATCAACTACTTTTGCTGTGGGATTAATGTTCTCATAATTAGATGGCTAGTTAGGTAGTATAATAGTAAAAAAGGAGCGCACATTGTGCTTTCATAAGAATGTATGCAAAAAAGGGTAGAGACAGCAATCAAAAATTGACAGAGAGAAAAAGAGTACATTGTTTTTCGAGTAAACTAGCAGATCGGTCCCTGACTTTTAGGGAACTATGCACTTTAGTCCCTAACTTGTAAAAAAATCACATTTTAGTCCTTGTCATTACTTTCTATCTAACACTTTAGTTCAAAGTCCTAAATTTTGTTAAGTTGGCGCTGATGTATCATGTTAAGTGACACATAGACTGTCTAATAGGATAAAAAATGATGCCATTTCTCCCATTTTTAAGGTTGGAGACACCTATGTGTCTTTTTAACGCTGTATTCCTAATCTTCTTCTAGGCGGTCTATGAGGAAAATGACATTAAAAAGACACATAAGTGTCTCACACTTTAAAAATAGGGGGAAATGACATCGTTTTATCCTACTAGGCAGTCTATGTATCATTTAATCAGCACCAACTTAACATAAACTTAGAATTTTGGACTAAAGTGCTAGATGGAAAGTAACATCGGGGACTAAAAATAGATTTTTTATAAATCAGGGACTAAAGTGCATGGTGTCCTAAAAGTCAAGGGTTAATCTGCTAGTTTACTTTTGTTTTTCACCTCAATCAACAAAGACACAATGATAACCTCATATAACTTTCCCTGACATATTTAAAAATAATGTCTCTATTATTACAAAATGTGTTCCTATGATGCTGCTAATTAAGGCATGTCCATATATGTAAGATGTAACTCAGCAATCAGAACTGATAACAAGTAAGAAGCTAGAACTTTAACTCACACAAAAAGGAGGGAAAAAAGACTAGAGATAAAAGCATTGAGGCTTTGAAAAGGTGAACTTCTAAATGGCCAATCCTGTAAGAAATTAATGTCTCATGTGTGTGACAAATGTATGTGGTTTAATAAGTTAAATAAAAGAATATATTATTCAATTATTTGAATGAAAGGATATGACTTTTGGGAAGGAGTTATTATGTTTTAATAAAAGGGTATATTGTTTGATGGAAACAATATATATAATGGAAGGACATGAATAGTCCCAATCTCTGCCTATTAAAGTTTGTCTCTTAAAATTACCATAAAAAATGAAGAGCACAAGAAAGTAAAGGAAAGAGATAGAAAAGATTCATCTTACAAATTCTACAAGATTTCAAGGCATCAATCTTATCATGGATCAAGGTTAGTATTTCTATCTAATCTTATATGAGAAAACTATGAATTCTAAGATCCTATTTGGTTATTCAAATAACATGAAAGTTTACATGTGGTATCAGAGCATGTGTTTGAGAATTCATAATTTTTCAATAATGATGTTTTTTCTCAATTTGTCCGAACCTTAATTTTTATAATTTGGGAATTTATGAAATATTAAAAAAAAAAAATTCCGCGGCCTAAATTGATCTGCACATTTTGAATATTGTCTGATATGCATCGAAATCTCCTCCCATTGTTTTATTGATGAATTTTGTTTTGACCATGAATGATTTTCGTTCATATACGTACTGGAATGATGTTATACCGTTATTACATATTACATATTGTATTAAAATTAATCTTGTTGTTTTCGGCATGATCTGCACGTCCAATCTATATGTATTCCTATGAATTGGAAATGTTATAGATATTGATATTAAATTCGAAAGACAACGGCATCTATGCTTCATTCGATAAATACCTATGTGATTATTATATTATAAATGAATTTGAATTTGAATTTGAAATGTATGTTTTCATGAAAATGCATGATTGCGATTTCAAAATTATTTGATTGAAAAGTGATCGCAAAAGAGTATTCAATTTAAAGTACACCGATGTATAATGTAAGTAATATGTTTTAATTTGAAATTATATTAAGAGGGTTTGTTAATCATCAAAGTGATCAAACTCTTAAATAAAAATTAGTTTCAAATTAAAATTATGTTTATGTCAAATAAATGTTTATATTTTGGAATTAATTGTATGATAGATTTGTTAGTCACCAAAGTGGCCAAATCTTTAAGTTTGTTTAATTCCAAAATTAATAGTAACTTCTTTTAATTACTCATAAAATAATGGATGCTAAAATATGATTTTTGATTTATGGGTATATTGAAGTTCATTATTATAAGACAGTTAAGAATCGCCCAAAGGTTGATTATTTGTTCTTATAATTAATGAGCATAAATGTTGGTAGTGTAAATGCATTATTAGTTGTATTTATATATCCAAAGATAATAAATATTTCTAATTAATGCATATATTATTGCCAAATTATGTAAACATTTTTTTTAGCATCATTATGTCAAGTATGGTATATTGATGGATTGCCCAAAGGTGAACATCAATATGCATTGTATGAAGTTATGTTCTGAATTTATTTAGCATGTTAGTATGTAACTCAAAGCGCTCCCAAATTGTTGATAAGTCTCTTGTCGGGACATTAATGAGTACCTTAACCACTATGAAATTTGATGGTTCTTGTACTATGCATGAACATGTTACCGAAATGGTAAACATTGCAGCAAAACTTAAGTCATTGGGAATAAATGTGGATGAAAATTTCCTTGTGCAATTCATATTGAATTCATTACCATCTGAGTATGGTCCTTTCCAAATGAACTATAATACCATGAAAGATAAATGGAATGTGCATGAATTGCATAGTATGTTAGTTCAAGAGGAAACCGGACTTAAGAATCAAGGAAATCATTCCATTAATTATGTTAATCATCAAGGAGCTAGAAAGAAATTTGGCAAGAAACATGACAAGAAAGGGAAGGGACTCCTAAAGATCAATGAGGCCTCTTCTTCTCAAATCCACAAAAAGGAACATCAAGGAAACAAATGTAATTTCTGTAGAAACACTGGGCATTTCCAAAAGGATTGTCCAAAACGTAAGGCTTGGTTCGAAAATAAAGGTAAGCCTAGTGCTTATGTATGTTTCGAATCAAATTTAGCTGAAGTTCCTTATAATACTTGGTGGATTGATTCTGGATGTACAACTCATGTTTCTAATACAATGCAGGGATTCCTTACGACCCGAACCACAAAGCCAAATGAAAAGTTTGTCTTTATGGGCAATAGAGTGAAAGTTCCAGTGGAAGCAGTCGGGACTTATCGTTTAATCCTCGACACTGGACATCATTTAGATTTGTTTGAAACTCTTTATGTACCTAGTATTTCTAGGAATTTAGTTTCTTTATCTAAACTTGATGTTAATGGATACTCTATTAAATTTGGTAATGGATGTTTCAGTTTGTATAAACATACCCATTTAATTGGTAGTGGTATATTATGTGATGGATTATATAAGTTAAATCTTGATAATCTCTTTGCTGAAACACTTTTGACCTTGCATCATAGTATTGGCACTAAACGTTGTTTAGAGGAAGAACGTTATACTTACTTGTGGCATAAATGTTTAGGACATGTTTCCAAGGAAAGATTACAAAGATTAGTGAAGAATGAAATCCTTCCAGATTTAGATTTCACTGATCTGAATGTATGTGTGGATTGTATTAAAGGTAAACAAACAAAACACACAAAGAAAGGAGCCACGAGAAGTAGCCAGCTTCTTGAAATTATACACACCGATATTTGTGGACCTTTTGATGTGAACTCTTTCAATAAAGAGAAATACTTCATCACCTTCATCGATGATTATTCACGTTATGGTCATGTCTATTTGCTACATGATAAATCTCAAGCTATAAACGCCTTAGAGATTTACATTGAAGAAGTAGAAAGGCAATTAGACAGAAAGGTGAAAATTATCAGATCTGATCGGGGTGGTGAGTATTATGGAAGGTATGATGAAAGAGGACAACATCCTGGTCCCTTTGCTAAATTCCTTGAAAAGCGTGGCATATGTGCGCAATACACAATGCCAGGTACACCGCAGCAAAACGATGTATCAGAAAGGCGTAATAGAACCTTGTTGGATATGGTTAGGAGTATGTTAAGTAACTCCTCTTTACCTATTTCATTGTGGACTTATGCTCTAAAAAACTGCCATGTATTTATTGAATAGGGTTCCTAGTAAGGCAGTTCCAAAGACTCCCTTTGAACTGTGGACTGGAAGGAAACCTAGTTTAAGGCACCTACATGTTTGGGGGTGTCCGGCAGAAATTAGATTTTATAATCCACAAGAAAAGAAATTGGATGCTAGGACGATCAGTGGATATTTCATTGGTTATCCAGAAAAGTCAAAAGGGTATAGATTTTACTATCCAAACCATACTACAAGGATTATTGAATCTGGGAATGCTAGGTTCATTGAAAATGGTGAAGTTAGTGGGAGTGAAACACCACGCAAGGTGGAGATTCAAGAAATGAGAGTGCAAGTTCCATTAACTTGTATCTCTAATAAAGTTGTTGTTCCTCAAGTTATTGAGCCAATTAATAACCATGAAGAACAACAAATTAATGATCCCATTACTCACAATGAGGTTGAAGTAAATGAACCTATAGTAGAAGAACCACAACAAATAGCATTAAGAAGATCACAAAGAGAAAGACGATCTGCTATTTCTGATGATTATGTGGTTTATCTACAAGAGTCCGAAAATGACTTAGCAATTGAAAATGACCCAGTTACATTTTCACAAGCCATGAATGGCGATAATGCTGAGAAATGGTTAGATGCCATGAAAGATGAGTTAAAATCTATGGAACAAAATGGGGTTTGGGACCTTGTTAAGTTACCAGAAGGTTGTAAGAGAGTTGGTTGCAAGTGGGTCTTTAAGACCAAACGTGACTCTCATGGTAACTTAGAACGTTACAAGGCCAGACTAGTTGCCAAGGGATTTACTCAAAAGGATGGCATTGATTATAAGGAGACATTTTCACCAGTCTCTAAGAAAGATTCTCTCAGAATTATCATGGCATTAGTGGCTCATTATGATTTGGAGTTACACCAAATGGATGTGAAAACCGCCTTTCTAAATGGGGATTTAGAGGAAGATGTGTATATGGATAAACCAATGGGATTCATAGAGAAAGGAAAAGAACACATGGTGTGTAAACTTAAGAAATCAATATACGGACTTAAGCAAGCTTCCAGACAATGGTATCTCAAGTTCAATGATATCATTGTGTCCTTTGGATTTAAGGAAAACACTGTTGATCGGTGTATATATCTGAAGGTCAGTGGGAGTAAGTTTATTTTTCTAGTTCTGTATGTTGATGACATCTTGCTTGCAACTAATGATCTTGGTCTTTTAAATGAGACTAAGAAGTTTCTCTCTAGAAATTTTGAAATGAAAGATATGGGTGAGGCAAGTTATGTGATTGGAATAGAAATATTCCGGGATAGGTCACAAGGATTGCTAGGCTTGTCTCAGAAAGCATATATTAATAAAATTTTAGAGAGATTCAGAATGGATAAATGTTCGGCATCTCCTGTTCCAATTCAGAAAGGAGACAAATTTAGTCTCATGCAATGTCCAAAGAATGATTTGGAACGGAAAGAAATGGAAGAAATTCCTTATGCATCTATAGTTGGGAGCTTAATGTATGCTCAGACTTGTACGAGACCAGATATTAGCTTTGCAGTTGGGATGTTGGGAAGATACCAGAGTAATCCTGGTATAGACCATTGGAAAGCTGCAAAGAAAGTTCTGAGATATTTGCAAGGTACAAAGAATCACATGCTTACTTATAGGAGATCCAATCATCTTGAAGTGGTTGGATACTCAGATTCAGACTTTGCCGGATGTGTGGATACAAGAAAGTCTACATTCGGTTATTTGTTTATGTTAGCTGAAGGAGCTATCTCATGGAAAAGTGCGAAGCAGTCCGTCATTGTTGCATCCACTATGGAAGCTGAATTTGTGGCATGCTTTGAGGCCATGGTTCAGGCTAAGTGGCTACGAAATTTTATTTCAGGACTTGGTGTAGTCGACAGTATTGCCAAGCCGCTGAAAATTTATTGTGATAATTCCGCAGCAGTCTTCTTTTCTAAAAACGGCAAGTATTCTAAAGGTGCTAAACATATGGAATTGAAATACTTTGCCGTTAAAGAAGAGGTTCAGAAACATAGAGTGTCAATAAAACACATTAGCACTAATCTTATGATTGCAGACCCTTTAACAAAAGGGTTACCGCCCAAGACATTTACTGGTCATGTTGTAAATATGGGCATTATGTTAGCTAGCGAATGTTGAAAGTTATTGTAATGTCTTGTATGTTTGACACTCTGAGCTCACTAATGAATAAGTTTCTGAATGATTTCTGGTGCACGTGTATGAATGTTAATATTGAAAACAAATTATGTCTTTGAAATTGACATTATTGCTAGACAAATTATGTACTTCCTATTAAAGTGTCATGTTTGGAAGAAGGCTAATATAGTAGTACATGGAAGGGACTATGTCGAAAAAGTGATGTACAACCGCCATGACTCTTATTAGTTCTTGTTCTTAATTATGACTTATGATGTTATAAATGTATGATACATTTATTCTTGTTAATGCGCATTATGATTGATACTTTATTAAACTATGAAGTTATGTTTTTGTCACATGAGCCAAGTGGGAGAATGTAAGAAATTAATGTCTCATGTGTGTGACAAATGTATGTGGTTTAATAAATTAAATAAAAGAATATATTATTCAATTATTTGAATGAAAGGATATGACTTTTGGGAAGGAGTTATTATGTTTTAATGAAAGGGTATATTGTTTGATGGAAACAATATATATAATGGAAGGACATGAATAGTCCCAATCTCTGCCTATTAAAGTTTGTCTCTTAAAATTACCATCAAGAATGAAGAGCACAAGAAAGTAAAGGAAAGAGATAGAAAAGATTCATCTTACAAATTCTACAAGATTTCAAGGCATCAATCTTATCATGGATCAAGGTTAGTGTTTCTATCTAATCTTATATGTGAAAACTATGAATTCTAAGATCCTATTTGGTTATTCAAATAACATGAAAGTTTACAAATGCTAGTAGTTGGAGGTGGTTGGGGGATGGAAAAGCAAGGATTCAAGAAACACCGGGAAAGGTGACATGTGGAACTTTTGTAAATGAAGGGATGTGAGAAGGTGTAGGCACAATGCAGAGTACTGTTTGGTAGGGATGGCTGCTTAGGCTGTGGTCTGGACTAGGGATGGGAAAATTATCAAATGTGGAGGTTTGGTTTGTTTAAATTTTGTGAGCTTCTAGGCTAAAACTCATGCTTGAGATGGACAGAGCAATAATGCCATGTTGAACTGAAGGAACTAGAGGGGCCATGACTAAATGAATTGGAAGAAAGGAGAATAATTGGGAAGTGGTGTCCCAACTTGCATGGCTTAAAGAACCAAAGTGACTACTAAGTAACTAGTCCTGTTTGAGATCCATTGCTTGTTAGCCTTGCAGAATATTGAAAATGTAAAACAGTAAAGGGAAGACATATTCTCTTGTTGGTTTAACTAATTGAGCTCATGGCAGCTTCAAAGTAATTGCAATTTCATTACAAATTAAGTTGTCCTTTACAGCCAATAGTGTTTCACATTACGATTATTAGATGGAATAATTAATGTTATTTGACTGACTTTTTATATATGACTTTAATTACTATGCACATGAAAAAAAGTTACACAGATCCAATGACGTGTTGTCACATCAATTAATGAATATGATACCCCATATATTTTAACCTCATTAAGTGATGTGTCATCATATCATTGGATGATTATGTAAAATAAATAGATTTACACTAATAATGTATAGTTATTAAATTTCTAGTGTTCATTTGGTCTAAAGTTGAGTAAAATTGATTTTATAAATGAATTGTTTGATGAGTGATATACGTTTTATAAAGCACATTGGACGGAAGTGATTTAAAATTAATTCTACGAAACCATGATTTTACACTGTTGCAACGGTAAAACAAACTGAGCCTACTAAATAATTTTTCTGCTTTATTTTTTTCTACTTTTTCAAAGAAGTGGTAGTGGAACTGCTAAAATTTTGAGCGAGTGCACATAGCTAGCACTCACCCAACACATTCTTCCTGTTGCGGTGTTTACATTGTGTTTTCTCCTTTATCAGATGAAATACAAGTTTTGATGGATAGAAGCTCATAATTACTAGTTATGAATATTCACTATCAAAAGAAGACATAATAATGTAATTCAATATCTATAATATGAAAAAAGAGTACAATCAATATATAGCACCAAACTCAAGAATAGAAAAGGAAAATACACAAATTTTCCACACCAATTAAACAACAAAGATACAAATCATAACCTGGTAAAAGTAAAACTCTCTCACACACACATGAAAGGAATGAATGATGCTATGTCTATTGCATGCATTTTGCTGACCACATAATGCAACTTGGCAAAGATAGAAAGTGAAGGTCTTTAAGGGGTAGAGGTTGAAGGTGGTGGGGAGAGGAAGGGGATGGAGGGGAAAGTGGTTGGGATTGAGGGCATGTTGGGCAGTGAAGTGGCTGGCAATGGGGGAAGACCATTGACTGTTGGAATGGTTGGAAGTGGTGGCATAGTGAGCTTTGGCAGAGAAGGGATGGTAGGCAGTGGAGGAACATTGCCCTGAGGCAAAGGTGGCAGTGTTGGTTTTGGCAAAGTGGGAATTCCTGGCAAGTTTGGTTGTGTGGTTGTTTGCAAAAGATGGCGAGCTGCTAAACTCATGCTCATCATGCTTGACAAGGTCACAGCAAGAAGGAAAGCTGTGATGAATGATTTGCCTGAGGCCATGGCTTGATCAATTGCAACAGTTAGTTAAGGAGTATATTTGCTTTGAGATTGAATGAGAAGCAAAGGGATAGTGCTTGGTCTTATATAGAGTGAGAGATTTGAAGTGTGTTGATCAAGCATGTACATAGGAGTTTTTGCAATCTTTTAGTTAGTTCAACTTCCTGTGTTTGACAAAAATATTTTATATGGTTGGACTGCTAATTTAGTTTAGTTTATAACCCCGAAATATTCAAATGTAGGATGGCCAACTCCTCCTATTTTGTATGTAACAAAATGCAAAAGGGTATAAAATAATAAGAGGAATTGGTTTATGAGCTTTATTCTGGATTTGGCAACCAAGAAGAATTGGAGTTGGAAACAGGAGGGATAATGTCTAAGAGTTGGTTATCTAATTGAGTTCTCCCCCTGTTGCCAGAGTCAAACTTTACTAGCGTTATTTTACCATTAGCCCATTTTATTTATTTTTTGGTACATGATGGAAAAGAAAAACAAAAATAAAAAGAGAAAAAAATCACTCCCTAATAAATCCCACTCCTGAAGCGTCAGCAAGCATCAGCCCATTTTATTTGTGTTTAAGGTTTTTTCATACAAATTAAAAACAATAATAAATTACTACTCAAGATACATACTAATTTTATTAAATTACCCATATTAATTTAATACACTCTTTTTTTAATTTTACGTGAATACAATAATGAGTAGTTATTTATTAACATTTTATATTTATTGTAAAATAAAGAAATAAATACTTTCTGGACTTGAATATAAATAAAAATAACTAAATTCACACTTATTGAAAAAATTAGTTAAACTCATTTAATTTGTTTAATATCATCTAAAAAGTAATTGCATTGCCTAAAATACCTTATATTCAATTTTATTGAAACTTGTTTAAAGTGGATATACTCTCTTTTCTATTGACACATGATTTATTAAATCAAGTGATTGGAAAATAAAATCTGAATTAAATAAAGAGTATTTTGGGATAATCTCATTAGCTATGGTGAAATTAGTTAAGTTTTACTTCTATTTTAATCCATCATAAATGAATGTTTTTTTTGCTTATATTCAAGTCCAGGGGAATACTCTTTATGGAGTTGCACAATGAACAGTGCATGTAAGGATGTCAACAGGGTGGTGTGGGGGTGGGTAGTGCCTACACGTATACATACCCGCTAAAATTAACGGGTATCCATGCAGGTAACGGGTATCCACGTGTATTCACGGGTATCCATTAATGTTTAAGAATTTAAATGTTATAAAAAGAAAGAGAGGAAATGTTATATAATATATTATAATATCAAACTATATATATAAATAATCATTATATAATACCATGTTAATATATTAAGAATATCATCATAAAATAATATAAAATAAATTATATCTCATCATAAAATAATAAAAAATCCTAATATTCAAATATATTTAACAGAAAAATATATCTTTTAATGAGTATGCGGGTACCCGCGGGACGGGTAGTATAATATCCGCCCCACCCATTATATAAATATGTGGGTACCCATTGTGGATATATTCACAGGTATCCACAGGTACGGATTTTTTTGACATCCCTAGGTGCATGTCCATTTGATGCAGTAAATTTTCGGTTGACTCGTTAGTCTTTTACTAATACTAGTCGGGGGGACCCGTGATAAGCACGGGTCATATAATATATATTATGAAAAAAAAGAACACATAAAAGTAAAAATATATAATAAACTTGTAATCTATAACTATATACAATTGGAACCCCATTAGAAGGAAAGTTTTGATAAGTGTTGGCTTCTCATTCTCTTCCTTCTTTGATACTCTTCTATCCACTTTCTATTAATAGTAATCTTTTTAAAATATAATTGAAAAATAAAAAAGAAAAATCAGATAGTGGGATTTAAATGCAGATAGTAGGTTTTAATTGTTTTTTTGACTAACTCATATTGGTTCAAATTTTAAATTTTTTTAGTGGGTTAGGGAATTGTGAAAGGGTTGAAACATTAAGAAGATTTTAAAATTTGAATTAGTAAATAGTGAGTTTGAAAAATGGGAATGAGTTATTGCTTATTCACTTTCCCAATATTTTGCACAACAAGTTGGAGGGGTTTTTCATTTATAACCCACCATTCAGATTTCCAACATAAAAACATACCCGGCCTGAGAAATTTGTGAGCTATGCTGGGGCAAATTCAAAAGCTCAAAAATTCTTCCCCCTTATTTCTTCTTTTTCACTTTTCTTCTGCGACTCTTTCTCCTTTTCTTCATTTCGTTGGGTCGCTTCTCCTCACCACTATTGTGCTTGCGGCATGGCGAGGCATGACTTGCGACTAAATTGAAAGCATGGTGTTGCAACGGTCGAGTCTGGCAGCGAGAGTGGAGAAGGCGGTGCATTGTCGCAACTGCCATTCCAGCCGAGAGTGGAGACGACGGTGATGTGGGGGTGAGGCGGTGACCCAGCCTGTCCGTGGGGTTGGAGGTCGCGGTGGCCACGAACAACAGAGACATGGTAGGGTAGTTATGAGGCGCAACTGTAGAGACACGGTGGTGTGGTGGTCGCTGCTTTCGGTATAAGGTTATTCTCTATTTTTTTCATTAGGTTTGATTTATTCTTCAAATAAATTTGATATGTTCGTTCTTTCTTACATGTAAACAAATCTCTCATTTTTCTTTGATTGCAGTTTTATGAACCCTAATTGTTTTACTTAACGCCAGATTTCTGTTTTTAATTTTTTATTCATTTGTTTTCTCTGTATTGCACTCTCTTTCTCTACTCTTTTTTGGTGGTTTTTTAGGTACTTCATTGCTTGATAGCTTATGTTTTTTCATCCCGAAGGTGTAGGTATTTTTCTTCATCTCATTTTTAATTCCCCAGTTTTCAATCACAAATAAGGAAGTATAGATCTGTTTGTGTTTGTTTTTTCCTCCCAAGGAGAAAGCTGGAATGGCTGCAAATTCCACTCCCAATAATTCGAGACTTTTCAGGTTACATATGCTTCTATTTCTGTTACCCTTTTTCATGGAATTGAATGTATACGAATAAAAATTTTTGATTTTTATAACAACGCATGCCTGTGATTTCTTCTGCATTATCAAACTGTAATCTTGAATGGTGAGATTTGAGAATAAAATGTCTCAGGACCCGAGAATGATGGTAAGAAGAACCGTGTTGCGTGTTATGCCATTGTTTTCAACCACTTTTCTACAAGTGGACTTTCCGTGACTGTGAGTGCCAAACTATTCTAACTTTGATTAATTGCAATTACAAATAGGTTTGCAGGTGATAGAAGGCTAAGAAGATGAGGGCTTGGAGAGGTTTATAGAGACATTTTATTTTTGAGCGGCTTACGAAGATCTTTGCTGACTTTGGGAATTTGGAGATTCCTCACCAATGAGGTTAGGATCCTAAGCCATGTGATACATTGAAACTCTGAGAATTCATAGAGTGTGTATTCTATTATCTTTTACCGGTTTAGAAGATGTGAGTTTTAACTTCTGCATTCAATTATTGTAATCTAAATTCTGTTTGAGAAAATTAAATTCATATGTTCTAGATGGAAGGTATGTTTTGTGTGAAAGTTAATTTGTGTCATTGGGGGAAGCCACTTTGATACAAGAATGCATAATCTTAATGGCGATGGTGTTGATCAAACTAAAAGGCAACCATAAACAAACAAGTTAAATGATGGATTCGAGGGCTGGAAACTCATTCATATATGGCACCTAAAAACTAATAATAGAACATATGAGATTACTTTGTCCTGTACCAAAAATAGATGCAGGTACTTATATTAGTATGTGCCTAAATGCAAATTTGAGAGGCACTACCAGTTTAAGATCCTTGGAAGTCTAAAGAAATTGTTTGTTATGATATGCACTCAATATCCATAGACAAAATATGAATCTACATGACTGGTGGAACAAAGCTTATTTGGTATTTATTCTGAATGTTGGTGGATACCCCTTGCATGTACTAACCTTTGTTTTTTTTGGCCTTTTTAATAGGATTTCGTCGTGTGGAGTATGATGTGCAACTTGCATAATAGGTTGTAATATTCATGTCGGTTTTAATACCTTATCTATTGCTCTTGCTTTTATTAATTTTTTGTTTTCTTTTTGTCAATTTTGATCCCCCTCCCTTGCATTTTTTTACCATGTGAGACGCTTTGCAATTTGTGCTAACCTGAGTATTCTTCTTTTTGTGCGATTCTTATTTCATGTTCTAAAAGGTTGAAAATTTCTTCTTCAACTTTTTTCTTACTGTTCATTGGGTTAGTTGTTCCCTTTACCTCTTCATGCTCAATAGATTTTCCATTTGTAATCTTATATTGTTCTATTTTTGTTGAAGGTGAATGTTTCAGGATTGCAAGTTCTTTTATTTTGAGGGATTGAGGATTTTTACTGATGTCAATTATACTATAGGTTTATTTAATATTGCAATGATTGAGATGAATCAAGTCTGAAGTAGTATCATAGTCTTTTTTTACTTTAAATAATTGCTCTGTTCTATTATCCTTTACTGTCTGGAGCAGTATCATATATTTTTTCTGCTCACTTTGCTGTTGAAGTCCTACTTTGAGCGACTTTCTGTATTTTTTTATTTCATGTTATTACTTCAATTTGCGTAAGGGTATTCCGGAGGCCAAGTATAAGGAGTTGAGAAGAAGGCAGGTTAAGATTGAGACTGAGGTGTGGGAAGAGGCGGCAAAGAAGTATTGGGAGCTTTTGATGGACATGTGTTATATGCAACTGCATGATTCTGCAACTTTTGTAATTTTTTATTGAGATGTTGCATGTCTTCTGGATTAGAGTTGTTCTGATTTGTTAGAGTCTATTGTCCAGGTCTGATGCTTTGAGTATTTTCTATGGTATATGCTTTCTATGTTTTTAAAACATGTTTTATTTAGACACATTAAATCATTAATTTGAGTGCAACACACTGATAACCATCTCCATGCTGAAATCTCTGCATCAGTTGATAAAACTTCTTTTCAAAGTGGAGAATAAGATTGTCTCCAATTCTAGGTTTGAGACATCTTACAATGTGAGGAAACTGAGCTGGGATAGCCAATTGATTCAGAAATTTAGAAACATGCATAATTCAAAATATGTACTATCTTTAATAAAGTCTTTCAATTTTTACACATTGTGTGCTTCACTTAGTGTTGAGCATTCCAATGATGGGACAAAACAAGTGCTCTCAAATCTTTTAAGATATTGAATTATGTAAAATATAAATTGTATTATGCTTTAACCTGATAATTTTGTTAATTTGTATTGTAGGATTTGTTTAGTTAGTTTTGTGATGTGGTAAATGATGATGAAAATAAGGCTCAGTCTTCGGGAGCTAATGATGGAATTGGCCTGACAATGAATTTTGATTGTATCACTCCAACTAAAAGAAATTTTGATGATTATGACCCCATTGTTGCTGCATCGTGTATGAAGATGAAGAAAGTCATCAAACAAGAGAAAGATTTATCATATTGATGGCTAGATATTTTATAAGTTCATATATTAGCCATGTTTTTAAATTTTGGGATATTTTGTTTAAAGCCCTGAGTTACAGACAATATTATCTTATTAAGATTTATGTCTTTTATTTTTTATGATTGATGTTGCTATCAGAGTTGGCGTTGATTATTGGTTGTGTTAGTAAGAATATATTTTTAAGCTTTTGGGATGTTTTGTTTAAAGTCTTGAGTTACAGGCAATATTATCTTTATTTAGATTTCTGTATTTTATTTTTTATGACTGATGTTGCTATAAGAATTGGTGTTGAATGTGGTTTGTATCATTATGAATTATCAATGCTTAATACGAACTATTAATTTCAAAAAATTATTTAATTGTTTTATTGTCAAATCGTTACTATCAATTCAAATGACTATTATAATGTTTTGTTCCAATAATTAATTTATTTATTCATCGATAGTTAATTGAATTAATAATTTGAATTGGCAGCTGAAATAATGCATTGCTAATTTTTTAAAGTTATAAATTGTGATATTCAATATCAGATTTTTGGACTCATTCTTAGATAAATTTTTCTAAAAGTTAATGGGATTCTCAATTAAGTCAATCAAATACTTATTACACATTACTAATTTTTATTTAATTTCCTCACAGATTTTTTATTTAAACTGAGGTTATTTCTTATATGAAATTTTGGTCTTTTGCACTGTAATTTGGTTTATAAAAAGGATAATGTGATTTTTTATTTCTTTTAGTCTGATGATAAATGAACTTTATTAGAATCCTAACTATTTTGTCAGATATTTTCTACTTAATTTAAACAGAATTTTCAAGGTTGAATATGATTCCCTTTGATCCCGGATTTTCATTCAAGTTTGAGAGGAGATCATTTCTGTTAGCTCTATGCTTTGCCATGACAATTAACAAAAACTAAGGGCACTCATTATCCAATGTAGGATTGTTTCTTCCTAGACCGGTATTTACTCATGGCCAACTCTATGTAGCTTTTTCTAGAGTTAGGTCAAGGAGAGGTTTAAAATCTAAATTTTATATGTTGATGGAAAAGTCAGTAATTGCACAACAAATGTTGTCTACGAAAAATTTTTTTATAACATTTAGTGATTCCCTAATTCTAGAAATATTTATCTTTGAAACTTTTCAAGGCAAATTATTTTTTCTTAGCCTAATTAATTATTTCTATATTTAAAAAATAGAAAAAGAACAACATCTTTGCCTTTATTTTTTTATGTGCAACTAAATGCATGAAACTTTCTTAGGCATTGCTCTTTCTTTCAAATAATAAGATATTAAAAATATGATAAATTTTAACTTTAGATCAATTTATCATAAATTATATTTTTAACATAACCTATTGAATTATATTTTACATTATTTAAATCATATCAAATATGCCCGTGCATCGCATGGGTACATACACTAGTCTATATTCTATATTATACTAATAAAGTAGGGTTTCTCAATCAAAGTGCTCTAGTTAATTGCATTCTCCCTCCCCATTTTTAATTTTGTAGTGTCACCTATTTGGTGATATAATCAACTCTTTATATTATAATCATGGGATATCCTCTTGGAGAGTGAGACACTCGTTCACCCTACTCTCCCTGTCAGTGATTTTTGACATTCTCTCTCTTTCTCTTATTGGATGATGAATTTCACTCACACTTGTGAAAGTGAAATTCTCATTCTCAATCATTAATTCTAATTTTCTCTCTCTTCCTATTTGAATTTTTAAATGTTAATAAATTTTAATCTTTAATTTTGAAATTTATTAAGATTTAAAATCTTATCTTATTTTTTTCTATTTCAATCTTTGTAATATATATATATTTATTTTTATCATTATGAATTAAATTTTTTTTATCATATCTTATTATCAAATAATAACGTAAATTACATTTTAATAGTAAAATATAATAAATTATTTGAATTTAAAATTAAAAAATTGTTCAAAATTATTATTTTTTATTTTGAAAATATTATTTTATTATAAATTCAATTTTAATTAATATACTGGTGAGTTATTAAGGTTGCTTTCTTATATCCGTACTCCATTTTAATAACATGGATGTTTGTCGACACATTTCAAATATGAATGGATATTTTTGTGGTATAATGGAAGATTGATGATACATATGGACAGGGTTGGCTAATAATTATTTAGTGATTCATATTAAATTATTAAGAGTAACTAAGTTTTTTTTTTTTAAAAAAAGACTCTATTTTATCACGACTTTCTTTATTCTCATAAATAATAATTATTAATAATTAATTTGAGGGTTAAATATGTTTTTGGTCCCTGTAAAATTAGCGAATTTTCCTTTTGGTCCCTCTAATTTTTTTTTTGTTAAATGGTCCCTCTAAAAATTTTTTGTTTGGAAATGGTCCTCCCAGCCATCTGGAGCTGATGTGGCACACCCTCTGTCCTAGTCATTTTTAATACGTGGACTGTTTAAAGTTATTAAACATGTAATTAACTAATTAAACATGTAATTAAACCTAAATCCTAATTAAGTGGTTAATTAACAAAACTAAACCCTAGAAATAACGCCCAGTTATAAGTCTAAAGTGTTAACCCTAGTCCCTCTGTATTCACTCTCATTTTCACCCGTTCGAACTGTAGAAGAAGAGTGACGAACGAGGCACATCCTCAGTGAGACGCGTGATAATGAAAACGAAGAAAGCGTTCGTGTTGGTGAAGCGGAGAAAGCGTGTGTGGTTTTGAGCTGGTTGTGGAGCGTTTCGGTAAGGGTTCACTATTCTCAGATTCTCTCGTCAGTTTGTCATGTGGGTAAAGTAGTGAGGTGGGGACCATGGGTTTTTGGAATGTTGTGTTGTGTTGTTGTTTAATCAGTTGGACCCTCTCATCAATTTTTAACTCATCTGTGTTGTATTGAATGTGGTTTGAAATATTTAAATGGTTTGTATGATAGATAGAGGTATTTTTAATTGAAAAAATGCATGTTTTATTGTGTAGGGATGTCGTTCTCTGTAGCTTTTCACGTGAAGGGTTGCTTTGTGAGTCAACCGAGACATTATTACAAGGGTGGTGAGGTACACGTTTTCCACAAGCTAGATGAGGACAAATGGTCATATTTTGAGGCAAGTGGAATTTTGAAAGAGGACTTGGGGCTGTCTGGAAAGCTGACTCTGTGGTGGAAAGAGAAAGAGGAATGCTATGAAGATGGTTTGAAGAGGATAAGAGATGACAAGGATGCTAACACAGTGGCTAAGTATGTTGTTAATAATCATTGTGTTGTTGACATTTGTGTGGAAGCTTGATAAGTGAAAATTAGTTGATAAATTAGAGCACTTTTCAGTTCACTTATCAAGGATAAAATGATAATTTTGCCCCAATTTAATCACTTTTTATTAAATATTAGATAAATTATATTTATTAATCTAAGATTTGAATTTGATATTATTTTGATAGAAATATTGCTGATTTTTGCAGGATATTGCACAGATTTGATTTGAAGGATAGATAGCATTAAATGAGGGAGATATCTGCAAGATTTGAGATTGATTGAAGACATTTAATGAAGATTTGAAGAAGATATAATACAATTAATGAGGAGATCACTGCCAATTAATCAAGGATTCTGCAGACAAGCTTCCCAAATAAATCAAAGATTGCTCAATAAATGCAAGGATTTTATCAAGAAAAGGGAAACAAGGAAAGACAAATATGCCAAAACCAGTCTCGGGGAGAGATCAAGATTAAAAAGAGAAAGTTGGAGCTGCAGGACGCTACCTGCGCTTCACATGTGCTATAGCGCAGGGTGAAGCGCAGACTCTCTGGAAGTTGCGCCCCATCCTGCGCTGTAGCGCAGCCTGGAGCGCAGCTCACGCTGATTTATTCCCTGTTGCCCTTTTTAGATGGATTTCTCCCCAAATTTGCTTTGTCTTTCCTAGTCTATAAATAGAAACCTCTTGCACCAAGTCTGGTGTGCACGATCATTGTAATCCAGTCTATATTTCAGTGATAATGTACCACAGCTAAGTTTAGAGTAGGAGAGGAGGAGCGCTTCACAAGGATTGAAGATGGTGACAGCATCTTCAGTGGTTTGTATGGCTACCTCGTGTAGTTAACTCTCCATTAGGATTGGATGTAATTGGTTCTATCCCCAAGTGTATGTAAACTCTATATTATTATTTCTGTGCTCTCTGTCTATAATATTGGTAATCTTATTCTGTACTTAATCCCTAATTCTCACGCTTGCGTCTGGAGTTATAGGCTAGTCTCAACTAACTAGGTTAGTTTTGATTAGGACTGAGAGTTGAGAAGTGGCTTCCAAAGAAACTCACTCTCTGATTGATTAGGAGGACCCGATATCAGAAAACCGACACATGAGCGTTACTAATGAGCGATGGGTAATGACAGTACTCTAGCAAAGGGCGTTCACAGGATTAGGCCTGTTTATCGATAGCAAAAGAGTTAGTTGATTGTGAATCCATGATTCGAACATAGGCGTATCCTAATGAGTGAGGGTAGTGACAGTACTTGAGCGAAGGTGAGTCTACAGACTTGACCTCGTTTATCAACTAAGTTCTTTTACAAACTGACTAAAAAAAGAGCAAAATAAGCCGAGGGTAAGTCTGTCGCTTGGGAGAGCCCGCATGGATTATCTTTGAGTGTGTGAGGCCGCTGGTAACTCGGGGTCTTAGCAATAAAGTTTGTCTAGGATATTGTAGAGTAAACCTAAAATAATAGATAATTTTTACTTGCACAAGGGGTGAGATGATATGAAGTCCAATCCTAATCCAAGTAAAGTGTCTCTAACTCTTCCTTTCTAATTCCAATTGATATTTACTTTCTATTTACAATTCCGCAACTATACTCTCTAAACCGTGCTTTCTCTTGATAAATAGATCACAGTCTACATAGATTAACCGTTCCCTGTGGATACGATACTCTTTTTACTATTATACTGCTGGATTTGTGGTTCGCTTGCCAGAAACCCATCAAAGCTTATGTGCAAGGAGGAAGTGGTGTTGGTCCTTCTGAAAATGTCCCTGGTTCCTCAAGTGGCAAAGGGAAGAAGAAAACAGTGGGGGTAGGAAGCAAGAAAAAAAGGATTATAGAAGAAGAAGTAGTGGAGGAAAGGGATGTACACAGTGATAGTGAAGCTAGTGATGATAGTGTAGGTGATGTGCATTTCTCTGATAGTGAGGAAGAAATGATGGTTAACATGGATGATAGGTTTGAGATTCCTACTGTGGAATCTGTCTAGACTGCTACCTATGGTTCACCAAAGGGAATGAGGAAGAAGTTTGTACCAGCAAAGAGACCAATTGGTAAAGGAAGAAAGAAGACAGCTCCTATGTCTCATGGTGGCATACACATTGCAGAGCCTGTTGGAGTAGGATTTGATGTAAATTCCACTCCATTATTGATTGGAACAGAACCTCATGGAGAAGGGCATGAAATGGAGAATGAGTATGTTAGTGAAGAGCTGGAGACAGATTATGACAGCTCTAAGAGTGAAGATGGGAGCAGGCCAAGGTATGTAAGGTATAGAAAAAAAAGAAATGAGCAGGCAGTTTAAATTCAAGTTAGGCATGGAATTTGGTTCACTCATGGAGTTCAAGGAGGCCATTTTGGAGCACTCTGTACTTACTGGAAGGGAGATCAAGTTTGAAAAAAATGACAAGATAAGGTGTAGGCTGAGATGCAAGCAAGAATGTGATTTCTTGGCATTGGTGAGTAAGGTTGGAGGGAGTGCTACCTATAGGGTGAAGACTCTAGTTGACAACCATACGTGTGGGAGGGTTTTTAACAACAAAAATGCAAAATATAAGTGGGTGGCAAAGGCTATTGCAGATAAATTTAGGTCTGGGCAGAATGTTAGGTTGGTTGATATTATTGGAGATATAAGGTCTACTTATGCAGCTGGCATTTCTGTGGCTGTTGCTTGGAGGGCTAAGAAGATAGCTAAGAAGTTAGTGGATGGAGATGCTGAGAAACAGTACAACATGCTATGGTCCTATAGTGAAGAGTTGAGGAGAGCATGCAGTAAGAACACATGCAAAATTCAAATAGATTGCCCACATCCCCCTCTTATACCAAAATTTGGAAGCTTCTACTTTTGTCTTGAAGGCTGCAAAAGTGGTTTTGTAAGAGGTTGTAGGCTATTTATAGGTGTGGATGGGTGCCACCTAAAAACCAAGTATGAGGGACAACTTCTTATTGCAGTGGGTAGGGACCCAGATGATCAGTACTTTCCACTAGCATTTGTTGTAGTGGAAACTGAGACAAAGGAGAGTTGGAGGTGGTTTTTAATTCTCTTGTTGGAAGACATTGGGGATGTGGCCCGAAATAGATGGGTCTTTATTTCAGACCAACAAAAGGTACAAATCTTTTAACTTTTATTGTTCACTAGCATTATGCTTTAAATTAACAATTATATGAATGGTAACTGAACCTATTGTGTTTTATTTTTTTAGGGGCTTGTTCCCACCTTTGAGGAGATGTTGGAAGGTGCATAGCACAGATTCTGCCTAAGGCACCTGTATGCCAATTTTAAAAAGAAATTTGGAGGTGGAAACATGCTAAGGGATCTCATGATGGGGGCAGCAAATTCAACATATGTGGAGGCTTTTAATGAGAAGATGGACCAAATCAAGCAAATTGATCAAAAAGCATATGAGTGGCTTTAAGCAATCCCTACCAAAAGCTGGTGTAAGCATGCTCTTTCATACTATCCTAGGTGTGATGTGTTGATGAATAACATCTGTGAGTCTTTTAATGCTACAATTCTAATTGCTAGGGATAAGCCTATTATTACCCTTTTTGAGTGGATTAGATGCTACATCATGACTACATTTGCAGTGCTTAAGGAAAAATTAGAAAAGTATCAGGGTGATGTTTTACCTAAGCCTAGAAGAAGGTTGAATAGGGAAATTGAGTATTCTGAGAATTGGTTTCCCACTTGGGCAGGGGGTTTAAAATTTGAAGTCACTCATACCATGCAACCACAAAAATTTGTTGTTGATTTAGCAAAACAATCATGCACATGTAACTTTTGGGAGTTAGTTGGTATTCCTTGTAGACATGCAGTTAGTGCTATAAGTTATAATAGGGAGAGGCCAGAAACCTATGTGCATAGGTATTATAAGAGAGAGGCTTATAAGCTAACCTATGGCCAAACAATCTCTCCTATTAATGGCCAAGACATGTGGCCAAAAGTCTGTGAACCATACATACTGCCACCTACCTACAAGCAAGGTCCTGGGAGACCAAAGAAGTTAAGAAGGAGGGAGCCTGATGAGGATCCCAACCCCACAAGGTTGAGGAGGTCCCATACTAAATATGTATGTGGACATTGCAAGCAGATTGGGCATAATGCAAGAAAATGCCCAAAGAGGCCTAAAGTGCAAACAGAACCTGCAGCATCCACTCAGCCTTCTGGCACAGTTCCACCTGCTACTTCCACTCAGCCTTCTGGGCCAAGTCTTACTGCAACATCCTCTCAGCCAACACAGGTACCCTGTCATACTATTCAGTTTCCAAAAAACATTGTTAATGATGTCAAACTCATACTACCTATCTTTCTTGCACCATAGGATAACCCTTCAATGACTACAAGCATTTCTGCTCAACTATCACACGTTCTGTCCAAGGTAATGATAAAATTGATAATTGTTTTTAGGATGGAAAATTTGAAACAATTCTGATTTTCACCTCTGTTGTTTAGGGAAAGTCAAGGGCAGTGATAAGTGAAAATTAGTTGATAAATTAGAGTACTTTTTAGTTCAATTATCAATGATAAAATGATCATTTTGCCCCAGTTTAATCCCTTTTATTAAATATTAGAGAAATTGTATTTATTAAACTAAGATTTGAATTTGATTCTATTTTGATAGAAATATTGCTGATTTTTGCAGGATATTACAAAGATTTGATTTGAAGAATAAATAACATTAAATGAGGGAGATATCTGCAAGATTTGAGATTGATTGAAGATATTTAATGAAGATTTAAAGAAGATTTGAAGCCATTAATGAGGAGATCATTGTCAATCAATCAAGGATCCTGCAGACAAGTTTCCCAATTAAATCAAAGATTGCTCAATAAATACAAAGATATCATCAAGAAAAGGGAAACAAGGAAAGACAAATCTGCCAAAACCAGTCTCGGGGAGAGATAAAGATTAAAAAGAGAAAGTTGGAGCTACAGGACGCTACCTGCGCTTCACTTGCCCTATAGTGCAGGGTGAAGCGCAGACTCTCTGGAAGTTGCGCCCTATCCTGCGCTGTAGCGCAGCCTGGAGCGCAGGTCATGCTGATTTGCTCCCTGTTTCCGTTTTTAGATAGATTTCTCCCCAAATTACTTTGTCTTTCCTTAGTCTATAAATAGGAACCTCTTGCACCAATCCAAAAAGGCTGGACAGTGCACGATCATTGTAATTCAGTCTATATTTCAGTGATAATGTACCAGAGCTAAGTTTAGAGTATGAGAGGATGAGCGCTTCACAAGGATTGAAGATGGTGACAGCATCTTCGGTGGTTTTTATGGCTACCTTGTGTAATTAACTCTCCATTAGGATTGGATGTAATTGATTCTATCCCCAAGTGTATGTAAATTCTATATTATTATTTATGTGCTCTCTGTCTATAATATTTGTAATCTTATTCTGTACTTAATTCCTAATTCCCACGCCTGCGTCTGGAGTTATAGGCTAATCTTGACTTAGTTAGTTTTGACTAGGATTGAGAGTGGGGAGGAGGATTCTGAAGAAACTCACTCTCTGATTGGATAAGAGGACTCGGTAGCCAGGGTTCCTTTACAGGGGCGTTGCTTATGATTGATGGGTAGTGTGAGTACTCTAATGAAGAGCGTTCCAATATGTTAGGCATGGTTTTTGAATTACCGATAGCAAAGGATTAGTTGATTGTGAATCCCGGAAGCGAGAGGTGGGTATATCTAATGAGCGATGGGTAGTGACAGTACTCTAGCGAAGGTATACTTTATTTGGTAGGCCCCGTATTTCAATTAGTCCTTTACAAACTGAACAAAAGAAAGCAAAATAAGCCGAGGGTAAGTCTGTCACTTGGGAGAGCCCGCATGGATTATCTTTGAGTGTGTGAGATCGCTGGTAACTCGGGGTCTTAGCAATAAAGTTTGTCTACAGTATTATAGAGTAAACCTAAAATAATAGATAGTTTTTACATGCATAAAGGGTGCGATGAGATGAAGTCCAATCCTAATCCAAGTAAAGTGTCTCTAACTTCCTTTCTAATTCTATTGATATTAATCTGTTATTTACAATTCCGCAACAATATACTCTAAACCGTTGTTTTCCCTTGATAATTAGATCACGAGTCTACGTGAATTGACTGTTCCCTATGGATACGATACTCTTCTTACTATTATACTGCTGGATTTGTGGTTCGCTTGCCAGAAACCCATCAAGTATTTTTGGCGCCGTTGCCGGGGAACGATTTTCAATTTGTGTAGACCTTGGCAGTCTAGTTATCAAGTTTTTTTTATTATTATCTTAGGAATTTATTATTTATTTAGGATTACTATTTTATTATCATAATTAAAAAAAATCTTCAATGCTTACCCTTTTTTTTAAGTTTCTTGTTTATGCTTCTGAGAGGTCAGACGTCTCCTAATCAACTTCAGTTCGACCCGAAAATCGAAAGGACGTCGCGAAGGAATAGAGGTAGAAACTCGAGGAGGAGAAGAAGGAGATTAATTGTTGAAGAAACCAAAAACATGGCAGAGGAAGCTCCAAGAAGGAGGACATTAGGAGACTACATCTCCCATCAAGGACCACGTCACTTCTCCAGCATTGTATTGCCACACAATGCAAGAGCTTTGGAGTTGACGACTGCACATCTTAACCTCATTAGTGCACATCAATTCGCTGGATTGGACCATGAAAATCCAAATACTCATCTCTCTAATTTTTATGAATTGATTGGTACTATGGGTTTCGATGAAGGTAGTTTGGAATCTGTTTACTTACGCTTGTTTCCTTTCTCTTTGATAGGTAAAGCTAAGGAATGGCTGCAATCACGCCCAAATCAAAGTCTAACCAATTGGGGTGTGGTTGAGGAGAAATTCTTATCAAGATTCTTCCCACCAGGGAAGCAAATTGAAGCCAAAGCAGATATTTCCACCTTCAGACAAGGGAATAATGAACCACTTTGTGAAGCTTGGGAGAGATTCAAATCTTTGCTGCGCAAGTGTCCCAACCATGGCTTTGAAGACATAGCCCAACTTAATATATTTTGCAAGGGACTGCGTTCAGACTCCAAATCATTCATAGATGCTGCAGCAGGAGGAACAATCTTATCCGCAGACGTTGATCAAGCTCTAGAAATTATCAACAATTTCGCACAGAATGATCAACAAGCTCAAAGTGGAAGACAACCTGCACAATTACCAAAGAAAGGGATGCTCGAACTCAATCAAAGTGATGCTCTACTAGCAGAGAACAAGCTCATAAAACGTCAGATAGAAGCACTCACTGAGACATTGAAGGCACTCCCTCAACAACTGAAAGTTGTCTACTCACAACCCGTCCAAGCCCAACCATTGATTTGCGATTTCTGTGGAGGAGACCATCAGAATGGTCAATGTGCCATATAAGAAACACAGCAAGAGCATGTTAATTACATGAGTAACCAGGGAAGTCAAGGGAATTTCTCTAATAACAACAACTATCAGTATTCTCAAGGATGGAGAAATAAGCAAACCAACTTTGGTTGGAGTCAGAATGGAGGAAGGCAACCACCCTACCAACAGCAGCCCTCAACATATGATAAATTGAATTCTTTGGAGGGTAAGATTGATGAATTAGTGCAAGGATTTAGTGGATTCAAGAAAACCACTGAGGCATCAATCAAACCTCTAGAGAATTAAGTGGGTCAGTTAGCAAATGAGATGGCAGAGCACAGGCAGCAACACTTCTCTGCGTTCACCCAAACCAATCCAAAGGAACAATGCAACTTGATTGCTACTGATGGCAACAAGTCACAGGAGGAGGAGCTTGATGAGGAAGAAGAAATCATCTTCGAAGAACAATTGCTTCAAGAGGAAGTTGTTCATCAAGATGAAGAAAAAACAGCCCAACAAGAGGAACCTCATGAAGAGAAGGTCTTGGTTACAGGTAAGTCACTTGACCCGGGTAGGTTTACTATACCCATCTCTATTGGTAATCTACCCTCTACTCATGCTTTATTAGATCTTGGAGCGAGCATCAATTTGATGCCGCTATCTTATTTTAAAAAGTTGAGTAATGTGAAGGTCAAGCCTGCTAATGTAAGATTGCTTCTTGCAAATAAATCTGCTCAAAGCCTACATGGGATAGTAGAGGACATTCAAATAAGAGTGGATAAATTTGCATATGTGGTAGATTTCTACATTGCAGAGACAGGAGAGGAGGATACTGAAGTCTCCCTGATTTTAGGAAGACCATTCATGAAGGCTGCTAAAATGATCATTGATGTTGATCGAGGGAAATACGCATTGAGCTCAAAGGATGAAACCATTGTGTTTCATATTGACAGGGGTGTACCCCAGTTACAACAAACTGATGCTATTTCTAAAAACTCTTCACTACTGCCAGGCTCCGGATTTCTAAGGAAGCCTAGGATGAGGATAAAGCACCATCTGATACTGAGGAGAACAGTGACAATGAAGGAAGAGTCACAGACTGGCATGGAGGATGGGAACTCAAAGGTAGAACTGGTATGGAGTCAAACATCATCCTCCACTTGAGGCCACCATAAAGAGGTTGCAAAACCAGGCGTCGAGCTAAAAGACGTTAAACAAGCGCTTCCTGGGAGGCAACCCAGTGTTTGTGAGTTTTGTTTTCATTTATTTTTTCTTTTTGTTAATTTTTAATTTTAGAAATTACCTGTGTAATTAGGAGATTGCTAAATTGGGGATATAAATTTAAAAGGAATGTATGGAATCAAGTAGGAGTAGCAGAAGCAGAGAGAATACTGCACATCTGCACTTCAGCCTGCGCTATAGCGCAGGAAGAAGCGCAGAATTTATTGGAAATAAAGGACTCTCTGGATTCTGCGCTTCACCCTAAGCTATAACGTAGGGTGAAGCGCAGCGACACCCTCCAACTTCTGAAGCAGTGCGCATTCAACCCTGCGCTATAGCGCAGGGTGAAGCGTAGGGAACGTTGTTTAAATTTCGAATTTTGGAACGAGGGAGTTCATTGCGAACTTCCCTCTGAATCCTTCCCTCGCTTTTTCTTTGATATTCTTGACCCTTTCCTTGCCTGTTTCTCACTCATATAGCCTCATTTTCAGTTTCCGACTTCACACCAGGTATGTTTTTATAGTTTTCTTCCTTTCTAACCGATTGGAATTTTGATTTTTTATTTTTATTTGAGCATAGCCTTAGGATAGGAAGTTTAGGATTCTAGGACCCTATAGGAAAGAAATAATTGTTTATAAATGTTTAAAAATAGTTTGCATGTGGTTAGGATCTTTTGTGAGATATTCTTGTTTGCTTAGGTGGTAGTTTTTAAAGTGCTCAATAATTTCTGCAGATTATTTTCGTTGGTGCATGTGTGCCTGATTAATTGCTCTGATATTTTTGCATGCCCTTACAAAAATAATTATGCCTTATTGCATGTTACTGATGACACGATTTTTTAGCATGAGTTCAATTCTCACTTTTGCCTGATTAGGATTGTTTAGGACTTACTTTGACTGATCACTCTAGCATGTCTTAATTAATTAATTGGCATTTATTGGGTAAAAATTAAAATCAAATTTTTACGCACAATTGTTTGATTGATTGCTCTAATTTTTTTTTTGAAACTAAATTGGCCATTTATTTCATTATTATGAGTAATTAAATATTATAAAGCATAAATGATTTTGATTGTATTTCTGATTTGCAGATGGCCCGTACAAAGAATGTTGGTGCTCCTAGTTCCTCTAGGAAGGGCACGGGGGTGCCAAGAGGAAGGCTCCCCAGAGGGAACCTGAGTTCGACCCTCATCTCTTCAAAGACCTCAAGTCCTTTGAAGCCTACACTGACATCGCCGACTGTAAATTCATCAAGGAGCGACCAGTCGTCCTTGAGGAGGGCGAGTATGAGGAGTTCTCCGCTGAGATTCACAGGAGGCGTTGGGGCCGCCTCAGCCGCCCCGACAGCTACTTTGACCCGGATATTGTCAGGGAATTCTATGCTAACGCCATTGGAGACCAAGGCGTTAACATTAGGAAGGAGTCTTATGTGAGGGGACAGGTAATTAGATTTGATTGCAATGCAATCAATGCACTCCTCGGATACCCCATAGAGGAAGACAGGGACCTGGTGGACTGTTAGTACCAGGACAGGATGGAGGCGTTGGTGTCAACGGTAATGATCCCCTCGACATAGAGACCGCACAACTCCTCTGCTTACCAGGGCGTTCCTTTGAGAGGAACGCATACCGACATGCTGCTAGGATTCACAGGAAGGATATGAGGAGCATTAC
The DNA here is from genome assembly GCA_026901365.1 of Sesbania bispinosa. Taxonomy (NCBI): domain Eukaryota; kingdom Viridiplantae; phylum Streptophyta; class Magnoliopsida; order Fabales; family Fabaceae; genus Sesbania; species Sesbania bispinosa. The sequence goes on from QLOH01000559.1 coordinate 129,000, forward strand.
TCAGATGTGGACAACTCTGATACTGGCCAACATTCATCCTACTGGGCATGTTTCGGATGTGGTTATGCCTATGGCCCACCTTATTTACTCTATCCTCACCAGAGTTGTTATCGACGTCTCTCAGATCATCACCAAAAAGATAGGAGAGTATGTTACTGCTTTGGAGCGTCGGATACCCAACTCCATGATCAGGCTTGGCTTCCATTCTCTTATTACATCACTCTGTAGATCTAGGGGTGTTGAGGTGAACCCCACAGTTCGCATCTTACCGCCTATGAACAGAGCCTATATTGAAGCCAACTGTATCGCAGCTGCGGAGTTGGAGGCTGAGGATGAGCAGCAGCAGCAGCCACCACCACCAGCACCAGTAGACATGGATGCTCCAGCATAGGCCCATCGACTTGGGGCCCAACATACTCACATGATGGCTTAGATGTCCACTATCCACCGGGCCGTTGTTCACTTTCAGAGTACTCACTACCAGGCTGGTGTGGACCCCATGCTCCCTGCATACTTTCATGACTATTTACAGTGGCCTGGGGACAGGCCTATTTTTCCAAGGAGGGATGGAGCATCCGGAGCTGGGGATGGAGCAGCTCACATGGATCAGGACCACGAGGACTGATTTTTCTTTCCTATTTGGTGTTTTTCCTTCTTTTTCTTTTCCTTTTGCTTCTTTTTATTTTTCTTCTTTTATTTTATTTTTTCTTTTTCTTTTCTTTTGATTTGAATTGTATCTAATTCTCACTGATACTTATATATTATGCAGTACTTATCCAGTTATTTTCTTGTTTCTCTGTTAATTTTTTAAATTTTTTAGGATTTAGGACCTTAGGAAATTAGGAATCAAGGTAACTTTTTTAAATTCTTTGTAAATGAGTAGTTTAACTAACCAATCTAGGAAAGATGATAAGGTCTTGTGATTAATTCCATAATCAGTTAGGATTAGGATACTTCTCAAGAGAACCTATCAAGATAGTTAACTAAAATCATTAAGTGCTTTATCAAGGAAATTTAGCCAATAACTGGTGAGATGAGAGCCTAAACACTTAAATTGAGAGCTTTTCACTGCTGCTTGTCAACTGTTATTGCTTGAGTTTCTAAATTTTTGCTTGCTTGAAGAGATATGAAAGTGACAAAGGCATATTTTGTGATTATAATATTTTGCTCAGTGCCAAAAAGCCAACCCTGATTTAATATTTCCATTTATTGATTGCCCATTTGAGCTTGAATATCTCCTTTGATGCACCCTAACCATATTCATTGAATGTAACCTGTCCCTTAACACTTGGGATAGAGAGCAAGGTGCACCACAACAAAATGGGATAAGAGGTTGGTCACAAGAGACTCAACAGAAGGCACAAGAAATCACAAAAGAAGGATCCTCCCCCACAAAAAAATTTCTATGTTATGTTTCCTGTCAAAAAAAAATCTGCACAAAAGTGTGGAATTGAATAAGTTGGGGGGAGAATTTCTTCAAAACAATGAGGCCAAGCTGAAAATGGGTGACCATTCAAGAATGACTAGGTGAATTGAGAGAAGTCCCAAGAACAATCACAAGATGCTCTCTATTCAAAGTGTTCCTTGAATATCCAGAAAAACCATGATTTCTTGATAGCCCAGCCTCATTACAACCTAAGAAAGACCTTTTGATCCATATTAACTGCTTGCAGGTTCAGATTTTGGAAACGACTATCAATTCTAGTTGTTCAACAGTGGTGACAAAGATTGAGGGAAACACTTACTCGTGAGAATGAGAGATTTCCTTGGTTTATCACTTACTGCTTTAATTGCTATTATTGAGAAAGTTTAATTGATGCATGTATTTCTATTCTGATTGATGTATGGTAACATCCCCTGATCCTGAGTTTTTCTTATGTTTGGAAAGTGACTGTTACTTAGGAAAGAGTTGAGGGATAGTTCCTTGAATTTGTTTTTAATTACTAGGAATACACTGGGAATAGAATTAATTTTTTTATTGCAAAGAGGTATCTTGCTTGAGGACAAGCAAGAAGTTAAGTTGAGGGGATTTTGATAAGTGAAAATTAGTTGATAAATTAGAGTACTTTTTAGTTCACTTATCAAGGATAAAATGGTAATTTTGCCCCAGTTTAATCCCTTTTAATTAAATATTAGAGAAATTGTATTTATTAATCTAAGATTTGAATTTGATGCTATTTTGATAGAAATATTGCTGATTTTTGCAGGATATTACAAAGATTTGATTAGAAGAATAAATAGCATTAAATGAGGGAGATATCTGCAAGATTTGAGATTGATTGAAGATATTTAATGAAGATTTAAAGAAGATTTGAAGCCATTAATGAGGAGATCACTGCCAATCAATCAAGGATCCTGCAGACAAGTTTCCCAATTAAATCAAAGATTGCTCAATAAATACAAAGATATCATCAAGAAAAGGGAAACAAGGAAAGACAAATCTGCCAAAACCAGTCTCGGGGAGAGATAAAGATTAAAAAGAGAAAGTTGGAGCTACAGGACAATGAGAAAGTTGGAGATCAAGATTAAAAATAGATCAAGATTAAACCAGTCTTGGGGAGAGATCAAGAAAAGGGAAACAAGGAAAGACAAATCCTGCCAAAATCACGCTGATTTGCCCCCTGTTGCCGTTTTTAGATAGATTTTTCCCCAAATTGCTTTGTCTTTCCTTAGTCTATAAATAGGAACCTTTTGCACCAATCCCAAAAGGCTGGACAGTGCACGATCATTGTAATTCAGTCCATATTTCAGTGATAATGTACCAGAGCTAAGTTTAGAGTAGGAAAGGAGGTGCGCCTCACAAGGATTGAAGATAGTGACAGCATCTTCGGTTGTTTGTATGGCTACCTTGTGTAGTTAACTCTCCATTAGGATTGGATGTAATTGATTCTATCCCCAAGTGTATGTAAATTCTATATTATTATTTCTGTGCTCTCTGTCTATAATATTGGTAATCTTATTCTGTACTTAATTCCTAATTCCCACGCTTGCGTCTGAAGTTATAAGCTAGTCTTGACTTAGTTAGTTTTGACTAGGATTGAGAGTGGGGGAGCGGATTCTGAAGAAACTCACTCTCTGATTGGATAAGAGAACTCGGTAGCCAGGGTTCCTTTATGGGGGCGTTGCTTATGATTGATGGGTAGTGTGAGTACTCTAATGAAGGGCGTTCCAATATGTTAGGCATGGTTTTTGAATTACCGATAGCGAAGGATTAGTTGATTGTGAATCCCGGAAGCGGGAGGTGGGTATATCTAATGAGCGGTGGATAGTGACAGTACTCTAGCAAAGGTATACTTTATTTGGTAGGCCCCGTATTTCAATTAGTCCTTTACAAACTGAACAAAAGAAAGCAAAATAAGCCGAGGGTAAGTCTGTCGCTTGGGAGAGCCCGCATGGATTATCTTTGAGTGTGTGAGATCGCTGGTAACTCGGGGTCTTAGCAATAAAGTTTGTCTACAGTATTATAGAGTAAACCTAAAATAATAGATAGTTTTTACATGCATAAAGGGTGCGATGAGATGAAGTCCAATCCTAATCCAAGTAAAGTGTCTCTAACTCTTCCTTTCTAATTTTATTGATATTAATCCGTTATTTACAATTCCGCAACAATATACTCTAAACCGTTGTTTTCCCTTGATAATTAGATAACGAGTCTACGTGAATTGACTGTTCCCTGTGGATACGATACTCTTCTTACTATTATACTGTTGGATTTGTGGTTCGCTTTCCAGAAACCCATTAGGCAGTTGTCCCAAACAATGTTGCTTATGATAAGAAGGGCTTAGGGAAGAAAAAACTGGCCCAAGCAATGTTGCTTCTGCTAAGAATGACTTAGGCAAGAAAAAAGCTGGGTCAATCAATGTTGTTGCTGTATCACCAAACTGTGCCAATCATGCTGCCACTATCCCAAGTCAATCAGTGCCTACCACATCAACAACTTTTCCCAATGTTCCAAGTCAGTCAATAGCAAATGAACAAATTCAGATTTTGCAGAACACCCACAATACATTTCAGTTTATACAGCAAAGTACTGGTCAAGCCTTGCCACCTAGCATGATAGAGACAAACAACATCTTAAGGGATCTTCTGGTAGTTGCTAACAAAGTCACATCTGGGAAAGAATATGACTGGAAGCTTGTTGCACAGCAGTTAGGCCTAACACAAATTGAAGGGTATATGAATTTCATGCAGCAAACTGTAAGTGCATACAAACTGGTCTTATCCTACATTTTGCATTAAAAGATTACATTGTCTATATAGATTTGTAATTGTGTCTGTTTGTTTTAGGATGAAGCTAAAAATTATTGTGCAACCACTGACCCTGCTCAGCCTGCTGCAACCAATGATCCTGTTGAACCTGCTGCAACCAATGACACTGTCCATGCTGCTGCAAGCAATGACACACCTCAACCTGATGCTGCTACTGATGTTGTAGGAACCCAATATTCAGAGGTCGGATCAACACAGATGGGGATCAAAAGGCACAAGGGAGCTACCAATTAGATGCTCTACTATTTAGGAGATTTCATAGCTTTTAATATAGTATAGGAACTAGGCATATTGATGGTTAATTTTGAAGTTAATTGTATTTTGGTTGGTGTGATTCATGGACAAGAATACACCTTTAGTTTCAGTTTTAGAATATGTCAATTTCAATTTCAATGTTGCTGATCAAATTGGGGTCTTTTTGGTTCATATCTACATTGGTCTTTCTTTTGTATGCATCAAAGTACTTTATGTACTGGATCCAAATGATTAATTATCAATGACAGATTTTAGCTTTCCAAATTTATCCTACTTTTGCTTTACAATTCTATCAATTATCAATTACCAGTGACAGTCAAATTCATTTTAAATGTCACAATTCAACCTTTATAAAAACCATACTCATTCATTGAAATGTTTTCAGAATTACAATATGACCAGACATGGCTATAGCTTCTGAATTTTACATAAACAAAACTCAACCTTCCCAATTTCCCTTAATACAAAATGGACCACTTTCTTTCTTAAGTACAATACATCAATTTTGAACCACGGTCCTCTTCCTAACCCCTTCAGAATTCATCACAGCCCACATACATACTATAATTGTGATGGCCATCGAAATAGTCATCAAACAAACAGTAGCCTTGAACTTCAATCTTTCACCACTCAATTTCCTCTTCAGCTTTGCAAGCTTTTTTTTTCAAGTCTTCAATTTCCTGCACATAACACTGAAGTTCATCAATCCTCCCCTTATTGTCCATGATTTCATCATCTGCCCAACGAAAATAATTGTAGGTCATTTATTTCTGCAAAAACCAGAAAAAACCAAAACCACATGGGAGGAGGAGGAGGACATCCCTTCTTAATTTCCGAAATTGTTTGTCGGAGTCTGAGGTAAAGTTTAGTTCATTTAAGCCAATTTTAGGGACAAAATTGTTTTAAGGGGGTAGAATTGTAACATCCCAAATTATAGCCATTTTTATGAATCAAATTATTAGTGGAAAAGGTTTTGATAGAAAGGAATTAGGAAAGGGGAAATTCAGGGTGTTTATGTCTAGTAATTTCTCCCAGGCTCGCTTGAGCGCGACTGAGCGAGAGTACTAGATAGAAAAGGGGTGTTTCTACTTGGAAATTTCACCTAGGCTCGCTTAAGCGCGCCTGAGCGAGGACGTCAGTAAAAACGGGGGAATTCTGCTTGGTTTTATCGCCTAGGCTCGCTTGGGCGAGACTGAGAGAGAAAACAAAGTCAGAATGGGCTTTCTGGAATGGAAATTTCACCCAGTCTCGCCCGGGCGCACCTGAGCGAGAAAAGGTTGTCACTCAGCCTCGCTTGAGCACGCCTGAGCGAGAGTGCGTTGTCAGCATTTCTTAAAAATGCGTTATGGCTTATTTTTTCTACATTTTCTCCCATTTTTACACTTTTAAAGAGAGGGACTTAGAGAGAAGAAGAAGAAGAAGAAGAAGAAGAAGAAGAAGAAGAAGAAGAAGAAGAAGAAGAAGAAGAAGAGTTGCAACCCTACTCTTGGAGATCATCCACAAGCTTGGATTCATCCTCTTCCACCACTCCATCACTTCATTTGTTCCCTCCTTTGAGGTTAGTATGGTCACCCACTCACTCCCATCTTGGTTGCTCCATTGTATGCCCCTTATTCTCCTCTTCCCTTGCTTATTTACTTGATTTTGAATGATATTGGTTGGTTTATTTGGGTTTGTCATGGTTTCTTGAATGGTATTTGTGAATGCTCAAAAGCCCTAGATTTTACTTGGCATTTTGGATTGTAAATCTCTATGAACTAGCTATTTGTGCATACTATGTCATTCATGCTCATTGTTAAATAGGGTTAGAATACCTTCAGGCATTCATGGGCCAATGGACACCATAGAATATATCACAGAGTCTTCAGACTGTCATAGGGTATTTGGACCATCATAGGCCTTCGGGCAATCATGTGTAAGCAAGAATAAGGTAACCACATCGACCTCTCAGCCAAGAGGAAGATAGGAGTCCTCAAGCTAAAATGAAAAGCAAGCATTATTTATTGATTGTTAATAAAACTTAATCATAGGTGGCCCTGGACGATGGTCCTTGGTCACATGGTCGAGCTCTCAATCACAGTCACAACTAGAGAAAAGACCCTGGGTGTCGGGTAAAAACACATCACAATCATGTTTTATTTGCTTTCATCACTTGCTTGCATGTATTTGTATTCTTGGTGGGATTACATATGATGTATGTTTGTTGCATTCCATTTTCCTGACTCCCCACACTGCATGCTTTTATCACACTCACTGGGACGTTAGTCTCATCCCAAGTTGTGGGAATTATATTCAGATGTGCAGGGTCCCCGTTCGGAGGCTTGATCGGGAGATGGGAGCTTTTGGTTGGGTTTTGTAGTGGCCCAACCCTTTTGTTGTCAATATTTTGTATAGGCATAGGACGTTTATTTTGATGGGATATAACATTACATATGGGACCTTAGAGATGATATTTATGTTCTAGGACATATGTATGGTTATATCCCATTATGCCTATTTATTTAACCTTGTATCTTGAGCCCTTGTTGGCAACAATATTTGTATATGTATTGATATTGACTTATTGGATGTTCCGCTTAAGTAACTGTTGGATTACCTAAGCATTATATTGTTTTGTATGTGGATATCAATAATGCGCGAAATAATTTCACGAATTTGGAAATAGTGCTTCCAACATGCATTGTTTTCGAATTAAGAAATTAGGACGGTACATGAGTAAATTTGGCGTATATTTATGTTTGATATTTATCAAAGATGGCCTCCGATTTATAGGCTCACATTTCGTTTACCTTATCAGCAAGTTGTGATATTTAGGGATAACGATAGAATTAATAATGTCCTTGCTCGAAATATTGAGAAAAAACCATGTTTTTATCATGGATGGATGCAAATGAAGAATATTCCGAAACAAAGAATTTGACATATGGTGAATTTCCATCTACATTTGTGTATGATCAAGATAAAGGAGCATGACATCCAAGGCAAAGAGAGTTTGCAATTGGAAGAATGAATTACATTCCTCCAAGATTTGGTGAAATGTATTATTTAAGACTACTATTAAATGTCCAACGAGGTTGTAGAAGTTATGAGGAAATACATTTCAAGATGCATGTAACGCATTAGGTTTGCTAGCTGATGATAGAGAATTTATTGATGACCTAATTGAAGTTTCAACCATAGAGTCTGGACATTGCTTAAGAAGATTATTCATTACCTTATTATTGTCAAATACAATGTCAAAGTCTTCCTTTGTATGGGAGCAAACATGGAGACTTCTCTCGGATGATATTTTATATGAAAAGCGAAGGGAATTACATTGTCCAAGTAAGTTTCACTTTTTTTTACATCAAATTGATTTTTTTTCTACTATATATGAAAGCCTAATTATATTTTTATTGGTTTAATTATGATGGATGGGGATTTGAAAAGGCTTTGTTTGTTGGAAATGGAAAAGATTTTGCTTATGAATGGCAAGTCGTTCAGGGATTTTGAAGGCATGTCATTCCCTAAACAAGTTGATGTTTATCAATTTGGAAACATATTAATTTTCAATGAGTTAAATTATGATATTCATGATATGAACACCAAACATGATGAATTTGTGGTTTTGTTGAATGGGGATCAAAGAAAAGTTTATGAAGAAGTGAATAGTGCAACTGATGGTGGGAATGGGGGATTATTCTTTATTTATGGTTATAGGGGTACTGGGAGGACAATTTGCAGAAGGCATTATCCTACAAATTGCAATCACGACGCAAGATTGTTTTGAATGTAGCATCAAGTGGTATTGCATCACTTTTATTGCCTGGAGGTAGAACAACACACTCTCAATTTGCAATCCCTTTATCATTAGATGAAAATTTATGTTGTACTATTAAACAAGTAAGTCATAAGGCTGAATTGTTACATCATGCTACTCTAATAAATTGGGATGAGGCTCCAATGGTTAGCAAGTGGGCATTTGCAACTTTCGATCGAATCATGCGTGATATAATGAGGTTTACAATGAAAGATAGTATGGATAAACCATTTGGTGGAAACATTTTTGTGCTTGGTGGTGATTTTAGATAGATATTGCTTGTGATACCGAGAGCAAGTTGAGCTAAAGTGGTGATGGCCACTCTAAATTCATCAAGATTGTGGAAGTATTGCAAGGTTTTGACACTCTCAGAAAACATGCGGTTGCAAGGTTGTGGGAGTACTTTAATTCAGCGTGAGTTTGTTCATTGGATTCTTGCATTAGGAGATGGTATTTTAGGCATATATGGCAATGGTGAGACTGATATTGAGATACCGGAGGATTTATTGATAAATCCTACATATGAATTGTGATACAATTAGGGATATAGTTTCCTTTGCATACCCTAACTTGGTTTCAAATTTTGGAAACATTAACTTTTTCAGGATAAAGCAATTTCTTGCCCCTACATTAGATGTTGTTCATTTAATTAATGAGTATGTCATGACATTATTTCCTGGAGAAGAAAATGTGTATTTTAGTTCTAACACTATATGGAAGGTAGATGCAAAAATTGGTATTGAAGCTGATTAGTTGACGACGAAGTTCTTAAATGATATTAGGTGCTATGGACTTCCCGATCATAAGTTGGTGTTAAAGATAGGAGTATCAGTGATGCTAATGAGGAATCATGATATATATGCTGGATTTTGTAATAGAACTCAATTAATAGGAATTACTTAGGTTCCAATGTCATTGGAGCAACTGTTATTATTGGAACACATTAGGGAACAAAAGTTTTCATTCCTTGGATGAATTTAATTCCATCAGATCATCTCATCCCCTTAAAGTTTCAACGAAGACAATTTCCACTATGTCTTTGCTTTGCTATGACTATTAATAAAAGTCAAGGTCAGACATTGTGTAACGTCCCAAATTCTAACTATTTTCATGAATCAAATAGTAATGGAAAAAGGTTTTATAAAAGGGACTAGGAAAGGAGAAGAGAAAATTTGAGTTAGAATCAAAGAGGAGTAAAAATCAGGAATTTGAATCCTGATACTCTCGCTCAGGCTCGCTCTAGCGAGGATCAAGTGAGAAAACAGAGTCAAAATAGCGGGTTTCTGTGTGAAATTCCTCCCGGGCTCGCTCGGAGCACACCTGAGCGAGAAATGCTTCTCACTCAGTCTCGCTCAAGCGCGCAGTGAGCGACAAGTAACAAACATCAGGTAACAAGATTCACATAGAACATATTTACAGAAAGTTCATAATAAACTAAATGTACAAAGCAACTCACTTAACATTAATGCAGAGAAATGATGCGAATCATGATGCACTCACTGTTGTGCCCAACAGGCATGATCTTATCACTTTCTGGAGTTAGACCTGAGCTCAGACTACGAGAAACGTCTTTCCCGGGGACTATTCCCACTCATACTGGACCGAAGTCGTGTTTTAACTTAATTACTTAATTTTTAACTCACGGGCGAGGCCGGCTTGAATTACTCACGGTCAAAACCGACATAATCATATAAATAGCTAAATATTCATATTCCATGCTCCTAATCATATAAATTACAACTTAACAAACAATATGAACACGGAACCCTAATTCCTAAAAAGTCCCCTAACCTAAATCTTATAAGAATCATTTATAAATACAAAGCATACAAATTTACAACACCAAGAAGGGGATTAAAGAATAGGGATCATATTAGAGCATTCAAACAATTAATGTGAAAGTGGGTGAGTTGTACTTACCTTAATGGTATTCAAAAAGAAGACAATTGGAGTTGAAGAGAAGCTTGAAGTGAAGAAGAAGAAGAAGAAGAAGAAGAAGAAGAAGAAGTGAAGCAATCGGAAAGTAAATGAAGGGTTTTGAGCCTATAAGTGAATTCTTTCTCAAGCGAAATATTCTTGCTTGGGCGAGCGTGTCGGTTGCATGCTTTTTCTTCACATTCTCGCTCAAGCGAACTGTTTCGCTCAAGCGAGAATGATCCAGAAAAATCCCTCTCTCTCTGGACGATTCTCGCTCAAGCGAGATATGCAGAAACTCAAAATTGAGCAATAACCTCGGTTGAAGCCCAACGGGGCACACTCCACATGAACCATGATGTATCTCATCAATTGACTTCAATAAGACTAAGACAAAGGGTCCTAATTGTTCATGAGGTTGTGCTCCTCTATTCCCTTATTTCCTTTGCCAAAACACATTCCTAACTTAATTACTCTTTTAAATCTACCCGTAATGCCCATCAATTCTCATTATCCTCATAATCTTACTCAAAATCTTTCCTCTTTCCTTAACTTCTCACTCCCTTTCTAACTTACCTTTAGTTGATCTTAGGTCCTATTTTTCCGGGATGTTACACCAACTATATGTTGTTGTATCTAGGGTTAACTCAACATGGTCTTAGGATTTTGATATGTCATGACAATTTTAAGTGTTGTAATGTGACAAAAAATAGTGTACAGGGAAGTATTTCAAAAAATATAAATTAAACATAATTTCTACTATTTGCATTTGTCATTATTTTTTCTTGCTAATTCAAGTCCAAACCATTTATTATTTTAATTTTAGAGCAAACCACCAATATCATCCCCAACGTATTCCACCAAACTAAAATCCGTCCCTAACGTTACGGTAATTCATTAATAGTCCATAAACTATGTAAAATTAAAATTATCAATTTAGTCTCTATACTTTACATTAATGAAACAATTTAGTCCATATACAAGGACTAAATTAATGATTTTTTACATAATTTATGGACTATTAATGAATTACGATAACGTTGGGAACGAATTTAAAATCAGTGGAATACGTTGGGGATTAATTGATGGTTTGCTCTTAATTTTATTATATTCTATATGTATAACAAGTATAGAATAAACATTTTTAAAGTGATTCATTTATAATGTCATTAATTTAACATAGTTAATAAAATATATTTAATATATTATTCAATATTAATAATCTAAATACATATGTGCATCGTACGCACGAGTGTAACACTAGTTTATCACATAGTGCTATACCCTAGTTTATCACATAATGCTCATATAATGGTAAGTTTATTAATTTAAACTCGGATAGGAGATTACACGTTCTATAATTAAGGACACTGAGATTGAATGATTAATTCAAGAAAAAAATATTGATTTAATTCACAGATGATATGTCTCACAAAATTAAAAAAAGAAGAGTGATTATAGATGAGATTATTTCATTAATTCTTAAAATGAAGATTCAAACTCGAAAAATTAAAATTAACTTGAATTAGAATTTCTTTGAAATGAGTTTTATCTGAAAATTAATTTTAAGAGGCAATTTATAAAGATTTTATGATCAAGCATGCTAGCTATCTAAAAGTCCAAATCCCTATGTCAATATCTTTTCTTTTTAAATTGCCAATCACCCAATTAAATGGTCTACACCATAAAGATAATACTCCCTCTGGTCCTTTTTATAAGGCACTTATTACAAATTTTTGTGGTCTTTTTTATAAGGTACTTTATAATTTCAAGAAAACATTTATTATCATTTTCCTTATTTACCCTTCGTAACTTTAATGTCTTTACAACTATCAAATAGTAGTGGAGTTAATTAGTCAATGATATTAAATAAGGGTAAAACTAGAAGGTTAAAGTTTTTTTTAAAACTCTAATAAAATTAACCAACTTTAACCACTTTTATTAATATGTATAATTCAGTTAATAGTGCCTTATAAGAATGACCGGAGGGTGGGAGTAAAAGATAAAACGGGGAACTAGATGTAGGATTGGGTTATACGCGTGAGTTTCTTGTTGATAAGGAAAAGTATTAAAATTTCATATTGTACAATGTATAGAGGCCAGACGGATAATAATTGATAATTAATTAGCTAGGTATTTTTCTTTTGCTATTGGAACTAATTAATTATCTATTTCCTTTTTCCATAATTTTCCTTTTTTATATTATTTCCTTTTCTTATTAAGTTACCTCACTAAAATTATTTTTTATTAAATTTTTAAGAATACTTTCTTATATTTTTTAATTTTTTCTCTTATTTGATTGCTTTGCATTTATTCCTGATTTCCTGTATTTAAAAAACTTCACATAATCTGATAAAGTTAAAATTGTGCCTAATATATTTTTTTGATAAGTATATTATTATTTTCAAATTTAAATTAAATTATATTCTATTTTAAGTCGAGTTAAATTTAGAATATTATTATTATTGTGATCATGCTTATCTTTAAATTTATATTAAATTTAGCAAATTTTATCATTAAAGTAATTTAGAATTTTATATTATTTAAAAATTATTATATTTCTTAAAATTCAATTCAATTCATATCCTATTTTATTTTAAATTCAATCCTTTGCTATCATATCCTTCTTCCCTCATTATAAAACCAATCCATACTCCCTATCCACTGCACTACCTAAAACATAGGATTTATTTCCCCCACTTAAGTACCTTAACTATAGCCCTCCCATTGTTATACATAACCCACAACACAAACAATTACGACCCTAAGTATCAAAATTTGTCCTCATCTCTCCTTTTTCTTCTTCATTATGGCATTTTACGCAGGTAACCACGACATTCGTGTGACTAAAATTGAGTCAACAGACCAACAACAAAGTCAATCCTTGCAAAACGCCAAACCCACAGCCATAGATTTCTTCAAAATCGAACTCACTGCCATCATTGACTCAATTTACTTAGACTCCCCACCAAAAGTGATTGAAGTTGGGTGCAAAGACTTCTTCGAAGATAATGATGATTTACTACGATTCTTAGTATCTGACGACTCACCATTAATACCATATGTCACCTATGAAGAGCTTGATGAGTTAACACAGAGGATCATATCTCAGGTTCAACAACTCTTTGACATCAACGGTGAGGATCTTTCTGAATCTGCAAAACCAACCGATGTGGAACCCCGAATTTTTTCTTTGGCTGTGGAAATTATCATTGACGTGGGATCGGATGAAGAGAACAATCTAGAGAACGATCTTGCAGTGATAGAAGAGTCCATACAAAGTGTCCAGATGATTCCAGCTTCCATGAACGCCGTTCAGTCTTTGAAAATATATACGCTTCCTTATAGGTGTAATATATGTATGGAGAAATTTTATGATCACGATACTGATGAAGATGAAGTGGTGATATCGCCAATGCCTTGTGATCATGTTTTTCATCATAGTTGTATTGTGCACTGGTTACAAACGAATCATGTGTGTCCCTTGTGTCGTTATCCTATGCCTATCACAGATAACTAATCAAAATCTTTAGATATGGCAGGAGATCTAGTTAATTTTATAATGTTATCTTTTATTTGGTGAATAATTATCATGACTTTTTCTCTTTCAGATTTTAATTATTTATATCTTTACTTTTAAATTTAAGAATATAATATATATATCCTCATCATATATACTCTTTGGTTCGAGGGATATGGAGGGGGATTTTTAAAATCTTTTACCTTGTGTTTGGATGAAGCAATTGAGAATTCCAGAGAATTTAAAATTATTGGAATTTCAATTGCTTCAATTGAAATTCTTTCATTTTTAAAATTTGTTGTTTGGATAAAGAAATTAAATTGCTTCATTTTTAAATTTCTTTTTTGGATGAAGAAATCAAATTCCCCCATTTTCAAATTAACTAGTGTAGAACCCGTGCGTTGCACGAAATCATTGAAAAGAGCAATTATAATAACTGAAAATACTAAAAAAATGATAATATGTTTCTAAATAAACAATTTAATAGAGCTAATCTTCAAAATTCAATAATAGGAGACTTATGACAGAAATCCTGCAAAAAAAATAAAGGGAGTTGGTTAATTTAAAAATAGATGAAATGTTGTATAAATGTAAATAAAAAAAATTAATAATGGAATGAAATATAGAAAAAAGTGTTGAATAAATACCTGCTCAGAATACTTTGAAATGATCAGATGTATTGAAATAAATACATGTTCATGAAAGTTTCTGGAATACTTCTCTATAGACAACGTTAATTGTGCAATTCTCAGAAACATTATCATGATTTTTCAATAAAATCTTTAATCCATGGATAGATTTCACTCTTGACAAAGCAACATACAACTGACCAAGTGTAAATACTGGTCTTGGAAGAAATAATCCAACACATGACAATGTTTGTCCCTGAGATTTATTGATTGTCATTGCAAATGAGACAACAATAGAAAACTGTCTTCTTTGAAATTTCACTGGAAGAGTTTGATTATTTGGAATCATGTTCATCCGGGGAATAAGTGCAATTCCACCAGCTCGATTTCCAGTAAGAATTTCACATTCTATAACATGATTACCCAACCTTCTTATCTGCATTCTGGTGCCATTGCACAACCCATTAGATTGGTCTATATTTCTCAACAACATGATGGGAACACCAACTTTCAAAACCAATTTATGTGGTAGCAGACCTGAACAATTCAAACCATTTAAAACTTCAGGTGAAAAAGTTTCTAATTCACACTAGGAATTACCTTCTTCTCTACAAACAGAATGTGAACTCAAATAAGTTCTTTCCTCTCCTGTGATTATGTCCATGATATGATTGTTTACTTGGGAAACCACATCCAAAGTTGGAGCCAATATGCTTCTTTCCTTAAAGAATCCTGGACTGTTCATGTTTGATAACATATCAGGATATACAAAATCAATTAAATCATCCAATCCATTTTCAGAATTCTTAATTAACATCTGTTCAGGTATTTGAATTTCAGCTTCACCATCAGTAGTGTCCCCTGCAAGGCCATCTCCGACTTTTAACAACCATTCACTAAAGCTTTTTAACTCAGCAGTTGTGCACTTACTGCTTTGATCATTAAGTCTCATGTTTTTTGTAAGTGTTAGTACTTCACAAAAAGACCACAGGTATGAAGAATTGATTACTGAATTAGCTATGTCTTGCCTTGATCCTCTTGGAATAACTGGTAATATCTGTCTAAAATCTCCACCCAAAACAACTACTTTTCCCCCAAATGGCAAATCAGGTTTATAGTTATCACAAAACCTCAAGATATCTCTAAAACATCTATCCAATGCCTCAAAGCACAACTTACTGACCATGGGAGCTTCATCCCATATAATCAACTTTGCTTTTTGAATCAATTTAGCATGGGTAGATCCTTGCTTAATGTTGCAGCATGAGTCCTCATTAATATTCAATGGAATTTTAAATCTTGAATGTGCAGTTCTTCCATTTGGAAGTAAAAGTGAAGCAATTCCACTTGAAGCAACATTCAAACAGATTTGACCCTTACATCGAACTGCAGCAGATAGTGTATTCCACACAAAGGTTTTTCCTGTGCCTCCATAACCATATAGGAAAAAAAATCCACCATTGTCACCTTTAACAGCTTGCATTATTTTGTTAAATGCTGTTTTTTGTTCATCAGTAAGTTTCTGTAAAGAATTACCTAAAAAATCAGTTAGAACTCCACGATCAAAATTCAACTCTTCTGCAACCAATCTTGATGACAGATTCTGAACTGTATCTGCTGATGGCAAAGGAATTGGAGGATAATCTCTTAAGCTTCTTCCATTCCCCTGCATCATTTCTTCTATCTCCCCAAGACAAATGTTTTTAATCTCTTCTTCACTTAATTGCAAATCTACAATATTAAAAGTAATAAAGTAAGAATGATTTACAAAATCGTAAATAAAATTATTTAGTAATAAAAGTAAACATTCACCTTCCATCTGTAGCAGTTGCCTTTGGTTATAAAGAATACTATCAGATAGTTCTTGCCAACAACTTTCCCATACATACTCTGGTCTTGAAATGTTATTTGAAATTAACATGATAGTAAATAATTTTCTGATATAATGACCAGAAGCCCATGTGAATGATTCCTTAATTGCATCAATGAATTCTTTGTCATCTTGAAGCAGACCAAGTGCATAACATGCATCTTTAAAAGTTGGGTAAATAAAACCATTTACAGTTCTTATGTCTTTAAAACTCATGCATCCCTTTTGGATATTTAGCAACAATCGAAGATAATAATCCTCTCCATTTCCGGTAGGAACATGAGAAACTCTTCCAATAGCAAAACCTTGTTGTCGAGGCACCCATTTTAAATACTTTTTATTCCACACAAATTTTGTTGGAAGTTCAGTATAGGTCAACCCCCTAGCATCTGTATACTCTTTATTAGCCTGCATCCAGCCTTGAAACATTGTGGTCTTGATTTCAGCTCTTTCCAAAACATTCTCAACATCTTCATTATCTCTAAAAACAACAGACTGCTGGTCATTCAAATGAAAAGGTAACCTGATGACAGGAGGATATTTGACCTGAATATCAAAGGTAAATAGCCTCCATGTAGCTTCACATGCTGATATATACCTACAGTCATAATAACTTTGGATCTCATCCACAGAATCATGATTTAACAATGAAGCTGTCACTCTGTCATTGCCCTTGTGCACATACTTGAATAAGTACTTAATAGAACTTGTTTGACATGTGTATTCAACATTAATATGACATCCAAACTTCAAAAGTAATTTTGAGTTGTAAGGAACAATGAATGTGTTGTCAATGAGACACTTCTTTTTTGAATAACTCTCTCGTTATCAATCCTTCTATACCTTGGAAAACCTTCATCATCTATTATTGTCCGATGTCTGAAACATGAATTATGGATTCATTCATTAATTAAAACGTGAATTATGGATTCTTAATATTATTATAGGCTACAGTTTCCAATCCCACTAAATATTTCAAAATTCAAATTTAAAATTTAAACTCATAAAATATAACATTGATTGCATTAGAAATCTTAATGGCATCAGAAAACTAAATAAACCATTAAAATAAATTAATATTTAAATATTTAAAAAAAACAAACCATTTCAATTTACTGATCAGATTTTTATTTTTATTAATAATCAACGTGAATCTTTATTTAATAAAGTGATTTATTATGAAAATATTTTAGGCAATATCCTGATTATTTAAAACATTAATACAAAATATTTAAAAAATAAAATTTTTATAATAATAAAATGGGATAGTACACGTTCCAAATGAGATTTTATTCATTGTTTACTTTCATATAATACTGTTTTGGAGGGAAACTGGCATCACGAGAGGGTGACACGTCACATAATAGGACCTGTCAGCAACTGTGTTTTATATAATATATTGATTTATTTTTATTATTTTAAATTTAATTTATTTATATGATTTTAATTTTTAATAAATAACATAAAAATAGAATTTAAATAATTTAGACAAATAATTTATAATAGAATTAGAAAATCTATTATTTTAACAAAAACTAATTTTTATAATTATTATATATATATGAGTAAATGGAAAAAACATACTTATAAAAATATAAAAAAATATGATAGTTTATATATATAAAAAAGTAGTAATAATTAATATATAAAATCATGTTTATGAATTTCTTTTTTATTCAAGCACAATGTTAACAAGAAATTGAACTTTATATTGAGAAGTCAACAATATCTCTAAAAAATATACTCATTTATGTATTGATCAACTAGTTTTTTGAATTTACAATTAATCCTATACATATAAAGTTCACTTTATATTTTCACCTTAGCACTAAAAACACTACACCTACATAATACACCCAGAATAAAGAACCACTAAGCAAATTGATATGGTGAGTCTAATGTTTAGTCAAAATACAGAAGTCTTTAACCTTTCACCCTTTAAGATTTGGCCATCTCAAGCTACACAAAAAGAAAGAGTGAAAAGACCGTTATCTGATTCTCTATTCAGTGAAAGCAACCCATCTATCTTCATTGCAACTGCAAGTAAAATGTCCAATAAGTGAAGATGCACTCCAACTCAAAAAAAGAAAAAAAAGAAAATAATAGTTTGCAAGGAAAGAATGATAAACATGGGGGCATATACTAGTTTACTGGTCTGCCAATGATATTGGATATTTGATTAAATTAAGTCATTGAGAATAATACATCATTTAGTAGAAAATGAGTTGCAATTGGAAAAACTCTGAGCAAAACAGAATGATAGTATTTGCTGCATAATTACTAGAAAATGACAGTATTTACAGAATCTAAAAAAAACAGAATTTTATTCATCTCAACTCACATCAGAATTTGATAATTAAACCCAATAATTTGATAATCTAAAAAAAGAATTCTCAATAATTAAGTACTAATTAGTACTACCCCTTACACATGTTTGGGAACAATATCCACAATTACCAAAGAAGTATTCAGGTAAAGAAAAGCAAGCCTTAAAGAGGTGACGTATGCACTAAGTATTAGTTTATAACTATTACAATATAACTATTACCAAAACAATAAATTGGTTTTGCTAGAGATTCAATATGACTATTACAATACTACAGAACCATGCTTTTAACAACAGTCACAGTAACATAAACATATTCACTTTAAAAAAAAGAACTTTAGGAGATCAATACAATACTGAACATATTTGAAGCAAAAGCTTTGATGTCAGCAACTAAAACTTTCTATAGAGGAAGGGGAGATCAATCATTTGCAAGAGCCTTTGTTAACAACGTCTTTAAACATGTCATGAACTTACACATTCTTCTAAAATACCAAGCATTGATTACAACTAGAACTATGCTAAGTAAAACCTCACACAGACATCTACCTTAGTCACACAGAAACACGTTTAGGCCCAAGCTTCACCACCTCCTTCCCTAGTATTTACTGTCAGACTAAGGTTTATTATTCTCACCAGCTCACCGGAGGAAGATAAGAAATTGTAGAGAGAAAGAGGACTTATAACAAGGTAATGAAAACAAAAAAATGAATTAACTCTCTATTCAATGAACAATTAGCATCTTATTTATACAGGTAACTACCAACTAACTTCCTAAAAACAGCAAGCTGCCTAATCCTGTTATTACAGTTACAAAGACCAGAATTAGAATTAGAATTATAGTTAACATCCCCCCATAATTCTAATTTCTATTCTGCATTCACCATCAATCTACTTCTTAATTCTTCAAATCTGTTCTTCCTTAGTGGCTTTGTCATCAAATCTGCAAGGTTGTTTTCTGATCTGCAATAGACAAGTTTGATCTTCCCTTTACTCACTTTATCTCTCATGAAGTGATATCTGGTCTCAATGTGTTTGCTGTTCCCATGATCAATTGGATGTTTGGCAAGATTAATTGCAGATTTGTTGTCAACTAGCAGTGTCACTGGTTCATCCTTTTGAATCTCCATCTCTTTCAGTAATTTTCTCAGCCATAAACCTTGGCAGGATCCCATGGAAGCAGCTATGTACTCTGCTTCACATGTGGACAATGCAACTGGATCTTCCTTTTTTGAACACCATGATATAGGTACTTCTCCATAAATGAAAAGATATGCAGCAGTGCTCTTCCTATCATCATTGTCCCTTCTCCAATCAGAATCAGTATAGCCTATTAACTCAGCTTCAATTTTACCTCGGCCATAGGGAAGCAAAACTCCAAGGTTCATAGTGCCTTTTATGTACCTCAAAATTCTTTTTGTAGCCATCAAATGAGGTGTTTTAGGTGCCTTCATGAATCTACTGATTATGCCAACACTGTAAGCCAGATCAGGTCTTGTGTTACACAAGTACCTTAATGAGCCCACCATCTGTCTAAACACAGTAGCATCCACCAATTTTCCTTCATCTTTTAGACTTAGTGCAAGGCCTGCTTCTGCTGGAGTAGCTGCTGCATTACAATCCTCCATCTTGAACCTCTTCAATATATCTCCAGCATACTTTGATTGATGCATGATCATCCCAACTTCAGTCTCTTTGAACTCGATGCCAAGAAAATATGACAAGAGTCCTAAGTCAGTCATTTCAAACTGCTTCATCAATAACTTCTTCACACTTTCTATTTCTTTTACATTGCTGCCAGTGATCAGCAGATCATCAACATAAAGACACAGAATGGTCAATTCAGGTGCAGATTTGTACTTCACATAGACTCCATGTTCTGAGGGACATTTGACAAAACCAATTTCTGTTAAAACACTATCAATCTTCTTGTTCCAGGCTCGGGGGGGCTTGTTTTAGGCCATATAAGGCCTTTCTCAATCTGTAAACTTTTGATTCCTGACCAGTGACCTTGAATCCTTGTGGCTGCTCAACATAGACCTCCTCTTCAAGTGGTCCATTAAGGAAAGCTGATTTTACATCTAATTGGTATATTGACCAATTGTTTAAGCATGCAATAGCTGCTACAAATCTCACAGTTTCTATCCTTGCTACTGGAGCAAAAATTTCTCCATAATCAACTCCTTCTTTCTGCAAAAATCCCTTTGCAACTAATCTGGCCTTGTGCTTGATTACTTCTCCATTTGGATTTCTTTTCAGCTTGTAGACCCATTTCACTGCTATAGGTTTTTTCTTCTTGGGTAATGGCACCAATTCCCAGGTTTCATTCTTCTCTATGGCACTCAATTCTTCTTTCATTGCAGTCATCCATTTAGAATCTTGCAAAGCTTCATCACAGTTTACAGGTTCAGTTCCTGCAAATAATGCTAGATGCACAAGATCACCCTCATCAGTAATTTGTTGCTCTGTGTAGACTTCAAAGTCCCTTAGTGCTTGTGGAAGTTGTCTAACCCTCTGTGGTCTCCTTTGATCAGAATCAGCTGCAGGTAGTTCCATAGGCTCTTCATCACTACTGCTCAGTTCACTAGGATCACCAAATTTGGCTTGAATTCTGGCTGTCTCAGTCACAGAATTATTCTTCCATTCATAGTCTTTCTGCTCATCAAATATGACATCTCTGCTAATAACCACTTGTTTATTTTTGGGATCAAACAGCCTGTAGCCTCCAGTTGCATGATAGCCAAGGAAAATCATCAACTCAGCTTTGTCATCAAGTTTCTGTCTAAGCTGGTCAGGTACATGTTTGTAGCATAAGGATCCAAAGATTCTGAGATGAGAAATATCAGGCTTGGTGCTTGTCCAAGCTTCTTTAGGTGTGATACCCTTCAATCAACTGGTAGGGCACCTATTGAGAACTTAGACAGCTGTAGAGGCAACTTCACTCCACAGGGAATGAGGAAGGTTCTTTGACTTCAACATGCATCTGACCATATTCATTATGGTCCTGTTTCTCCTTTCTGCAGCACCATTATGTTGTGGAGTGTATGGTGGTGTGTGCTCATGAATTATACCTACTGTATCACAATACTCAACAAATTCTTTTGAGGTGTATTCTCCTCCTCCATCAGTTCTCAATGTTTTGATAGAACTTCCACATTGTTTTTCAACAACAGCCTTAAATTTTTTGAATGTACTAAACACTTCACTTTTTCTTTTGATCATATAAATCCATGTTTTTCTAGTCAAGTCATCAATGAAAGTTATGAAATACCTGCTGCCTCCAAGTGATTCAACCTGCAATGGCCCACATACATCTGAGTAGATAACTTCAAGCTTTTGTTTTGACTTTACTGGAACAAAGGATTTGAAAGGATTTCGTTAAAAAGAGAGGGGAGAGCGTGTCAATTTTGACTTCCCTCCAATATTGGGGGATTTGGAGGGGAGGAAATATGAATTTAAAATATTTTATTGATCGAATTGACTATAATAACCTAACATATTATTACATATACATTGTTGATTTGCTTACTTTCTCAAATGTATGATTCTCCTCTTTTATTTATTCTCCTCTCAAATCATTATTTTTGGACCGATCTTCTCTATCACCGTTTCATCTCAGTGGTAGAACCCATCATCTCACATTGGTGCACCATGCACGTCCATCATCTCTACTGCAAGGTTGCAGGTATCCGCCGGTATCCATGGGTACACATTAATGTTTAAAAATTTAAATTTTATAAAAAAAAGAGAGAAAATTTTATGTGATTAGTTTCTTGTTCTTTCGGTGTGATTCCCTTTTAAAATAAACAATCCCGATTCACGGACACCAAACAGTACTAACGTTTTGGCACCGCAAATCAATTTTACGTTTTGCACCCCCTTTTACTTTTCGCACCCTCTTTTCTTTTTTGGGAAAACTGATTTTTACTTTTTTATTCAAAAATAATTTTTATATTTTTATTTTGTTATTATATTTATTTTATTTATTTATCTTATCAAATAAAAATATAGATCAAGAAAACACAATTAAATGATCGTATGAAAATTATGTTAATTAACCTCATTTACAAATATATTCACCATTTCTGTTAAATTAACCAAATATCTCACTCTGTTAACCACCAATGTATACACCATTAACCTCATTTACAAATATATTCATTGTTTCTGTGCACACAATTAACCTCACAAATTCAATTAACCAAATATCTCACTTTGTTAACCAAATATCCCGATCTGTTAACCACCAATTAATATATACACCATTAACCTCGTTTACAAATATATTTACCGTTTCTGTGCACACAACCTCACAAATTCAATTAACCAAATATCTCACTCTGTTAACCAAATATCTCACTCTATTAACCACCGATGTATATATCATTAACCTCATTTACAAATATATTCATCGTTTCTGTGCATACAATTAACCTCACAAATTCAATTAACCAAAAATCTCACTCTGTTAACCACCAATGTATACACCATTAACCTCATTTACATATATATTCACCGTTTCTGGCCACATAATTAACCTCGTGTTAACAGGAGTTGCAATAACCAAGAATCCTATTCTGTTAACCACAAACGGAAACACTATTAACCTCATTTTTTAACATATTCATCGTTTCGGGACACATAATTAATCTCGTGTTAATTATCATATTTTTTATATGATCATTTATTTGTATTTTCTTGATCTATATTTTTATTTGATAAGATAAATAAATAAAAATAAATATAATAACAAAATAAAAATATAAAAATTATTTTTTTAATAAAAAATAAAAAATAGTTTTTCCAAAAAAGATAAGGGGTGTGAAAAGTAAAAAGAGGGTGTGAAAAGCAAAATTGAATTGCGTGTCCTAAAATGAAAGAAGAGATATTATGTTTCTTTATTACTTGTTACTTCTAAGAAAAAAAAAAGAGTAAACTAGCAATTAGGTCCCTGACTTTGTGAGCGTCGTGCAATTAGGTCCCTGACTTTAGGAAATTGGTCCCGTGGTCCCTGACTTTAACCTTCGTCATGCAGTTTAGTCCAAACGTTAAACTTCTGTTAATTCCTGCTGTTAAACTTCTGACTAAGGACCTAAGTCTATTAAACTGCTGACTAAGGACCTAAGTGCATGATTTTATATAAAGTTAAGGACCTTTATGCATGATTTTATATAAACTTCTGTTTTTGGTTTTTAACTTCATAATCTGTTTTTGGTTTTTAATTTTACCTATTTTTTTTGTTAGGGATGCCGTGCATGCATGCCATTGCAGCATTGGCACACAGGGGGGAAAAACCAGACGATTACTGGCATGGATGGTTGACAATGACATCCATTAATGCTACCTATGCTCACCATGTTAACCCTTTGCAAGGGGAACAATTTTGGCAGAAGACAGATCAGCTACCACCACTGCCACCACCAATGAAGAGGGCTTCAGGCAGACCCAAAAAACAGAGAAGAAAGGATGGAAACCTGTGAGTTGCCAAATTCTACATGTGCAAGTGTGAGTGCCCAAATTAACAAAAACTTTAGTTGGATAGCATTACACTTCATATTTAACATGGTCACCATCACCTATGTATGTAATATTAACAATTTAAATTATGAACAAGAATATAAAATTAAAGATTTGAACAGCAATATATTGGCATATACTATTACCTGCCCAAATGGGACCCATCTATTGCTTTCCTTTTTCTCTCTTTCCAGCCTACTTTGTTGAACAGGTGTCAGCTGTCCATTACACTTTTCTAGCTTCAATTTGTTTGCTGAGATGGTTGTCATGATGTAGACTCTGACCTTTAAGCATGGTGATAATTGGTTTAGTCCTTGCAGCAACAATTATCTCAACATGGTGTATATGTCATGATTGTTGCTGCAGGGACAAAGCAATAGATGGGGTCCCATTTGGGCAGGTAATAGTATATGCCAATATATTGTTGTTCAAATCTTTAATTTTATATTCTTGTTCATAACTTAAATTGTTAATATTACATACATAGATGATGGTGACCATCTTAAATATGAAGTGCAATGTTATCCAACTAAAGTTTTTGTTAATTTGGGCACACACACTTGCACATGTAGAATTTGGAAACTCACATGTTTCCATCCTTTCTTCTCTGTTTTTTGGGTCTGCCTGGAGCCCTCTTCATTGGTGGTGGCAGTGGTGTAGTTGCTCTGTCTTCTGCCAAAATTGTTCCCCTTGCAAAGGGTTAACATGGTGAGCATAGGTAGCATTAATGGATGTCATTGTCAACCATCCATGCCAGTAATCCTCTGGTTTTTCCCCCTGTGTGCCAATGCTGCAATGGCATGCATGCAGGGCATCCCTAACAAAAAAAGAATAGGTAAAATTAAAAACCAAAAACAGATTATGAAGTTAAAAATCAAAAACAGAAGTTTATATAAAATCATGCATAAAGGTCCTTAACTTTATATAAAATCATGCACTTAGGTCCTTAGTCAGCAGTTTAACAGCAGGAATTAACAGAAGTTTAACGTTTGGACTAAACTGCATGACGGAGGTTAAAGTCAGGGACCATGGGACCAATTTCCTAAAGTCAGGGACCTAATTGCACGACACTCACAAAGTCAGGGACCTAATTACTAGTTTACTCAAAAAAAAATTGTAAACGCTAAGTATAAAAAAAACGGCATGCATTAAAATTTAAATAAAAATTTCTAAAGGATACGAATTGTTATATACAAATTAAATTAACTAGTATTGTATTATATTTAGTACAATGCATAAAAAAGTATATTTATTCTTATATAATTAATATTTTTAAATATATATTTAATAATAAATATATATTAAATATAAAATATATATTGAATGTAAAATGAATAATTTAAATGTTTACATAATTATTATGGTATAAATAATTTGAATTATATATAAATTTAATTTGAATTTAATATATAATTATTAAGAAATAATTAGTTTGAATTTAGGATTTACTTTGAATGTATATACCAAAAGATTAATGTTTTGAATTTTAAATATTAATTGATAATAATCAATTATTTCAACCATATTATTCAACCAACAATATTTCATATAACTTTAAAGTTTCCGTATCCTTTTATATAGTGTAATTTTTGAGATACTGATCAATTATCTTATTATTCAAAATTTTAAATTCGACCATATATTATTATAATTATAAATTGAGGATTATTAAATGATAATTATAAGAATTCACTTTGAACTAAAAGAAGATTTGGAATTAATAGGAAAACTTGTTTAAGATTAAAATCGTAAATATTTAGATTTAATAATATCTTTTCAAAAAGATTGAGAGAGATTTGAAAGGATATTCAACAATCTTTGCAACTTGCAAGGGATGTATATGAAAGATATATTCTCTCAAATGAAAATAGTAAGAAAAATATAAAAAGTGGCATGTGACTTTTTAGTTGAGATAGTAGAGATTAGAGAGTGAGTAATAGTATACTCCATAATGAAGTCTTAAAAATTTACACACACAAATATATATATATATAATTATATTAGATTGATATAAATTTTATGGATATAATTTATATGATAATAAATTTTAATCCGATGGTAGATTAATCAAAATTATATTGATTAACACCACTTGATATCAGGTGTCAAACTTTAAGAGTTACACCACTTGATAATATTTTGTAAAATGTGAATTTGACCAATCCAACCGTTGAATTGATTTTTTTTATAAAGTAGATCGAGTTTATAAAATTTCATAAAAATCGAAAACTAATTGATACTTCATCAAACTAATTTGTTTTAAGATATAATATTTTTTAAAAATATAAGTAAAAGTCCCTTATTAGATAACATACCTATGAACATCCAAATTATCTTAAATTTAATATACATGATTATGAATGCAATAAATATGATTTAACGGTTACATTGGTCAAATTCACATTTTACAAAAAGTTATTAAATAGCATAACTCTTAAAATTTGACATCTAATGTTAACCAATCCTGCCTCAATATAATTATTAACATTCATATATATTCTCTTGAAAAATTCATGTCAGTGAAGTTAGTGTTATGTGTCATTCATAAGCTATTTTAGCTTCAAATTTATTTTCTCCACTCAGTTGATTAATCAACCCTATATTATATATTTAAATTTAGAACTTTTAAATTTAATTAAAATTCTAATTATAAATGGATTTTTTTATCTAAGATCCTTAATATCCAAAAGGCATATTGAATTTTTACTAATCTCAGTTGAATCGGGTGAGTACTTAGCAAAACACCTTAAGAGGAACCCTTTACCCAACCTTGTTTAAAAAGATCAATAAGCATTGGTAAATGATTTGATTTCTAATAATAATAAATAAATTAGTCTATTTTTTAAATTTTTAAATTAATTCAAGCATTCCCCTCTCATCTCACAAATCACAATATGATGAGGAATAGCATTGCGTTTTGTAAAAAGTTTCAATTGAAGAAAGTTAAAATTGATAACCAAAATCATTTCACAAGGCCGACTTGGCCGATAAGACATTTTTTAGGTAACTAGTTTTTAATTAGTTTTGTAGAAGCTACTTGAAATTGCTTTATTTTAAAAAAAAAATCTTACTTTTTTCACCTACTAGCTGAAATTGTTTTACAATGTTATCAGCGTACTCATCATTATTTAATAATCACTTTTTGTGTATTTATCAGTCAATTTACAATTTTTATTTAGTTCAACGATTAGTTTTACCAAATATTTTCAATCAAATCAATTAATTTCTCATTTTCATCTAACTTTAAGTTAATTTTATCAAACACATACACTTTGCATATATCATCATTTAGGATAAAAAATTATAAAAGTAAATGGGTGATTTTGGTCTCCCTAGTTTTAATTGCTCAATTTTTGTCCCTATACTTTTGTAAATGGGTGGTTTTGGTCCTTCTAGTTTTGATTGCTCAATTTTGGTCCCTCTTCTTTAAAAATTGAACAAATTTAATCTTACTGTTAGCCTCCCATTAAATATTTAGCAGAGTTTACTGACATGGATTTAATTTTGTGACTTGTAAACTATCACATGACAAATATTATTATTTAATTTTATCTCTTAATTTTTTTAAACGAGAAATAAAAAATAAAATCAGATTCTGCATAATTTAATACAATGAGAAAACAAAAACAAAAAATAAAATCCAACTATTGCACTCCAATTTCCTCAAAAGCAATAAAGCAAATACAAGTCCCAAAACTAAAACAATTGCAGGTTTCCTTCAAGCCATCAACCAAGCAAATTGACATCTCATTCGGGCATGAAATGAAATTTAAAATGAAATCGAAAGCAAACTGAAATCTGTAAGCTCTGATTTTTCGTTTAAAAAAATTAAGAGATAAAATTAAATAATTATGTTTGTCATGTGATAGTTTACACGTCACATAATTAAATCCATGTCAGCAAACTCTGCTAAATATTTAATGGGAGACTAACGGTAGGATTAGATTTGTTCAATTTTTAAAGGAGGACCAAATTGAGCAATTAAAACTAGGGAGACTAAAATCACCCATTTACAAAAGTATAGGGACAAAAATTGAGTGATTAAAACTAGGGGGACCAGAATCACTCATTTACAAAAGTATATGGACCAAAAATGTATTTAAGCCTAAAATTAAGAGTGTGTATCATGACTCTATTTTTGTTTTATATATTAATAATAATTTAATCACGCTACAATTTACAAATAGCTCAATTGTAACTTACAAAGTTACAATTTTAAATATGGAAAAGACAAGAGGTCTTTATTGTGGAATACATTAATTCTATAAGAATAGGTCTCCAATTACACGAAGTAATGCAAATAAAGTGCACAAGAAAATGATCATAATTAAAAATAGAAATCACACGTAATTACTAATTACGTATACAAGGCATTGAGGCAAAGAAGAAAAGGAAAATTAAAAAAAAAAATCATCCGCAACAATAAATAAACAACATATAAGTAATATAACTATATAAGGCAGGAACAGGAAGCCAGAATCCAACTCCAGAGACGAAATCAGTGTGCTTATCCAACTAAAACAGAACAGCTTCAGGGGCTAGTGGTTGAAGGTGGTGGAGAAAGGAAAGGGATGGAAGGAAAAGTGGTTGGAATGGTGGGGATTGAGGGAAAGTTTGGGAGTGAATTAGTGACAGGAAGTGGTGGGAGAGTGACAGTTGGGATTGTGGGAAGAGAGGGCAGAGTAGGTAAAGTGGGAACACTTCCCTGAGGCAATGTTGGTTTTGGCAAAGAAGTCCCAGAAGGAGTTGTCTGCAGGAGATGGCGTGCTTCTATGCCAATGTTCATGCTTGAGAATGAAACAACAATGTAGAAAGCCAAGATGATGTAACTGTAAGAAGCCATCACTAGTTGAATTACAAGTCTAAATTAGTTGTAGACTGTAGTGCAAATTATGTCTTTGAGGAAGTGTGCAAATTCCTAGGACTAGTGGCTGACCTTTTATAGAGAATGAGTGTTTCATGTTAGCTAACCTTCCTTAGAATAAAAAGCTCATCATGTTAATGGACTACTCTGTTGGTTGTAGTGGTTGGCTATTACAACAGTGGAGACTCAAAAGTAGGACATCAAACCTCTTAGTTTCTTTGAATAGTATTTCAATAGAAGGAAGTGTAATTTACTGTGTTTGGTAATCTAACCTTGCCCCTGGCAACTTTGAAGCCATCAGATGTTCCCTAAATCACCCTTGATCATAAGGTGATTTGCATAAGTTGATATTTTGAAGGAAATGGTTAATAGTTCTTATAATGTTTGGTACTGATCATGGAAACCAGCATTCTAGTGATGGCTTTATTTATCCTTATTATTATTCTTTGAAATACCTAATGGTGTTCACAGGTCGGTTTAGTTCGGTTCTGTATGAAAAATAAATCCGAGCCAAATAAAAATGTTCGGATCGGATCGGATTTTTCAATATTTTCTGTATGTGACCCGAACCAAACCGAACCGATCAAGAACGGGTTGGTTCGGTTCAGTTCAATCAAATCATGATTTTTATCATCCCAATACAGTCAAAGTTATTTTTTTTGTTTAGCAAATAATAGAAAAATTCATTTAAGAAAAAGACAATCTATTATAAAACCTCATGTTTATGTTTAATTTCTCTTCTATGATAAAAAATTATGTTGATGTTTAATCTTTCATCTATTCCAATTTTTCACTTTAGTATAGTTTTTTTATTTAAAGGTGGTTCGGTTCGGTTCGGGTAACGGGTTCATTGTCTTTAATCCGTCACCCAAACCAATCATTGTCGGGTTTGATTGGTTCGGATCGGATCCAACCCGATTGAGCTAAAAAAATCCAATCAAATTGGTTTGATTCGGCTCATCGGGTTCATTGAATTGAACCAAAACAATTAACATCCCTAGAAATCCCAGTTACATAGAGATTAAAATCCCTCAACTTATTATTAATAATTTGATTTATTCACCAAGTGTCACAATGTGAGTTAAAATATATGGTTCAATGAGAAAAGGTAAGCTAAATCTAAGTATAAAAAAACCCTTTTTCTAGGAATCTCTCTTCACAAGTGCCTTTCCTAGTAGGTTGTCTTAATTGTCTTGAGTTTCTCCTCAAAATCATATCAATATATCACACATTTAACCAAATAACAAAAATAGTTAAAATAATTGATTTTATTAGTTTTATAAAAGATAATATAACATTTCAATTTTATCCTCATTTAGTTATGTACTACCATTAAATAATTACAACATTTTAATTTGATAACAATGATGTTAAAGTGTTGACTTAATTTTAATTTTAGATATCAACATTATATCCTCTTCTACTTATTTGTCTTGCCACGTATTTAACAATGCTTAATTATATTCTCTTATTAATAATTAGAGAATAACCAAAAATAAAGATTATGAAATTTTTTAATAGGGACAAATAAAAAAAAAATAAATGCTTCATTAAAATTATAAAATACCTTATAAAAGACCATCAAAACCTTTTAGATAGTTTCTTATAACAAAGGCCTCATGGAGTAGCTTGAAATTAAAAGGTGTATCAAAAGTAAGTGTGGAAATAGGTTAGATACTTGACAAGGGCCTACAGTCCATCATATATTAACATATATACCAAGTCCAAGTTAAGCCAGACCGATTTATTAAATAGACCAACCCAAGGCTTTTTTTAAAAAGCCTATATATAAAAGATCGGCTTATTCAAGTAAATATAAATAAAATAATAATTTTTTATATTATTATCATTATTATAAATATTTTCGTTATAATGTCTTGTAAATATATACTTATTAACATATTTAAATATATGAGTATGTTGTCTTACATAAGACATAAGTCCATAGGTCTATTCAAATATATGCTTATGAAATATTTAAATGCCTTATTATAAATTGAAGTGGGCTAAATCAGAGAAGCCCAATTATATATATATATATGTGTATGTATGTATGTGTGTGAGAGTGAGAGGGTTTAATTCCAGCCATTAGATTAGAATATACGGTTCAAATTAAAACGTCTTTTCAAATGAGTCACGTGACTCCTCTTATCTGTTCACAACCTTCTCTCCAAACCCTTTTCACGTAACTCGAATAAAACACAACGTGGGAATTGGCATATAGATTGATAGCCATTTCACTGTTATCATCAAGACCAAGGCTTTTTTATTCTCCGTCATTGCACTTGCCTACTTCCTACTCGAGGTACTTTTCTATGAAGTTTACCCATATACTTCGTTTTATGTTCATCTTTTGTGCCTTTTCAATTATTAACAGAACCAAAAAAAAAAGAACAGAAGCACTAAATCAATCAAATAAAGCACAAAAACTCCTTGGTTACAAGCGCAGTAATAATAAAAAATAGTCTTTTTGAAGGAAATGATGGATCCTATTAGGGGGATATGCCAAAGCTCCATATCAACTTCATTAGCAAGAGCAATACGAGCTAAGCTATACGCAGTCGTGTTTGCTTCACGGAAAAAATGGCAGATTGAAACTTCCCAGTTTCTGTCTATCAAAGCAGAAATTTCAGTTGTCACTTGAGAGATATGTTGAGGCGTTGAGCTATAATTCGAGATAGCATTCACAATTTGAACCACTTCTAAGGAGTTAGACTCACAAAGTATTGATTTATAATTCGAGACTCAGTTGTGTTCCTTTACATAAATTGGCTTTAGGCGCGAGACGGAAGGGGCGCAACGAGCTTCGAACGCGCGTACTTACTGTGTTTCCAACACCCATACACCAGCGACGCAAGATGGATCAGGGACGGTGGTGGCAACCCGCGACTTCAACGATGGAGTATGGCAACTAGAGGTATAGTTGCGCGCTTGGATTCCCTGTGACGGCTATAGATTGTGGTTTGATGATGGAGGAGGGCGCTTGAGAGGCCTCAAAGATGGGGATTCTAGGTGAGACAATTTTAGGGGAGACTCTGAACATGTGAATATGAAAGAGAAGGCACGTGAGACATTAATATGCACGTTTTAATTAATCCTAGCCGTTGATTTTGATCTAGTGGCTGAAATTAAACCCTCTCACTTTCACATAAAAATACATTTCTCACAAGATACATCCCCATATGTGTGTGTGGGTAACTTACTCCAAGAGTAACTCTTGGTAAAGTTACTCCGCTTAATATCTCTTTTGTAAATGTTGAATTCCATCAATCCAACCGTCATATTAAAAGTTTTCATTAAGTAGATAAAATCTACAAAAATTCATAAAATTTAAAAATTATTTGATGTTTCATTAAATCATTTTAGTTTAACGTACAATATACTTTTGAAAATATAAGTAAATATCAACTCTAAGATCTTATACCTATGAATGTCCAATTGATCTAAAATTTAGTGTGCATAATCATCATATTAATATCACATTATTCAACGGTTGTTAAATTCACATTCTATACAAAGAGTTATTAAGCGGAGTAACTTTGTCAGTTACTCCTGGAGTAAATTGATCCCCACCCTGTATGTGTGTGTGTGCATGTGTATAGAGGAGGGATCAGCTTACACCAGTGTAAGTTACACCAAGTCTTACACCGCTAATAACTCTAGATCAAATGTGATTTTTATTAATCCAACCGTTGTATTATATTTATTCATCATATTGATTATCTGTGTAAAATTTCATAACATTTGAACACTAATAAACTGATAATCAAATGGTCCCTTTTTTCATATATTTCAAATGTATATATGACGTTAATCTTGAGGCATCTCAATAACATATCAAATAATTTCGGATTAAAGTAAAATTTTATATGTATGATCTATATGATAGTAACTTTCAATCCAACGGTAGATTATTTAATACAATGATCTGATAAAAAGTTATTCAACGGTGTAAGACTTGGCGTAACTTACACCGGTGTAAATTGATCACTCCTCATACATACATAAATATATATATATATATATATATGATATTAGGAAATTATGATCTGAATGAATTAATTAACAGGCAAAGTAATTATTGGCTCATAATTACTATTAATGACAGAGAATTAAAGATGTCGGGGGTATAAATAAGAGGAAAAACCTAGAAAAGAATATGAGATCAATTATCAGATAGAATTTTGTTGACGTTTGGCAAAACCCTAATATGCCAAATGTGAACATATATAAAAGACTTTTAAACATATTTTAAGCCAAACTTTTAAATATATCAGATCAAGTCTTAAACTAAAGTTCTAGATAAATATATAGACCAAACTCAAGCTATAGTTTTTGGAGATAGGTTAGTCTCAGACCTAGAAAAAGCTAAATCAAATAATTAAATAGCATTTATTTGTTTGGATAGAATCCTATTGCTAAATTTAATCCCGAATTTTCAGTAGATTCTCTTTGTTTGAACTTTCTTGAAAAATCTTCTAATAAAAATTCCCTCTTCATAATCTATGATCTCAATAAAAAAAAATTTAAATCCTCTTGATAATCTGTTATCTCAATAATTTATTTTTAAATCCAACAAGAAATAAAAATAAACAATAAAATTATAAGAAAAATGCTAGGAACACACTATTTTGAACATTCTCCCTAACACATTCCATGTGATTGGTTAAAATTCACATGGGTCCCACCACTTGGGAGTGGGACCCACGAATTTGGTGGGACCCGTGTGAATTTTAACCAATCACATAGAGTGTGTTTGGGAGAGTGTTCAAAAGAATGTGTTGCTAGCACTCCTCAAATTATAATTAAAAATTAAAAATATATATTTATAATAATTAATAAAATCTCATCTAAATAATGAAACTATCCTTAGAGTAATTATTTAAAATCCTGTTAAAACAATAAATCTATCTAAATTCTAAATAACCTAATTCTTTACAAAGCGCTTTTCAGCTTGCTGAAATCCGTTTATTAACCTCTTTAATTTTTGCTAATTTAATAATATATAATTCATATAAATACGTTGTTTTTTTTTCTTTTTTAAAGGCATTGGCTAGCTTATTAAATTCTTTTTAATGAACTTTTGAGATGGTTTGTTTTATTTTCTGCTCAAATTTAATTTAAAAGTATGTTTGACAAAATTAGTTGAAAGTTTAAAAATTAATGATTTAATTAAAAATATTTAGTAAAACTAGATGATGAAATAACTAATTAAAATTATAAAATGATAGATAAGGACTTAATTAATCATTATCTTTTGTATGTGATTATTTTTTATTTTTTAAAATCATTATCCCCTTTAAAAGAAACAGAAAGAAAAGTTGTTACCCACATAATTATATGAGTTAAAATACTAGTAAGAATTAAAAACGTCCTGCTTGAAAATTGAAGATATATATATATATATATATATATATATATATATATATATATATATATTGCTAAGATGATAAAAGATCGTTGACGATAAGGAATAGGATAATAGGATGCTATCTTAATTTACCGAATCTTAACTGACTCTATCCTGTGACGAAAAAGGAAGTTTAATTCAAATTATATATTTGAATATATACTTAAATTTATGAATGTATCACACGAAGATATATTGAAGATAAATATAATTTCAAATTAATAATAATCTCTTCAACCATTACCACTTAAAAAAAAACTCCTTATCAATCATCTATATATAAAGGATATTTGCGCAACATAAGTTTGCACCAAGGAATTGAACAAGACCATAACCTATAGTTCATTTTGAAGACTGCAGAGAATTGATCATGGTTCCTTCAATTTCTGCACGAACAAGTAAGCATTATTTAAGAATACATGCTTTGATTTAATTTGTTTCTTTTATTACTTGTTTCTTTTATTACCAATAGGGTTGGTTCAAATGATACATGTTTAATTCTTTTTAAACACACTCTCGAATTTGAGTATTGTGAATGGAAAAAATCTCGGTGAGAGAGTCACCCTCACCATGTGGGTGTGAATTTAAACCAAAAATAAATAGGAGATTAATTAATTATATTTATATGATCTTTGCAGGACAGTACCATTATACCATGTGGTGTGAATCGCAGCCGAGCCCCATACCGATTCCTGAAGATACATTCAAATTCAACATCAGAGTTATATCTCACCCCACAGATATGAACGCCAACACAAGACTTACACAGTTACTACACCATCCCCAAGAACGCATACGCGTCCAGAACCTCTTC
Organism: Sesbania bispinosa; assembly: GCA_026901365.1. Classification (NCBI taxonomy): domain Eukaryota; kingdom Viridiplantae; phylum Streptophyta; class Magnoliopsida; order Fabales; family Fabaceae; genus Sesbania; species Sesbania bispinosa. The sequence continues at coordinate 164,187 of QLOH01000559.1, forward strand.
CATGAGGGTTATCACTTTCTACGTACACTTTTATCTCACCCACAATTTTCCACTGAATATCGCAATCGAATAGTTGATGAGATCATTCCCAATGTTTGTCAACTCTTCCCACGTGACCGTACTACTTCTTTTGATCCTTCAGTCCAACCCCAAGAGTTCGCTTTGAATTTGATCGTTGTCCTCTATCTTGATGTTGATGATGAGCTTGTGGTGGTCGAAGAGTCCTTGCAAGATTTCAGAATGATTCCAGCGTCTAAGAAAGCCATCCAGATGTCATTGAAGAAATCAAAGGTCACCAAAGAGAATGAGTGTTGCACTATTTGCATGGAAGAGTTTGAAGTTGATGGCACGGTCACAATGCCATGCAATCATATGTTTCATCAACCATGTATTGTGCGCTGGCTAGAAACTAGTCATGTGTGTCCATTGTGTCGCTACCCTTTGCCCGTTAACGAAGAAAAAATAGTAGAAATTTAGATATGAAAGAAGTTGTTGATGTAAAAAATGGCTACTTTTTTTGGTGTACAAATTTAAAAATTATTGCATTATGTACAACTATATTTTAGCTATATCTAATAAAATATAGTTGTATAAGATGTAATCGTTTTTAAATTTGTGTACCTCAACTTTTAGCCCAACATGATAACTATCTTATGATTTTATACATGATTGGGTTTTTGTTGCTACATCTCATGTTATGCCATGGCCAAATAATATGGCCTTTTTTATTTCTTAATACGTTCTTGCTTTGAAGTAGTTTAATTAATTTGATTGTTTCAAATCACGTTAATTGTCATTCATTATGGTTGACTTTTTAATTTCAAAAAATTAATTTGTGGTATAAATATCTATCTAAATATATGTTTTAATGGGTTAGATTGTATGATTTAATCTACTACTTTCACTATTACTCCTACTATATATATATTATAATAAAATAATAATAATATCTACTAAATTCGAGTTCCTTTTTAATTAACATGGGAGACTCTCAAATCAATGAGTTGTCACATTCACTCTAACTTAAATAAATCTCTTACTTTTATCCACATATCTTCTTATTTTATTTAAAAATTTTGGAAAGTCTATTTTGTCGTTATAAAAGTTGAATTTGTCCATATCCAATCAAATATTATACCAATGACTTTCGTATTTAAGTTTACATCATAATGAAAAAATTAATTAATAAATTAGAAAAATTCTTATTTATATAGAAGTTTTAATTCATCATAATTCCTTGGTTTTTTATTTAAATTTTGAAACAATACATATTAACTGAATAGTCACCGGTGCAAAAATAGGATTTAAAGACGCCTAAAAGACGATCGTCACTATCCACCCATTCGTTGTATACGACGCAGTAGCATTTTTGTAAAAATAACAAACTTTACAACAACGGTTTCATTTCAAACGTAGTGGAAAAAAGAAACGACGACGGTTGTCATCAAAAGTCACTCACAAAAGTGAAAAAAATGTTTAGAAAAAAAAGAAAAGTAGGAAATAACGACGAGTCCTAAAGGATCGTTGTTAAAAATATCGGAAAAAAGTAAAAAAAGATGTCAAAAAAAGGATAACAACGACGGGTCCTTATGGATCGTTGTTAATATGCTACGAAAAATAAAAAAAGTGACAAACCACGACGGTACCCCACAATAACCATCGTTGTTTGTCTTTTAAAAAAGGGGGTGTGCGTAAAAAACTGACAACCAACGTCGGTCCCCTCATAACCGTCATTGTTTGTCTATTTAAAAAAAGGGGTGCACGAAAAAAACAGACAAACAACTAATTGTCATTGTTTGCCTTTTATTTCCCTCATCCCTGTGCGCATGTAACCATTATGCGCCGCCTCCTCAAACCCTTACTTCTTTCTCATCCCCTCACATCTCTCCCTCTCTCGTCCACCGCCCCCCACCATAGCCATCGCACCTCTTCACTCCACCGTCTCTCCCACCATAGCCACCATATACACCGTCCAACGAGTTCCCCCACCGTGCGCCCCCCACCGTCCATAAGCCATACAAGGCCGCCCAGCACATGTTAAGGCCTAAAGCAGATTTTGAGTTTGGGGTCTTTTTAATTATTTATAGCAGCTTATTAAATTTCTCACAATTTTATTAAAAATTTATCTTTAAAAACTTTTCAGATATAAAATTAATTATTATGGTTAATTAACGTTTAAGATAGTATTTTGATGACTTTGATATATTCCAACATTTACTATATTACATAATAGAAAATATGTATTTTAATTAAGATTAATATGGTAGGAAAAGTCAACTAATAAAATAAATAAGGTAGTTATTAATTATAAGAAAAAGTAGTAGTAAGATGAGGTTTTTTTTTAAATAAAAGTGATTTTTAGTAATTAATATATTTTAAGGACTTATTATATATTTAAATAAAATTTAAATATAATTATAACTAACATAAATATAAAATTATGAGGTCTATGTAACAATGGGGCCTAAAGCAATGGCTTTAGGTGCCTGACGCTAAGATTGGCCCTGAAGCCACCATAGACACTGTCCAAGGAGCTCCCCACCGTGCGCGCGCCCTCATTGTCCAAGTAGCTCCCACTTCGTCTCTCTCTCTCTCCTCCCTTCCCCCAACCGTGCGCATCCTTCCCCCACTGTCCACCTCTGTGCGCGCCCCTCCCTCCGTGCAAACACCACCGTCCAACACCGCTTCACTACAATGCAACCTTCCCCCCTTCCAGGTAATTGTGCTTACATTAGGTGTTTGATTGTATATAGTGTATAATTTAGGTTATGGTTAAATGGTTTTTGTGAAGGTTATGGAAGCTATTGTGTATATTGGATTTGATGATGGTTAAATGCATTTTGTTTATGTCTCTTGACAAATAATTTAGGTTGACAAATAATTTAATTTAGGTCTTAGCTTCGTTTAGATGTAGATTTAGGAATTAATATGGAAATGCACAGGTATATATATAAGCATTAATTAATTTATAAAAAATTAATTAATATGAAATTGCTTAGTTTGGTTTAATAGTAGACTTAGGAATTAATATGAAATTGCTCTGGTATATATATAAGCCATAATTAATTTAGAAATAAGGAATTAATATGAAATTACTTAGTTTGGTTTAATAGTAGACTTAGGAATTAATGTGGAATTGCTTAGGTATATATATAAGCCTTAAGTAATTTAGAAATAAGGAATTAATTTGGAATTTCTTAGTTTGGTTTAATAGTTTGCTTAGGTATATAAGCCTTAAACTAAAACTTTAATGTAGAAATAAATATAAGTTTTGTAATTATTATTATATTTTTTTTTTGCCTTGATTAGTATCATCTAGAAGCTTCTATTGTTGAAAGGTACATTGCAGAAGAAGCTATTGAGTTTTGTACCGAGTACTTTTCGAAAGCAATTAAAACCTATCGAACTTCCCGCTCTCCTGACGATCTGCAAGTAAGTCATCATGAGGTGTACAGATGGTAACCAAGTCTCGGGAAGAAATTCTCCAAGCACATTTGTACATATTAAATAACACGAATGAGGTACTACCTTACTTAGCTGCTCACAACATCATTGTGAAGGAGAAGAACCCAAGACAACCAGAGAAGTGGGTGTTGAAGGAGCGTAACAAGACTTTTATGGCTTGGTTTAAAAATGAAATCATGAAAGATCCTATCGCATCTGAAACATTGACATGGCTGACACATGGACTGAAGTTTGATGTCTTATCTTGTCTTGGATATAAAATCAACAATTGTTTATTCTATACGAAGTCTCGGGATGACAAAAGTATAATGCAAAATAGTGGGGTCACTTTAGAGGCAGAGTCGATGCAATTCTCTACATCAAAAGATCAAAACCCAATTATTGAATCAATGTCGTACTATGGTGTAATTGAAGAGATTTAGGAGGTGAGTTACACTAAGTTTACAATTCCTATTTTCAAGTGTAAATGGGTTGACAATAAGAGTGGTGTGAGAATCGATGAATCAGAATTGACGTTGGTTAAAACTGTTTTTTATTTTTCTGCTTTGTGGTGATATTGCATGATAAAGGTCAACACAACCCATTATCAGATAGAGGCAACAGCATATAGCGAGAACGCACAACACTATTGAAATTCTTACAAAATAATTAGACATAAATAAATGGTTTAATTTATAAAAAATAATTCTTAAAAGTTATTTTATAAAATAATTTTAAAAATTTAAAAATTAAACAAGATTAAATAAACTCTTATATATTGCTATTCTGTAACTATTAAATTAGATTAGTTGCATATCTCACATTCTTGATAATCTTTCCTTTAATTAATATAGTCAAACCACTTTCCACGTTGCAGCATTGATCAACCAAGTTTAGCTATGGAACAACTACGGAATAACTATGGATTTTGTTTTCCTAGTTATTCCATAGTTATCCTTAACTAAACTTGGTTAGAGAAACTAGAGGCTTAGAGAGGATTCGTCCCACATTATAATATCGTTTAATTTAAATATAGCTTACTTCACACTATATTCTTGATTACTATATTTTTTTAAGGTAGATTAGGAACATCATAAATTTAAGGTAGATTAGCAATATATTATAAATAAGAATCCTCACTTTTTCTTAAGGTAGATTAGCAATATCTTAATTTTTTTTGTGTGTTAACCACAAGTATCCCCTATTACCAGGGAAAATCTTGTTTGAGGCTTAGAGCAATATCTTAAATTGAGTTATCATTCTTTAATCTCTCATATATATATATATATATATATATATATATATATATATATATATAGTTATGTCATATCTCCTTCCTCATACTGTACGGCATTTGTTGTAAAATTTTATATTGAATAAAAAATCAAATGAATATTAATTATGATTTTTTTGGTATAATATTAATTGTGGTTTTGGCTTTTGAGTATACTTCTTCAATTAAAGTATCTTATTAATTTCTTTAATCAATAGTCAATACTTAAATATATTTAATCAATCCATATCAAACAAAATGAGATACGTACTTGTAAGCCCTCATTAAATTATTTTTTAAAAATTTTAAAAATTAATTTTTAATTTTTTCAAAACTAAAAAATGTTTCAAATATTTTATATTTAACTTATTATTAATTTGAGTTTTTACATTTCACGAAATTACAAGATATTTTCTTGTTTTATTTTAAAATTTAATAGTATTAATCAACAATATATATTTGATTAACTTTATTTTTGGCTTTTAATCATTTTAAATTTATATTTTTATAACCTTATCTTCTTTAATTAAATATATTTTAAATTCAATATACTATTAAATTGATTTTCAATATCAATATTTCATGTCATTATCTTTGATTGGTTAAAATTTTAAAATTTGTGAGCATGACATTATCCTCTATTTATTATTTATTATATTCCAAAAATATGAAGACGCATCTTATCATGTCTTATCGTACGATAACACTCTATTAATATTTTATTTCAAAATTGAATAGGATAACGAGGTTTTAATTTAATCATTATCATGTCCGTTAAATTGTTTTTAATTATTATCATGTCTTTTTACCTTTTTATAAGTGAAAGAAATCTACCAAATTGTATGTATATTTTAGGACAGGATCTACATCAAACAGAAATAATCCTATTAACTAGATTTTTCTATATCCCTCAATAAAAATATCAACAGTAGAAGACATCAATAGAATATTAACTAGATTTTATTTTTCTATTTTTTTAGCAAAAATCGAGTTTGTTCAAATTTTTTATTTGATATATAGCAGCTGGACTATTATTAATTTATTATTATGAAATACATTAATGAAAAATCCGTGCTCAATCACTTTTTTATTTGACCAATCATATATCTTGATTAGTTTGTTTCCTTGTGCTCAATCACTAATTTTTAGGCAAAAATCGAGTTTGTTCAAATTTTTTATTTGATATAAATACATTGCATGAAATAGATAACGAAAAATATGTGATCAATCACTTTTTTTATTTGACCAATAATATATCTTTATTAGTTTGTTTCCCTGTACGTGATTAGTTAACTTTTGCATCATTTATCATTGGATAATTAGGAAGATATCTCCAAGGAGGATCTTATCTTAATATCTCATCAAGAAACTAAACTAGATCGTTAATTAGAAACCTCTTTAATACTATTTAATTAAAGTTATTTTAAATTCAAATAAATAAATTATAAAATGATAAAAACATAATTTTTTTGAATTGATTTTCACAAAAACAAATTAACACGCATTGAGCCATTGGCACTTTTCTTTATATAAATATAAATATAAATAATAATAATAACATCTAAACAGTTGAGAATGTAGCTGTATTAAATATTCCGGAGAGTTTTACCGTCTATGAAAGTGCTTCTCGAAACATATTGCCTCTGTTGAGGGTACCTGTGTTTTTTGAAAAAAAAAAACTTGAGAACATTGCAATCTCTTAGAATTGACGTACTATGGCATCTTCACAAATGCAGTCAATCTTAGCACCCTACAACTATGATGGCCAGTCAAGACTAGCACGCTATGAATACAGCGTCTCCCATGATATGAATGACCAACAACAACAACAACGCCCCAAGCTAATGTCCAATGATCGGTTCAAATTCGACATCAATGTTCTTTCTTGCTCATTTGAATTAAACACTGTTTCATTTGTAAATCTAACAACCTTACTCCACAACTCCTCTCAAGAAATACCTTGCAAAAGCTTCTTTCTCCCAGAAGGTCAAGATTTTTTGCGGTTCCATTTATCACACCCATACATTCCCTCTGAATCACTTGACCTGATCATACCAAGGATCGTGTCTCAAGTTCAACAACTATTTGATCTAATTGATCAAATTGATCTTGCGCCTTCTTCGAATTCGGAATATGTACCAAGTGTGTTCTCTTTGACACTGGACATTATTGTGGAACCTGGAACAGAGCGTGCAGTTAGGGAAGATGTAATTACTAGAATGATTCCTGCATCTACAGAAGCCATCTATTCTTTGAAGGAATGCAAGGTAATGAAACCAAAAGATAACTGTAGTATCTGTATGGAAGAGTTTGGTGATGATGTTGATGGCGTAACGGTCTCTGCAATGCCCTGCAATCATCTGTTTCACCAACAATGTATTGTGCAATGGTTACAAACAAATCATGTGTGCCCCTTGTGTCGCTATTCCATGCCCACATATCAAAAGGAAACGACATATAATATATAATGTGATGACCAGCCAAGCCCGTTGTTTTATGTCATATTTGTTTTTAATTTTTTTAGTGTGTCTTCTAGAATGTTATTTGTGAAGTTTAGTTAATTATCCAACTCTATATATTTAAATTTGAATTCTTATTCACAAAAGTCCTCGCATTTCTATCTTTTCTCTCTTATCTCTCTTTCAAGTTTCTACATACATTGTATGGTGTGTGTATATATATATATATATATATTGTACAATTAATATTATACTCTTTAATTGGTATATTTTTTGAAATTTGACACTAGGTGTCAATTGATTTTATCTCATATATATAATTATATATATTTATATGTATGTGTTTAAACACATTTTTAGACGGGGTGAAGAGTTTTAACTGTAACTAAGTTACTCCTAATAATAGGAGATACCATTAACAAAAAAAACTATATGTGTTTATGTTCAGGCGGATAATAATCAACTAAACTCTCAATGGTGGAAATAGGTAAGATATAAGATTGACTTAACTTTTAAATCTATGGTTTGAAAATGACTTATTTAAAAGGCTAGCTAACCCTAAACCCTTCAAAATCCTATTTTATAATAAGGTTTGCGAATAAGTTTATATGTGAACATGCTTAAGGCTCAAGTCTTTTATGCCAAACAATATAATCATATATTTAAATAAATAAATAAGTATATGTATATACACACTATTAAGACACTATAATAAAAATCTTATATAATAACAACAATAGCAAAAATATTACTATATTATTTATATTTACTTAAACAATCCAATTTGATAGACTTAAAAGGTTTTTTGGATGGCTCGAAATTGGTTGTTTTAGCCAAGTAGATTTTTAAAAAAGTCTTTACCTAATTTATTTAATAAATTAACATAGCTTGGGATATGCACGATGTACATTAGGTCATAAAACCCAATGAGTGGTCATATATAGGGTTGTTCATTGGTCAAACCAACCCGACAAACCTGACCTGTCTCGAAGACATTTTTTTCTGGATGGTTCAATTTTTCAAGTCTCTCGATTTCCAAAAGTATCAACCCGATCTCATCAATTCGGGTAACATGTTTTAAATAATGGACCCAATACCCGACCCGATACATACTTGAAAATTAAAAAAAAAGTTATTTTGAATTTGAATTTCTCTATTACCCTTACTTTTTCTTGGAGATCGAGCCCTATTAAGCAGTCACAGTCACCTCACCAGACTCACCACACTTTCCCACTCCTTTTCCCACACATTCCCAGTTTCCCCTCATACATACCACACTTTCCCACTTTTCCAGATTCCCAGTTTCCCCAGCGCCTCTCACTCTTCGTCTCCCACAGGCCAAAGCAATAGGCAGTAACCCGCGATCACATAGCTAGCCACGATGGTGCCCAAAAACGTCCATCCTTCCCTCCCCCTTAGCTTACAGTCGCGACTCCTTGCACCACATCTTGCTAGCTTGCAAGGTCTCGTCATGGCGTCATCCTCCTCACAACGCCGGTGGTCACGCTCGCTCACATCGTTTCTGTGTATGCCTGCTCCGTCGTTCCTAGCACCACATCGCACAAGCTTGCAACGCCTCAACATCTTCCTCACAGCGTTGGTGGTCACGTTCACAGTGTTTGTCTCAACGTTGTTCGGTCATCTACTCGCGACGTCTATTGGGGCGTCGCGCGGTCGCCCTTCAAATCCAATAGTCCTTTGTTGGTTAAGTTGTGCCTGTTATAGCTCGTTCATTGATCTGTTTGTTTCTGATTTTTATGGGATTCCTCTATTTTTCTTTGTTCTTATTTGTGTTGTTTCTTTTTTTAATGGATTCCTTTCTTCTCTAGTTTTTAATTCCATTTTCAACTCGAATACCCGAACCGAACCGACCCATTCTCATTCGATTCGGTTTCAAACCCATAACAAACACTCACCCGAATAGATTTTGACAAACCGACCCTTTTAATTAGCCAAATATATTTTTGAGAAAGTCTTTATCTAATTTTTGTAATAAATTAGCATAGCTTGTGATAAGTATGATATAGATTATGTCATAGACCCCAATGAGTGGTCATAGACATATTAGAATGGGCTCAAATTAAGGAATGTATTGCTTCCACCCATTTGAATTCTCTATAGTGGCAATTTCTTCCTAATAATGGCAGACACTAGAGTTAGCGAAGCACACTTGTATGTCTTACACAACACCGTTGTGGTTGAGCCTTATGTAGAAATGCACCAAGACATACCCAAGTCCTAAAATCCTAACAGATGTGAACATTAGGTTACAATAAAGCATAACTAGATCTTCATATCATGGTTCCCAGACATATGTTACTGACCACTTGGAGGAAAACAATAATTCAGTTTCTGAAAAGATTAAATGGTTATCAAAAGGTCCCCCTGTAGATGTTTTTTTCTTACAGTTCCTATCTTATCAACGGATACACATTTTGCACAAAACATGATGAGTATAGTGCAATACAAAACAATGGGGTGACTCTTGTGAAGTAAATATTGCAGTCACAAGAAGGGGGTTGAATTGTAACCAATTAGAATTTTTTCTTATTTCTGCAAGAACTTCTAATTATATCTGCTCAAGAATTCTTCTTGGCTAATGTTAGAAGCTCAATGTTTAAGTTAGGCAGAATAACACAAGGATAGATATTTCAGATATAAACTTATGATTCAGGTAATTGTTGAGTCTCAAAAATATTATTAAGTAATTAATAATGTTTTAAGTCTCATAATCTTGAGTTTTAATGTATAACAAATTTGGTTAAAGTATCTTGAAAGAAGGAACATATTCTTTTAAAGGAATTTTTTGTGTTTCAGCAACCCTCTGAAAGAGCAACTCTCTGAAATTATGCAACCTTCTGAAGTGGTGCAACCTTCTAAAGGAGAGGAACCTGCTAAAGTATCAGGACCTGCTAAAGCCAGTGAACCTTCTGAAGTCGAGAGACGTCGTACTGAGAAATGTATCTTCTTGGGAATGAGTTTCTCTGATGATCCCTTTTGAAGACTCAAGTCTTTTCTTTGCTTTCTGCCATCTGTTTGCACCTCACTCTTTCTGGCAAGGCAAATCAGAAACCTTTCGGTATATTTCAAATTCCTATTCACCAAAAAGGTAGTCTTTGCTGTGAAAGTACACTATGCTTAGAAAAGTAGAGTCAGCGCTGCTGCACACCTACCTTTGCTGTGTCTGCTGCTGCAAGCTATCAGAAGTTTGTGCCTCAATGGAAATAAAGCTATTTCACAACAGGATTTATAAAGAAGTCTAAACGGTCTCCAAGTCTCTCTCTCTATAAATACAAGTCTTCATGCACAAAAGAATAAAGAGAACGAACGTCAACTTGCTGAAGTGCTACAAAATTTCTCTAAGAAATATTTACACTCTGTCTCATTTATACTCAAATTTCATATCCTGAGTTCAACTTAGTAGATTGTACATCTTACCCAGTTTAGGCTTTAAACTTGTGTAGTTTCAAAGCTTAGGCAATCTTTCTTCTAAAACAGTTTTTCTATTTGAGCCTGAAGAGGCTTGTTGTTTAAACAATACTTGTTGTAGAGCCTGGTGAGGCTTGGTAGGAAACAATACTTGTTGTAGTAGAGCCTGAAGAGGCTTGGCAGAAAAGAATACTTGTATATCTGATCAAATAGTGGAAATCCTTAGCTGGTTGGCTTTGGGACTGGACGTAGCTCACAGTGGTGGTGGGTGAACTGATATAAATCTTTGGCTAAGTCTTCTCTTACCCTTAACTCATTTAAATTTGGTTTATACTAACGCGGAGGGTTCTGAATTTGTTGTTTTATAAGTCAATCTGAGATTCCAAGTAACAAAAGCTTGAGAGACAATCTCAGATTAACCTTAAGTGTTTTAGAAACGAAATTGAAGTCTCTATTCAACCCCCCTTCTAGAGACATCCAACCAACTTCACACTAGGCCAGTTACTACACCAGCTTAGGCCTAAGGGAGTGTGAGTGTTCAATAGGAAAATTTGCAATCGAAGGAAACTACAACAAACAGGCTAAGTGTTAAGGAAGTGGGCTCAGGAAACAAAGCAAAGTCTAAGAAAAAACAAAAAAAGAAAGAAAAGAGGAAAGTATGTGAGGGACAAAAATGGAAAGGAAGCAAAGGAATAAGACCAATTATAATTGAAGAAGGGGACTCTGACTGGGATGCATGTAAATTTAAGTAATCATTGAAAGGGAGAAAAGGGAAAACAATAGATGAGCCCTCTCTAGTCAGGTAATAGAAAATATATTTATTAATAAATCTTTAATTTTATTCATATGCTAAATTGACATGCCTTAAATTGTTATTATTACTTGACTAGGTGATGATGATGTACACAAATATGAAGTACAATGCTGGCCAACTAATTTGTTTTTAATTTGCGCACTCACACTTGTACATGCAGATTTTAGCAACTCACATGTAATCTTCATATCTAAGTTTCACTTCTTTACAATCTGTATTATACTAATTTGACCCTGTATTTGGTTTTTTTCCTATTGTTTTTTTCTTAGAGATGCCTCGTATGCATGCCATTACTGCATTGACACATAAGGGGAAAAATCCAGAGGATTACTACCATGGGTGGTTGACAATGACATCCATTAATGCAACCTATGCTCACTATGTTAACCCTTTGCAAGGGAAACAATTATGGCAGAAGTCATATCATATACCACCACTGCCACCACCAATAAAGAGGGCTCCATGTAGACCAAAGAAGCAGAGAAGAAAGGATGGATAGGAAAAGAAGGAGCAAGCCACAGGTTCAAAAGTGAAGAGAAAACTACCTGACTTTTCCTGACCATTTTGTGGAGGAAAGAAGCATAACAAAAAAGGTTGTCCAACAAAAAAAAAGAGATTAGAGGAGTTAGAAGCCCAACAAAAAAGAAAGGAAAGTGCTAATCAAAGTGGGCCTTCAAATGTAATAGCCTAAGGAAACCAGTTTGAGGCCACTGAGCCTACTGCTGCTCAAACAGAAACAACCCAAGCAGATGATATTGATCTTTCCCAGTCACAACCCCCACCCATCAACCAAAGCCCAACAAAGACAAACAACATGGTAAGGGCCAAGCTGCCGGTTAGAGGGAAAGGTACCACTGTAGTAGCAAGCAGAAGACATAAAAGTCCATCACCAAGTGCTCCAGCTAATACAAATGATGATTCCTCAAAGGTAGTTCAATTTATGCCAACACCTGGCTTCAACAACATGGAACCTTAAATGCAATTTCAGAAATTAAACTTTTGATGTAATTTCCTTTTCTTGGATGATGTAATTAGGGACTTAGATCTATTTCGGATATCATGGATTATCTAACTCTACTGTTAGCACTTTCAGATGTTTGGAACAATTTAAGATGTTTACTGGATCTTGGTTAGATTATTAATACATCTTATGTTTTGATTATTAGGTACATATGCTATCAGATCTTGGTTGAATTATTAGTACATCTTATGTTTTGGTTGTATTATATCCTTACTGTCAATTGTATGGATAAATTATGAAATATGCAGATAATATGGATTGAATGAAGATTAAAATTGGACAATCAACATAACATAAAATAAATTCATTTCAACTAATTAGAACCTCCACTACATAAATCAAATCCAGTACTACTTTTCACCTAAAATCCAAAACAAGACTAATTTTTCCACAAAAGTCCCAAAAAAAAAACCCAAAACCTGCATACACCTAAAATCCAGCAGTACTTCATTTCACCTAAAATCCAAAACAACACTAATTTTTCCACAAAAGTCCCAACAGAAATCCCAAAACCATACACAAAAACATATTTACCCACCTAATTCTCTTAATTTCATATTCCAAATTCTTCAACTTCCTCGCCACATTTTTCTTCCACTCTTCATCATCAATGCTTGCAGTAAATCCCATGCTTGATGTTGCTTCACTTATGCACTCTTCAACAACAAATTCATTGTCCAACCACATGAAAAAATTGCATATCTATACAACCTACACAATTAAAAACCCATAAAAATGCATTACAAAACACAAAACACACGGTGATTAAAAAAATTAAAATACAAATAATGACAGAAAACAAACTCTACAATCAATTTAGGGCATCTATAGAATAACCCCCCTAGGTTCTTTTCAGTTTTTGAAACCCTAATTACTGCTCTAAGATTACATGGACATTTCCTTTCACTTCACTCCCTTTGAAAACCCTGAGACGATTTGGAGCCATCATTGTTCATAGCTGATAAATGGTTTACAGATAAAAGAAATTGAAAGAAGATGAAGAAGTAACACTAACAGAAGTAAGGGACGTCAGGACGTAACAATGGCAAAGAAGAAGAGGAATGGAGAAGAAAGAGGAAAGGATGATGACTTGGCCGTTAGGGATTGTGTCTCATACCTTAAAAAGATGCAAAACAACAATGTTTGGGCCAACATGGGATCTAGGTAAACACTTTAACACATCAACAGGATTTAACAGAAGTTTGACATTTGGACTAAAGTGAAAGACGAGGCTTAAAGTCAGGAACTAACATAGCCATTCTAAAAGCTAGGGACCAAAATGCATGATGCCCCAAAAGTCAGGGACTGTCCTGTTTGATTTATGTTTTTTCAAAACAATTTTTAATTTTTTAGATTTTAAATACTAAAATACTTGTTTAATTAACAACTTTTAAAAACTATTTTTAAAACAATTTTCAAAATCCTGTTTTTAAAAATTTAAAAATGAAAACAGGTTTAATGTGTTTTGCTTTTCTGTTTCGGATTTTAGTTTTAAAATTAAAAAATGAAAACTCACGGAAAACTGATAACTTTTGGTAATGACATTTGTATAAGGAAAAAACTTTTTTCACACCCAAAACCAACCACCCACCACACACCCGTCGCCTTTTTTTTTTAACCAGTTTTTTTCTTGAAAAGCAACATTTTTGAAAAAAAAATATTTTTTTACCAAAAAAATATTTTTTTTTGTGAACAGTAACATTTTTGTATAAAAAATATTATTTTTTTTACCGAAAAAAATTGGTGGTTAACTTTGTGTTATTATGTGATTAAATAAGTTGCTCAAGTGGTTAATATTGATATAAGTTCAGAAATGACAAATCTATAAATTTGTTTTCAAGTGAAGAGGTGGTTAATACCATATAAGTTGGCGGTTAACTGTGTTATCAATCTGGTGAATAATTTGTTTTTAAGTAAACATGTGGTTAACGCTTTATAAGTTGGTGGTTAACTGTGTTATTAATCTGGTGAATAATTTGTTTTTAAGTAAACATGTGGTTAATATCATATGAGTTGGTGGTTAACGGTGTTATTAAACTGGTTAATAATTATAACGGAGGCAAAAAGTGGTCAACTGTGAGTTATTATGTGATTAAATTAGTTGCCCAAGTGGTTAATATTGATATAAGTTTAGAAATGACAAATCTATAAATTTGTTTTCAAGTGAAGAGGTGGTTAATACCATATAAGTTGGCGGTTAACTGTGTTATCAATCTGGTGAATAATTTTTTTTTAAGTAAATATGTGGTTAACACTTTGTAAGTTGGTGGTTAATTGTGTTATTAATCTGGTTAATGGTTAATATCATATAAGTTGGTGGTTAACTGTATTATTAATCTGGTGAATAATTTGTTTTTAAGTAAACATGTGGTTAATATCATATGAGTTGGTGGTTAACAGTGTTATTAAACTGGTTAATAATTATAACGGAGGCAAAAAGTGGTTAACTGTGAGTTATTATGTGGTTAAATTAGTTGCTGAAGTGGTGAATATTGATATAAGTTCAGATAACTGTTCAAAATGACAAACCTTTAACTCTGGTTTCAAGTGAACAAGTGGTTAATACCATATAAGTTGGTGGTTAATTATGTTATTAATCTGGTTAACCGACAATAATTTTTTTTAAAAAAAGTAGGTACCGTTCACATTTACAAAAAAGTAATGTTCAAACATGTGGTTAATACCATTTAAGTTGGTGGTTAACTAGGTTATTAATCTGGTTAATCACAAATAATTTTTTTTAAGAAAAAAAATCAGACTTTTTAAAAAAAATTACTGTTTACATATAAAAAAGAAAAAATATACTTTTTCAAAAAAAAAAAACTGAAAAAATAGTTACTGTTCACTTATTAAAAAAAAGAAAAAAAAAGAAAAAACGGGTAAGTTACTGTTGACTTAAAAAAAAAAAGAAAGAAAAAAAAAAAATCCGGGTGTGCCGCGGATGGACACTCTTTCGGTGTCTGAATATCGGGATTGTTTGTATAATTTTGGTGAATTTTTTATTAAAGATTTTAGAGTAGACGATGTGGTACCTTTACGGGGAAAACCTTCCTCGACCCTTCACTCCTTCCCTGTGAGCCTCACCGCTCGTTCACTTCTTCTCTTTGCAATCTCAATGGTCTCAGAGGAGGCCAACCCCTCTCTCTTCGGTTCGCTTCATGGGTTTGGGTTTTCGCCCTCGACCCTCTCGCTCTTTCGCTTCATCTTCCCGTTCACACTTCTTTGGAAGTTCCCGAATCAACTCCAATTCTTCCACTTTGCCCCAACTTGGTCGAAGAAGAAGCTTATCTGTTTTTGCCATGTCCGCTGATGGTATCTCTTTTACTCTCATATTTCATATTTTTCTAACTTTTATTCCGCTTCGGCAACTATGCATGTCTCTATCTAATTATGAATATGGGCTTGGTTAGTTTCTTAAAAGAAATCAAAGTGAATGTTTATTACATATATAAAAAATAACACTTTCTTCAAATTCCATGTTTTTGGTTTGGTTCATTTGTTTATCTTCTTTTAAATTTGCATGTATACTTGAATTTCCAAATGAGTTGTCATAGTTTGTTTGGGAGAATGGTGTTTGAAATTCAACTTGGAGGGAGGAAAGACATCATTTGTCAGTTCTATTAAACTTTAAAAAACAACTTGGCTGTTATGAGATGAGAGTTCTTGAAAAAAATAATAATGGTTTTCTATCTTTATATGTTCTATCCTATGGTCTAACTTTATTGTAGAAAACCATGAAGTAGTTTTCTTTCATCCTTTCTGAAAATGACCATGAGGCAGCAAGAATGGTTCCCTCTCCTATGAGATGACCCTTTTAATAAATATATAAGCCAATTTGCGTACTTTTAATAAATATATGTCAGGAATAGCCATTTATAATGATCTCTATTTACTGACTCTTTTTCTCTGACTCTAGAATAAATGCAGCTGCTGTATTTGGTAATGTGTTTTCACCTATTAAACATTTGAATTGGGTTGTACCTAAATGGAATGAATTTTATATTCCCTTGTAATTCATCTGCAGTTACTTTTTCTGGCAGTTCATCTATGATCTTCCCTTCCTTAATACAGCTAAGAAGTTCAGATATGAGCTTCTTTGTTTGGTCTGTTCTTTGATTTAAAAATGTGCCATCTACCATTATTAAAATGGTGAAACTGAACAAGCTAATTTTATGATTTTACTTTGTACTAGTACCTACCCATTATTTCCCTCCTAGGCCAGAGTTAGGAGAGTAGCAAATTATGAACTATTCCTTATTTCCCTACTAGTATCTACCGATCTTGCTCTCTAATGAGACCTCCATCTTGTTGCTGCTGCTGATGACTGTCATGACTCGAAGTTGCAGTTGTGAAATTATTGTACTTATTATAAAGCCTTCTCTGTCTGAGACTTTGCCCAATATATAAAACAAGTCATTGCTTTCAAGCAACATAAATTGGCTAGTTCTCAAGGTGATCTTGAGTTTTTCTCTGAGGTAGAAGTCCTGAGCTGTGCTCACTGCTCAGCACTGAAATGTTGTCATGCTGATTGGATATTTCTGTATAGAGGATAAGAGAAGGCTACTGGTTTATGAGTACATATGCAATGGATCATTGGATTCACATTTATATGGTGATTTCTCTTACTCCCATACCAAATTATCTCATGATAGAAATATATTTCTGAATTGGCTTTAACTTAAATTAAGACATTCAGCATGCAATGTTTCGACATATTTCTATGTGTTTATCATATTGTGGGTATGTTAATGAGAATGGAATGAGATGATTCACAATCATCTGTGTAAAATTAATGAGAGTCATGGGACTATTAGATAGGACCTAGTTTTATATGTAATTTGATGGTGTTTGCTTTATAAATCCATATGCTAACTATAGTGATATTGATTTACAATCATTCTGAAGGGTGCTTGGTGGCTTGTGTTTTGACTGAGGGTGGCTTGTGATTTAGGTTTCCATTTACAATCATTTTGAAGGGTGCTTGTGTTAGGATCCAATTGCAAGGTATGAGACTTGAGTCCCACATCAGAAGTATGGGATTTCGGTGTGGGGTTTATAAGGCCTTGGGCTCTCCAACCACAATAGCTAGCTTTTGTGGTGTGGTTCTCCCAAGATTCTTATCAATTGGTATTAGAGCTTTCCACCATGGCTCGCAGCTGCAATCGAGCGGCACGAGTGGTGATGCCGGCATTGCAGTGTTCGCCCGGGACTAGTCAAAGGGACTAGTGCACAGCCAGCCCGCGTGGGCGCCGGAGCTGCGGAGCGTGGTTCGATGTTAGGATCCAATTGCAAGGTATGAGACTTGAGTCCCACATCAGAAGTATGGGATTCCGGGGTGGGGTTTATAAGGCCTTGGGCTCTCCAACTACAACAGCTAGCTTTTGTGGTGTGGTTCTCCCAGGGTTCTTATCAGCTTGGTGCTTGGTATTTGTTTTATATGACCACTATGGCTCATGATGACAATGTGATAATACTAAGATTCTAAGAACATTTCTTTATAGTTTGAGTTGATGTTGATTGATCACAAAGTAATGCTTTTACTGATACACCCAAATTAGAATTGAAGTATTGAACATTAGGCGTTAAGGGTCTTGAATAAGAATAGAACATCTATTGCATTCATTAGTTCCAAAAAAAAGGATAAACTTAAGTGAAATTTTCACATAGATCATTCCTTAGCTTTCTTTTAGTGGGCTGATTCAGAAATTATTACACCAAAACAGTGATTTGAGTAAACAGGAATCAACAATTCTTTTACCTTATCTTCTGCCTTTGTTAATTCCATTGGGTATGAAATGAATTCAATGACTGTGACACAAGAGGGTTTGTTTGGAAATTTTCAGAAAATTGAAGTGTGGTGAGACTTGAGAACAACTGTCAGATCAAGTAATTACCTCCTTGGCAGTAAATATAACCAGATCCATCCAACCATGCAAAGCCTCCCAGTAATTTTGTTTTTAAAATAAATCCATTCTTATGTCCAGAAAATACCTCCTAGAACAATATAACTTCAGAGTTATTTTTCCCTCAATCTTGAATACACATTCCATCTCAGTTTGGTAGCTTATGCCAGAAATGATGATGCAGCCAAAAAATTTGATTGTTTTCAGAGATCAAACAAATTGCATGGACAGTCCTGTACTTGAAAATCAATAAAATCATGTTAACAGCTTACCATACCAGAATGATGCGGGTCAGAAAGTGGTGTATTGTATTCAACAGCTGCAGCCATATATGATTCAGGGATGGCAAAAGAAGGATCTGTGATGGCAAAAGAAGAAATTGAAGACATGGAGCTACCACAGTGGTAGAAACTAGAAAGTTTGGATCCATGGTGATACCAAATACCACCAATTCTTTGAGGTGACTATGGAAGTGTCCACAACCATACTCTTGTGTTTCTCAAAGTAAATACAAGGTGGTTTTCAATATATATGCCCTGAGCAAAAGTTGGCTAAAATGTGAAGGTGGCTTCAACCTTGAACTCCCAAACAAAAAAAAATGTTTTTTATTCTGCTTGTAGATGGTATACCTCTCATAATTCTCCCTTCTTTAATTGCATTTATTTTTCCCTTCTAAACTTGCAGAGATGTAGTTCCAATGCAAATTTTAGGAACATTGACTCAGATAGAGCACGGTTTGGTTCCAATTGGTTAGACCGTTGGATGGAAGACAACACATGTAGCCAAACTAGAGATGCTTCATTGAAGAATGGACACCCTGATGATGAGGAATGTGACAAGATAAGCCACACTTCAAGTCTCACCACAGTAGCAACTCTTTCAAGTCTCACCACAATTCAGAAATTTTCACATAGATCATTCAATTCTTTTACCTTAGCTTCTGCCTTTGTGCATTCCTCAACTTTTTAGCTGCAAAGCTTATATGCCTAGATAAGTTGTTCAATTGGTTTGTTTGGCCATAGGATTTCTGATTGATGCCTATTTTCTGATGAATGCTTATGGGGAGTTCTTGTCTGGGGTTTTCACACAAAGTATATTAGAAAGAGGGTTCATATTAGCACTTGTTGGCAATAGGATGTTTTTATAAACTGAATATCTAATCTAAATGAAATTAAAACCTGAGAGGTTTGTTTAAATTTCTAAACATTGTAGTGCTAGAATCTGTAAGCTAGCTTCTTTTGGTTTATGTAACATTATTATTTTTAGATAAAAACAAATCTGCTAATCTTGTTTTTCATAACATTGGCCCGTAGCTTTCGTCTAACCAACGTGGTAACTCTGGTTTCTTTGGTGTTTTTGTTCAAATCTTTATGTTTGTTTTGTTTTCATGTATTCAATTCATGGTTCATACTTCATAGGGTTAGAGTATCATGAAAAAACTTAATTTAGGGATATGTGTCTCTTATCTTTAATAGTGGTAAATGGTGTGTTATTGCAATGTTAAAAGGACTTCTTCAGTGACCAAAATCTATGTTGTCCTCCCTCAATCCCCTGTTTCATAGGCAAAAGCTCACTGTTTGGTTCAATAGTTATGAGAGAATTAGCTCCAAATATTTAGTAGTAAATTGTTTTATGGTACCATTGATTTTATAGCTAATTCATAGTTACTATGAAGCTACATACCTTTGCTTGAAATTAGCTACAGCTTTCGTTGTAACACATCCATGTTTTCTTGTGGTGCGATATCTTTAGACACCAAAAATAAATTTTAAAAAATACGATTTTAAATCATATTTTTTTTTACGTAGATTTCAAATCATATTGATTTTTTTTAAAAAAATGTAAGTACTAAAAATAATATAAGTTGTTTGATAAATTAAAAAATAAGTTTAATGTAAAAAATATAAATTCTTCAATAAATTGAAAAAATGCATAAAAAATCTTCAATTAATATTTTTAGACACCAAAAACAGTTTTTTAAAAAGTACAATTTCAAATGGGTTTTTTATTTTTTAGTTTTCAAAAACAATTTTAAAAAACAACTTTATCAAGCAAGTTTTTTTTATTTTCTCACTAGTGGAAAGACAGGCACTGCCGTGCCTGTTTATCCGCATTTTTTGGAAAAAAATGTAAAATTTATTTATTTATATTTTCAAATACCTCATATAATTAATTTGTATGAATAAATTAAAATTATATTCAACATTCTAAATTAAACTAAATTAATCACAATATAAAATTAAATGTAGTTTGTATACATTTAAAGGTAAATAAATACAATTTATGTTCAATAGTTAAAAAAATAAAGAATTAAACTAAAAGAAAGAATGAAATCTGCATTTAAGACAATCTAAAATAATATTGTTTATTTACAATTTTTATTACTTTGTCAACTTTGTATCTTCCTTAATTGGTGTGATTTTGCATGAAGGAATAGGGCTCTGTTTTTTCCTTGTTAAATTGTCATTAGTTTTTTCATTATGTATGTGGAGTGGTATTGGTGAGGGGTTTTGTTTTTTTTTTATATTCACTTTGTTAGGTATGTTCAATTTTTATATATGGGTTTGAGCACCCTTAGTGCTCATTTTTATGAAATTTGACTTATAAAAAAATTGGGAAACAAAATAGTGAATGGATTCTAGAACAAAAAAGAGACCTCACTTTATATATTAGTATAGATTAATAATTCAAATTAAAATCATTCTTTAAATTTGGAAGATATAATGAATTCTGTTTTTTGTTTAATGATAACTTTTTTAATACTAATCCTTATTTTTACAATTCAAATTCAAATCTTGATTCTGTTTTTTCCTATTCTAATTTTAATCCCTATTTTTTAATTTAAATTTAAAATATTATCGTTATGATTTAAGTCGTGAATTTTCAAAGCAATTTTGAAATATATTAGGGTATAATTGAAAATAAATTATGGACACCAAAAAGAGATACCATACCGCCTTTATATATTAATATAGATTTTAAAAACAATTTTTAAAATAGAATTACAAAATGATTTTTTTTTTAGTTTTCTTCTCAAAAATAGTTTTCAAAATATATTTACAAAACTATTTTTAAATACTAAAAAACAAAAGTTAATCAAACAACCTCAAAGTTGCTAATTTACTAAAAAAAAAAATACAAGGACTAAATAAAACATATTTTACTTGAATTATTTTTTCGCTTCTCATTTTTTTTAGTCCTCATCAAAATATAATTGAAATGTTTGATTTTACCTCAGACGTTTAGGGCTTAAGGTTTAGGAAACGTTTCTAGCGGACAAATCCTACTCGCTACGTTCAACTAAACCAAAGACACCGAAGGCCTTCCCAGGGTTTATAATTGGAAGGGGGTTTTACTTTGTGCGGCTTCATTGAAACAATACTAAAATTCCCCGCGCTACCAATAATACTAGTTCAGAACAGAAACCAACGTCGCAGCCAACCGCTCTCCTCTCCTCTTCAGCCAGCCAATCTCGCAGCCAACGTCACCGCCGTTCCTGGACGAGACGCGAACTGCTTTAACCCCTCCCCATCGCAACATCGCGAGTCCCTCAGCCTCTCGTACTCAATCTCAGGTTAGCTCTCTCTCAATTGCATCTTCTGTTCTTCGATTTCAATTTCTAAACGCATGCTGAGTGAAACAGGAATGAACTCCATATAAGTTTTACTAGTGAAAAATTCTTGATTATATTGTGTTTGATGAAATGTCAAAGTGTTCGTGTGTCTTAATATTTTCATTTGCTTTGTGTTGAGATATTGAGGATATTTATCTTGATAATATTGATTGTCTGTCTTCCTCTGGTTTATTTGTGTTAGAAAGAAGAAACAGCATCAATGCTTTTGAGTTTTGACACCTCCAGTTTCCCTTTTCTTTTTGGCGGCCGGGGGATAATGAGAAGTTGAAAACAGCTGACTACAAACAGAATATAACAAAAACCTAGGTGAAAAGAAACGGAATGTGAATGACTTGTATAATATTGGATGTGGAAATTGTGGTGTGGTTTTAGTATTTAGCTTTAATAGCGAAGATGTCTCGCAGCTGGGTGTTGATATTAGCTGTGTTTGGACAGCAATACTTTGATCAAATATTTGGTGTTATTAGCGGCTAATTTTTCCTTTGTTATTTTTTTTTGGGTCCTTTTTGGGTTGCATGTTTAATTGCATACCTGCAGGAAAATATTGTCCTACCAGGTAGCTATTCATTATCTAGTATTTCACCATTTTTTTAATAACTTGTTTGCTTCTTCCATTGGCTTCTGGGTTGACCTAGAACAAGGCCTGTGCAAAAATAAAAAAACCGGTATCTTAAACCAACCCGTTATCAAACCTATTCCAGACTTAAAAATACCCTGTTCAATAAATCCCATTTTTAAACCAGCCCATTCTAATTTTAAAACCCAATTTAGTTTTTTAACCCATTAAACGAGTTCAGGTACCTGGTTTTGACCTGGTTTTCTGTCTTGGTGCCTTTCCAAATTAGACTTGATTTCACCTATTCCAGTTTTCGCGATTATTAACCCTAATCTCTCTCTTGCGAACCCCAATCGCCAATTCCCCTCATTCAAGCTTCAAATCATATGCTCACGCTCGTGATTTCACGCTCATATGGATCAAATAATCATTTCATTCATCTGAATCGTTCAATTCTTCACCATAACTGTATTGCTTTGGTGGGTTTTACTTTGTGTGTGCATGCTTGTCTATGTCTCTTTCAGTCTTGCTCTCTATCCAAATTCTTTACCTCTTGCGAGCTCTTAATATTTTCTGAGGCCTCTAGTGCAGATGATCATATGCTTAATTTTTGGTCTGTTAAGTTTCTGATTTCAAGATGTTTGCTCGGTTCTGTTAAATAAATTTTTTAAGATGTTAATTTTCATTTGTGCATCCATCATTTTAGAGAGGAAAAAAGGAAAAGTATAATTGGAAAAAGCTTCACGGGTGAGGTTTGACTAAATTGCCTGCCCAGAAATTTAGGGGGACAAAATAGTGAGATAAGTACAGTAGTTAAGGATTATGCACTTATTTGTATACGAGCTTAGTGCCGATGATAACAAAATATTCATCTACATAGGTTTTACTCTGTTGGTCTTTGTTTAGTAGATCCTATTTGTGCCGAAATGATGAACCTAATATTGTATCTAAAATACTAAAAACTAAACTGGTTGATGAAAAATAAAGTGGTTTGGGCTAGAAAACTGAACTATAAAAGTGGTTTAGTTTGGTTGAGTTTGGTTTTTTAAAATAACTCCAAAAATTAATCTCTAAAGTATAGAAACCCAGAAAAATTAGGGTCTGTTTACTTTCAGAAAACATTTTCCTTTTTCATTTCCTATTTTTTAGTTTTAATTATAAACAATGTCAAATTTTTTTTTTTCATTTTATTTCACGTTTCAGAGTTTTGTCCAAGAAACAGAGAAATCAATATAAAGTTGTTTTCATTGTTTCCTGTACAAAACTTTGAAAACAGGAAACCAAATGAAAACAGTGTGACATTTTTATAATCAAAACTGAAAGCATAAATTGTAATTAAAACTAAAAAATTGGAAATGGAAACAAAAAAATGTTTTCTGAAACCAAACGACCCCTTATTCTCCCCAATTTTGCAGGTGTTGTGATGAAAGTAAAGGACAATAGAGTTATATGACTAATTAAATTAGTTCTGTTAAAGTTCTATCATTTGTGAATTCTCTCAAATGGCTGCGAAGAAGGCACTCTTTAAAAAATGGAAATAGAAAAAGGAAAAAGAATCAATTAGAGCATTTCTGAAAATAAAAATTCTGAAGAATTGGTTCCCATGACATGTTAGGATGATAAATGAGTTAGATTACTCAAATTAATTTCATATTTACTATCTCTATTTGGTTTTGATCATTGACTACAATACCCAGTGAATCAGTAACATATGCAATGAATGATGAAAAGATTGTTCCATGAACATAGTATGACATGTAGAGTAATTAAAAAGTTTGCAAAGATGTTTTTGGATTTCTTTATATCAGAACTTCTGCCACACACACACACACACATGTATATGCAATTGCTCTTTCTAATAGTCACCATGAATGAAATTTTTACAGGGTCTGACTGCCAATTATAATGCCCTCAGTATTATGTAATAAAGTTCATCCAATATGAAAAGCAAATATGATTCTTTTCTCTGTGACTGTGTTCCCTTTTGATGCACAACATGAAAAGGAAATGAAACTCAAAATGTGTTTTTAAATTGAGTGATTGGGATGGTTGGACATGATTTATTTACATGGATCACTACTTTGTGCTCATGAAGTTTACTTTTGGCATTTATAGGTTGAGTTGCAGAGTTTGACAGTTCAAGACAATTACCCTGCAACTGTTCTATAGTTTTCATTGGTCTTAAGCAGGATCCTTTGCAAGAAAACATCATGCAGTGAGACATCGTTTCTTCCCTTCTTTCTTTTCTCTCTTTACTGTATAGTATTTTCTCAACTTACAGATTTTTTTCACAATGTCAGAAAATGTTCATCATTTGTTTCAGTTGTTTTTTGCTGTTATTTAAACTTCCTTCATCTTGCCTAAACTTTTTGCAGGGTTGAGTTTTTTTTTTTTTTTTTTTAATATCCATTTTCTATATGCTAATGTTGGTTTTGTCAACTAATGTCCAATGTGGACAACCAATTGTCCAGTTACACTTTTGATGATTCGGGAATTGACAAACAGTTCCTAACTGCTCCCATAAAATCTGCTGTTGACAAGTTCCAGCTTCTTCCTGAGTTCCTGAAGGTAACATGTTATGTGTTAGGGATTACATGATCACAAATGATGATACCAATGATTAGTTTTTGCTCACTGAATTGGAATTTTGTAGGTTAGAGGATTGGTGAAGCAACATTTGGATTCCTTTAACTATTTTGTAAAGACTGATATAAAGAAGATTGTTCGTGCTAATGATGTTATCATGTCGTCTAGATACCCGCATATTCATCTAAGGTATGAATGGTGGTTTATAGTTTGTCAAATTGCGTATCCTATAATTTTTACTTTATAAATTAAAGTATTCTAAACTTGTGGGGGGGGGGGGGAAGGTTCGGGGAATCGAAAAATGAAGTTTTTTAGCTTATGGATAACTCCTCTAATTTTCTTAATCAATTAATTTGAATAAATTGTGGCAGTTAATTTAAAGCTCAGATTCTGTTGTACTTCAGTCTTCACAAGCTTGGGCCACTTTAAGTTTTCATTGATAAGATAATGTATAATGAGCTCTTCTGCAGATTTTTGAATGTCAGAATTGGTAACCCGTCAGTAATAATAGATGGTAGTCCTGAGGACATTACCCCACAGGCATGCCGCTTATCTGACCAAACGTAAGATTCATTTCCCTCAGAAACATGATCTAATGTTTTGAATTGGATATTGCCTAGCTATTCTTAGAACTATAATCAATATGCAAAAGTATTCTCTTAATTCGCTTCTATGTTCTATGATGTTTCAGTTTAGTGTACTTATAATAATGATTGGAAGCTGTAGTTAGACCAAATGTCACACATTTTTTTGTTATGATTAACTGTTCATTAATTATGATTTATTATGTTGTGTAATAAAAAGGTATGCAGCTCCAATATTGGTTGATGTGGAGTATACTCAAGGGAGTCATGATAACCTGAGAAAAGAAAAGAAGGTATTTGAATACTAGTGTAATCTGAATTTGATATGCATTGTTAGTTATTAACTACATGTTATTTTCTTTTCACAGACCAATGTTATTATTGGAAGAATGCCTATTATGTTGAGGAGTTGTTGTTGTGTCTTGTATGGGAGAGATGAAGCTGAGCTAGCAAAACTTGGTTCGTATGGATTGGAGACACATATTTTATTGCTTCACTCTTTGTTTGATCCTTTGCATTTTTCATTTTTTTATAGCATCTTACGTGCTTTAGTCTTCCTCTGATTAGGTGAGTGCCCCCTTGATCCTGGAGGATATTTTGTAATCAAAGGGACTGAAAAGGTGATATTCTGATTCTTTTCTTGAATGATTCTTAATTTCAGAGACACTGCTTGTCATTTAATCTGTTCAAGACCAACTGACATAGGAAAAAAATTAAGAGATTTAATTGTTGAATGGGTAAAGAAAGTGTAAGGAATAAAATGGAAATGATGAGTATTATTACAAGAATGAATGGATATGGATTTTAAATTGACTTGTTACACTTGTTGGAGATCAGTTGTTTCTATTAAGTGTTCTTGACAGTGACTTTTATTTCTGCCTTTTCTAATCTCATTTGAACATTTTTCCCTTCATATTCTTCTAGATCATGTTTTTATTATTTTTGAATTATGATTGCACCAATCTATTTTAGGTGATTTTAATACAAGAGCAACTTTCAAAGAATCGAATAATTATAGACACCGACAAGAAAGGAAAGTAAGTTATTCTTATTGGTATTATCATGCCTTATTCTTCATGTCTTCATATATGCATATACATAGATGAATATCAGAATATGTACTTGTAAGATTTCTGACCTCTCCGTACTTCCCTTCCCATTTTTATCCTACATGGTAGGCAAGTATGAGTGCTCCTGTGTGATATGTTTTTTTTTCTCACATCAGGTACTGTAGTGTTGCAAAAATTACCATCAGGTTAATTCCACTGATAAAGGAAGAATTTCATTATGATGAAGAGAAAATCAAATAACTTATAAAAGGAGGGGAGGATAGAGAATCCTTCTTAACATGATACCCAGACCGAAAACAACAAAGAAAATCCTCCATAACAAAATAACATAAAATAATCAACGGAAAAAGAGAAAAACAAGAGCTTTCAGTGTTTTCCTTTACTAGTCCTTCAACTGTAAACTTGGAGGCATGGAAATTCCTTTTTATGGAGCTATAGGCTCTAGTTATCTTTCTGTATTCATTTTATTTTAAGTTTATATCCTGTAATAATGATTATCCTCCTATGCCATTTGGTTTGTACCAAATTGGTTCATCTTGTGTCATTTCTTCTTGAAGATCTCTCTTGGGCTACTGTTTTTTTTTCCTTTATTCTTTTCTTTTTTTAAAATTTTCGAGGGGGATTGTTTATAACTCCTTCTTTGTGCTCACCCCTTCTATCTCTGAATTCTCTCCTTTTACCACAAAAAATAGAAGCACAGGTGATGCAAAATAGATTAGGATTATTTGTATTATTTTCATTATTTTTAATTTATCAATGTGATGATAATACTTGAAAAAAGGTCTAAATATTTTTTTACTTCGATTGATAAATATACAGAGGGTGATTACAATGTGTAATTGTTTATATAGGCAACCTCTAACCTAATTAAGGAATTACAAAGGGAACAATATCTAAAAAATTCTGTACAAATCAAGGCTAATCAAATCTGCTCTATTTACAGGAAATATGGAAACAAATTCTTACTAATTATGGTAATCACATCATACAACAATATTTATGTTATTTAGGATATTGATTTTTCCTTATTTTCAGGGATTTTAACTTTGATAAGAAAAATATAGTTTAATGAAATTTAAATTTATTAAGATTATGTATCTAATTAGGATTTATCTAAAATTTTATTTTATTTAGAATTTTTATTACTTTTGAGTCATAGGAACACTTCCCACCCAAATGAGTACTTTAGGTTTATCAGGGAACTACCCGCTTAGAGGAACACTCTTGGATTACCCATCCTACATCAATAAGCTTGACAAGTAGTAGCTCCTGGCAAGTTATTCCTTGTGAACGGATGTTCATGTACTATTTGGCTGACCCTTTAAATTCCATTCTTTTGGGATTCAGTTATAAATAATTTTGATCCTTGTTTGTTGATATTCTTAGATTTTGGACTGGACCTAACTCAACTCCAAAAGCTAGCTTGTAGGGTCAAGGGTGAGGATTGTTCAAGGCTTATATACTCTTATTTAGCCTTATCTCTAGTCAATGTGGGTCTCAAATAGATATAAACTGATATTTTCATAGGCTAAGTTCATTAAGTTTGTCTTTTGTTGTTGGAGGTTGTCTTATTCTTCGGTAGTTGTATTTCTCTTATTTTTTCTCAAATTTTATTTTCTCTATCCAAAAAACTGTTAAATAAATCATTCTTGACTTCCGATGTGGTTGTACATTTATAGCTTTGATATAAGATTTTCAAATATTTTGTTTTATGACGTTTTAAAATATATTTTGGTTCTTATTTTGGCTTTCAGCATTACTGCATCTGTTACAAGCAGCACGGAGAAAATAAAAACAAAAACTGTTATTGTGATGGAAAATGAGAAGATGTGGTTACAATTAAATCAATTTCCTAAAAGGTTTTCATTTGGACATGTGCAATGTGGCTTATTTACCTTTAGCCCTATCATTCCACTAAAATTAGGCTTTGGTAATTCTTGTTACTTGTTAAATCCTGTAGGTTCCTCTTATGGTTGTAATGAAAGCTATGGGGATGGAGAGTGATCAAGAAGTTATACAAATGGTTGGAAGAGATCCTCGTTATAGTTTGCTACTTTTACCATCTATTGAGGTAATTAGCATTCATATTTGGTTATGTCAAATATAAAAATACTTCTGCACACAATAATGGGAGACACAAGGGACTGGTATAATACATTACAGACTTATTTGCTGTTTCTTAGTTTACACAGTATATTTATGGTATTAGTGAACTGTGGAATATGTGTTGCCCCATAATCAGGAATGCACAAAAAATGGTGTATATACACAAGAGCAAGCATTGGAGTATCTTGATTCAAAGGTGCGTTCTTTCTTATTCTTGTCTAATTATTGTCATAATTTGCTTGTATTTTTTTGTTTTGAGGTGTACCATCAATGTTAAATAATCAAGTTGTTACTTTAGAAACATGTTTTCATTTCATAGACTTTGAATACATAACATTAATGCCACCAACAAGACCAATCTTTGTGATGCAAAATGTAACCCCAAAGGTACTCCCTTTGGCAGGGTACTCCCGTGTGATATAGAATCGTAATCCAAAGGTACTCCCTTTGGCAGGGTACTCCCTTGAATAATCCTAGAGCCCTCCTCTAGGGTGAGTTCTCCCTAACTCAAATTTCAGATACTCTTTGAGCATAATAATAGAATTCAATAATCATCAAAAGCTATCAAGTGTTTACAAAGGAAGCTTATATAGAGGCAAAATAAATGCTAATATAAATGGCCCCAAAACAATAAAGCCCAACAATAACAAATATAATAGAATCCAACAGAAATAAAATATAGTCCTTAATAAAATAAAATCCCTAATAGACTTTGATTTATATGCCTTTCTCAGTCCCTTAGATTGAGTGACAGGAGTTTGAACAGTAAAATCTGGTTGTAATTCACCAAAGTTAGTGTACTCAAGAACTTTCTGATAAATTTTCTGTTTGAATTTAATTTTTCTGCATACTAGTTAGTATTACAGAAAATAACTGCTCTAAACTGTCCAGTAGTTAAACATCCTAAGTGATAGCAGTTACAGAATTATTCAAACATAATAAATAACAGTTACATCGTTATTCAAATATAATATAATATTATCTAGGACAATAGTAGACACTTGGATCTTCAAATTTTCCTTTCCCTTTGCTGATACACTTGCTGAAAAGGCACTATTTTAGCGACCAGGTTTGACTCACCAGAGACTATAACAGTTTCTAATTTTACATACTTAAACATAATGTGTTTTGTTTGTTTTTTATTTCTAACGCCCTGTGTACTCATCAGGTAAAACGTCCCATGTATTCAAGCATATCGTCTGAAAAGGTTTCAACTCTCTCTCGTGATATTATTGATCTCATGCTATAGAATATGAATAAAATAATACATTAGTCTTTTTGTTTTTTCATTGTCAATTTAGTGACTTAGTCATTTGAACCTTTTATGTAGGAAGGAAGAGCATTTGTGGTCCTAAGAGATGTATTTCTTGCAAATGTACCGGTAAGTTATCTTCAAATCTTAAGCATCTCATGAATTTTGAGTGTGTTTGTTTCTATTTTCCAATACTTTTCATTGTGGAACAACTTGATTTCATTCTATTCAGTATACATGTAATTGGCCTTAATTGTGTTTGGTTTGGTCCGAGTCACTGCTTCTTTTGTTGCTGTTAGGTACATCAAGATAATTTCAGGCCAAAATGTATATATGTTGCCGTTATGATGAGACGCATGATGGATGCAATTCTAAATAAGGATGCAATGGATGACAAGGTATTTCTTTCTGATATGTAAGCTAATGTAACTTGGGAAAAATGGCTAGGTTATGTAACGAAAATAGTAACAATCTAATTTATGTAATGAAAGGTTCCTGTGATTTGTATTGCTCAATAGCCATAATTATTTCTGTTAGTCTTTAACTATCCACTATAAGTAGAAACTAGAAAATGATTGAAAATAGCGTAGGTACAAATATAGAGTCTAAAGCAATAGTGGAAGATTGAGGCATTTTGTGTAATTATGTAGTGTGTAACAAAAGTTTTCAAGCCCTCTCAAAATGAATGTTCTAGTTTGCTTGGGTTTCTTGAAGTATAAAACATAACCTAGGTTTTATCAAGAGGGCCAATTCAATCACTCTAACCATATTAAAGAGGTTAAAGGAGGGGTTTTATGTTTTAGAACAAGTCAAAATATAATAATATAAAAGTAAATTCTCAATTGACAAGCAATTAGTCCAAGAAACCTATCTATACAACAACAAAGCCTTATCCACCGGGTGTGGTTGTCTACATGGATTAGACGATGCCATAATTCCCTATCATGAATTAAGTTTAAAGACAGGTTGTTTACCTCTAAATCTCCCTTAATTGTTCGACCTATAGTTTTTCTTGGCTTCCCTTTACCTAAGTTCTAACTATTGTACTGTTAAAGTATATGCGTGATATAGATAACTAGCTGTATTTGTACTTTGTATAGCAATCTGTATTTGTATTTTGTATTCTGAAATGTTTTGTATTCAGAAGTGTTTCAGTTAAGTATGTTAGATCTAAACCTGTTACTGTCCAGCTGTCAATTGTAACAGCTTGTAACTAACTAATCATTTTCTCAGATTCCAAATTCTCTCAAACTTTCTCTCTAGTCTCTATCACTTTCTCGCATTTTCTCAGTCAAACATGTACTATCCTCTATCTGGTCGGCCCTCCTTACTGGTGCTTTCATGGGTCTTCTCTACATATGTCTAAACCAAGGCGAGAATCTACCATCTTTTCTATGATTGAAGCTACCCCAATTTTCTGTCTAATAATTATATTCCAAATCCTATCTTGTCTCATATGACCACTCATCTATCTTAACACTCTCCTCTCTTTCACACTAAGTTGAATTTCTTGTTGGTTTTTGCCTCTTCACCACCCAACGTTCAGTTCCATAAAACATAGCAAATCGTGGCTAGGGTGCAATTTGAAAAATGAAAAATATTTTGTTTTTAGTGGAGTTGCCACCAATTTTATTTGATCTGGGAAAAATTTGAAAACCTATCCATATGAATTGGTCTGCGAAAATGGTGCCAAGTATGGTACACAAGCTGAGTTTTGGTGTACCCATTCATGAGGAAATTGACCTTCAGGTGTAGGTTTCCCCTGGTTAGTAAAATGTTTTTAGGAAGCCTTTTAAAAAATTTGTAATACAGTCCATTGATTTAAATAATGGTTTAGGGTTTCCTAAATCCATTTGAATCTTGCACCGCAGCAGAGTTTCCATTTCCTTTGTCGAACTATCATACAGTGAGTGGAAGATGAGGTTTGTTGTGCCCGTTGTGAGGTTTTGAAGTTGCAGCAAACCTCTATTAGGTGAGAGGGGTACAGGCATTTTATCAAACCTCATTTCCATCGTTGACACTACCTCCTATACTCTTGCATTTGCCACTAGTGCCCAAAAATTTTGAAAGATATGATTCACTAAATGAAAAAAACTTTGATATCAGTAATGAGATATGGTGCACCATCCATGCTCACTTTCATGAAGGTTGCTGCCATTGGCAACAAAAGCTCTTCTTGCACTGTTCTTCTGTGAGTTTTCTTTGGAATAAGCTGTTTGAGATTTTTAGAGAGTGTTGGTCTTCATTTTGGATTTGCATCAGTTTCTTGTTATTAAGTTTTAGAGGGTTCGTCTCTTGTGGCAGTTCTGTCTTCGCTGTTCTCTAATGTTTATGGCTGGAATGGAATGCTGAGTATTCAAGGTCACTTTTTCAATTGTAGGCTTGATTTGGGAAGGGGTAATTTACTTATGTTTTAGCCTCCCTGTGGGGTTCTGCTCACGGTGTCTTTAGAGGAGTCTCTTTATTAGGCATGTGGAGAGATTGGCACTCTTTGTTACTTGACTCAATCTTTCAGGTTTTAGTTATTTTGCTGTCTTTTGTGAGGGTGTTTGATCTCTTTCTTTGTACTCTTTCCTTCTTTTTTTTTTCTGTCAAAAAGAAAACTCAACACATGGTAAGGTAGGCATGTGCACTGTCTATGTATCAAGCCCAAAGGACTTTTGCATAAGGGGTGTATTAGATATAAAACTAAAACCATTCATGTCCTTCACTTAACAACTCAAGCTTTTAGAGCTGGTTCTTGATAATAACAACTTGTTTCTTACTTTTCCAAGATACTAAGTTGCCTTTGATAAGAACATAATATCTGTATTACTATCTATACGTATAACAACTAACAACTATCCAAGGGAGAATTGACCTAATTTTTCTTTTGTAAAGCCAATGACCTGAGTATGCCATTTGTATTCATACCGAAGTCCTTGGCTATGACATGGAACTTATATAAATTGACTATCACATGACTATCATATTTGAGTTGCAACTTGCAACATCCAAATGATTATCACATGGAACTTGTAGAAATTGATTCACCACATAACAAATCGCACTGGATTTGTTATTTTGTTTGGTAATAGGGGATACCTATGGTTTACACAAAAAAAAAGGGTTGTAGAGAAATCTTACATTATTGTGAATCAGACAATGAGTATCATTTTACTCTAGAGTTCTTATAAGTAAATAATGTAGTGCAGAAGTACAAGCATTTGATTTTCACAATAAAGGTTAACTGCTTATCATGTTTCAAAGCTGTCCTAGAAATTAGAGAATACATATAAACAGAAGCCAAACTGATTTTCTGTTTTACACGAACATATTTTAACAACTGAAGCGACCTCAATATTTGTTCATCCAAAATAGTGCTTTCATTATCAAAGATCATCTGCACAATTAATGACCAAATAATATAGTGTAGATTTTGGGTGTATATCTGTGTAGGCAAGAGTTAGTAATCATTTGCTAACTGTTTCTTTTAACTTATAGGATTATGTGGGAAACAAGCGGTTGGAGTTATCTGGCCAGTTGATATCTCTTCTTTTTGAGGTATTTTCTTGTTTAATTTGATGCACATCTAACTTTTGTAGATATACTTTGCACATTTTTCATTGCATTAATCGTAATTCTTCTTTCTCCTGTAGGATCTTTTTAAGACGATGACAACGGAAGTTAAGAATTTGACAGACAAAATGTTGGATAAGCCGGATAAGGCTAAGAAGTTTGACATCTCTCATGTAAGCTCTCTTTAATATTTACAATCAAACGTCATGGGAATGGAATGAAAGCTTTCTTAAATCAAATCCAATCTTGCTAAAGCTGTCTTCATGTCCCTGGCTGGTTACTCTTTGAGTTCCTTTTATACAATTCTCTTTCTATTTCATTCTCTTATTTATTTTGGACTTGTCGGTCCAAGTGGGTTCCTATTTTTTTTATTTGTTTATTTCTATTTTGCATGAGTTTATCCCTTTGTGTCTTGTTAAAATTGTTCCTAGTCCAAAAACCAGAAGTTGGTGAAAATTCTGTTCCATAACATTTATCATCTACATATTACAATCTGTATTAAATATAAATATATGTTAGTGATAGCTGATCAATTTCATTTGTTTGTAATATCCTTCTGTTATTTGCTGCTGCCAGGCGCGTGGTTGTAGACCCATGTGGTCAGTTAGAATTAGATTGTGTATCAGATTTAGATTCTGAATTAGATTAGATTCTGAGTTAGTTATAAAGCTGACTCAGCAATCTGTTATAGCACTATTAGTCTATCCAGGGAGTGTATAAATACCTCTCAGCTCTTGTATTCAAAACATGAAGAAAATCTCAAAAATCAAATATTAGAATTTCTCTCTCTTTCCTTTTTCGCATTCCCTTTCTATATTGTTAGATTGTTATTGTTAGTGTATCATATGGTAGATGAGCTTGGGCCTATCACTATGTATATTTGTAAATACACTGATGTGTATATATATTATTTTCCGCTGTGTATTCTAAATACACGGATTCTATCATATGTCTGTCGTTTTCTCTTCATCTCAACATGGTATCTAGAGCCTAACGAGAGATAACCCTAGTCCGTGCCTTCCAAGTGGACCCACTGTCCATTGGTGTCGAATTTTTTTCCGGAAACCGTGTCTCATTCCGGTTTCCGGTCTGCCCGTGTTGCTGTGTTATTTTTCCGGCATTTTTCCCTCTTTTCCGCCGCCGCCTCCCGCCGTGAACCCTACCGGAGCCACCACCATCGGACCTGCGTCGTTAATCCGAGTCCAACGTCGCCGGCATCGTGTCCATCGGAACAAAGACGCGCTCTCACGCGCCGTTTCTTCACCGGTGCGTTTCTCCTCCGTCAGCTGCCATCAGCCGCGCGTGGAGGCGCGTCCAGCCGCCTTTCCAGCCGCCCTTGCCTCCGCCAGACTCGCCTCGGTGTCCTCTATCCCGATCTGGTCTTTGTTTGAGTTTCAGGTCTGGTACTCGTAGCTTCTTCCTTTTTTGGACGTTTTTTCTCTCTCCTGTGGCTGTTTCTCTCTCCTACATTTGACCCATGGCTACTCCTGCTACAACTAAGTCTGATGTTGATGCCACTTCCTCTGATCATCCGGTACCATCGGCTATCTTCAACGACTTCCTTAA
Organism: Sesbania bispinosa; assembly: GCA_026901365.1. Lineage (NCBI taxonomy): Eukaryota > Viridiplantae > Streptophyta > Magnoliopsida > Fabales > Fabaceae > Sesbania > Sesbania bispinosa. Next base: position 199,442 of record QLOH01000559.1, read on the forward strand.
ATGGTATGAGGATCGTTAGGCCTCCGGTTCCGCTGCTTCTGTTGCGCACACGGGTAATTCCTTTGCTGGTCTCACTCACTCCACCTCCCTTGGCCCTTGGGTTCTTGATTCTGGTGCCACCGATCATATTACTTGTAATAAATCCCTTTTCTCTACCCTTTCCACTTCTGGTCACTTACCGTCTGTGACTTTGGCTAATGGCTCCCAGGCCCCATCCCATGGTGTTGGTATTGTCCAACCTCTTCCTTCTCTCTCCATTGATAATGTCCTTTATGTCCATGGGTCTCCATTTAACTTATTATCCATTAGCTGTCTCACTCGTTCTCTTGATTGTGTCATTTCTTTTACTAGACTCTGTTTTCTTACCGGACCGGAGTTCGGGACGGATGATTGCCGCTGAATGTGAGTTTCATGGCCTTTGTCAGCTTCGTACTTCTGCTCATGCTGGCTCGGTGGTGGATTCTCCCCTTCTCATCCATGCTCAGTTGGGTCACCCTAGCCTTGCCAAGCTACAACAACTAGCACCGAGTCTGTCTGAGTTGTCAACTTTGTCGTGTGAGTCATGTCAATTAGGAAAACATAGTCGTAGTCCATTTCCTAGGAGTGTCAATAACAGAGCTTCGTCTCCTTTTGCTTTAGTTTACTCTGATATTTGGGGTCCAAGTCGTATTCGGTCTACTTTAGGGTTTCAGTATTTTGTTACTTCCATTGATGATTATTCTCGATGTACCTGGTTGTTTTTAATGAAAAATCGTTCTGAGTTGTTTTCCATATTTCAATCCTTTTATAATGAAGTCAAAAATCAATTTGGTGTTTCTATCCGTGCTCTCCGCAGTGATAATGCTCGTGAGTATCTCTCCCATTCTTTTCAAACATTTATGGCTTCCCATGGTATTCTTCATCAGACCTCTTGTGCATATGCCCCACAACAAAATGGGGTTGCAGAGCGCAAGAATAGACATCTCATTGAAACAACTCGAACCCTTTTACTTCATGGTCATGTTCCTCAACAATTTTGGGGTGATGCTGTTCTCACTGCGTGCTATCTAATCAATCGCATGCCCTCTTCTGTCCTAAACAACCAGGTCCCTAACTCTATATTGTTCCCTCATCAGCCTCTCCACCCCTTACCTCCTAGAGTCTTCGGGTCTACGTGCTTTGTTCACAATCTTAGTCCTGGTCTTGATAAATTGTCCGCTAAGTCTCTTAAGTGTGTCTTTTTAGGCTTCCCTCGGTCTCAGAGAGGGTATAAGTGTTTCTCACCCTCTCTTCGTAGATATCTCATTTCAGCTGATGTCACGTTCTTTGAGTCTTCTCTCTACTTTGAGTCTAATTCCTTAACCTCTGGGTCTGACTTAGTATCCACCACCACCCCTTTTGTCTTTGATCCCTCAGACATGCCCATTGTGCAGGGAGCTCCACCACCTCAGCCACCTCTACAGGTTTATCATCGCCGGCAACATCCACGCCTTCCAGACGGGCAGCCTATTGACTCTCCTCCGAAGCCAATTCCTCCGTCCCCTCCGGTCCCACCTCCTCCGGCCCCTTCGGCCCCACCTCCTGAGTCTGATCTCCCTATTACACTTCGTAAAGGTATATGCTCCACTCGTAATCCTTCCCCTCATTATGTCACTCTGAGCTTTTGGAGGTTATCCCAATCCCATTATACTTGTCTCTCTTCCATTTCCTCTGTGTCTATTCCTAAAACTGCAGGTGATGCCTTAGCTCACCCTGGTTGGAGACAAGCTATGATTGATGAGATGTGTGCTCTTCAGAATAGTGGTACTTGGGATCTCGTTCCTATGCCTCCTAGGAAATCTCTTGTTGGTTGTCGGTGGATCTTCACGGTGAAAGTTGGCCCTGATGGCACAATTGATCGTCTCAAAGCTCGATTAGTAGCCAAAGGTTATACTCAGATATTCGGGTTAGACTATGGTGACACTTTTTCTCTCGTCGCCAAGATGACTTCTGTCGGGTTATTTTTAGCCATGGCTGCCATTTGTCGTTGGCCCCTCCATCAGTTAGATGTCAAAAATGCCTTCCTTCATGGTGACCTGTTGGAGGAAGTTTATATGGAGCAACCTCCTGGTTTTGTTGCTCAGGGGATTGGTGTGTCGTGTCCGCAAGTCTTTATACGGTCTTAAGCAGTCTCCCAGGGCTTGGTTTGGTAGATTCAGTACAGTAGTCCAGCAGTTTGGTATGACTCGGAGTGAGGCTGACCATTCTGTGTTTTATTGCCATTCAGCTGCTGGGTGTATCTACTTGGTAGTGTATGTTGATAACATTGTCATTACAGGTAGTGATCACCATGGCATTTCAGGGGCTTGGTTTGGTAGATTCAGTACAGTAGTCCAGCAGTTTGGTATGACTCGGAGTGAGGCTGACCATTCTGTGTTTTATCGCCATTCAGCTGCTGGGTGTATCTACTTGGTAGTGTATGTTGATAACATTGTCATTACAGGTAGTGATCACCATGGCATTTCACCGATAAAACAGCACCTTTGTCATCATTTTTTCAGACTAAAGACCTTGGCAGACTGATATACTTCTTCGGGATTGAGGTAGCACAATCCAAGAATGGAATTGTAATTTCTTAGAGAAAGTATGCATTGGATATTTTAGAGGAGACTGGGCTAATGAATTCCAAGTCCGTTGACACACCTATGGATCCAAATGCTAAACTTCTACCAGGTCAGGGGGAGCCACTATTAGATACTGAGACATACAGGAGACTGGTTGGAAAACTGAACTACCTCACTATCACTCGTCCAGACATCTCTTTTGCAGTTAGTGTGGTAAATCAGTTTCTTAATTCTCCTTGTGCAGGTCATTGGGATTCTAAAATATATTAAAGGAGCCCCAAGAAAAGGTTTGTTATATGAAGACAATAAACATACTCGAGTTGTGGGATACTCAGATGCAGATTGGGCAGGTTCTCCCACTGATAGGAGATCCACTTCTGGATATTGTGTCTTTATTGGTGACAACTTGATTTCTTGGAAAAGCAAGAAGCAAAATGTGGTGGCGAGATCTACTGCAGAAGCATAGTATAGAGCTATGGCTTCAGCTACTTGTGAGCTTATTTGGCTCAAACAGTTACTTGAAGAACTGAGATTTGGGGAGGTTACACAAATGTCTCTCATTTGTGATAACCAAGCTGCCCTTCACATTGCCTCTAATCTAGTATTCCATGAGAGGACCAAACATATTGAGATAGATTGCCATTTCATCAAGGAAAAGATTTTATCTGGAGACATTACTACTCAGTTTGTTAATTCCAATGATCAGTTGGCAGATGTCTTCACCAAGTCATTGAGGGGTCCTAGGATTGATTATATATGTAACAAGCTTGGTGCATATGATTTATATGCTCCAGCTTGAGGGGGGGTGTTAGATTGTTATTGTTAGTGTATCATATGGTAGATATGGGCTTGGGCTTATCACTATGTATATTTGTAAATACACTTATGTGTATATATATTATTTTCCGCTGTGTATTCTAAACACACGGATTCTATCATATGTCTCTCGTTTTCTCTTCATCTCAACATATATGCATTTCTAACATGGTATCAAGAGCTTGATCCATGGCTTCCGCTCTTGAAAACCCGTTCTCAGAAGGAGGCGCTCGACCTGAGGCGGGCTCTGCAACATCCTTTTCTTATCAAATCTCAGTAAAACTGGACGCGAACAATTTTCTGCAATGGAGGCAGCAAGTAGAAGGTGTTATACGTGGCCATAAACTTCACCGTTTTGTCACAAATCCAATCATTCCTCTGAGATATCTTTCAGAATCTGATAGAGATCTTAGCATCGAAAATCCTGCATATACAGAGTGGGATCAACAGGATTCACTCCTCTGCACCTGGCTTCTGTCAACAATTTCTGATTCTCTTCTCTCTAAGGTTGTGGTTTGCCGTCACTCTTGGCAAGTGTGGGAGGAGATTCACAAATTTTTTGATAATCGAGTTAAAAATCGTTCCAGGAAGCTCCGTTCTGAACCTCGTTCCATGATTCCATCACCAAAGGAGATCGAAGCATTTCCAAATTCTTTGCTCGAATCTCGAGCCATTTCTAATGCCCTCTTATCCATTGGAGATCCAGTTCCCTACCGTGACTAGTTTGAAATTATTCTTGAAGCACTACCGGAAGAATATGATTCAGTGGTTGATGTTGTTAATAACAAAGGAGAACTTTGTCCTATGGATGAACTTAAGTCTTTACTCCTATCTCGTGAGTTGCGGATAGAGAAGAACAAGAAGAATGTGTTGAATGATGTTCTTACTGTCAACCTCACCCAAACTAAGGCTACAGAAAATCCTCCTCCACCATCTGATTCTACTGATCACGATTCTGCACCTTCCTTCAACCCTCATGCTTCCTTTCATCACTTCTCTGGCAGAGGGAACCATAATTACTGAGGTAGTGGCTGTTTTGGTAGCTCCAGAGGTCGTGGTAGAAGAGGAGGAGGTCGTTTTTACAACATGCAATGTCAAATCCGTTACAAGATGGGCCATGATGCTAGTATCTGCTACTACAGAAACTCTAGTCCGGATATGGGACCTGTTTCAAATCCTTCTAAGCAGTGGTTTCAGGGTAGCTGGTCTAAGTATTCTCACCCTATGTATTTTGCTCCCTCCGTCCCATCTCACTATCCCACTGCTCCTGCATCAATCACTGGTTCTTCCCATCAGTTTCAACCACCTTCTGGGACTCCCAGACCTGTGCGCCCACAAGCCTTTGTCACAGGTTCTGACTCAACCTCATGCACTTTGAACTGGTATCCAGACTCTGGAGCTTCTCACCATGTCACTGCTGATGGTGAAGCCTTCCAAGATAGCATCCCACTGCTAGGTTCTGATCAAGTTTTTGTAGGAAATGTGCAAGGTTTGTCAATTACTGCTATTGGTTCTACCTCTTTTTCTTCACCCTATAACTCACACAAACGTCTCACACTTAATAACCTCCTACTCATCCCCTCCATTACTAAAAACCTAGTTAGTGTTAGCAAATTTGCTAAAGATAATGCAATTTTCTTTGAGTTTCACCCTTCCTTTTGTGTTGTCAAATCTCAGGCCACTTCTGAACCTCTTCTCTTGGGTACACTTGGCAACGATTACTTGTCCCCACACTCATCACCAAAATGGCTCAGTTGAACGCAAACATCGTCACATTGTTGAAACTGGTCTTACTCTCTTGGCTCAATCAAATTTACCCTTCAAATTCTGGGATCATGCCTTTCTAACAGCTACCTACCTCATCAACAGATTGCCTACCTCTGTTCTTCACCTCAAGTCTCCTTACTTTGTCCTTTTTGGCCGTGTTCTTCATCTCAAGTCTTTGGCTTTGCGTGTTTCCCCTTCCTACGGGCTTACACCTCTCAAATTGTCCTTTCACTCTAAGGAATGTATCTTTTTGGGCTACTCCTCTGATCACAAAGGCTACAAGTGTCTTGGATCTGATGGCAGAATATTCATTTCTAAAGATGTTCTCTTTAGTGAGCACCGTTTCACATATACATCTTCCTTTTTTCTTTCTACTTCTGCCTCGGTACCCAATTCTGTCCCTCTTCCTACTTCCCAAATTCCACTTTTATCTACAACATCCTTTTCTACCACTACACCAGGTTCAACCTCTTCCTCATCATCTCCTAATTCCACTCCCAGCACATCCTCCTCACCTCCTTCCACTCCCACCACATCCTCCTTATCACCCACTTCCACTCACAACTCAACCTTATCCAACCCTCAACCTCTTTCCCACAATTCACCTCACCTTTCACACTGTCCAACCTCTCATTTATCCCAGCCTTCAAACACTCATCCTATGATCACTCGATCCAAAGCAGGCATTGTCAAACCACGGTTAAATCCTACACTCCTTCTCACTCACTTGGAACCTGCATCTTATAAACAAGCTTTGCAAGATCCTAAATGGTTTTCTGCTATGCAAGATGAATATACTTACTGCACTTATGCAAAATGGGACATGGACCTTAGTCCCTCTTCCTGCAGATAGGCAGGCCATTGGCTGTAAGTGGGTATTCGGGATTAAGGAGAATCCTGATGGTTTTGTTAACAAGTACAAGGCGCGGCTGGTTGCAAAAGGCTTTCACCAACAACCAGGTTTTGACTATACTGAGACCTTCTCACCTGTGGTAAAGCCTGTCACAGTTCGGACTATTCTCACTTTAGCTATTTCCAGGGGCTGGCCGCTTCAACAGATTGATATTAACAATGCTTTCCTCAATGGCATTTGGGAGGAAGAGGTTTATATGGTTCAACCTCCAGGTTTTGAGTCTTCAGACAGACACCTTGTTTGTAAACTTCATAAAGCCCTCTATGGCCCCAAACAGGCCCCTCGAGCATGGTTTGAGAGACTTGCTTCCACTCTTGTCAAACCTGGTTTTATTTCCAGCAAGTGTGACCCTTCTTTGTTCATCCATCACTCCTCTACTCACTGCATCTACATCCTTTCATTTCTAACAATATATTGTTACTGGAGACAAAGGCAAGAGGTATTTGTGGGTGCTTTAGCACCGATGATGTTGACAAACAGTCAATATCTAAATGGAATGAAACTAGTATTTAACCCATACGACGCACGGGCTATATATTCCTTTTCATAATAACTTTTACATAGCATCAATAATTTATAGCAGTATTAATACATGAATTACTGATTGAGAAACTGAACCATTGAATATTAAAATAATCAAATTATTAAAATTATATAAAGAACAAAATTGATAATCGGTGAACTTGAACTAAAATAGGGTTTCAGCCATTTGTTTAAATAAAAATTACAATTAAAAAAATAATATTTAATCATGTCATTGATAGATAGAGAAAATAAGAAAGATAATTCAAAAAGTAAAAAAAAAAGGAACAAAATGAATATATAGCTTATTAACCCTCAACTTTAGTGTGTATAAATAATAAAAAATAATAAATTACAAAGTTTAATTACTTTACAAGTTACTTTTTAAAAGTAATTAATAAGTATGATTTGTTAAAACTTCATTTTTTTAATCAAATTACGTGTCCCTCAGCAGCCAACCAAATTACATTTATTAAAATTTAATTTCATAGTAGATACTACTCTGGACTCGAATATATGCAAAAAAGAAACTAACTCACGCTTATTAAGAATGTTAGTTAACGTCATTAAATTTTCTTAACGTGATTTAAAAATGGATTGTATTCTCTAAATTTCCCTTCATGGGAGACTTCAATTTTATTGAAACTTGTTCCAAAGGAAATACTCTCTACATAGCTCATTAAATAGGGTCATTGGAAAATAAAATATGAGTTTAAATAAAGGGTATTTTGGTACGAGATCATTTAATAGGGTAAAATTAGTTGAGTTTTGCTTATATTTTGGACCACCATATGTGAAATTTTTTTTGCTTATATCTGAGTCCGGAGGGTGTATTAAATTCTGAAAATCTTGATCAAACATCCTTAAACACTATTGCATACTTTTTGAGATAAGGAAATTCTAAAATCCCAAGTTCCAAACCATAAATATTTGGACTTTGGATTATAATTTGCTCACTTTAAACTCCAATTTAAATCATTAAATATACAAATCAGTTTTTTGACAAAATTATGGCTAAATTTTATTTGCATACATGACTTTGATTTTCAAACCATAATTTGTGTAAAAGCTGAAAAGAAATAGATTGCTGTGTCAAACCATGGCCAAACTACGGATTGTGGACTGCAATAAGTTAACCATTCTATCAAAAGTTAATAAATAATGGGGTGATTGCTTTGTAGGGAATATCCAAAGTGGAGATGTCACTGGAAATTTATTTATTCATGTTATACTCAGTGTCACCAATGTGAAATCTTTTAAGTGGTTTGTTTGTACACCTGAAAGACACACTTTGCTATTTCATTTTATGTTTGTTCAGAATTGTTGCTGCTGGGTTTGTTCATCCAACACGATCTTAGTATTTATGGATTTCTATTCACCTTTTTTCTTTGGGTGTGTTTATAGCTTCTTGGTCGAGATATTATCACTAATGGTTTGGAAAGGACTCTCTCCACTGGTAATTTTGAGGTTAAAAGATTCAAGATGGAAAGAAAAGGAATGACACAGGTTGTGTTTTGTTTCCCTTTCTTATATGTCCTTCCTACCTCCTGATATTTATTACAACAAAATGACTTTGTCTGGCTCAAGTACTAAGTGGCCCGAGGGCTTGGAATGACCTATTACTCAAGACGTTTCCTCTGATGAAAATTTTCCATTCACAGGTACTACAGAGATTATCATTTATAAGTGCTTTGGGTCAAATGACAAGAGTCTCACCACAGTTTGAGAAGTCCAGGAAAGTAAGTGGACCTAGAGCTTTGCAGCCTAGCCAGGTGAGTTGCAATCCAGTTGGGAACCTTTTTGCAGATCACACTTAAGTTGGATTGGTTTTGGATAGAACACAATGACATCGGTTGTAGTTGTTTTTCTTAGCCTTTTAATTCTAAATTTACAAAATCATATTTTTTATACCTTTTCTAATTTCTTCAATTTGATATAGTGGGGCATGCTTTGTCCCTGTGATACGCCTGAAGGTGAAGCTTGTGGACTAGTAAAGAACCTGGCTTTGATGACTCATGTTACAACTGATGAAGAGGAGGGCCCCCTAATTTCTCTGGTACGTTTCGTGTGATATTACTGGATCATGAAATTATCCTTTATTGTTTATTACTTATTTGTATGACCGATTAACTGTGATGAGCTACTACAGACTTGTAATGATTTGTGGGCACAAACATTAATTGAACATATAAGGGACAGAAATAATTTATGAGAGGGCATTATGGCATCGATTGATCCATGCAGTCGACTCCACTTAGTGAGAAAGGACTACTGTTGTTTTTTATTAGGATGGTTATTTTATGAACTATATATTTTTAACAACTTGTGTAATGCATGGGATAATATTTTTATTTTGTTGCTACTTCGATAACTCAAAAAAATATCAAGTGTAAAAGATGATGTGTTTTAAAATTTAAACAAAAACATCCAAAAGATAAGAAGACTATCATAAGAAAATTATCTAAGTGTTTCTTAACATGTTTTAATTTTTTTTTTTAAAAAAAATCCAAAGAATAAGGAGTTTCAAGGCATGTAGATAACATTAGATAAGGATAAATTCAAACTTTTTATAATAATAAGAAACTTTCCAAATTTTATAATTATAATTTTTTAAAATAAAATAACAAAACCACGTGGATTAATGTGGGAGCTTCATTGGTCGGAAAGTGAATGTGGGAGTTTCGTTGAGACTTAGATTTAATATATAGGACTAGATTAGGACTTGGATTGAAACTCTTGATCACTTGGTTGTAAAGGTTCTGATGCTAAATCAATAACCATTTCGACTGACCTAAAAATATATGCTGTTAGGAGAAGGCTGCCTGAACAATATTTTTGTTTGGGGTCATACAAGTTCAGTTTCAATGTGTATTGTATGATATAGATGTAAGATACAAGAGGTTGCCATGTACATTTTTGTTAATTGTAGGTGTTTTACATTTTATCATATTATATTATTTCTGTGACAGTGCTATTCATTGGGTGTTGAAGATATAGAACACCTCTCTGGAGAAGAGCTTCATACACCTGATTCCTTTCTTGTCATTTTTAATGGTTTGATCCTTGGCAAGCACAGGAGGCCACAGGTATTTGTCTGTCTTTTATCAAATGTATAATTAACATTCACATAAATATGCATTCATGATTGTATTCTCATTTGTTGCAAACCTTAACATTGTTTTTATTCAAGCGTTTTACTACTGGAATGAGGAAGTTGCGGAGAGCTGGTAAAATTGGCGAGTTTGTGAGCATCTATGTCAATGAAAAGCAGGTGAATAGTCTGTATCAGTTGATTTGTTCTCTGTTATTTCCCATTGTTTCCACTATTTTTATTTTTCCTAGTTCAATTATTCTTTTTGGTTGTTAAATTCTTATTTGGTTCAAGTTTTAATTTGTGTTTTGTATTTATAGATATGATAATAGTCTTTTGAGTTTTCATTTTTGTGTTAATTGTTTGTATTTAATCTTTTGCTTAAAAAAGGAGTAAATATCAAGAACATACTATTTGGCTCTAGTTTTATGGTTTTCATTTGCTAGGAGCTACATTTTTCTCTAAATCTATACTTTGATTTCCATTCAAATATTGTACTTCTGCAACCGTTTTAATATTAAAAGGGTGTGATTGAAAGCTGGTATTAATGGACAAAGACATGTTTCCAGTGTTGTGTCTACTTAGCTTCTGATGGTGGTAGAGTTTGCCGCCCTCTTGTCATTGCTGACAAGGGAGTATCAAGAGTCAAAGAGCATCATATGAAAGAGTTAAGGGTAAGTGTATCATATGCTATTATGTTGAAAATAAAGTTAATTTTTTATGAGAGTTCACCTTTCATGCTCTTTAGGATGGAGTGCGCATGTTTGATGATTTTTTACGAGATGGCTTGATTGAGTATCTTGATGTCAATGAGGAAAACAATGCTTTGGTTTGTTCCGCCTAATTACTTCTAGCTTCTTTTACTTTGAAATCTTATTCTTGAAAAGCAATAACCTCAATTGCCTATTTTCTTTGTTGTAGATTGCTTTATATGAAGGAGATGCAACATCAGAAACTACTCATATTGAGATTGAGCCTTTCACCATCTTAGGAGTTTGTGCGGGGTTAATTCCATATCCTCATCATAATCAGTCACCAAGAAACACTTATCAGGTTTTCTCCCTCCCTTCCTCCATTCCCTCTATGTATATGGTCGTTACCTGAGATATAGCACATGTATGAACCAAAGGTGTTCCTCTTCTAGCCCTTAAATACATTTCTTTTGCTCATTGTAGTGTGCAATGGGGAAGCAAGCTATGGGAAATATAGCATATAACCAGGTAAGTAACATTACGTGGCTTGAATTCAATTATTGCATGAAGTTTAGACCTGATAATTTATTTTCATTTTTTCTAAAATAATTCATTAAAATTTAGATTCCCTTTTTAATGAGTCAATTTTTAATAGTTTGACTCCTTAGTGTATGCATGCAAGTAGATACAAACATATAAATTCATGTTGGAGAATATTTTCTTTAAAATAGACCTAAATCACATGTAGCTATATGATTCATGTAGACAACCCTTTTTAGTGGAAAAAGGCTTTGGTTCTTTTAAAATATACCTAAATCACGTGTATAAATCATATACTTTTCCTTGTATTTCTTTTTGTTGAAATGTGACTGTCTCAGTTTCCTATTAAGCATGGACTCTTTTGGAAACAATATGCAGCTAGAATTATGATCGAGTTGCTGTAATTGTCAAGTGGGGGCTTTTATGTTATCATGAACTATATAGCCTAAAAGCTTAAGCTATTAAATTCGATGCCCATAAATGGTTTTTATCCTACTTGTCCCCGCATCTAAAGTTATTTGTGCTTGACAATATGACAGCATATGTCCATTGGTACTGTGTTAAAAATATATTTTGGTTATTGTGAGAATGGATATGATGAGGTTTGCGTTGTCGCCAGCCTCTTGACTATAGAGGTTTTGTGCCATGTCAAGCAGGTAATTAACTCTAAAGCTTTTGCAGTTAGGGACAGGCTTAGAAATGAGTTTTATGCCTAAAATAAATATTTGACATGAGGGCTGAGGGCTTGGTACTTTTTCTTCTATTGTTGCATATTATTAGAAAACTTAGGGTTCATACTTCATAGAATTGAGAGTAGAGAGAAAACTAGAGAGAAGATATAAGTGTTTTGTAGAATGATTGTATTGCATTCTGTGAAGTACAACAGAGAGATTTATATACAATATGGAAGCTTGTGCTACAAGCTTGAGGAAACAGAATCTCCTAACTGATAACAGCGCACAGTAGGCTGTAGGCTACAGTTAGCAGCGCACAGTATGCTACAATTACATTCACTAACATTCCCCCCTCAAACTCAGGGTGGTTTGCACAAAGTGAACTTGTCAAAGACCCTGAGTTTGTCCCTTAGAAACTGAAAACGCAGAGGAGAAAGGGCCTTGGTGAGGATGTCAGCATATTGGAGATCTCCAGGAACATGAGAAACTATGAGGCTTTTGTTGAGAACCTTTTCACGAACAAAGAAGATGTCTAGTTCCATGTGTTTAGTGCGAGCATGAAGAACTGGATATTGAGAGAGAGCCACAGTACTCTAATTATCACAGTAGAATGTAGGTGTCTTAAACTGAACTTTGAGCTCTTTAAGGAGAGACTCTAGCCACAATATTTCAGCAGAAGTAGAGGCTAAGCTGCGGTACTCAGCTTCAGTACTAGAGCGAGCAACAAGGGTTTGTTTCTTGGACCACCAAGAGATGAGATTAGGACCCAAAAATATGCAGGAACCTGAGGTAGATTTTTTGTCATCCTTATCAGATGCCCAATCTGCATCTGAAAAGGCAATGATAGGAATAGGACTGGTTGTAGCAGGCTGCAGAAGAAGACCATGATGTAGAGTTCCTTTAAGATAACGAAAAATTCGTTTAACTGCCTTCCAATGTTCCTCTAGGGGCTGAGACATGAATTGACACACTTTGTTGACTGAAAAACTGATTTCAGGCTGTGTAATAGTTGCATACTGTAGAGCACCCACAATTGACCTGTAAAGAGTAGGATCTGAAACATGATCAACACCAAATTTAGTGAGCTTGAGGTTGGAAACCATGGGGGTAGAAATGCCTTTAGCATCCAGCATATTAGATTTTATAAGGAGATATTTGATGTACTTGGACTATGAAAGATGTAGAGAGCCATTGGATAGATGCTAAACCTCTATTCCCAGAAAGTAGTCAAGAGTACCAAGCTCTTTGAGAGCAAATACAGAATTAAGAGACTTGATGAGCTACTGGATGTAGGGGAGAGAATTGCCTTTGATAATAATATCATCCACATACACCAATATATAAATGCAGTAGGAAGAGGAATGATAAATAAATAAGGATCACACTTGCTGGCCAGAAAGCGGAATTTAAGAAGAGCAGACAAGGTTTCTGTCTTGAGCCTCAAACCCTGGAGGCTGAACAATGTAAACTTCTTCTTCCCGAATGCCATTAAGGAAGGCATTGTTGACATCAATCTGCTGGAGTGGCCACCCTTTTGTCTCAGCCAAGTTGAGAACTGTGTGAACAGTTACTGGCTTAACCACTGATGAGAATGTCTCTGTATAGTCAAAACCTGGCTGTTGGTGAAATCCCTTGATAACTAACCGGGCTTTATACTTGTTAGTAGAACCATAAGGATTTTCTTTAACTCGAAAAACCCACTTACAGCCAATAGCTTGGCGATGAGAGGGAAGAGGCAATAAGGACCATGTACCATTCCGAATCAAGGCATCATATTCAGCCTTCATAGCTGCAAGCCATTTGGGATCTTTTAGAGCTTGTGTGTGAGTGGATAGTTCCAAGTGAGTCAGAAGAAGAGTGGGATTTAGCCTTGGTTTGACAATGCCTGCCTTGGCCCTAGTAGTCATAGGATGAGTGTTTGATGGGTTTATGAGAGGAAGTGGTGTTGGTGTATGAGAAGGGTGAGAGGAAGTAATGGGTGTAGGTTGAGAAGGGAGCATAGGTGCTGGAGAAATAGTGTGGGAATGTGTAGGGCCTGGAGAAGGAGATAAAGGACAGTAGGTGTAGGGAGTAAAGGTGCAGTGGGAGCTGTAGGTGCAGTAGGAGCTGTAGGAGCTGTAGGTGCAGTAGGAGCTGTAGGTGGAGTTATAGGTGCTGAGGAAGTACCTGGTTGAGTGTAAGAAGAAGATGCTTTGGACACTGTTGGAATTATGGAGGAGAGGAAACAGTGGGAAACAACTCAGAATAGGGAAAACGATGCTCATTGAAGATAACATCTTTGGAGATGTAGATTTTCCCATCATGGGAGAGACATTTATAACCTTTGTGATGATCAGAGTAGCCCAGAAAAATACACTCCCGTGAACGATAAGACATTTTAGTGGGATTATAAGCTCTTAGGAAAGGAAAACAAGCACACCCAAAAACTTTGAGGAATTTAAAATCAGGGGACTGATTGAACAACAGCTGAAAAGGTGATTTAAAATGTAAGACAGCTGTAGGAAGTCTGTTTATGAGGTAGGTGGCTGTGAGGAAAGCATAATCCCAGAACTGAAAAGGAACTTTAGCTTGGGCTAAAAGAGTAAGACCAGTTTCAACTTTGTGGTGATGCTTTCTTTCAACTGTTCCATTTTGATGGTGTGTGTGAGGGCAAGTGATTCAATGGACAATGCCTAAGTCAGTAAAGAATTTAGATAAAGGTCTGAACTCCCCACCCCAATCGGTTTGGACCGATTTTAGTTTGGAATTTAATTGGAGCTCAACCATGGATTTGAATTGGAAAAAAATTTGGAAAGCATCAGATTTAGATTTTAAAGGATAAATCCAAGTATATTTTGTATAGGCATCAACACAAGTGAGGAAGTATTTGTGGCCGTGTGTGGAGGTAACTGGGGAAGGACCCCACAAATCACTAAAAATGAGCTCAAGTGGAGTTTTATAGACAGTAGAGGAAAGTTGAGAAGGAAGCCTGTGAGCTTTTCCCATATAGCAAGCTGAACAAAAATCAAGTGTGGATTTATTTGGTATAGCAACATTACAAGACTGAAGAGCAACCTTGAGTACCTCATGATGAGGGTGCCCTAATCTACAGTGCCAAACACTATACAAAGTAGAGCCAAAGTTACTATAGTCCTAGTTACAGAGTTATTTGAACAAGAAACTGTATTAGCAGAAGGTACAACAAAAAGTGATTGTTGCAGAGAGGGATCTGATCTTTGGAAGTCCAGCATATTGGGAAATGAATACAGCCCATCCTTGCCAACAGTGCCGCGAAGGAGAACCTTGGACGTATCCTGAGATTTAACAACACAAAAGGAAGGATGAAATTCAAAGAAAACAGAATTATCCTTAGCAAATTTGCTTACACTAACCAGGTTCTTTGTAATGGAAGGAACTAATAGGAGATTTTGTAGTGTGAGAGGTGTGTGAGGGTTATAAGGTGATGAAAAGGAAGTAGAAGCAATGGCAGTAATGGGCAAACCTTGACCATTTCCCATGACAATGTGATCTGACCCAAGCAAAGACATGCTCTCTGTGAAGACATCACTCTCTGTTGTAACGTTATGAGAAGCACCGGAATCAGGATACCAGTTCAGGTTGGTGGAAGTAGAGGCTTCTGTTCCAGCAACAAACACTTGTGGCCTGACACCTCGAGGAGCTGAAGTAGGAGGCATAAACTGTTGAGGAGAGGGCTGAAAATTGCAAGTTGGTGGTGGTGGATAACGAGGCTAAGAATACTGTGGCCAACCACCTCGAAGCCAAGGACGAGGATTAGGAGTATTAGGAGCAAAATCAGGTCCGGAATGACGATAGAAACAAATACTAGCATCATGATCAATTCTGAAGTAAATCTAGCACTGAACACTGTAGCGACCTCCTCCTCTGCCATGACGACCTCAACCCCTACCGGATCGACCTCCACATCCTCGAAAATAGTGACATTTGTTAGAGTAGTTCTGAAAAGATGAATTGGAGTCAAAAGTTGATGGTGCAGTTTGCTGGAGAGACTCAGCGGTGACCTAAGTAGATGGTGCAGTGGAAGCTTGAGTCAAAATCACAGATAAAGAATCATTGAGAGTAGTCTTCTTGTTTTTATCAATACGACGCTTCCTAGCCAGCAAAAGAGATTTGAGTTCATCCATTGGACAGATTTCTGACTTGCTATTTACAACATCAACAACAGAATCAAACTCTTCAGGAAGAGCTTCAAGAATTATTTCAAATTGATCCCGATATGGAACGGGATCTCCAATGGATAGAAGTGCATCAGAAATGGTGTGAATCCGCGCAAAGAATTCAGAAATTGTGCGATCTCCTTTAGTGATTGAACGAAGCTCAAATCTAAGTTGTCGAGATCTGTTTTTAACTTGAATATCAAAAAACTTATTAGATTTTGGACCTGGGCCTAACTCAACCCCAAAAGCTAGCTTGTAGGGTGAGGACTGCCCATGACTTATATACTTTAACTTAGCCTTATCACTAGGCAATGTGGGACTCTAACACACCCCCTCACGCCCAGGACTGGACATCTGGAGCGTGGACATCTATACGGGTGGCGGCCCAATGGACATCTGGAGCGTGGACATCTATATGGGTGGCGGCCCAATGACAACGGATCATCTAGGATAGGCTCTGATACCATATTAGATTTTGGACCTGGGCCTAACTCAACCCCAAAAGCTAGCTTGTAGGGTGAGGACTGCCCATGACTTATATACTTTAACTTAGCCTTATCACTAGGCAATGTGGGACTCTAACAAAACTTATGAACTTCATCCCAGACCTGCCAAGAATGACGACAGACGACAACTTTAGGAAGTAAAGAGTCAGATTTTTGAGAGAAGCCGTGTGCACAGAAGAGAGTCTTGCTGGTCCCATTCGGAATACTCTGGATTTTCAATTCCAGAGTCGCGATCTGCCTCGGAACGAAAACGAAAAGGAATTGACGGATTCACCAAGAAACGATGAAGCTTATGGCCACATATGACGCCCTCAATCTGTTGGCGCCATTGAAGAAAGTTTTTCTCGTCTAATTTGACAGAGATCAGATGCGAAAATGTAGAAGCAGAAATGTGATGTTCACCTTAGATTTGTTGCGAACTGCAGCAGTTGGAGTTGGAGGTTCATCTTCAATCTCTGGACAGGATCCAGAGTTTACAAGAGTTGCGGAAGTCATGGTATTAAGCTCTTGATACCATATTAGAAAACTTAGGGTTCATAGAATTGAGAGTAGAGAGAAAAGAGAGAGAAAACTAGAGAGAAGATATAAGTGTTTTGTAGAATGATTGTATTGCATTCTGTGAATTACAACAGAGATTTATATACAATATGGAAGCTTGTGCTACAAGCTTGAGATTTGATTCTGTTAGAGTAACTGAAACAGAATCTCCTAACTGATCTATCATCCTAACTGATAACAGCTACACAATTAACAGCGCACAGTAGGCTACAGTTACCAGTGCACAGTATGCTACAATTACATTCACTAACAAATATTATGTGTTGAGTAACAATACTGTTGTACTTAGGTTTTTTTGTAGAGCAGGGCTGACCAGGGTAGAGAAACTTCCATACTCAATGCATAATTCATGAACTTTAAATCTCGCTTTTTGTAGCTGCGCCGGATGGATACCTTGCTTTACCTACTGGTTTATCCTCAACGACCTTTGCTGACAACAAAGTCAATTGAGCTGGTTAGTATATTTTCTTTAGAGTTAAATATGTTTTTAGTCCCTCAAAATATAGTGAAATTTGGTTTTGGTCCCTCATTTTTTTTTCATTGGTTTTGGTCTTCCATTTTTTAAAATCACATGATTTTAGTCCTCATCGTTAGTTATATTCCGCTAAGTGATGACGTAGTAATATTTCTTGTAGATTTTTCTATGGAATTTCCTTCAAATTTTCCTACAGGTATCAAAATTGGAAGAAAATTTGTATAGTTTCTAAAATTTGCGGAAAATTTACTATAGTTTTTTTACAACAAAGCAAAAAGATTTTATAGCAGCAAGAAAAATGGAGGACGGAAATTTACTACAAAGATTTTAAAGCAAAAAGATTTTTTACAACAAAGAAAAAAGATTTTTTGGAAATTTACTACACATAAATTTTGTAGAGAAAAAGTCGCAAGAAATTTGCTGTAAATTTTACCCCGAAAAAGTCGTAGTGGAGCTGTGAAAGTGACTTAACAGAGTACGGTTAATAAGGAGGACTAAAAGCATGTGATTTTGAAAAATGGAGGACCAAAACCAATGAAAAAATAAATGAGGGACCAAAACCAAATTTCATCATATTTTGAGGGACCTAAAACATATTTAACCCTTTTCATTATTTAATTTCCTGATGTGTCAAGGGCTCTAATTAATCTATATTCTTTTAGGTTGGATATGATAAACTTGGAGCAGGTCAAAATGCTACAGTAGCTGTAATGAGCTATAGTGGTTATGATATAGAGGATGCCATTGTCATGAACAAGTCATCTCTTGATCGCGGTTTTGGTCGCTGTATAGTTATGAAAAAGTACACAATTTTATTTTGTGATGTTATGCTTCTGTTTGTTTCATATTTCATTGACAAAGTTTTTAAGGTTGTAGTGTTGATCTTGATGTTCCCCAATGTATAGGTATACTGTCATCAATCAGAAGTATTTGAATGGCACATCAGATCGAATACTTAGGCCGAATAGAACTGCAGACACTGCAGGACGTATGCAGGTAATATGTCAAAATTTTCACTCTCCTATTATTGTATTGTAGTCAGAATCATATAGTTCTCTAACATAGTTTCTATTAGGAAATGATTTCCCAAAAAAGTGGGCGAAAATAAAGGAAAATGAAGGAAATCAGAGATCAATCTCTAAAAAATGTTCTATTATGAAAATTGTTACCGAAACTTCTGAGAGGTTCTGGTATTTTATACAGTAGTCTCCGTAAGCTCTATTCTAACAGAGGTGCTGACTGCCTGATGGTTTGTAACAGACTCTGACTCTACTAGCTAACTATGAGAAGTCTAAAAATTATTACACATGGGCAGAGACACCTTAACAGAAAAAGAGACCACCCACACATGCAGATATGCAGTATACTAACAGTTTCTTATTCATTGGTTGTTTTCTTGCTTCCTCTAGATACTTGATGATGACGGGCTTGCTGCTCCTGGTGAAATTCTGAAGCCAAATGACATTTACATCAATAAGCAATCACCAATCGATACACGTATTCCAAACACAGGATCTGCAGCAAATTTGCCTGATAGGTTAGTTTTATTTTTAACTTTTGGTTTAGTTGTGGATAGGTTTGTGTTAGATATATATATGTTGCTTCATGTTTTTCTGAAATGTTTTCCTTTTATCCAGTGCATATCGGTCCACTGCACAAACATGGAAGGGTCATGGAGGTGAAGTAGTTGATAGGGTAGTTCTTTGCTCTGATAAGAATAACAACATGTGTATCAAATTTCTAATCCGTCACACTCGAAGGCCTGAGGTAAACTCTTGTTTAGTTTATTGTGAGGCAGTGTCCTTGTTTTGAAATAATTCATTGATTTCTGTGTCTGTATGTCTTGCCATAGCTTGGTGATAAATTTAGTAGCAGGCACGGGCAGAAAGGTGTTTGTGGAACAATTGTCCAGCAGGAAGACTTTCCATTTTCTGAGAAGGGCATCTGTCCAGATCTGATTATGAATCCTCATGGGTTTCCGAGGTGATACAAATCATTTATATCCCTCCACCTACTATTGGTAAATAATTGTAATAATACAATTATGGTTACTCCAGATGGCAGATGCTTTTCTGTTTCCTCAATGGCATCATTCTAATTGTAATTTCTTAAAATTATCTATGCTACTCCTAAGCTCTAAGAATTATAATTCTAATTTTAAAATTGTACCTTGCCTATTTGGTAAAGTTTTCTTATGTGCAAGTATATCTTGAGTCTAGAAATTTCTTAAAATCCAAAGAATAAACTCAACATGCCCTCAATAACAAAACAGATTTGGATTCTGAATTTAAAAAACTGATGTTGTCATCCACCATATTATTTAAATTATGACCTTTATAGAATGTCTGGCTGTTGTTAGAGTACATGTCTAGATTCATTAGCATATTTAGCACATGTTAGAGTATTAGTCAACTATAGCTATGAGTTATGATTAATTGGCAGCTAATTACCTCTGTAATTAGTTCTTGATTATCTCTTGTTCTTATTGCACTCATAGAATAAACTTTATGTACAGAATACTTTCAAACAATTTTATTTTTAAATAAATAAATAATGCATATATAATATTACTGCATGTTTGAGGATGTGAAGTAATTTTTTTATGGTATCAGTCGAATGACAGTTGGAAAGATGATAGAGCTTCTTGGTGGGAAAGCAGGGGTTTCATGTGGTAGGTTTCATTATGGCAGTGCTTTTGGGGAAAGAAGTGGTCATGCTGACAAGGTTGAAACTATAAGGTATCTTATCTGTCTTTGGTATGACCTTCTTTCTGTGGTATATCCATATTAGTCCTCTGATGTTTTTTTTGCTCTGGCAGTGAAACTCTTGTGAAGTATGGCTTCAACTACAGTGGGAAAGACTTCATTTATTCAGGTTTTCATTTTCCCTTAAGAGGTTTTGCTTCCGTTAGAATATTAGAATAATATATTTAATATCTTAAGAATATCCATTAAGATTAGGTTTAATCCTATAATATCTCCTAGGATTAGTTTCCATATTTCTAGATAATTATTATGATTTGTTTCCTAATTACTAGTCTATATTGGTCAGTATAATTAAGTGTCAATGTATAGTCTTATGTAATCAATTATCCATAATCAATCAATCTATTATCAGTTATCAATTTTGAATTATTCTTCTCCTCTCTTCTTCCTTTCTATATTCAAAACCCTATAACTTCAACATGGTATCAGAGCGGTACCATCCACCATGACCTATCCCGACCCTATTCTGCTGCCGGGTTCCAAAGTATGGAACTTTTATTTGTTCGTCTCTCTCACTCTATATTCATACCCTTCTCTTATTTCCAACCTCCCCGCCGTGTTGGCTTGCTTTTAAATCATCCACTGTGCATTTACCGGTGTGTTCTGTCTTCATCGCCTCTTTGCTGTGATCTCTCCAGATCTGGTCTTGTTTTGATGTTTTTGGGATTCGTACTTGCTAGTCCTCCCTGTTTGGCTTATTTCTCTCTCCTCTGATGGTTGTTTTCTCTCTTCTGCCTTGCGGTTTCAGACCCATGACTTTTCAGAACCTATAGATGTATCTTGCGGCTACCTAGAGCTATCTACCTGGCCCCGTGGCTTTCCCAGTGCAATCTACCTGCCCTGTGGCTTTCCCAGTGCATTCTACCTGGCCCCACGGGTTTTCCAATGTTCTCTACCTGGCCCCACGACTTTCCTAGTGCTCTCTACCTGGCCCCACGGCTTTCCCAGTGCAATCTATCTAGGCCCGCAATTTATTACATTCAATTTTGTTAATATGGGTATATTTGTATCAAGCTTAAAGTTTAGTAAGCTTTAGCTTGAGGGGGAGTGTTAGAATATTAGAATAATATATTTAATATCTTAAGAATATCCATTAAGATTAAGTTTAATCCTATAATACCTCCTAGGATTAGTTTCCATATTTCTAGATAATTATTATGATTTGTTTCCTAATTACTAGTCTATATTGGTCAGTATAAATAAGTGTCAGTGTATAGTCTTATTATGTAATCAATTATCCATAATCAATCAATCTATTATCAACTATCAATTTTGAATTATTCTTCTCCTCTCTTCTTCCTTTCTATATTCAAAATCCTATAACTTCAACAGCTTCTATATATATATATATATATATATATATTGGTGATTGAGAAGCATTATCTGTGATGAAAATTTGAAATTGCAAAAAGTATGAACATTTAATTGTGAGAGTTTTGAATTTTTGCAATCATTTATGGTATTTGGTTGACTATATTTTAGAGGTTTCGACAAGGGTAAGGTGGGAAGAGTTTTTTTAGTATGTAGTTTATGTTTTCATTTGGTTTATTTAGTTGGAGGGAAATACCTTTTTATCAACGACACCTCTTTGCTTTTAGATGGGTTATATGTGGCCTGTTTTAGGGGCTTTCCTCAGTTCATTTAAAGGAAATTCATGACTGAAAGATTTGTAAAAGCATAAGTGTATTGATATGAGATTTTTTCATGCTTTTTAATGTGGCTTCTCTGAACATTATTGAATTATCAGTCTACTGATTTGCATAGACAATTAAATATTTAAGTGATATTCCAGTTATATGGTTTTCAATCTAAGAAGTGTCCTGATTCATCTTTTCTTTTTCAGGTATTACGGGTTGCCCATTGCAAGCATATATTTTTATGGGGCCAATCTACTACCAGAAATTAAAACACATGGTGAGAATGAAAACCTTTTAATTAAGCATGATGATAATTCTACTTTTTACTATTTCAATATTCAGATATAATTATTTTGAAATATTTAGAATCGTTTTATACATGATGTGAATTAACTGGGTCGAATGTTGCTGTTAGTATTGTGATCTATATGAGAACCGAAACATTTTCTGTGTTTTGGTTATTGATCTGACAACATTGTAATATTGCTTGAGGAAAGTAGTCCATTTTATGTCCATTGTATCTTGCCCATGTATTCACATCAATAAGTTCACAAGGAAAAGTTGTGGTCATGGTCAGGTGCTCGATAAGATGCACGCTCGTGGTAGTGGCCCTCGTGTCATGCTAACCAGACAGCCGACAGAAGGGAGAGCTAGAAATGGAGGTTTTCAATTTATACTTTCTTAATACATTTTTTTAATTTATAATTTGTTGATAAAAATTAGTGTTACTGGGATCTCTGTTCCCATTCCCCCATCTCACAGGAACAGAGGATTTGGATGAACTCTGTTAAATCATTTTCTGCTATTTTGTTCAATTCTTTTTTAAATTATTTTTATGATAAAAGTACCGTTTTAATTAAAGCTTCAATCTACAGTGTTTTATCTATTTATTAGTTAATGTATTAGACTGCAAAACTGTACCCTTCATGTACCATGCAAATCTTCCTCCATGTGCTACATACCTAGCTGTAATATATCCCATACAGCATTTTTCTGGTAACTGTGGTGGGAATACTCAAACATATCAAAATATGCTGAGATCTCCATTATACAGAATGGGTTAATGGTAGAGTTCGACATTGCTCTTTTTCTTATATTTTCAGGTCTACGGGTTGGAGAAATGGAACGGGATTGCTTAATTGCGTATGGTGCTAGTATGTTGATTTATGAACGACTCATGTTATCTAGTGATCCTTTTGAAGTTCAGGTAATAATCTTGAGTTTTATGTTATGTATGCAGTCTTCTTTGCATTTCAAAGACCCATGACTGGTCAAATTATTGACGTATATATTATCCAAACCCAAACAAACAAAAATAGGTCGCTAGGTTTCTTCCAATAATCATGCCATGGTCAATCTCTATATTATAATTGAAAGTTCATTTGATTTTGAATTTTCTGAAAAATTGAAAAGATTGTTCCTTACAATCAAAGCGACTAATGATAGTATCCCTTTTACACAGGTATGTAGATCGTGTGGGTTGTTAGGGTATTACAACCATAAGTTGAAAACTGGAATTTGTTCATCTTGTAAGAATGGAGACCAGATATCTACCATGAAGCTACCGTATGCTTGCAAACTCTTGATTCAGGTAGTAATGTGTTCGAATATCTTAGATATTTGTGGTAGCATATCTTGTTTATCTGATAGAGTCAATTACGAGTAATCTTAGAAACTATTGTAGTGTAGTATATATGTATAATTGAGATTGAAAATTGTAATTACTAATTAATACAAACATGGATTTGACTG
Source organism: Sesbania bispinosa (assembly GCA_026901365.1). Lineage (NCBI taxonomy): Eukaryota > Viridiplantae > Streptophyta > Magnoliopsida > Fabales > Fabaceae > Sesbania > Sesbania bispinosa. Next base: position 222,907 of record QLOH01000559.1, read on the forward strand.
TTCTAAAGTGAGGGATTTAGTTTAAAACAAAAGTGCTGAGTTATAATAATTGATTAGAAAATTAACTGTTTAGTTTTAAAAACCTTAATAGTTTATATCAATGATCCACATATATTGATCACAATGTTATTATATAGAGACCTTGTCTGACTGTCTAGACATAATTCAGTCCCAATCAGACCTGTCTCTCCCAGCAAAACCCGTAATCTGCTGTACCCATTGATTAGCATTAAAGTGTGAAAACAAGAATTAAGGTTTATTATCTTAGGTAGGATTAATTACACAAAAGTAGAAAAGTATATCATGTTGGCTTTATGTGATCTGCGTCACCCTTAGAATTAGTGGCCTTATCATCCCAACTCATAGTGTCAGTAATGGTGCAGTACTTTAACTCTTGATGCACTTCTGAGGAACTCTAAAGAAATAAAGTTGCAAACTTCTCATCAAGTTTAGTTTTTGATATAATGGTATGCACCTAGTCTAAAACATATATCATAAAATCTGAAATTGCTCAGTGATTTGAATTATCGCCAAGCTAATATTTGAATTGTGAATCATGAATTGTATCAAATTGTAAGATTTAGAAGCAATAAAATTAGTTGAAATATATCATATAAGTGATGTATATATAGTGCTTGATATAATAATTTTAAATTAGGAATTGACAAACAACTTAACCATAAGCCTCACAAAACAAAACCTATATATGTGACAAGTCAAAATGAGAACAGAATAAAGGTATAGTCAAATACGGAGTTTGTAGAGTGAGCAAGTAATTGTGTGAAGTCTCTAAGGGAGCAAGTGACTAAGTGAGTGGCTGTGTGAATTTAACAATTTATCTTATTTGTCTTTTGATTTCTTTGATGAGAATTGGTTATCATTTAACAATTTTATCTTATTTGACCTTCTAATTTCTTTGATGAGAATATGTGAAAGAAAATCAAGATAATAAATTGATGAATTGTACAATTCACATCGGTCATATGAATTGCACTAATTCATGCATGTATTGCATGATTAATCACATAATGTGAATCTTTGGCTTATTGACCCGTATGGAATCGTGCCATTCTAATTCTAATATTAAAAACACTTTACATTCTAGTACCTTTTGATTTATCAGACGGCTATATTGGTATGACAAACACCAAAGGAAGAGGTGTCTGGATATTGACAAATTGTGCTTATGCCATGAAGAATTTAGTATTGTTGTTCATTTCTTCTACCTGGTGTTTGCTGATCACTTTGATTTGGTTTTCAAAATTTTCAGGAGCTCCAATCAATGAATATCGTTCCCCGCTTAAAACTAGCAGATGCCTAGGTTTAATAGGTGATCTAGTTGTGGGAATGCAAGTTCCTCGCGAGTGAATACAAGGCAGGACTTGGCACCAACCATTTCTGTTAGCCTCTTCAATTTTGCTGAACCCCCCCACCCTTCCCCTATAAGAAAGTCTTGTAAAGCTTATTTTTTGTTTCACATTGTAAAATAGCAAAAAGTCTGTGTCTCATTGAGTTCATTTTAATATTAAAAAGTGAACTTAATGGTGCCATTATTATGTCAAATGATAAAAATTTAACAACATAATTGGGAAGACCCTTACATCGTTAGCCAAGTAATCCCAGAGGGAGTCTATTGGCCAGTTGACATGCAGCTCTTGCAATACTTATTATTCAATGTTCATTATAAGTAACTGTATAACGATTATATGATCTAGAAACATTACTATATCACCGTCTAATATAGGAGCGTCGATTGTAATATCCACAACTGTACGTTGTACGATACATTACGAAAAATATAAGACTCATTATAGACCAGATAAATAAATAAAAACGGTAACATTTATGACAATGTTGTCTCTGTAATGAGCCTAACTATTTGTAGGACAAAAGCCATATACTGTTAAGTAGTCCAACATAAAAAACCATATATGATTTTCAAATTATTTTGATAAATCTACTTTCGTGTTCCCGGACAAATAAATAGTGTTCCAATATTAAAATAGCATTTTCACTAACTTAGTGGCCACACATTTAAATCAACAGTCATGGTAAGCCAATGTATCACATCAATGTCTTCCACTAACATATGTCCTCCGTTCACAGACAGACGCGTGGCAATATACCATACACCGAGCGCGCTGACATCCGGTAATATTGTTCGGATGCCTATCATGAGGGTTCTACTATATATTGGATACATTTGCACTGATACAAGTTAGAAAAGTTGAGAGCCCCAAGCAACATTATTGACTGCACCAAAGAAAATACATTGATTACTTTGTTTCAAACACACAGATTGCATTTAATTTGGCATTCACCATTTATAAGAAGGAATCATCCTCAATGATAGTACAATGTATTTTCTTTGGTGCAGTCATTGCTTAAATTATGATCCTATGGTAGTAATGACATTTAATTTTTGGCAGTGTCTTTTTATAAATTGTATCATAAATGTTGTCTTACAATCACATAGATCAATGTTTGATGAATCGTAGTTGTATCAATATTATAAACTTGAAATGCATAATAAACACAACAAATATTTACATAACGAAGCTGTTGTCAGATTAGTTATCGCAGTTAATACAACAACTTGTGAAATTAACACAGTTCATACAACAATGTTAACCACATCACTTCCTATCCACTAATTTGTTTTGTTTAATAATCGGTCGCGCAGTGTCTCAGAAAAAAAGGTTTATTACAATGGTTTTGAGATACTGGCATTCTGAGCGTTCGTCACACTTATTGTGTCGTTATGGTGTCAGCAATTATAGCCGCTAGCTCCCTTGGTTGCATCACTATTTCAGATGATGCCTCGTTGTTGTTGCATTCATCTTTCTTCTTCCCTCTCTCACTTGAAGATGAAGATGGGATATTAGACGAATGTGGTTGTTGAAGTTGTTTTAACCTCTGGTAAATGTGATACAGACGCCCTGTGTTGTTGAAAAGATTCACCTGCACTTATTGTCAATGGAGAAGACCTAGGCAAATGGACACTTGAGGTCGACCTACAGAGAGCCCTCTGTTGTGTTTTAGCCCCTAAGTGCCAAAAATCTATGTCATCCACCAAGTGTATTTTGGAATCAATTACTAATTGGGGGGGGGGGGGGGCGAAATGGTATGGTTTCTGGGGCATATACGTTATGACACATCGATCTATTTTAATAGAATATCCTTTGAGATGCTGGGTAATTGTTGATGCGAACCCAAGAAATATCAATTGAATTTCACGAAATTCACTAGTTGCCCCAATTTTTGTGGTTTTGGTTTTGAAGACGCCTTCTAGTGTTTCCGCCAGATCCATGTTTATGGTTTCTATATACAATGTTTTTTGTGTGATAAAGAATTTATGATTCCGGGTTCCTCTTATATAAATAGTTGGTTTTTATTGTTAGAGTGACATATTTGGTAAATGAGCTTGCACACCTTTACCCAAAATGTGTTTATGATGTTTTTTATGAATATCAACTTTCTGAACTACTAAGAACACCCTTGAACTCTCTTTGCTTGCAAATAAAAAAGTTTGCACGTTGAGAGCATAGAAGAGTTCTTATCAGCACCTTTGCAGGCACCAGAGCCACACGGGCTGTAAGTATCATTGTTCTTTAATTGTAATATGTTGAGTTTATTAGAAAAATAAGACCGTATAAAGTGTAACATTTGAGACCACAGTGTAGCGTATGAACAGATCCAAGCAGAATATGGGGTCCAACAAAGAACTTATGCACATTCCAGACATAGCAAACAAAACAATAGGAGAGCCAATTGTATCAGATTACCATAAATGGTAAACATGGTTATCTATACCATAAATTTTAGCGACGGTTTGTAATCATAGTAGCATTTTCGGTTACAATTTTAATGAAAGAAATGTTGTGTATCTTCATATATAACTTCATAATCTTCCACCTTCAGTTCCAGTTCTAAGAATGCAAGGCTCACCATTCCCCCAAAACAAAACGGAAGCGAAGTGAACAAAAGAAAACCAAGCTCTGGGCAAAATGGAAGTGAAGGCTCGAAACGAAAAGCTAGCTCAGGCGTGGTAAGAGCATACCTAATTCAGTTGCTTCAAAAATTTGGTGGAGAGAAATTTGGCGTTGTCGCAAAGAAAAGAGAAGAAGACGAAGGAGCTTGATCCAAGGAGAAAGGAGTAAAGCGAGGTAACAAGACGTTCTTGATCTGTTCTGTGATCTTGTCATTAACCTCATTATATTTTTATTTTCATTTCATTTCAGATGGTCATTAATGGAATTTGTAGAGGAGGTTAATGAGATACTATAAGTTGTTAATGTAGCAAAAACTTAACAGTTGGGAAGACCTGGTGAATACAGAGTACATTACGGGTTAATATTCCATAATTATGGTTAATGACATGAAAATTACATGAATCATGACAGGAAGCTTATGTGATTAAATGAAGGATTTGTTCTGAAAGAGAATGGAAAATTGTGAATAAAATAATGGTTAGTGACAGGTAATGTCATGAAAATGAACCATTCAGATGGTGTTTAATGACTTTTATACGGGAGGTTAATGAGTTACTATACTGGGTTAAAGTGTCAGAAACATAACAAGTGGGAACACATGGTTAATATAGTGTACATTACGGGTTAATATTCCATATCTATGGTTAATGTGGTGAAAAAGAACCTGTCAGATGGTGGTTAATGACTTTTATACGGGAGGTTAATTAGTTACTATAATGGGTTAAAAGTAACAGAAACATAACAAGTTGGAAAACCTGGTTAATATAGTCTACATTACGGGTTAATATTCCATATCTATGGTTAAGGTCATGAAAATGAACCTGTGAGATGGTGGTTAATGGCTTTTATACTGGAGGTTAATGAGTTACTATAATGGGTTGCAAGTGTGATGTGTTATGCTGACTAGGCATTGTGGAAACGATGTACAAGTGTGGTACACACTGTACATGGTACAAATATCGGGATTGTTATTTTATTTCATTCAGACCCATCTCCACAATTTTTTAAATTTTATTACTTTAAACTAACAGGTAACAAAACCTATTATAACAGGTTAAAAAGGTAAAACACTTATGTTTCACCCATCTAAAAAGACCATTTCTTTTCTATACAAACAAATTAAGTCGCTGGTGACTGTGTTATTGCACCTACCATGTCTAGTGCTATGCAAGGTTGAGCATAGGGTACCTGCATCCAGCAATAAGCAAACAAATTTTAAATTACTCAGGTCTGGTATTGAATAAGAACTCAAACATAGACACATTATCTAAATAGGTGATTGTTGCATTTAGAACGTAAGCATAGTTGTTGAGATGACGATTGATGTTGACTTACAAAATGGCCAGCTCCAAGGACCAATAGAAGCGTAGGTTTTTGTATGACCTAACAAAGCCTTTGGTCCTTCCATCACCTTTGCAGTAGAGGGGTGTTTTGTCTTCCGCTAGGAAATTTTGAAGCCCTTCCCACCTACAGAATAAAGAAAGATGGAGAACAAAATAAGAAAAAAGTTTGATGTTTGCTTTCTCCATTCTTAAAGGGAAGACCTAGGTAGGAGAGAAAGATGCATACTTGAGTTTCCTAACCCAAGCTTCAGTTCCCTTGGTTGCACAAATTACATCTTCCTAAAATAATCAAACATATTATGATTTTACCAAATATTGAAACCCATCCTCTGATTTCCGAGTCCAAAGTCAACATGTCAAATAATTGGGGTAAGCCATATATACCCAATAAAGAATTTTGTCAATTATTATTATTATAGAAACTATCAATTGAAGTGTTGTGGAAAAGGACTCTTACTTGTCTGTTGTACACAGTCACATTGACCCCTTTAGACATTAGCTGATCAACCTAGAGATGTTAAACAAAAGGACATCAAATACCCAAAAATATAAAGGAAAAATTTGCCCACTTGAAGAAAACCAGGAGAATAGAAAGTTTACTAGATATGTCAATTTTAAGCCAAAATTGAATATCTAACGCATGGTCATGGATAAGATGATATTCAATTAAGTTGGATATTTAAAACAATAGTTTGCAATTGTTTAACACCTATTATCTTCTTACCTCTTCAATTCTTGGCTTCATAAAGTCGCCTTCAAAATTAGTGAAAACATCATTAGCTTGCGCTCCCCATCTGTCAATACTACAATTAGCTAATCATTTCATGGTTTTACATTGAAATTGTGAGTACAACCTTTCTTTCATAGTCAAAGAATTACAGACTTACGTGACATTTTCAGGGATGATCTTTAACTTCTTCCTTATGACACCATTTAGTAACTTGCCAAGAACATCATCACCTTCAAGAGATGACCTTGACCTTGAAGTAAGATACTTGGAGTACCACTTCATTGCTGATTCTTCTCTCACCACATCCCGTAGAAAATTGTAGAAGTCCTAGAGTTAGCAAAAACATAAGTAGAATTTTCATGAGCATTATTATACTATTATATATACACTAATCATACATTGTTAGTTAGAAAGAGAATATATTTATGGGACAAAAGATGTTTAATTGAAATTACCACATTGTTGCTTCTTTTGATAATAAAGAGCTCAAGATGACTCCACGAGCGGCTTGCATCAACAAATTTACCATCATTGAGTTGTCGCTTGATCATTTGAGCCATACTGAATTTTAATTAAAATGGGTATGTTAGATAACAGAGAAAATGAACACACTATAAAACAATTCTTTTTGTTGTCAAATTTGTTTCTATTTAAGAAAATGAAAAACAAATATACCTGTTTGATTTTTCCAGTGCATTATCGTGAGAGGTCTTTGAGCAAAGGACCCCATGGGAACTGTAATTTTGTGGATTGAGTATGAAAAATGTCAAAGTTTAACAACATAAAACTCATAGGCAGAACAGAACAATTCTATGACATACCACATAATCTTTTGGGGAGATCCAGCTGTCTCCTAAAGCCACACCTACATAAGAAAAAGTTTACCCAAAATCATACATATCTTAAAGTTCCTTTGTTTTAAAAATACTTCATAGAAAGTATTCATCATGTCCTAGGTAAGACAAAAAATAAATTAACTAGTCATAAATAAAAATTGTTCTGAACAATTACCTCCAAGTTTAAGCTTCAATTTCCCGTCTTCAATAGCTTGAAGAACAGATAATCCAAGAGTAGCGGCAAATTTGCCACCATAAGACTCTGCCACAATGTACAAAGGGCTCTTTTGGAGGTTTTCATCCTTGTTGAATATCTCAATTAACAAAGTAGTCATGTCAGTGGCGGCTTCCACATCTTTTTTCGCAAAAAGTGTGGCATCTTTGGCATCCTCTACGTAACTGTAGCCCGTTCCAACTGGATTTTCCTGTTTTATGAAATCAATTAAAAGAATTAAGTATTTAGGACCATAAAGTCAAAAGAAAAGTCCTTTCATGATGAGTGAGTTATAACCTACCACAAACAAGAGATCTGCCTTTTTCAACCATGTGGAATTCCTTGGATTCATGTCGACGTCCAAAGGCCCAATCTCTTGAAAATTTCCAAGCCCAATTGCTGAAGAACCCTGTCCAGTGTTTGGAAATCTAATCATGAATCCTGTTTTTTAACACATATAGTTTATATGGTGTGCTATCAACATGTCCTTTAATAATCTTTATTATTAGTTGAAATTCTCACTAATACATATGGGTTCCATTTTATTTGGTGGGGCTCATATATTAGATGGTGTGAACCACATGAATTTTACCATAGTGTATAGAAAAGAATGTGTTAAAGAGTGTGTTATGGAATTCTCTTCACATTAATCAAATAATACTTACGGGTCCTCCATATAACCAGAGAATGATTGGCCATGGCTTGGAGGGATCTTCCACTCTCTAGGGACTTCTATAAAGCCACCAGAACATGTGGGCTTCTGTGATTCATATAACACAACAAAGAAAAATGTAATTCAACTGTTAGTTTCATTGTAGAATCCTTTTCCATACATTGAAAAGATTAAATTTTATTTGGCAGTGAATCACGTGGTATGCCCTATATAATTCAAGGTATCATTAAATTATATAATTTTAATTGCATTGAAGCTTACTGGGTCTAACTTGTACATATCTCCATTCCTCATTTTCCTCATATGCGTCTTGGCTCTCCAAAGCTATTACCATTCCTCCATGAAACAATAGACCAAGGAAAAGAAGAATGGTGAAAAATCACGAAGTTTTTCCATTTCAAGAAAGGAAGCAATAGCGGTGACTGAGTGAAGAGTTGCAAGGGGTATAGCTATTTATATTGGATAGGTGAACAATGAGTCAAAATGTGAAGTGTGTTTAATTCGTCAACATTTGGGATAGAAAACGTAAGCTATAAAGAAATGTGGGTCAACAAATAAATGTCTTCACTTTTTTTACTTTACCAAGTAAGATTATCCTTAAAAAGCAAGGTGGAAGAAAAAGAAAGTATTTGTTAGCATTTAATGATATTTCTAGAAATATACTCCCCCTGTCCCATATTATTTGACGTTTTAGTAAAAATAAATTATCCCAATTTAATTGTCATTTTATAATACCAATAAACTATTAAATGTCTTTTTCCAATTCCACCCTTACTAACTAATTAATGTGTATCTCTTGAATGGTGTGTTTTTAATATGAGAGATAAGGGGTATAGTCGGAATTAGTTTAAAAATTTTATAAAACTTAGAATATTAATGATATTTCTTAATTTCCATGTCATAACCTTAAAAGTCAAGTAAAATGGGACTAGGGGAGTATATAAGAAAGGGAAATGTTGAGAGGGAGCACTATGTAAGGAAACAAAATATTTTTTATTAAAATATGTAACATTTAATATTATAAATAATCTCATTATTTTTAATAATCTTTTTTTATATTTTCATTATTCAAACAATATCTTTGGATATTCCTAAGTAAGACCCCACAATAATTATTTAAATGCGTCATTAAATACATTTAATGATACATTGAATTCATCATTAAATATATTTATAGTTTTTTATTCAAATAACCATTAATATTTTCTCTTTTTTTTTTTAAATTTTTATTAACAACTAATGTTGCCATGGTGTAATTTTAATATGGGTTTACGGTTTAGGGATAGTGGTGTAGCCTAGATATATTTAATAATAGCAAGTATCATTAAAGGCATGCATTCAAGATCCTTTAAATGCATCATTAAATGTATTCAATGATACTTTGAATTCATCACTGCATATATTTATAGTTTTTTTTACTAAAACAAGCATTAATATTTCCTCTTTTTTTACTCAAATTTTTATTAACAATTAATGTTGTCATGGTGTTATTTTAATACTCTCTCCGTTTCTTTTAATTGTCGATTTAAGGTCTCAAATTTAATTCTAAAAAAGTGTTATTTTCATATACCAATGCAATAATAAATGCTATCTTTTCAATTTTACTTCTATCGTAATATGATTTTTTTATTTTAAATATTTATTATAAAGTTATATCATAATTGTTTTAAGAGTTCAAGGTTTTAATAAATGTATTTTCATGTTTTCAATAAAAAATTTATGATAAAAGGTAAACCATGTGAACATAAACGCAAGGTGTTTATGCATGGTTATTGAGAAAAGAGAAATATTAATTGTATTAATGAAAGAAAAAGAAAGGGTATCTTTGGAATAAAAGGGCTTAAAAGTCATAGTTACTGTAATACTTAATCTTTGTGCAAAAACCTTAAACAAGAAATAAAAAGAAACGGAGGGAGTAAATGCATAAAATGATACTTTGAATTTATCATTGAGTATATTTATAGTTTTTTTACTCAAATAACGATTAGTATTTCCTTTATTTTCAAATTATTATTAATAATTAATGTTGTCATGGTGTAATTTCAATATGGGTTTAGGATTTAGGGATATTGGTGTAGCTTAAATATATTTAATAATATCAAGTATCATTAACTGCATGCATTTAATGATCCTTTAAATGCATCATTACAAGCATATAATGATACTTTGAATTCATAATTGAATATATTTATATTTTTTTACTCAAACAACCATGAATATTTTCTCTTTTTTTTCAAATTATTATTAACAATTATTGTTTCCATGTGTAAATTTAATATGGGTTTAGGGTTCAATGATAAGGTGTAGCCTTAATATATTTAATAATACTACCTCCGGACTTGAATATAAGCAAAAATAACTAAATTCATACTTATTAAGAAAATTGATTAAACTCATTAAACTTTCTTAGTTTTATGTAAAAGTATTTGCATTGCCTAAATTACCCTACATTCAATTTTATTGAAAATTGTTTCAAGTGGACATACTCTCTTTCTATTGGCACATGATTCATCAAATAGAGTGGTTGGAAAGTAAAGTCAAAGGATATTTTGGGTTTGTTTCATTAAATATGGTAAAAGTAGTTAAGAATTGCTTATATTTTAGTCCACAAAATATGAGACTTTTTTGTTTATATTCAAGTCTGGAGGTAGTATCAAGTATATTTAATTGCATGCATTCATTGATTCTTTAAATGCATCATTAAATGTATTTAATGATACTTTGAATTCATCATTGAATACATTTATAGTTTTTTGTACTAAAAAAATCATTGATATTTCCATTTTTCTCAAATTATTATTAATATTTAATGTTGTCATGGTGTTATTTTAACATGAGATATTGGTGTAGCCTAAATATATTCATTATATCAATTATCATTAACTGCATCCTTTAAATGCATCGTTAAATGCATATAATGATACGTTGAATTCAATAGTGAATATATTTATAGGTTTTTTTTACTCAAAAAACCATTAATATTTCTTTTTTTTCAAATTATTATTAATAATTAATTTTGCCATGGTGTAATTTTAATATGGGTTTAGGGATAATGGTGTAGCCTAGATATATTTAATAATATCAAATATCATTAAATGCATCCATTCAATGATCCTTTAAATTCATTTAATGATACATTGAATTCATCATTGAATACATTTATAGTTTTTTACTCAAACAACCATTAATATTTCCACTTTTTTAGTCAAGTTATTATTAACAATTAATGTTGCCATGTTGTAATTTTAATATGGGTTTAGAGATATTGGTGTAGCCTAAATATATTTAATGGTAGGTGATTACTCCGGTACCATGATAAAATATTGGGTAGTTGTACCTTGATTATGTGTTTCAGTATCTACGCGCCACGTATATTCGACTATGTTTTAGTTATTTGTGTTTGTTACCCTATGTTGCTTATCCGTAATTTTACGAAAACTTTGTTAAATTCATGTGCTTTTAAATTTTCTGCTCATTGGAACTTCAAACTGCAATTACTTCTTCGTTTTTTTCTTCATTTGATTTCTGTTCAGCTTCTATCTATTTTCATACATTTCAATCTAGAGGTAGTTCGTTGTCTGCACACGACCAACCCTACCCCTTCTCTGTAAGCATTCTTCGTTTCGAGAAGGTTTCTTTGTTGTCCCCTCCGTTTTTATCTTTCCCTGAATATCTCGGTGATAGGAATGTTTGTTCATTGAATATCGTAGACAATTCTATGATTGCGTTTTTTCAACGACAATCATTCATTTCTTTTAAATTCTGTATCTGCAAACGCTAAAGGTTTCATGAACACATTATCGAAAGTTTCGTTCTAACCAGAACCGACATCCTTTTGTCAATGTTTTTTTAGCATTCTGGAAAACAGCTACTACGCTTGAGCATGATAAACTCGCACCACTAGATTGTAAACAAGGCCATGGAACAATAAATTGGGGTAACATGCCTCAAGCTGCAAAATGGACTGAACCGCAAACAAGATGACAATATCAATATGAAATAAGAATCCATAAATGAAACTGGGAGAACAGACAAAAAGAAATAGTTTGATATATTATAAAAGAATAAGCAATACTAATGGGTTAAAGAAGCATCTAAAGCTTCAGCTTCAACCATACAAACTAAAAAGACCTTTAGCACCAAAAGCAGAAATTCCAAATATAACCTTGCAAAACATGTCTCATAAAAAGATCAACAATAGGCATCCTAATATCTAACTCAATCATAATTGTGATTATCTTGGATGATGCTTTTAAAAAATTCCTTAGCGCTCTCCTTCATGATTTTATGAAGGTTGTTGAATGGGTTTCATCACAAAATCCAATGCTATCATCAACTTGTTTCCTTCATCAATCTGAACAAGCAAAAGACAGCGCTAAAAGCCTTATTAAAGAAAAAAGTATATTAGAATATGAATGAAGGAAAAGGATGAGGGGAAGATAATTTGGATGAGCTTTTGGGGACAAGAAAATATGTTTGGAAACCTCTGTGTGCCACCGTAAAGGTTTTGGAAAAGCAACGTAGCCACATTGTGTCACTAGGAGGTTCTGAGTTTCAACGTAAAATCTGTGGAGAATGAGCGTAGATACATTGCACTACTGGAAGTCCCTGGTAAAGATTGTAAAATCAGTGGAAAACGAGCGTGGCTACATTGCGTTAGTGGAAGTCTTTGTGTGTGAACGTAAAAATCAATGGAAAATGAGAGTAGCTACATTACGCTACTGGAAGTCTGAGACCAATAACGTGAAATTACGGTGAAAAAGGAGTGTAGTGACGTTGAGCTACTGGATGCCTCTGCGTGCTGACGTAAAATCATTAGAAATCCACCGTAGTTACGCGTGACGAACTTTTGCAATATCGATTTACATACACCTTTAGTATTTAAATAGGCTCTTTTACCATTTTAAGGAGATTTTTAGGATTCTTTTACACCTTTACTACCCAAAATTTTATTATGCTTTTTCTGAATATCAACTTCCTGAACTACTAAGAACATCCTTGAACTCTCTTTGCTTGAAAATAAAAAAGTTTGCACGTTGAGAGCATAGGAGAGTTCTTATCAGCACCTTTGCAGGCACCAGAGCCACACAAGCTGTAAGTATCGTTGTTCTTTAATTGTAATATTTTGATTTTATTAGAAAAAACAAAACTGTATAAAGTGTAACATTTGAGACCACAATGTAGCGTATGAACGGATCCAAGAAGAACATGGGGTCCAACAAAGAACTTATGCACATTCCAGACATAGCAAACAAAACAGTAGGAGAGCCAATTGTATCAGATGCATATACCATAAATGGTAATTCTGGTTATCTATACCATAAATTTTAGCGATGGTTTGAATCATAGTAGCATTTTGAATTACAATTTTAATGAAAGAAATGTTCAATTGTGTATCCTCATATATAACTTCATAGTCTTCCACCTTCAGTTCCAATTCTAAGAATGTAAGGCTCACCATTCCCTCTTAAATGTGTTTATGATGTTCCTAGAGAAGCCTGAAAATATTGTGCTTAAGGAATGGACTCTCTATAACTGTGAGTTCGTTTTCCTAATGGAACCATTATTCTAAACATGTCCCTCCAAATATCAAGATACAACACCAGCTCACATAAAACGGAGAGCCCCAAGGAGACGAAAGGTAGATTGGACTTGTGGTTGTTCGGCCTTAATTCAAATCATTTGTACTCATGGATTCACGCACAGGGGAATCACTAACTTCGTCTCATTTCCACAATGGCGTCTTTATATGGAACCTCTGAAACCCCCTTCACTTCTTTACGAAGGAAGCCGACGAGATACACCAAGGATGGACGACGGTGGTGTCAATAATCAAGTTCAACCACAACACTCGGAAAGCATTGAATCTACACAAATGCTGGACTTTTTGAAGGCCTGGAAGAAATTGACTCCATCAACTTCCAGATGGAATGAGAGATTAGAATTTTATGTTCGAAAATATTTAAATATTCTGCATGTATTGTCAATTAACAATGTAATTGTTGCGTGCGTGTTTTTCTTCAAAAGATTTCGATGTAAATATAAGATAGATTATGAAATAAAATATAATATTTATTGATAACTTTTAATAGTCTTAAATGGAAGAACATGGACCATATCTTACTGATAATTAACAAAAAAATACAGCCACTTGAAATATTATAAAAGTCTAATAATTAATAAGAATGTGATTACATGTCATTGTGGCGGACTTAATCTAAAGAGACATAACATAAAAACCATGAAAAGGGAGAAGATTTTACCTGCACTTACTTATGTCAATGTATTTTCTTTGGTGCAGTCATTCTTATATAGATGGGGCCCAGAGAGTGTCAATAGTGTTGCTTGTATAGATGGGTTTGTTCAGCCCACGTATGCCTCACGATTTAAAGCCCTTATGCGTCAGAAGGAGATTGTTCGTTGTGAGTCCGAAAACTATTTGATGAATATTAACCGCTATATGACGTTTCCGGATCGCAACAGGATACAAGTGACATTCAGGGATGAATCTGACCGAGATGGTTCTTACAATAATATTAAGTTTTGAGCTATTCTTGTATACTCTGTCTGGGATTGTGCTCAGCAAATGGAGATGCAGGTTAAAATAAACAGCTGAATATTGTACTATCGTTGAGGATGATTCATTCTTCTAAATGGTGAGTACCAAATTAAATGCAATCAATGTGTTTGAAACAAAGTAATCAATGTATTTTCTTTGGTGTAGTCATTGCTTAAGTTATGATCCTATGGTAGTAATGACATTTAATTTTTGGCAGTGTTTGTATCATAAATGTTGTCTTACAATCCCATAGATCAATGTTTGATGAATCGTGGTTGTATCAATATTATAAACTTCAAATCCATCATAAACACAATAGATATTTACACAACAAAGCTGTTGTCAGATTAGTTATCGCAGTTAATACAACTTGTGAAATTAACACGGTTCATACAACAATGTTAACCACATCACTTCCTATCCACCAATTGTTTTTTTAATAATTGGTCACGCAGTGTCTCAGAAAAAAAAGGTTTATTACAATGGTTTTGAGATACTGGAATTCTAAGCGTTCGTCACACTTATTGTGTCGTTATGGTGTCAGCAATTATAGCCGCTAGCTCCCTTGGTTGCATCACTATTTCAGATGATGCCTCGTTGTTGTTGTATCCATATTTCTTCTTCCCTCTCTCACTTGAAGATGAAGATGGGATATTAGACGAATGTGGTTGTTGAAGTTGTTTTAACCTCTGGTAAATGTGATACAGACGCCCTGTGTTCTTAAAAAGATTCACCTGCACTATTGTCCGTGGAGAAGACCTAGGCAGATGGACACTTGGGTTCGACCTACAGAGAGCCCTCTGTTGTGTTTTAGGCCCTGCGTCATCCACCGAGTGTATTTTGGAATCAATTGATATTTCTAGGGCGAAATGGTATGGTTTTTGGTGACCTCTCAGAACTAATTTTTAGGTGAGCTTTTAATTTACAGAGTAGGACATTAAGGTTGATATTAGTATTCTATAACCTGTATTTTACAAATCCATGGACATTTATCCTCATTGATACTGGAGAAGCAATTGTCGTAGTAGACAAGTTTACATTTGCATGTAACTGGAAAACAAAATTCGCTTGACACTGATCTTTGTCACCCAATCTCTTGTCCAGAATCACTACCGCGAACCACTCACGTGCTATTAATTGGTATCTGGGGCACATACGTTATGACACATCGATCTATTTTAATAGAATATCCTTTGAGACGTTGGGTAATTATTGATGCGAACCCAGGAAATAGCAATTGAATATCACGAAATTCAACAGTTGTCGTAATTTCTATGGTTTTGGTTTTGAAGATGCCTTCTGGTGTTTCCACTAGATCCATGTTTCTGGTTTCTATATACAATGGTTTTGTGTGATGAAGAATTTATGATTCTGGGTCCTCTTTATAATAGTTGGTTTTTATTGTTAGAGTGGCATATTTGGTAAATATGAGCTTGCACACCGATTGGAGCTCTCAACTTCTCTCACTTGTATCGGTGTAAATGTATCCACTATATAGTAGAACCCTCATAGCGGGCATCCGAATAATATTACCGGATGCCCGAGCGCCCGGTGTATGGTCCGTACTGCCACACGTCTGTCTGTGAGTGGAGGACATATGTTAGTGGTAGACATTGATGTGATGCATTGGCTTACCATAACCGTTGATTTAATGTGTGGCCACTAAGTCAGTGAGAACGCTATTTTAATATTGGGAACACTATTTATTTGTCCTATCTACACGTGACGTATTTGGGGAACACGAAAGTAGATTTATCAATATATTTGAAAATCATATATGGTTTTTTATGTTGGACTACATAACAGTATATGGCTTTTGTCCTATAAATAGTTAGGCCCATTACCGAAATATTTGTGATCACTGTTACTATTTTCATTTATTTATCTAGTCTATAGTGAGTCTTATATTGTTCATAAGGTATCGTTCGACGTATAGTCGTGGATATTACAATCGGCGCTCATATATTAGACGATGATATGGTAATGTTTCTAGATCATATAGTCGTTATACAGGTACTTATTCTAATAAAGGGTGAAAATGAACATTGAATAATAAGTATTGCAAGGAGCCTAAACCCTAAACTCACGCCAGTTAGCTGTTATGCCATCGACACCACATGTAACAAAGCTCCAACCTCATGCCGGTTAGCTGTAACAAATTTTAACACAAACCCGTTTTTATCAATCTCCCCAATTTCCCTACTTACAAAACGAACGAAAATGATATTTTCTCCCTTTTCTCTCCCCCTTGTATTCTTTCTTTCCCTTTCTGTTCAAACAAATAGAGGTAAAGACCACTTAATAGAAGCATAAATGTATAATAGAACTGGAAAAATGAGTCGAACCACAAAAATGTAGGGTTCGAGCTTTCATTCCAGAAGTCTAATAAAGTTCGCTACTTGTAAAAACTAGTAAAAAAACGAACAAAAGGCCACAAAAAAAATTGAGCTACCTACAAAAAGCTCATAAAAATATAAGACTCAGTCTTTTATTTTAGAAGTCTGGAATAATATCCCGAACTTTTTAGTTTTGACTCGCAAAAACTTACTACCCGCATCAGGCCGAGTTGGTTCTAAGTCATAGTAGCCTGAATTGACACTCCTAACGATATAGGGTGTGTTGAGAACCAAATTCATCCAATATAAAACACAAATCAAACTGGACAAATAAATATCGAATTAAAATCAAAAATAAAAATTCAAAACCAAACCAAAAAATCAATTTTCTTTTATTGGATTGGATTGGTTTTTGATCCCGTGTTAAAATCACATCCAATCCAAAACTTATTTGCACATTATGTATGTATGTATGTATTCATTGGTCTTGTATAATTACATATTTATAAAAATACTCATACTGAATTACATTTTTATGATTTTATTATTTAATTTATACTACAAATATATTAATTTTAAACTAGTATAAATTAGATTTCTTATCCCACGTTTTCATTTTTATATAATTCTATTTTATATTAATAAATATAAATTCCAATAAAAATTGTGTATTCGGAGAAGAAAAATTAGATATTATAAAGAATCACAAAATAAAACACAACACAAATAAACAAGTAATTTCTTACGTAAAAAATATTATTTGTAACATTGTGTGTAACGTCCTAATTTCTAAATTCGTAAACAATGTCCGTTGGAAGCACCATTCCCGAATTCATGAAATTATTTCGCGCATTAATGATATCGATATACAAACATTACAAACCTTAGGTAACTCCAACATTTACTTAAGCGGAACGCGATCATTCAACTAGTAGAGTCAATATTGCCCACTTAGGCTCATAACAAATACATCAGGGAAAAGGCAATAGAGGGTATGGGTTTACATATGTCCCTGGAAATATCAAACCACCCCAAGGGCCCCACATGTACGTCCCTATCCCATCAAAAGATTAACATTCAATTCCTATACAAAATAGTCTAGAAATTTCCAAAAGAAAGAGTTGGGGTCCTAAAGCCCAACTTCAAGCTCCAAACTCTCCATAAAGTAGTTGGACTTTACCCTGCACATCTGAACATAATTCCCACATCGTGGGGTGATACTAACGTCCCAGTGGGACCCAATTCACACAGACCAACAATCAATCACAGAGTAGACACAGAGAGAAGGGTAATTTAGGCCATACCCGAGGCCAAAAGGAAAGACCAGCTCTGTTATACCACCTAATGTGACACCCCTAGTTACCACTAAGAACGTCACATGTGTTGCCACGTGACAAGCGGACGTTTAGACGTAAATTGGTAGGAATGCGGACATGTTTTTTTTTTCTTTGAAGGATAGGTTGATAACATGTAACAATATAGTGTTTGACCTACAAAGTCTCCAATTCCATTTTAAGTATTATGAAATATTCTTTCCTTAGAGTCCTCTTCGAAGAACATTGAATCATTAATCTATTGCAGAACATGAACCATACATCAATTTAACACCAACCATCATTAATAAAAGTAAAGTAATAATTCAGATGACATCCCAAATTCAAATGTATGCATAGGAATTATAGACCATAAATAAACCGCGAGTTCTAGTAGTGAAATGGAATGTAACAAAGGACCTCAACACAAGATACAAAATGGAGGTCACACAACTCCAGAGCCGATCCACAACTAGACTCAAACATAACTACCCTACTCATCTTCACCCCGATCGTGAGGGATCCTCCTTCTCGGACGAATCGTCAATGACAATAGTCCCTAGTCCACGTGAGATGGGATAACGTCGTGAACCAGAATCCTGAGAATGAGTGTCTCGAGTCTCCACCCTCCTTACAGGACCAGCTGCCTCTGAAGTAGATGAATAGCGAGGTGAAGAAAAGTAGTGTAGTGAACTAGGATGGGCGGCGTCTGAAACTCCAACATCAAAGGGATAGTGAACTCGATAACTGGAAGCACCGGGAGACTAGGATGGGTAATGGTGACTCGAACCTCGCCGATGTAGATGCACCTCCTCGGCACGTCAGTGATCCTCCACGTTCCTCCTTGCATCCATTGCAGGAGTACCCTCATAGTGCTCATCGTGTGGGTCTCCAACACTAGCTAAATGACGCAAAGAAAAGGCACAACCAAACCACAACAAAGCAAGAAGAGTGAGAACACTTTACATGAACTCACTTGATGTAGGATATAATGTCTAGAGTACATACAGGGGAATTCACACAATTTAACCGAACATACACATGCTCGAATCCATATAAAATTATAAATCCACATCATGATGCATACAACCAACTGCATGATTCACAATCATGATATTATGCACAATGCATGAGGGCCCGGGGAAAATCACCACTACAGTGCACACAACACTGCAAGATTATATGAAGTAATAAGGAGTTAGAGTCTGTACTAGTCCCGGTACCAAGAGCCTTACTCATATATTTTTTGACCGATCTTTCTTTGTGTGATACTTCCAAACAATCTCACTGATCCTGAAACCTTGAGAACGACGAGTATAGTCAAGTGTTATCCCCTGAACTCGACAGTAGGTAGCTAGCCTATGTCTCCTGATTTCAGTCCGGAACTCGACTATCCTCAAGGTTGGTGTCCTTTTCAAGACCCGCTGGCGTCCTTTGCAAGACCCAGTGCACTAGTCCCGACCAGTTTCACACCCGTACCGAGCTGTCACTTCCATTTTGGTCATAAGGTACACAACCTTAGACATCACCAAGGTTTAATGATGCATGTCACACATTCTATGCATTCACAACACATACACTCCTTACTGACCAGGTCAATCGAATCCTTTCGCGTAACCACTCCCTGTGGTGCAACTACAGATTCAATGACCTTCCTCTATAAGGCAATTCAAACCCCATCTTGGGTCAGTCCACACTCTCTAGCCTTCTCAAGTCTTATGTAAGTAGAGTGTGTTTGTTATAAGCTTTTAGGGTAAATTGTGTTTATTCGTCTTCGAGGATAATGATCACTTTCACTTAAACCCTATGGCTTACTACGACTTATAGTTGCGTCTTATGAATAATACTTCACATCTTGTTCATCATATGTGTATGATTAGGGTTAAGTCTAAAAATATCTTCCTTAGGTGTTACCTTATATTAATTGAGTATATCTTTCCTTAATAAAAGCTCAATATGGTTAACTCAACCTTAACATTCCTTAATTAGCTAAGTAGGGTTAGGTTTAACCCCTAATTATTCCTTGTTTAAGGTTAATCTTCCTTAATTAGGCTATGATTATGGCTAATCTTTCCTAATTAAGTCTTAATCTTTACTTAAGATCCTAATTAACTCTTAATCATCCCTTAATCTCTTTCTTAATCATGGTGTTTGTTGTGAAAAATTCAATTTAGAAAACTAAATTTAACACTTTGATTCTACGAGCAATCTGGGGATTAGAATCAAATCCTCTTACGGGACTCTTTTAAAAAAGTAGGTTTACGGTGTTTATGATTTATTAACAAACTTTCGAAAAAGTTCAATCTTTCTGGAAAAACAGAATTGTTTGGTACAGAATTTCACCAAGTTATTTTCTAAGTATTAGAAATCCAGAAAACATTAAGTTCTAAAGATTTGATCCGGAATTTTTATCAAAGAACTTGACTTTTAGAAAATTACTAGATTCAGAAATTTATCAAGTTTCAAACTTTGAATTTTCAGAAATTGATTTTGAGAAACTTCAGTAAAAGTTTAAATGAGAATTTGTACAAAGAAAAGTAAATTACAGAATAGTAAATTTGCAGAATGTAAACAAAGAAAGAAAAATTGAATTGTAAGAACAATTTGCATTGAGAAGAAAAGTGGATGGGTTCATCACATACTTGCTTCTCTTAGTAACCTGTTTGTCGCAGTGTGATCGGACGTATATGGTGTTTCAGAGAGTATGAGTATGAGTGATTTGCCAACCTTATTACATCAAGAGTTTACCTATTTATAGATTCCTAATTCTAACGACTAACTAATGTCTATGTGACACGTCATCTAGCCCTATGTGTTGGCCAACATGTATGCTTGCCACGTTTTCTGCTCACCAGAAAACTGATTACAATTTTCAAAATAAACCACTAACTGATTGACACCTGTCTTTGTCTTTGTAACTTCCATTAACTGCTCTTCTAGTGTCTTCTGTTTCTCGAAATCTTGCTCCTTGATTTCTCGAAATCTCTTTTATGCTTTCTCGAGATTTTGCTGTTCAAATTCTCAAAATCTTCTTTCTGGAATTCCGACTTCTGATTCTCGAAATTCTGATTTCTTATTCAGAAATCTTCTAAGTCTTCAGATACTTTGTTTTCGAGTTTCCGCCTTCTGTTTCCTCGAAAACTTACTTCCAGAATCTCGAAATCCTCTTCTGAAATCCTGACTTCATGTACTCGAAAATTCCTTCTTCTTTGATACTTATCTTTTTCTGTTGATACTTGAATTCACTGAGTACTTCCTGATTTCGATTTTCCAGAAGTCTTATGACTTCGTTTTCCAGAATCCTCATGATTCTGATTTTCCAGAACTCCTGACTTTGGTTTTTTCAGAGTTTCTTTTGACTTCGATTTCTCGAAGTTCCTTTATCTCTTTTTTTTTTAGTTTGAGAAGTTCCCTTTAATGTTAACTTTAACAAATCTCTAAGTTAAGAGATTCACTTCTCAAACTCGAATTCTGGAACTTGTAAGCTTTCTGGAAACTCAAATTCTAGAACTTGTAAGCTTTCCAAAAACTCGAAAAGTATAAATGACATTCAAATTGTTGAAATTCGAAATACTTGAAATTCGAATCCCAACAGATGCCCCCCCAAAAATAGTCTCTTTCAAGAACTAATCTTTTATTTGAAGAAGAGATATTTTTGGAACAACCTTTGGTATTCCTTTTGACTTTTATTACCTTTTCTCATTTGAAACATGTCTTCTTCATGTAAACTCAGAGAGTTGCCAAAGGTTAAAGTTAAGGCCTATAAGAAAACAAATCGAACAGACCAAATCTAAATTGGTCACACAGAAAACTGAACAAGCTAAGTTGGTTGATAAGATGCAGGACAGTAAAGTCACAGTGAATAAACATGAGCAGTCTATTAAGCAAAATTCTTCGAGAATTGAAGAATTAGAAAAGGAAAGTTTGAGGCTCGTGAATTTAGTGAAAGAATATCAAGAAAGACTTGAGGAAACTGAGAAGGCTAAAAGTGAAGTCGAATCTACTCTTTCGAAGCAAAGGTCTACTCGAATGGAGGTCATCAATTATGTTAAAGGTATTTCGAGAGATGTCGTTCGAGTTTTAAAAGATATTGAAAATCTGGAGAAAGAAGACATAAGTCTTAAGACTTATTATGAAGACCTTAAACATGACTTCACAAAATTGAAGAATGAAGCTCCCTTTTAGCTTCCTCTAGTTTCTTTTGTTTTGACTTTTTTTTATTTCGAGCATGGGGCTCGAACTCTGGTTGTTATTCAAACATTTATTTTCTTTTATGCACAATTCTTATTTCTTGCAAGTTTGGTTTATATTCTTTAAGTATTTTTCCATTTATTGATAGTATGCGCATATCCCCAACTAATTCTCGAATTGAATATGCATTACTGGAAAACACTTTTTCAATCTCAAAAGGTCCTTCCCAATTGGGTGACCATTTACCAAACTTCTTTGACTTTTATCAATTGGCAGAATCAATTTCCAAACATAATCACCAACTTGGAATTCTTTTTTCTTTACTTTACTGTTATAAAGAACGAGTAACTTGCTCCTTTTGTCTAATAATATTTTCTAAAGCAAGTAACCTTTCTTCATCAAGTTGATTTAATTCATCAAACATCAAATTCCAATAATCTTGAGAAGGTAACTCATATTGTTTTTGAACCCTTAATGATTGCAAATTTACCTCAATTGGTAATATGGCATCATGACCATATACCAATTTGTAAGGAGTAGTTCGAGTAGCTTCTCTTGGGGAATTTCTATAAGCCCAAAGAATTTGATTCAAAGTCTCATGCCAATTTCTAGGACGTTGCCTAATATGTCTTTTGATCAAGGCAATAATAATTTTATTGACTGCCTCAACTTGACCATTAGCTTGTGCATAATAAGGTGTAGAAGAAAGCAATTTTATTCCTTTTGATTCAGCAAACCTAACCATTTTCTTCCCGGTAAACATTGTTCCTTGATCTGTGGTAATAGTTTCTGGTAAGCCAAATCGAAATATAATATTTTCTTCAATAAAACGAATGATATCTTCTTGAGTAACTTCTCTAAGGGAATTGCTTCTACCCACTTGGTAAAATAATCAACCCCAACCAAAATAAATTTATGGTTTCTCGAAGAAGATGGATGTATCATTCCAATTAAGTCTAAAGCCCATCCTCGAAAGGGCCAAGGCTTTATGATTGAATGCAATTCACTTGATGGAACTTGTTGTACATTTCCATGTTTTTGACATTCTTCACAAGATTTTGCAAAATTATGACAATCTTTGGCCATAGAAGGCCAAAAGAATAATCTTCTTTTCAAAATCCATTCCATTTTCCTTCCTGCTTGGTGAGCACCATAAGCTCCTTCATGAACTTCAACCAAGGCTAAATAAGCTTCAGTTTCTCCCAAACATCGAAGTAAATTCCCATCAACAGATTTTTTATAAAGCTCTTCAACCTAAAATACAATAGTTCAAAACTTTATATCTTAAGTATTTCTTGTTTATTAAGGAAGGATTTTGTATTAAATTCACAAGTTCTTTTCTCCAATCATCTTGATGTAGGAGATTTATATTATGAATTTCGAAATCTTTCATTGGAAATCTCCTTTGAATATCACTAATCTTTCTAAGAATTCCAACTAAAATCCTATACCCTGAAGCTATTTGAGCCAACTCATTAGCTTCGAAATTTTGACCTCTAGGAATATGTTCAATTTTTATCTCATCAAACATTTCTAGAAGTTTATTGGCTTGAACTAAATACTTAGCCAATTTTGGATCTAAACATTTATACTCTTTAGTTATTTGTTTAATAACTAATTGAGAATCTCCTCGAATATGCACATTTCTCGAATTCATAGAAGCTAGAATTTCAAGATCAACAATAAGAGCTTCATACTCTACTGCATTATTCGAACAAGGATGTTTTATTTCAAACATCATTCGAGTTGGAAATCCTTTAGGTGATATTAACAAAATTACAATCCCAGATCCATTTTTATGTTTGGATCCATCAAAATATAATTTCCAAGGCTCTAAGCCTATATATGTTGATTCCTCAATTGGAATGGGAGGATGATCAACTAAGAAATCTGCAACTACTTGGCCTTTCATTACTTTTAATGGAACAAACTTTAGTGAGAATTCAGTTAAAGCTAAAGCCCATTTTCCAACTCTACTATGCAATATAGGTTTCAATAACATGTGCTTTATTATATCAAAGTGTGAAATCACGAATACATCATGGGGTTTCACATAATACTTAAGTTTAGTACATGAAAAATACAAACATAAACACAATTTTTCTATAGCACAATATCTAGTTTCTGCATCATTAAGGACTCTACTTAAATAATAAACAGCTCTTTCAACACCATTCTCGTCCTCTTGAGCCAACATACTTCCTATTGTGGCTTCTGAAGCAGAAATATATAATTTTAATGGTTTTCCTGGCAAAGGAGGAGTCATAATCGGAGGAGTTGTTAAGTACTTCTTGATTTCCTCGAAGACTCTTTGATGTTCTTCTTCCCATCTGAATTTTTCTTCTTTCTTTAACTTTAACAATGGGGAAAACACCCTTGTCTTTCCGGATAAGTTTGAGATAAATCTTCGAAGGAAATTAACTTTTCCAAGAAAAGATTGTAACTGTTTTATAGTGGTAGGTGGAGAAGCTTCGAGAATTGCCTTAGCTTTATTCTTATCAATCTCAACACCTTTCTTGTGAACAAGGAATCCCAAAAAATTTCCTGGCAGTTCGAATGAACTTAGCTTTAAGAAGACGCTCTATTTCTTCTTTAATCTTTGAAACTATTTCTGGAGCAAATCTTCTTGGAGCTTGCTTCACTGGTTGTTTATCTGGAAAAATTGGAAGTCTATGCTCTACCAGTTCTCGACTCAATCCAGGCATTTCATGGTAAACCCAAGCAAAACAGTCTTTATATTCTTTTAATAAGTCAATAATTTTCTTTCTAAAATCTCCTTCGAGATTCTGACTGATAAACGTGGGCCTTTTATCATTTTCAGTACCCAAGTTTATTTCTTCTAAAGGATCTTGAGCTTCCATTTTCTTAATTCCTTGAGACAAAAATCCTTCGAAACCCAGAGGCGAATCATCATAAATACAATCTAATCTTTCGAATTCACCTTCTCGTGTTTCTTGGATATATGCCTCAACTTTTTTAAACATTTCCTCAAGATAACTCTTTTTCAAAATCTTTATTTTCTTCAGACACTATTTTCGAATTTTCTTTTAATGTAACTTCAGATTTTTCGAAGACTTTTCTTTCTGTGTCTGATGAGACTTTATCTTCAAATATTTCCTCTATGATTATTCCTCCATTCTTGCCATTCGGCCTTAGAGGCCGTCATTTCTTTATTTTGTATATTTTGATTAACTTCGGCTTCGAGAGCCGATTCTACTTTCTTTTTCGGCCATATAGGCCGAAATTCGAGCCCAAAAGCTCGAATCTACTCTGGATCCGACCATTCAGCAATTTCTATGGCCTCGAAGGGGCCAACATCGCATTGTAGCATAAACCCACAATCAGGATTTATCCTCAATGTATATGGCACCTTTGGTGGGTGCCAACATGTACTTGTCTATCATCTCATACGGTCTTATTTTCATAACTTTCTTCTCCGTGCTTCCTTACATCTACTGCATCTTCTTCAACCTTGAAATAATTCTTATCCCCATCTACATAATGGGAATTCCTTCGTTGGTCCACATACAGAATTTTTGATTGCATTGATGAAGGAACAACACCTACACATGGATCCATTCTCTTCCAGTAACAAATTATAATTTGCTTTTTTGAATCCACAACTACAAACATGGTAGGCCTCATAATTGTTCCAACTGTAGTTCTAACCATAGAACAACCTTCAGACTTTGAAGTTCTACCACTGAAGTCTGTGATCACCATTTGGTGTGGTAGCAAATCATACTTGGTTTTCATTAATTTTTTTCATCATGAACTTCGGCATTAAATTCACTGCCGCTCCCGAATCTACTAGAACTTTGCCAATATTCACCTCTCCAACCATAGCTCTAATAAACAAAGGTTTCATATGGAGTTTGCATATCTTCAACTAGCCTTTTCGAATACTGCTGATGTGTTCTGGCAGATTTGTTTGCCAATATAGTATAGAAAACTGGGTCTTCTCCGATTTCATCTTCTTCGAAATCTTCGCCATCCAAACCTTTTTCGAGTCACTTCAGGCATACTCTGCAGGCAAAACAGAAACGACTGCACAGAGTCGTCCAGGACCATCTGCGAACCCCAGTCTCGAAGTTCTCTGTTAACAAGTCATCCCGCTCTCATTAAAGCCTCCAATTACTTGAATGAAGGTTCTTCTTCACCATTTGAGCGTAGACGGATTACTTGTATTTGCCTGCACCTGAATGACTATGAGCATTTTTTGCTTGTACTGGCTTGGATTGTTTCTAGTTCCCTCAACATCAATGTTTCTTTTTGCTTGGTTTTCGAAAGCTGCTTTCCTCATCCTTTGTGCCCTCCTCCATTGGGTTTCGTCATTTGTTGCCTATTCCCCAAGTAAGGTTTTCTGGGTAGTGACCTTGGAAATGATTGTGCTGTTTCACGAAACCTGGGCGAATCCATTGGTTCGGAGGCACAGCTGATGGAGGAAAAAAAGTTCTTGGTTTCGAACTTTCTTGGAACCTTTGATTCATAGGTTGCTTTCCCTTATCAAAACCTATTCCTATTCGCAGGTGACCTTCCCCCAGAGATGGGATTTCTGATTTCGAAATCCATCCTCCATATTGAAGGATGAGGCTTCTTCTCCATATTCTCACCCTTGCTTATGGTGGGAAGCAACTTGTTGATAAATGTGTTTCATGTCTGAATCTCGAAAGATCTTTGCTGCAGATTGTCAAAAACAAAGTGACATCTTGGGCAAAGATCAATTGAGGCATCCTCCTGCCTTTTTCTAGTTCAGGAACTCCAACAGAGATTCTCCTCCTTTTGGATATAAACATAATGGATCTCTTGATCTCACATCTAAGGCCATCTCTGTGGCCTGACCACAGAATTCGAGTCTTCAATCTCAAACCATGTTAATACTCACTGGTTCAGCATAATTGGCATTCACTTGAAGAGGATCGGAATCAATCTTCATTGCCATTGGTGCTTTTTCTTCAAACTTCAATCTTCCTTGCTTAATCGCTTCTTGGATAATATCTCTGAAACGAACACAACTATTAGTCCAGTGACCATAAGGATGATGAAATTTACAGTATTTTCGACCCTCTCTCTGTTCTTGAGAAGGAATCTTATGATCGTCGACTTAGAGTTATCTGTTTGTCCTTTTAATAATATATCGAAAAATCTGATCAGCTTTCGAAATATCAAAACCGTAATTTTTTTCTGGGAAACTTATCTTTGGTTTCGTTATTATTGTTTCCATTAGGTTTCAAGGATTGACAAACATAAGGAGGTCCTGGCTTGAGTTCTGCCACATGAACATCATTGTCTTCCATGTCATATTCGAAATCACTATCATCAGATACTTCCAAATATGCTATTTTATCTTTTCGAAAAATCTTTTCAGGTTTTCGAAAATCTCTCTTTTTCTTTCTTTAAATGTTAAATTTGTCTAAACCTTATCAGCCAATTGGGCCATATCTCTAAGTTGTTGATTAATCAAACTTCTTTTGAATTGAATAATCCAAACCACCAGCAGCCATTTGGACTAACTCATGTTCAGGATTTTGAGTACAAACACCTAGCTTGTCATTTGTCTGAAATCTATTTAGATAATCATCTATAGATCATTCGAAGGATCTTTTAATATTACCAGATCCATAAGGGTAACTTTCGTTTCCCTCTCGAAAGACCTGTTCATGAAAAACTTCTTTCCAATTGATTCCAATATGAAGCGAATTTTGGGGAAGAGTCGTAAACCAAGTGAAAGCATTCTTGGTTAATGAACTAGGAAAATATTTCATTTTAAGTTCCTGATTATTTGCCAAAATCACCTGCTTCGATTTTGGTATCGAGCAATGTGTTCGACAGTAGATTCCCCTACTTCTCCAGCAAACTTAGTAAATTTGGGAACTTTCCATCCCCTTGGCAATTCAGTTTGCAATACGATCTGGGTAAAAGGAGATACTACCATAAGGGTGGTTCGCAAATCCTACATTTAATCCATGCCTATTCAAGACTTGTTCAACTATTCCCAACAACTGTTCTGTTGCCCCCCCTAAGTGTATTTTGCCTCTTATCCTTTCGAGAATTTCATCAGCATTCTGATTTCTATTCAGGATAAACTCTAGGAGCGTTGTCTTCTCTATTTTCAAACAAGATGATAGGATTTAGTATTTGATTATTTTGATCCCCATGGATCTACAGGAGGATTCATATTAGCCACTTGTCTTACTATAGGATCTGTGGTTGCGCCAAACACATTCGCTATCCTTTCCATTTGCCTAGCCAACAAGTTATAATTCTGTATTTGTTGTTGGGACTAGGGGATCGAACACTGTGGCCCATTTGTGTTGTCCAACATGTTCACCATTTCATGATTACTTTCATCCATTTGTTGCATTAGGAGTTTGCAACGTGGAATTGTAATAGATGAAGAAGTATTTCCCACAAAGGGATTAAACATGGGTCCTCGAGCAATTGAAGGACCCACTGTCGACATAATAGGTGGGGCTGTTCCAGAATTTGGAACAAATCCATATGGTAAACCATACTGTGGTTGTCCATTTTGAGACATAGAAATAAAATTGGGTATAGGGATAGTAGAACCAATTTGACTTACTACGGGTTCTGTCACAGCAGTAGTGGTCGTAGTAACATTTGTTGATGGTTCTCTAGTAACACTATTGTTTCCAATTGCCCCATTATCATTATTGTTTACAGATTGATTCCTTGGGGGTGACGAATTCTCAGAATTCGTAACATTGGCTAGATCCCTATTATTATTTCCATTTACATTTTCTCTCGAATTGTTAGCCATTTGAACAAAAATTGTTCTTCCTCTTCTCAAACGCATACAAGAACAAATCTATTCACAAAATCATAACACACGCTACTTTTGGCAATTAGTCCCACTGGGCGTGCCAATTTGTTTGTTGTGAAAAATTCAATTTAGAAAACTAAATTTTAACACTTTGATTCTACGAGCAATCTGGGGATTAGAATCAAATCCTCTTATGGGACTCTTTTAAAAAAGTAGGTTTATGGTGTTTATGATTTATTAACAAACTTTCGTAAAAGTTCAATCTTTCTGGAAAAACAGAATTGTTTGGTACAGAATTTCACCAAGTTATTTTCTAAGTATTAGAAATCCAGAAAACACTAAGTTCTAAAGATTTGATCCGGAATTTTTATCAAAGAACTTGACTTTTAGAAAATTACTTAATTCAGAAATTTATCAAGTTTCAAACTTTGAATTTTCAGAAACTGATTTGAGAAACTTCAGTAAAAGTTTAAATGAGAATTTGTACAAAGAAAAGTAAATTACAGAATAGTAAATTTGCAGAATGTAAACAAAGAAAAGAAAAATTGAATTGTAAGAACAATTTGCATTGAAAAGAAAAGTGGATGGGTTCATCACATACTTGCTTCTCTTAGTAACCTGTTTGTCGCAGTGTGATCGGACGTATAAGGTGTTTCAGAGAGTATGAGTATGAGTGATTTACCAACCTTTATTACATCAAGAGTTTACCTATTTATAGATTCCTAATTCTAACGGCTAACTAATGTCTATGTGACACTCATCTAGCCCTATGTGTTGGCAACATGTATGCTTGCCTCGTTTTCTGCTCACCAGAAAACTGATTACAATTTTCAAAATAAACCACTAACTGATTGACACCTGTCTTTGTTTTTGTAACTTCCATTAACTGCTCTTCTAGTGTCTTCTGTTTTCTCGAAATCTTGCTCCTTGATTTCTCGAAATCTCTTTTCTCTGCTTTCTCGAGATTTTGCTGTTCAAATTCTCGAAATCTTCTTTCTGGAATTCCGACTTCTGATTCTCGAAATTCTGATTTCTTATTCAGAAATCTTCTAAGTCTTCAGATACTTTGTTTTCGAGTTTCCGCCTTCTGTTTCCTCGAAAACTTACTTCCAGAATCTCGAAATCCTCTTCTGAAATCCTGACTTCATGTACTCGAAAATTCCTTCTTCTTTGATACTTATCTTTTTCTGTTGATACTTGAATTCACTGAGTACTTCCTGATTTCGATTTTCCAGAAGTCTTATGACTTCGTTTTCCAGAATCCTCATGATTCTGATTTTCCAGAACTCCTGACTTTGGTTTGTTCAGAGTTTCTTTTGACTTCGATTTCTCGAAGTTCCTTTATCTCTTTTTTTTGAGTTTGAGAAGTTCCCTTTTAATGTTAACTTTAACAAATCTCTAAGTTAAGAGATTCACTTCTCAAACTCGAATTCTGGAACTTGTAAGCTTTCTGGAAACTCAAATTCTAGAACTTGTAAGCTTTCCAAAAATCGAAAAGTATAAATGACATTCAAATTGTTGAAATTTGAAATACTTGAAATTCGAATCCCAACACATGGATTAAGCTTTTAATTACACTTGATTAATGTTAATCACAATAATTAGTCCTTAATCGTCATTAGGTCTTAATCATATTATTAAACATTATTAATCCTTAATCTTGATTATGTATAATTAAGACTTAATTATAATTCAATTTGATTAAATTAATCTTGATTAAGATTAGGGTTAATCCTTACTAGGGTTGATTAAGGTTAATCTTAATTACTTGAGTACTAATCCTTGTTAAGTCTCACTCCTATTATTAATCATCATTAGTTTAAGTAATTAAGAGTGATCTTAATTAAGTCTTCCCTAATTGATTAACTTATGTGATTTAACTTAGTGGGCTCCTTAACTTACTTTGAGTCTTAATTTCCCATGGGTAGGATTAGGGTTGAGGCCCAACACTAATCCAAGCTCAATGCTCCTTAATTGTTTTATTTTATCCTAGTGGAGTATTTTATTATAAGTGTTTGGGGGTATTTGGGCCCAAACTAGTGGCCCAAAGGTTAAATGACCCATGGGGGTTCATTTTCTCAAGTTACCATCATGTAAATGGGTTTTAGGTTAACTTTATTATGGTAGGAATATTTTGCTCAAATTTACATTACCTTTTTCTTACTTAAGTTTAACTTTTTACTTTTACTCATTTACTTCAATTCTTTAACCTTTACCTATTGGGCCACTAAAGCCCTAACACTCCAACATCACCCTCACAAATATCTCAAGGATCAAACACATTCATCTCATGAATCTCATATGAACATGGGCAAGAACACACATGAACATTCAAGAACACTTTGAATTTCATGAAAAATCAACAATTCCAAAAATTGTAAACTCAAGTATGATATCCTACACATGTCACAAGTTCATTTTATCATAATTCATCAAACCACACATTTTCTTATGGAAAAGTTCATACATTTAGACATAGCCAAAACACTTCAATTCCAATATTTAATCATACAAACAAGTTGTTTAATTTCAAATAACAATTTATATATACATATAGTCATCATACTGACACATTCCAACCATCAAACAAAACTAAAAGTGATGCATACATGTATATGTAGAGAAGGCCGAACCATATTCTTGGGAAAATAGGTTCATGCATTCAAGTTTTAATGAAAACAAAGGGAGAGGGAAGGAGGGTCATGGGTCACCCTCACTCTAGTCATCAATCCTACTAGAGTTCAAGGGTTATCCTCTCCTTACCTAGTGAAGTTCAAGCTTTAACAATGGAGGATGAGATTTTTGAGTTCCACCAAATCACAAGATCTACCACTCTTTTTGCTCCTTATGGTCTCCCCGACAATTTTTCCCAAAGGATGGAGGTGAAAATATTTGGATTAAAAGCTAAAATTGGAGCTTTTAATCAAGTGAGGGAAAGGGAAGATGGAGAGGTGATCGAGGAAGAAGAATAGTGCACCGCTAGGGTACAATGAAGGAGAAAAAAAAGTTGTTTTTATAAAGGTAGGAGACAAGGTTGCTTTTTGGTGGTACAAGGTGAGGTAAGCATGTTTCTCCTTACTTTTGGCTAATAAAGTGTGTTTTACAAGTTAATGTGAGTTCTAATAAATGCTAATGGTAGGAGAATACTATTAATGAGGGATTACGGTGTTAGGTTGGAAGGAAATTCGAATTTTGAGGTATGGGCATTTTGGTCAATATCCAATAAAGGTAGGGTAAAAAGGTAATTTCACACCCAAGATTCCCAAACTTCTAGAAAATAGGAAATTCGTTCCTTACCCTATTTAAACCCTAATTGATGATTAAAAATACTTAATCACTCAATTACACCATACCACAACAATAAAAATCATATAGGCAAAAATGTCGGTGTTACACTCTTAAACATGAAATAAATGAAAATACAAGTTGACATTTTTCGTAATAAAAAATTGAAAATAAAAACAATATTTTCTGAAAGTAAATTGCCTAAGTTACCAAAATCATAAGGTTTCTTCGTTAGCCTAAGAGTGTTTTCTCTTTAGCTCTTGTCATCAGAATAACTAGATTGTTCATTTATCAGCCAAGCATGGTATGTGGAATAAAGTTATATGAATAAAAATGAGGTGACAACAATCAGACGAGTTTTAAACTTTGGAGCAGCTATAGGGAAAATATCAAAAGTAAGAAAGGAGAAGAGTTTATCATATCATCAATATGATAGACTAAGTTTTGCATGTCTACTTCCGTCAGGGACCCCGATCAAAAGGAAAAAACTCTATAAGACAATTGATTAGTGTAGGAATCCCTTAGACAAAATCAATTTATCAAGCAAAGCATTGTGGAAAGTAAGATTTAATTGACAACTTTTTGTTCATGAAATTCTTTTTACCCCATAAAACAAGAGTCGGGAAATCGAATAGGAACCCTAATTGAAAACAATGGTGTTAAAAACACAGTTGGTGGTGATAGGATCTTCAACAAACAAAGAAAACTAAACTTCCTTTACTATAAAGGGAGTTCAATTGGATTTCTGAGGGAGCAAAAGATTGGACAATCAACAACATAAAAAAAACAAAATATAAAAATGGAAGGAGATAATATTGAAATAAACAGGTAAAACACAAGAAGATGTTTGAATTGTGTTTTCTTTAAAACTTTTAGTTTTTCGCAACATAAGTTCACAAAGATTTAGAGAAAATCTTCAAAATGAGTCCGAAGTAGTTTAATAAAGTCTGAAATTTTTAGACTCACATAAAGTGATTCTAAAAAAGTTTTTTAAAAGTTTTACAAGATAACATAGATTTGACCCTTGTTACATAAGATGTAAAGCAAGATTAAAGAATCAGAAGATCACACAAATGATTTAGACTGGTTCACACCAAATCACAAGTGCTACATCCAGTCCCATACTCAAGCACAAGTTATGATAGAAAGAAGATAAACACTCTGGTTTTAAGCACACTGTGTGAATACAATACGATTATGAACATCAGATAAGATTCAAATCAAAACTCATTTGAAATGAATAACTCAAAGAATAAAATGAATGAAAGAATTATATAGAGTAAATAAATTGGCAGTGTGAAGGATCTTTTTAAAGTTTTCTATCTTCTTTCGATCTTCATTCTCCTATGTATAGGCTCCCAGAGACATGGTTGTTGAGGGGGGGAAGGTTTATATTGTCTCTTAGCATTTTAATGCATGGAGTCGTCGGTTGTCCTTTATGCAGTAGCAACAATGTATAGAGGACATATCTGTTGAGTCTCAAAATATCATAAGAAGAAATTATGATGTTTTAAGATAATGTAATTCCCAAGTTTTAATGATTAACAAATTTGAGTTAAAATAATTCATCATAGATACATATATGTTTTAATGATTTATCTATGATTTCAGCAAGCCACTATGAACTTACAAAAGACTTTGTAAAGTGTTTCAAACTGTCTGAGGTATCAAGCCTTCTGAAGGTTCAACCCGTCTGAAGTGTTGAAACCGTCTGAAGTGCCCAACCCGTCTGAAGTGTTGAAGCCGTCTGAAGTCTCATTAATGACGTGACACCTTTGCTGAAGGTCTGTGAAGACGTTTTCTGAGTCTCTGTTGCACGTACCTTTTCAAGCATATTTATGGCAAGGAACACAGAGGTCTTTTCTGGTGTTTTTGAATTTCATACACCACTGAGGAAATCTCTGCAACGCAGCCTCTGCAGCAACAATAGTAGCAGCTTTATGGCAATACCAACCTTGTTCTGTGTCAGAAAGGTCAGGACTCTCAGAAGCATGTCTCACAACGGATTAAAAAGCATTTAATGCTATCTCTAAACGGTGGTTTTTAAACGGACTGAAGTCTGGGTATAAATACCCCTCATGAAGACCATCAAAACAGAGAAGGAATATATTCAAGAGAATCAAAGAAACAAATCGCTGCAAGTTTTTACTCTGTAAAAACTCTCTGATAATACTCTTGTACACACATTTGTATATCCTGAGAATACCTCAGTTATCTTTGTACATTGTATTTGTTTGAGCTTAAAACTGGTTTAGTTTAAAAAGCTTAAACTCATCTTTTCTCTGTAAAATTGTTTGTAGAGCCTGGAGAGGCTTGACTGTAAAAGAATACTTGGTTGTAGAGCCTAGAGAGGCTTGACTGTAAAGAATACTTGGTTGTAGAGCCTGGAGAGGCTTGTAAAGAATACTTGGTTGTAGAGCCTGGAGAGGCTTGCTGTAAAAGAATACTTGTTGTAGAGCTAGAGGCTTGCTAAAGAATACTTGGTTGTAGAGCCTGAGAGCTTGCTGTAAAGAATACTTGAAGCTGACTACTGTAAAAGAATACTTGTAATCTTTGTGAAAGATTAAGAGAAAATCCAAGTGCTAGTTGGCATTGGGACTGGACGTAGCTCACAGTGGTAGTGAGTGAACCAGGATAAATTCCTTGGCTAAGTTTTCTATCCCTTAACTCTTGTCAATTCGTTTATACTAATTTAAGGGTGTTGAAAAGCAATTCTAAATATTTTAAAAGCTAAGAAACCTTTTAAAATACATTTTCAGAAGTTGTCTTAAAAACTTCAGACAGCCCTCAAAAACCTGTCTGAAACAGTTTTATACTTGTTGTTTGAAAAAGCTTTCAAAAATATTAAGAAACACTATTCAACCCCCCTTCTAGTGTTTCCCTGTGTTTCTACAGTTGGTATCAGAGCTCAACTCAGGGTTGAGCACCTAACAAGTGTTGAGGATTAAAGATCCAGATGGAAGCTTCCAACAACAACAGGCAATATATCACTGAAGGAGCCTCTATCACAAGACCCCCATTCAATGGTGTGGATTACCACTATTGGAGGGATCGTATGAAGTTGTTCATTGAGAGCAACAACATTGATGTTTGGGATGTGGTCACTGATGGAGACTATGTGCCTATGCATAATGGCTTGCCTATACCTAAGGCTGAATGGACCCTGGAGCAGAAGGCTAGAGTCCAGATGAATGCCAAAGCCAAGCTCTATCTGATATGTTCTTTGAATAAATCAGAATATGAGAAGGTTCATGGTTGTACATCTGCCAAGGAGATCTGGGATACACTTGCAGCCCATGAAGGGACTGAGACTGTCAAGCAATCCAAGATCAGCATGCTTATACATCAATATGAGATGTTTAAGATGGAAGAAACTGAAACCATTGATCAAATGTTTGGAAGGTTTCAGACCATAACCAATGGACTCAGGTCTTTAGGTAGAACTTATGAATCTGGAGATAATAACAGAAAGATTCTAAGAAGTTTGCCTAAGTCCTGGAGACCCAAAGTTACTGCCATTCAAGAGGCAAGAGATTTGAACTCTCTTAGAATGGAAGAACTGTTGGGATCTCTTAAGGTTCATGAGCTTGAGCTTGGTGAAGATGACAACAAGAAGAAGTCTCTAGCACTAAACTCCAAGGCCAGTCAGCCTAGGCATGG
Organism: Sesbania bispinosa; assembly: GCA_026901365.1. Taxonomy (NCBI): domain Eukaryota; kingdom Viridiplantae; phylum Streptophyta; class Magnoliopsida; order Fabales; family Fabaceae; genus Sesbania; species Sesbania bispinosa. Next base: position 258,823 of record QLOH01000559.1, read on the forward strand.
CAAGATGAAGGCTATGCAAGCTGAAGAAACTTCAGAAGCAGATGAAGATTCTGGAGATAGCTCAGAAGATGATGATCTTGCTCTTTTAAGTAGAAAGATCAAAAGAATGCTGCAAAATAGAGGGAAGTTCAGAAGGAACCAACCTTCAACCTCTAAAGGAGGTAAGTCAGGTAAAGACTCTCAAAATGACAAGATTATTTGTTTTGAGTGTAAACAACCAGGTCACATGAAGGCAGAATGCCCAAAGCTGAAGAAGAATACCTTCAAAAAGAAGAAGTTCTTCAAGAAAAAGAAAGGTCTGATGGCAACATGGGAGGATCTTGATGAGTCCACTTCAGAAGAAGAGGAGGACACTTCAGAAGAGGCCAACCTATGTCTCATGGCCAGCCTGCCCTCATCAGACAGCTCTGAAGAAGAGGTATTTCCCTTAACTCTTCAAGAGATGTATGATGACCTGATGGAAAGTTCCAAGGAGCTCTTCCAAGAGTATAAGAATCTATCCAAAGCTCACACAGAAATGTGTAGTAAATATGAAGCTATTGAGATAGAAAATATTATGCTCAAGGAAAAGATTCTTGTGTCTGAAGTCAGCAGTTCACAATCTGTGTCTGAAGAAAATAAAAAACTTCAGAAACAAGTTGAGGAACTGACAAAAGACTTGGCTAAATTTGTCAAAGGAACTGATAATCTTAACAGATTACTTGGCAATCAAAGGCATTCCCTTGACAAAAGTGGTTTAGGCTTTTGTGATTATGGTGTCTCTGAACCTCATATTTTCAATGTTGCTAAAGGCAGAAAGAAAGTTATTGGGTGTTCTCACTGTGGCAAAGCTGGACACAATGTGGCTCAGTGCAAACACAAAGGGAGACCTAAACCCAAGTCTAACAAGAAAGGACCCAAAAGAATATGGGTACCTAAGAACTTGATTATTCCTGTTGCAGATGTGTTTAACAGGACAAAGGAAACCCCACAAATGGTACCTGGACAGTGGCTGCTCGCGACACATGACAGGAGAAAGGTCTTTGTTCCAAAACCTTAGACCCAGAGCAGGAGGAGTGGTCACCTTTGGTGGAAATCAGCAAGGGAAGATCACTGGTATAGGGACTGTAGGTATGACTCCTCTATCCCTTATTAAGAATGTTCTCCTAGTAGAAGGACTTCAACACAATCTATTGAGCATAAGTCAATTGTGTGACAGTGGATATGTGGTTTCCTTCACTAAGGAAGGATGTATAGTCAAAGACTCTCATGATCAAATCCTTTTTACTGCTAAGAGGCACAACAATGTGTACAAAATTGATCTAGAGGAGTTAGCAAGTCAAAATGTAAAATGTTTTATCTCTGTTGAAGATGAAAAACAGATTTGGCATCAAAGACTAGGGCATGCCAGCTTGAGATTAATCTCAAAGTTAGCAAAACACAACCTTGTTAAAGGTTTGCCCAAGCTTTCTTACAAATCTGATATTTTGTGAAAGCTGTCTGAAAGGGAAACAAACAAGACACTCATTTAAGAGTAAGGATGTTGTTTCTACTAGCAGACCATTAGAACTTTTACATATTGACTTGTTTGGTCCTATTAGAACAGAAAGCATTAGTGGTAAGAAATATGGTTTGGTCATTGTTGATGACTATTCTAGATATACATGGGTGATATTCCTTAGAAGCAAGGATGAGACCTTTAAGAATTTCACAATATTCTGCAAGAAGGTACAGAATGAAAAAGGATTCTGTATATCTGTCATTAGAAGTGATCATGGTGGAGAGTTTGAGAATGCAAACTTTCAGCTGTTCTGTGATGAGAATGGGATCTCACACAATTTCTCTGTGGCTAGAACACCTCAACAAAATGGGGTTGTTGAGAGAAAGAAAGAAGTTTGCAAGAGATGGGAAGAACCATGCTCAACTCATGCAGTCTACCAAGGACCTTCTGGGCAGAGGCTATTAACACAGCCTGCTACCTTCAAAACAGAATATTGGTAAGACCAATTCTGAAAAGGACTCCTTATGAATTGTGGAAAGGAAGAAAACCCAACATATCATATTTCCATCCCTTTGGCTGTGAGTGTTTTATACTTAACACAAAGGATGATCTTGGAAAATTTGATGCAAAGTCTGACAAAGGATTTTTCATAGGTTATTCTGAAACATCAAAAGCCTATAGAGTTTATAACTCTAGAACTTTAATTGTAGAAGAATCAATCCATGTTAAATTCAATGACATGAAAGAGACTGATAGGGAACTATCAGATCTAGAAGATGATTTTGCAGGAATGGAGCTAAACACACAACAGCACCAAGGATGAACAGGTGTCTGAAGATCTATCAGAACCTCCTCAGACAAATGTTGAGTCTCAGACTGACTTAGTATCACCTCACAAACCTGACTGGAGATACAAGTCACATCATCCTAAAGAGCAAATCATTGGCAGTACTTCAGAAGGAGTTAAGACAAGATCAAAATTCAAGAATCTGAATTCTCTTGCTCTCTTGTCTGAAATTGAGCCAAAGAACATTGATGAAGCTCTGCATGATGAAGGGTGGATCCTAGCCATGCAAGAGGAGCTGAATCAATTTGCTAGGAGTGATGTCTGGACCCTTGTTCCTAAACCCCATGGGAAAACAATTATTGGAACCAAATGGGTGTTCAGAAACAAGTTGTCTGAAGAAGGAAAAGTGGTCAGAAACAAGGCAAGATTGGTGGCTCAAGGGTACAATCAACAAGAAGGCATTGACTTTACTGAAACCTTTGCCCCTGTTGCCAGGTTAGAAGCAATTAGAATTCTTCTTTCTTATGCTATAAATAATGGCATCAAACTATATCAAATGGATGTCAAAAGTGCTTTTCTCAATGGATTCATTGAAGAAGTTTTTGTTAGACAACCCCCTGGTTTTGAGGATGTTGCTTTTCCTGATCATGTTTTCAAATGAAAAAGGCTCTTTATGGTCTGAAACAAGCCCCAAGAGCTTGGTATGACAGATTGAGCAGTTTTCTTATCAAAAATGGTTTTGAAAGAGGAAAAGTGGATACAACCCTTTTTAGAAAACAGTCTAACAAAAATCTTATGCTTGTCCAGATATGTTGATGACATTATATTTGGTTCAACTGATTCTTCACTATGCAAAGAGTTTTCTGAGTTAATGCAATCAGAGTTTGAAATGAGTTTAATGGGTGAACTAAAATTTTTCTTAGGACTTCAGATTAAGCAAGATTCTGATTGTATATGGATCCATCAAGAGAAATATACAAAAGAAATGCTTAAGAAGTTCAATTTAAGTGATTGCAAACCCATGTCAACTCCTATGCATCCCTCTTCATCTTTAAGCAAGGATGAAAATGAAGAACCAGTTAATCAAACTTTGTATAGAGGAATGATTGGCTCTTTATTGTATCTAACAACAAGCAGACCTGACATTATGTTCAGTGTATGTCTTTGTGCTAGATTTCAATCAGATCCAAGAACTACTCATTACAAAGCTGTTAAGAGAATTTTTAGATATCTTAAAGGTACTACTAATCTTGGTCTATGCTATAAGAAAGACAAGGATTGCAGGTTAATAGGATACTGTGATGCTGACTTTGCTGGAGATAGAATAGAAAGAAAGAGTACCAGTGGAGGATGTCACTTCTTTGGAAGCAACATGATCAGCTGGTCAAGCAAAAGGCAAAGCACCATTGCATTATCAACAGCAGAAGCAGAATACATCTCAGCAGCCAGTTGTTGTTCACAACTGCTATGGGTGAAGTATCAGCTTGAGGATTTTAACATTCCTATATCTGTTATACCTGTGTTGTGTGATAATACAAGTGCCATTAATTTGTCTAAGAATCCTATCCAACATTCTAGGGCTAAACATATAGAAATCAAGCATCATTTCATTAGAGACTATGTTCAGAAAGGTGTTTTTGATATAAAGTTCATTGAAACAGAGCATCAATGGGCAGATATATTCACAAAACCCCTGGCTGAAGATAGATTTAAGTTCATATGCAATAACTTGAACATACATGCATTTTCTAATTGATTATGTATGCTGTCTGAAAAGAGCATCTGAAATTTAGGGTATCTGAAATTTATATGTTGTCTGAAATTTCTCACTTGTCTGAAATAACTTGATGACGTGGCTATCTGAGACGGTTGAATTACATTTATTTTGTCTCTTCCACTTCGCACGTTACCCAATGTCTGCGCAGCCAGTACATGCCATCATTGCATCGTGGGTGTCTATAAATGCAGGAGTTAGTGTGTTGGAGAAGCCTTACACTTTCTCTCAGCTTTTTTGAACTTCTTCATCTCTCTTGCAACCGGTTTTCTCAAAGCTTTTCTCTGCAACTTCCAATGGCACCTAAGAAGTCTAGCTCAGGAGGCAATGTGGTCAGGTCAAAGGGTATTGACCTTGAGGATCTCAGGAATCTGGGTATGGATTTAACTGAAGAGTTTGAGGCTGCTGGCTGGACTCCTTTCTTTGAGAGCATCTACTGCTCATGGCACGAACAAAGCATAGTGGATTTCTGGGCTTCAGCAAGAGGTATTCCCAACTCCAAAGGTGAATACGAGAGCATCAGGTCATCTGTGCTTGGTGTCTGTTTTTGTTGATGTGGAGATCCTCTCTAACATCACAAAAGTGAAGGCTGAAGGAGAAATCTTCTACCCTGGATGGGAGCTGAAGAATGGTGGTCAGAAAATGTATACAAGATTGTTGTATGGGTCTGAAGAACCCAGAGTTCTGATTCCAAATTTTGCTGGACAAAGTGAGGGTTCTACACTCCATTTTAGGGTGTTCCATAATCCCTAAGAGTGGAAGCAGGAACCATGTTTCTGAGTTGGAAAGGTTCTGCTTAATCCACCTTGTGCTGAAAAAGAAGGCAAATCTACCAAGGATTCTGATGTTCCATATGCAGAAGAAGATTAGAGACTCAGGTGCAAACCTTCCCCACAATCTGCTTATCACCAAGGTACTTCTTCATTTCAAAGTACCTCTGGAAAGAAGATTTGATCACAAGGGTCCTGTCTTCTTTGGAGAATCAAACATTAAGAGCATGAATCTGAAGAATGCTCTAGTTCCAAGGCCCCCATCTCCTACTCTAAGGAGAGTGTGCTAATGGAGAAGGCTTCCAGAAGAAAAAGCACCATTCAATTCTGGAAAGAGAACCGCAAGGAGATATCAAAGAAAGGAGGAGTTCAAGGCGTCCAAACCTTCCCCCCCAACCTAAGCTGCAAAAGCTACCTGTGAGGAGTGCAGCAAAGTTCCTCAGTAGTTTCTACTTTGCATTTTAAGACATCTGAACCTGTTCAGAAGGATTTGGAAAAGTCATCTGAAATAGTGGGTCAGGGGTCTGAAAGTACAAAACCTTTTAAGCCTACTTCGACATAGAAGGAAAGGCTCATGAGGAGGAGATCGCTGATGCTGTAGCAGCACCACCCTTGGCTGCTTGCCCCTCTGATCCAGAGTTGATTCAAGTGGCTGCCCTAGCTACAGCTTTGGAACAAGAAGAGTTGGAGAAGAAGAAAGAACAAGAGAAGACTGACCATGCTCTTGCAGTTGCTGCACAGCTAGCCTTAGCCGAAGATGAAAGGCTGGCTACCATTGCTGAAGGATCTAAATAGAAAAAGGTCCAGTGCAGCTCAGAGGAAGAGAAGAAAAGCAGACTTCTTGAGACTGCTCCTAAACCCACAACTAGGGTTACAAGGAGTGTTGCAAATCAATAGGAAGCTGTGGAGATGGCTGACAAGTACCAGAAGTTTTTCACAGCCAATCTCTACTTCAAAAAGCGTAGAGAAGCCAAGCAAGCTGAAAGAGAAAACCAGAAGGTGTCTGAACCTGAAAAAGCTAAGACTCCAGTAAAGAGGCTTAGAGTCAGGTTTGATAATGTGACCCCTTCACCACCCTCTTCACCAGAAAAGAGGCCAGAAGAAGAAGGGAAGGAAGAAAATAGGCAAGTAGAAGAAAAGAACCAAGAAATAGAAAGAAGGTTGTTGAGCAACCTATGTTAACAGAAGAAGAAGAACCATCACCTCCATCTCCACCATCCTCACCTTCATCATCATCATCTTCAGAGTCAACTCACTCTGAAGAACCTGTTGTTAGAACCACAGGCAACACTAGAAGGGGGTTGAATAGTGTTTTAATACATTTTTAAAACTATGATAAAAAACTTTAATTAAAACAATCATGTAAGTGATCATTGTGCAAAACCAATCTTAAGATCAGAGTTATTTTAGAAGCGTGCGGAACATATGAAAGATAAAGATAAAAAAAATCTTTCTCTTACACTTAAGATTGTTTTGATTTTAAAGAGCTTCTCTAAATGTCTTCTGAAGAATATTACTAAGAGTACCTTCAGAACTATTTCTGAAATACTTTAGATGATCAGAGACCATCTAAATCTTGTGTCTGAACTGAATTCCTGTTGGCCTCACTTCAGACAGATATTTCAGACATCCCTCTGAATATATTGTTCTATAATACTTCATCCTACACTAGAGACGTTTTAATGTTATGTTTGTATGAAAACTTGTTTTATTGAAATCATTGAGTTAAGCTTGTTATAAAAATACTTTTCAATCCCCAACGTAAATATGAAAACTGTAAGTAAAAGAGATCAGAGAAAGAAAACTTAGACACAGAATTTATCCTGGTTCACTCACAAACCCGTGAGCTACATCCAGTCCCAGAGGCAAACCACCACTGGATTTTTCCACTATCTGAACTCAGATACAAGTATTCTTTTAATAAAGCCTCTTCAGGCTAAACAACAAGCATTCTTTTCTATCAAGCCTCTCCAGGCTCTACCACAATATTCTTTTCTATCAAGCCTCTCCAGGCTCTACCACAAGTATTCTTTCTTTCACCAAGCCTCTCCAGGCTCTCAGACACTTAACCAAGTGTAGAGTATTCTTTCTTCCACCAAGCCTCTCCAGGATCTCAGACACTTAACCAAGTGTAGAGTATTCTTTCTTCCACCAAGCCTCTCCAGGCTCTCAGACACTTAACTAAGTGTAGAGTATTCTTTCTTCCACCAAGCCTCTCCAGGCTCTCTGACACTTAACTAAGTGTTTACAAACTAAACTAAGTTTAAGTTTCCATGAAACATAAACTTAATTTCTTCCTGTACCAGCGGTTGACTGAGTACTACTTAGGATACAATATATGAATCTAAATACAAGGGTAAGACAGAGACACAAGTGTTTAACTTAAGTACAATCTCGTCTCTAATAAGTGAGGTACTTCTTCCTCAACTAAATTGGCCTAAGTGAGATATGAAATTAAGCTCCAGCCTCATTCTCCAACCATTGGTTTCCATGGGCTACATTCTCACCCGTATCATTGAAATACCAAGGTGTGTTCATGGCTTCAACCTGTTCTAGGTTGACTGTCATTTTGACCAGCATAACAGCTGCCTATTTATTTACCCGAACAGTAATGACAAGCATAGCCAATGTCTCTTTTTCTATGGTTGTTCTTTTCAATTGCAACAACAACAACAACAACCACTCTTGGTTGGGCAGTGATGCCAACTCGGTTGTGTTAACAACAACAACAACTGGTTGGACCGACCAACTACTTCAAATTCAATCTTGAGGCTATTTATATGTTCAGCTTGAATATAGCTGTTGACGATGTTTCATAGTATCGTTGAGCTATAGATGATGTGGCTCAAATAGTCGTTGTGTAATAGCTTCTCAGACGGTTGCTTCTCCTTAAACAAATTGAGTGTTCAAAACGATCACGTTCTGACACTTCTATAAATGAGCTCTGTTTGAGAGATATTTCATGATATTATTCTGCGTATTCTCTCTTTTGATTTCTTTCTCTTCTGCTTTCTCAAGCTTTCTTCTGTTTGCTCCAGCTTGCATTATCTTGCATCTGCTTGCATCTGCTTGCTTTCCTCTGCTCTGTTCCAGATTGCACAAATGAAGAAATGTCTCTTTGAAATACTATCGCTTAGAGATAGCAAATAGTCTTCTTTTAATCCGTTGTGAGACACGCTTCTTGAAAGTTCTGACATAGTACAACGTTGGTGCTGCAGTAAAGCTGCCACCGTTGTTGCTGCGAGTGCTGCGCGTGCAGAGATTTCCTCAGTGGTGTATGAGCTTTAAAACACACCAGGAAAAGTCTCTGTGAATTTGCCAATTTAAACTTTGCGTGTTTGCAGAGAACAACTTTTCTTAGCAAACTTTAGATGGCTAAAGTCTGCAGTAGATGATGCCACGTCATTCTTCATATGACTTTAATACTTCAGATAGCTTCTGTGCTTAAGACAGCTTCTTTGCTTCAGACAGCTTCTTTGCTTTAGACAGCTTCAGACAGCTTCTTTGCTTCAGACAGCTTCTTTGCTTAAGACAGCTTCTTTGCTTTAGACAGCTTCAGACAGCTTCTTTGCTTCAGACAACTTTGGCTTCTCTTTGTGGCTTCTTCTTCTTTTTCTTCTTTGATCTTCTTTTTCATTTCTTCTTCTTCTTCTATAGAGATGTTGAATTTTGTGTTTTTTATTCAAACATCTTTCTTGCTCTCTTTTGTTTTAGTCTTCTTCATACTCTCATTTTCTGCAGGTGTTGATGCAGTGGATCTGCATACTCATTCCTTTTGCTTGCAGGTGCAGTATGCTTTGTAGAAAGTCTTTTCATAATTTCCTTGTTATGTGAAAGACTTTGATCGAGGTAGAAAAGCATGTCTTGGCTTTTTCTACTGTAGAAGTAAGCTTCCATATTTTGAAATGTGCTTTACCTCTTTTCATGTCTTCATTAGATCATCTCTTAATGTTCAATCTTCAGTCTGCTTTATCTTGTCTTCATTCAATTTCTTCTGTTCTTTAGTTGCTTCAACTCTGTTGAGGATTATTCTTCTTCAGATTCTGCATTCTTGTTCTTCTGATTCTGATTCTGACATTCTGATATTTCTTCATTCTGATTCTGATTCTTATCTTCCAATAAATATTTTGACCTGAAACATAATCAACAAACATATATCTTCTCAGTAGAACTGTTTATATAACCTCGTTAAGTTCTTATTTGTTCTTTACATAATCTTATTTGTTAATCATTAAAACTAAAGGATGTTAAGTCTTTGAATCAAGTTGGATCCTCAAACTGATTAATGGACTTCACACCTGTTTTGGAGATTCAGCAAGGATCCAGTTCCAAGGTGTGGAAAGGAAGCATGCTACCTGAGCACATCAGAATTGGACCCAAGAGTAGAGATTTCTTCACAGAACCCACTTTTGATCCATATGCTTTTCCTTTAACTGATTTACAGTATGCTCAAGAAGCTGAAGTGCCCCATAAGAGATATGATGGACCCTTCTTTGAAAGGGAGAGAGTGCCTAAGTTTCCCAATATGTATGAAGAATTACCAGTACTTCAGAGATGCACCCCCAATCTCACTGCACCATGGGCTTGTCATTTCTTTCAAATGCTTAAATTTCTGTTTGTCTGAACTATTTGCTATAATCTATTAGTTTTTACTCATAATGTTTGTGCTTTATTGTCTGAGTTTGATGTTATCCTTCATGTTTTTGTTGTGATTACTGTTTTTGTTATGCTCTGGATTCCCTTTTGATTGATGACAAAAGGGGGAGTACTAAAACAAAATCTGAAGTGGTGACAGGACTTACAGGACTCAGGGGGAGTAAATGAGAACTGTTAAACTGAGAAGAGTTTGGCTCAAAAATCGGTTAAGTATTCACCATCTGAGGGGGAGTTATCTTATTTCTTTTATTTAAAAACTCCTTTCGATTTGTATTTTAAAGCAAATTTGTCATCATTAAAAAGGGGGAGAATGTTGAGTCTCAAAAATATCATAAGAAGAAATTATGATGTTTTAAGATAATGTAATTCCCAAGTTTTAATGATTAACAAATTTGAGTTAAATAATTCATCATAGATACATATATGTTTTAATGATTTATCTATGATTTCAGCAAGCCACTATGAACTTACAAAAAGACTTTGTGAAGTGTTTCAAACTGTCTGAGGTATCAAGCCTTTGAAGGTTCAACCCGTCTAAAGTGTTGAAACCGTCTGAAGTGCCCCAACCCGTCTGAAGTGTTGAAGCTGTCTGAAGTCTCATTAATGACGTGGCACCTTTGCTGAAGTTCTGTGAAGACGTTTTTTGAGTCTCTGCTGCACGTACCTTTTCAAGCATATTTATGGCAAGGAACACAGAGGTCTTTTCTTGTGTTTTGAATTTCATACACCACTGAGGAAATCTCTGCAACGCAGCCTCTGCAACAACAATAGCAGCAGCTTTATGGCAGTACCAACCTTGTTCTATGTCAGAAAGGTCAGGACTCTCAGAAAGCATGTCTCACAACGGATTATAAAAGCATTTAATGCTATCTCTAAACGGTGGTTTTAAACGGACTGAAGTCTGGGTATAAATACCCCTCATGAAGACCATCAAAACAGAGAAGGAATATATATTCAAGAGATCAAGAGAAACAAATCACTGCAAGTTTTTACTCTGTAAAAACTCTCTGATAATAATCTTTGTACACATATTGTACTATCCTGAGAATACCTCAGTATCTTTGTACATTGTATTTGTTTGAGCTTAAAACTGGTTTAGTTTAAAAGCTTAAACTCATCTTTTCTCTGTAAAATTGTTTGTAGAGCCTGGAGAGGCTTGACTGTAAAAGAATACTGGTTGTAGAGCCTAGAGAGGCTTGACTGTAAAAGAATACTTGGTTGTAGAGCCTGGAGAGGCTTGACAGTAAAAGAATACTTGGTTGTAGAGCCTGGAGAGGCTTGACTGTAAAAGAATACTTGGTTGTAGAGTCTAGAGAGGCTTGACAGTAAAAGAATACTTGGTTGTAGAGCCTGGAGAGGCTTGACTGTAAAAGAATACTTGGTTGTAGAGCCTGGAGAGGCTTGACTGTAAAAGAATACTTGTAATCTTGTGAAAGATTAGAGAAAATCCAAGTGCTAGTTGGCATTGGGACTGGACGTAGCTCACAGTGGTAGTGAGTGAACCGGATAAATTCCTTGGCTAAGTTTTCTATCCCTTAACTCTGTTAATTTGTTTATACTAATTTAAGGGAGTTGAAAAGCAATTCTAAATATTTTAAAAGCTAAGAAACCTTTTAAAATATATTTTCAGAAGCTGTCTTAAAAACTTCAGACAGCCCTCAAAAACCTGTCTGAAACAGTTTTATACTTGTTGTTTTGAAAAAGCTTTCAAAATTATTAAGAAACACTATTCAACCCCCCTTCTAGTGTTTCCCTGTGTTTCTACAGTTGGTATCAGAGCTCAACTCAGGGTTGAGAACCTAACAAGTGTTGAGGATTAAAGATCCAGATGGAAGCTTCCAACAACAACAGGCAATATATCACTGAAGGAGCCTCTATCACAAGACCCCCAGCATTCAATGGTGTAGATTACCACTATTGGAGGGATCGTATGAAGTTGTTCATTGAGAGCAACAACATTGATGTTTGGGATGTGGTCACTGATGGAGGACTATGTGCCTATGCATAATGGCTTGCCTGTACCTAAGGCTGAATGGACCCTGGAGCAGAAGGCTAGAGTCTAGATGAATGCCAAAGCCAAGCTCTATCTGATATGTTCTTTGAATAAATCAGAATATGAATGGACCCATTGTTAATTTGTAGTCAATTGGAAACTTATGAAGGCTAAAGGAAACTTGAGTTGTAAGAAATATCATATTGAGAGATCATAATGGCATCATAGACGCCATAGACGCCCATAAGCCTTCCAGTCAGAACCTTTGGTCGCTACAACCCCTTTTAGTCACAATTTGTATTAAGGGAATAGAGGTAAGCCAAGTTTTGAAATTTCTACGACATTTGTGATCAACAGAGAACCAACTTTAGGTAATCAGTAGAGAGTACCCTTTTGGATGGACAAAACGTTCAAAATAAAGTTGCCTTCTTTGCCATCACCAAGGCAAGGTCCCAAGGGAAAATTGGTGGCTAACTGGCATAAAGGAATTAGAGTTTTGGAGGCTAATGAGTCAGTGGTTTTGTAGGGTGTGCAACTAGTGATGATAGTGAATTTCTCGTTGGAAGCCAAAAAGGACGAGTCATCATCCTTTCCATAAGAGTGTGGTCCCAGTTTTGGGAGTATAAGCGAACGAACATGGTAGCTTGACTAGAGTTTTGGCGATAGACAGTAGGAAGATTAGCAGAGGAAGATGGAATATGATATGGTTTTTTAGAGGCAAATTAATATATAAAATATTTTATTTTGAATTTCAAATTCAAAAGAAAAGATAAAGCTAGGACGTTTTTGTTTCGCTCAGCCAAAGAAAGATAATGGGGGTGATTAACCCCTTGTTAGTAGGAGTGAAATGCAATGGAAATGGTTAAGGATGAAAGAAGTGGAAGGAAGTTAGAGAATCTCTTTTGTTGGTGCATAGACAAATACAAAAAAGTAGCATGTAAAATAGGTTTCTCTACTAATTTATGGAGGAAAAAGAAGAGAAATGGTTATCTTATTACTACTCACTACTATTTCATTTTCAATTTCACACCTATCTTTCCCATAACAAATAACTTATAAACCATATTCTCTTCTATTTCACACTTATTTCTCATACTAAGAAACTTAAAAATCATCTTTATTTCATCTTTATTTTTGTCTTTTCTATTTCTTTCTACACTATTTCTCTTCTCTCTATTTCCTTCCATTAACCAAATAAGTGTAAGATAATATATCTATTAGGTAATTCAATGTAACCACTACACTTGCCATAATAGAGTCTAGGAAAGTTCACTTAAGTTGATTAGATGGCCATAAAAAGAAGTGTCATTCCTTTTCACTTTCTTCATGCGTCAATCAAGCGATGTATAAAGGAAAACATGTCGGCACCAAAAAAAATTTGGGCCAACTTGAGCCTAACAGTCCAGTTCTATCAACTAATATTTACTTGACCTTAGCAGTTAATTAGTTTGGGTCATATAAGCCAATCTGTATCAACATATAGTTAATAATGATGACTATTAAATTGGTGTTAATAGCCATATAATTGGGCTTAAGACACAAATAGAAAGTTAGGTTAGTTCAGACCATGAGGGTGCATGCAATTGGGTAAATAACCTCTAAATGATAAGTAGGTGTTAGTAATATTATAGTGTTGTGATAGTTTGTGGCGCATGTGCATGTAATGCCTCTATATATTAGCTAATTGTTATAGCTTCTAGTGTAAGCTTCTGATAGAATAGTATATAGTTAGTGTAGCCATTTGTATACTAAGTACTGATTCTGTTAGACAGATCAGCTATTCTGAGTGTGTACAAATACCCCTCTCTGTATTGAAGTAGAAATTCTAATCACAAGAAGGGGGTTGAATTGTGATTACTTTAAAATTTCCTGAAAGTTTCTTTAATACTTAATCTGCTCAAGTAAGACTTCGCTTAGTATTAAAAGATTATACTAAGAAGATAGAGATTATTGTATATGTAGTATGCAGAAGATATAGTTCCTGAATTGGAACTTTTGTGAGTATCATTTAGGTATTAATTACTTTTCAAAATAGTTTTATGCACATGTAATCAATCATAAATTAAAGAGATTAGGGAAGAGAAGATTGTACACACAGATTTTATACTGGTTCACCTCTTCCAACTTGAGGCTACGTCCAGTCCCTACACCGGTAGGATTTTCTCACTCAAATATCAAGTTACAGACTTCTTGGGTACACCTTACCACTAGTATTCTTCTGCAGCCTCTTCAGGCTCCCAATCCAGGTACTGTTTCACCTCTACAAGGCTGTAACCTTACTGCAGCTTCTTCTGCAGAAGATTCAGCCACTGAAACACTACAGGACACCTTCTGCAGGTTCTTTACACAACCTAGATAACTGTTTCTTAGTTCACCTCTCAGATTACCTTCTCACTTTACTGTCTCAAGAGGTATTAACCACCACAAACCTCCTTGAGAACATACAACAGATAAGAGAAGAATAAATTAAGTACAAGACTCAAAATAGATGAATTTAAAGCACAGTAGAAGTTAAGTGATGAGCCAGCTCTCTCTCAATGGCTTTTAGAACCAGAAACTTGAAGATCTGAGGAGAGAGAAAATGTTCCGGAAGATATGGACTGTAATTCTGAGTATTTAGGCTTCTTCTGGAGAGAGGTGTGTCTAAACATGAAGGGAACTCCTCTTTTTATTGGAGATTTGAGGAAATAGCCGTTGAAAGACCCTCTGGACCTCCAACTGTGTTTCTTGATCCGTCCCTGTCATGTAGCAATTGTATTCTGCACAGACAGCTGTCAAGTTTGACTGGCTGCATTTCCTTAGGACCTATCTTCTGTAGACATGAAACCTTGTGAATTCTGCAGCCATTTCTTCTAGGAGCACACCATAGGCCATGATTTAATCAGCATAATTTATTCAAATTATATTTGACCTAGCTGCACCTCTAAAAATGATGAAAACAGAATTTAATGAATTCTGCTTCTTCTGCAGTATAACTGACAACACATTTCTTCTGCAGAGAATTATTTTCTTTCTTTTGCAGAGAATTGTCATTGGTATATGAGAATTATTGAGGTCTCCAGAGAATAATTCTTCTTGACTTTATCTTGGGAACGCTTAGGAGGTCATGAATCTTTAAGCATAGTGTTGCTTCTTCACTTTTGGTAAAAGTGAATCTTCCTTCTAATTTGATTTAATTCTGGGAATCTGTTTTTAAGGACAGAATTGAGTTTAGTCCAAGCATTTATTGTCCAGACATCCCTTTCTCATTCTTTGCGAATCTTCCAACATTTTCAAATATGTTTCTTCTAAATGAGTGTATACTCTGTATCTTCTGCAGACTTTGTTCTTTTTTAATCTCATTACATAAGATTACTTTCTTCATTTTCTCAACTGCTTTCTTGCTTTCCTTTATCAAATGATCATTTCAAATATGTTGAGGACATCTTTTACAGCTTGATGTAGTGTGAAAATGTTGATTTGTTTCTTCTGGATTTTGGTTCTATCTTCTGCAGATTCCTTTCTGTATCTTCTTAACAAACACTCAAGTGAAATGATTAGTTCCTTTTTTAAATCAGAATTATGACAAGTGAATTTTGATAAGTTGTCAGCATTAAAACCACTTAGGAGGATTCTTGGACCTTACAATCTCCCCCTTTTTGATGATGAAAACTTCTCAAAATTTAGCTTGTATGATTCTGACTTTTGTTCGTATCAAAGAGCTCCCCCTGAATTTATATTGGGGTTCCAATCATTAATTTTCCAAATTATAAATGATATAGATGCTGCAAACTGTCATTAACATAATTTTTAATAATTCAAGTGCATCTAGAATAAGAATCAAACAAATGAATGTTGTAATTAATTTCATTAATCAAAATGTCAAGGTAAGATCATTACAGCAACCAGAAATTACATCAGTCTATAAAAATATTAGATTATCTTATCCCTCTGCCTATGCTAAATTTACTACTTCTCCCTCTTTGTCATCAATCAAAAAACAGTATAACTCTATGAGCAAGGAGAAGCAGAATCATCATTTTCTATTTGGAAGGAGAAGAATGATCTGAAGATGATGAAGTGGTAGGCTGAAGGATGTTCTGAGGAGGCTGAAAGGGTGTAAAAGGCATTTGAGGAGCCTGTGGTGCAATTACAGGAAGCACAAAATTGTTAAACCAGAACTGATGTTGAGTGAATCTCTCAATCATTTCATTAACTGAGTTCTGCAATGTGTTGACATTTGAGAACAATTTCTTTATATCAGCTTTGATTTTCCTCACTTGTCTCTCAATGGATTGGGAAGATGAGGGTTCAACCGGATCAGCAGATTCCTTAGCAGCTTCATCAACCTTCTCAGGAGGAGGAGAAGAAGGAATCTGGACTCTCTCTGTGCTGAGCTGCTAAAGGAAGGTCTCCATAGAGGAGAGAGTTGCAGAAATGTTGGGAATGTTGTCTCTGATAGGTGCAGAAGAAGGAAGAGTTGAGTCAATGATGGGGGAGGCAAGAAATTGATTAACCATACCTGTGCCTAGGGATCATATAGAAGGAACAGATTGAGCCTCTCCTTTAGGTTCTTCCTCTTCATCTGTTAGATGAAGTTCTTCTATTCTAGCAGGAGATTGAGGGTTATGGGCTTCTTCTGCAACATCTTCTTCCATATGTTCATGACTTGGAGAAGGTTGGACTTGAGGCAGGGAAGTGTCAGAATAAGGGTTTTCCGAATAGCTTTTGGCAAGCATGGCCAAGGTGTTTGCAGCCATACCTTCTGCAGAACCAATCTCTGTTCCTTCCAAAGAAGCATCTCCAGCTTCCTCTGCATAGGTATCTTTAGCCTCTATCATAGAAATATCCCTTCCTTCTTCAACATTTTCTAATGAAATATCCCTAGCTACTTCAGTAGGTTCATTGGCAGTGAAGGTATCTTCTTCTTCAGAAGGAGCATGCAGCTGGGATGTTGCTTCTTCTCTAACACCTACAGGAGATTCTTGCTCAACTTCTTCATAAGTAAAAGGACTATGAGGGTTTGGAATGGGGAATTCTTCTTGATCTTTTCCAGAAATCTCAGTTTTCTGCACTTTGAAATGCTCACCTTCTTCAGTAGAAAATTCCTTCTGGATGCTCTTCCTTTTCTGGAGAAGGTTTGAATAGCTTCCTTCTTTCTCAGCTTAGTTCTTAATCCACTGGGGGCTTCAAATGGCATATCATCATCACTATCACTTGAGAAGAACTGAGAAGGGTCAAGCTTCTCAATGTGCATTTTCCTAACATTGCTCCTGTCAAAGTAGGTGCAAGCAGTCATGCTTTCTTCTCCTTCCAGAGACACTTGGTGGTATCTAAAGATTCTATTTAGAATCATCCCATATGGAAGGCTAGCATATGCTCTTTGAGGATTAGCTGAGTAAATCATGCTTCTAAGGATTAGATAGGATAGAGACAGAGGTATACCACACAGAAGATGGTATAAAACCAGAAGGTCTTGATCATTTACCCTTTCCAAAGTTCCAGCCCTTGGTAGAAGAGAATAACAACAGATTTTATGAAACAATCTGCAGATAGGAATGTGTTTACTGGACGACAATGGGGAATCTAGTGGACTGAGGACTTTCTTAGTGACTTCTGCTTTGGTAGTGCCAGCAGAGGCATACCAGTTATCCTCATATAACTTGTTCTCACAGGGAGGAATTCCTACAGCTTCTTCTATACTCTCAGGAGTTAATATAATGGTTGAGCACGAAGTAACTACCCAACTACAAGCTGCCACTTTCTAGAAATATTACATTCCTACTCAGACATGGCATGATAGATCAACTAATTGATATGAAGGCCTCTTTAAGCTAGTTGATTCAATGGCTCTTAATCCCATAATTGTTGACCAAGGGCAACAGTTATCAAAATATGGGGGATGATTTAGTGGGGAAGTATGTGTTTACTATTGTATAACTGCTAGTTGTAGGTCTATAAATAGTTGGATTAAGCTTCAATGCAAAAGAAAATAATTTCCCATCAATATTTTATTTACGCTAAACTTTCTCTATTCATTTTAATTTACCTTTCAATGGTGCTGTCTATGCACCGATACACAAGTAATTTTAGCTGCAATAATAGGTTTTGTAGGTTTTTAGTTTTTTATTTAAAAAAATTAGTTTTAAATTAGTTTTATTAAAAGCAATTAATTCAGATGAAACCATTTCCCAATGAATCAATTAATTAGGTTTGCAGACAACCCCATTTCCAAATGAATTAATTAATTTCGATTTTTCTCTAGCTATGTCTCTAATGGAGTTCCAGCCACATTATAGTTTCTTCACTTTCTTGTTTTAGCTTTCAGCTTTTTCTTTTCTTTGCTTCCTGTACCAAAAACAAATTGATCAATAACAACTTCCACCTTCATCAGCAAATCGCTATCAAACTTACATAGGTCTCATTATTAAAAAAACAAAGAAAACACAGAAAAGAGAAAATGATGAAACAATCTCAGTCACCATATGTAAATCGAATCACTGTCTCCACCTACTCATGTTAGCATCCTTTACCTTGTGGTCGTCGCACCTCTTCCATGCAACACCCGCCATGAAAACGCATTTCAAACCCAGATCTAATAGACAGAATTAGGAAACAGAAAGCACCAAATAAAGATATGAGAAAGAGAGGAACCACCGCCGCGAGCTGCCATCATCTCCACCACTGTGGATGACCACTTCATCATTGTCTAGGCGCCTCGCAGCTCCAAATGTCGTCGCATGGCCCTCTGCCACGGCCGCGCTTTGTTCGGCGATCACTGTCGCGCGACCTCCTCCTCTTCCACATAGTCGTGGCCGACCATTGTGGCTCCATAATAAGTGTCAATTATATGTTATATTCTTGTATTTTTACTGCACTTATCAAGGGTAAAATAGTAATTTATGCCCCAAAATAATCCCTTTTTTATTAATAATTGTGTTTATTTAATTTGAATTTGAATTTGATGCTATTTTAATAGAAAATCTGTTGATTTTGCATATTTATGAGAGAGATTTGAATGAGAAAAGAAGATAGCATTATTTGAGGATAGGATCTGCAGATTTGAAGTTTAAATGAGAGCAAATAAAGATAAGATCAGCAGCCACTTAAACAAGGATTTTGCGGATAACTTCCCAATTTAAATTCAAAGTCAAGATAAACACAGAATCAGATCAAAAGAGGGAAACAAGGAAAGCCAAGCAAACAAGAATAAGATCAGGAAGAGATCAAGTTAAAAATAGAGAGGATCAAGAGAAGCTGGAACGAGAAATATGCTCCACCTGCGCTCAACGCAGGTGAAGCGTAACCATCAGGATTCCTCTCTGGATCCTGCGCTGCAGATGCGCTGAGCGCAGGTGAAGCGCAGGAACACGAATAAGTTTTCTAATCTGATTTCAAAACAGATTCCTTCCAAATTTCAGATAGCTTTCCTTCATCTATAAATAGGACCCTTTGTACAGATCATAAACAGCTTTTGGTAGAGAGTCTAAGATAGAAGAGAGTTTTAGAGAGACGGCAGAGCAGAGCTAGGATTGAAGAAAAGCGTGACAGTTTCTTCATTGGTCTGTATGGCTACCATGCGTAGCTAAACTCTCCAATAGGGTTGAATATAGTTTATTCAATCCCCAAGTGTATGTGAATTCTCTTTATTATTTATGAATCCCTATTCTATAATATCGGTACTTTTATACTTTGCTTAATGTGTAGCCTCCGCCTATGTGCCGGAGTAATAGGTTGTTTTTATAAGATGTATTGGTAAATGGTTTTGTAAATATGACAGCGAGTTTGGGAAAGCCTAGACATAGGACACTTGAATTCTGATTGGTAAAAGTACTCATAGTAATTGCTATAGGAATATAGGGGGAATCGATGATTGAAGAAGGAATGTGACAGCCTCTTCATAGTAGTCCCTATAGGAATATAAGGTGAATTGATAGTGTTAACAAACGGAAAGGTAGAGCAATCAAGCCGGGGTAATTTGCCGCCTGGGAGAACCCGCATGAATTATTTCTGAGTATCTCGTGATATGGGACATCGGTATGGGATAATATAGTTTGGCTAGGATGTTATAGAAATATATTCATAAATAATATCGGGAATCACATGCATAAGGGTGCGATGATACGAAGTTCAATCCTGATCCAAGTAACGCTATCTTACCTTATCTCTATTATCTCATTTACTTTATGCAATTTACTTTTAGCACAACAATCATCAAAATACCGTTTCCTACTTGATAGTCTGATCACTAATAAATACGAAATGAATCGTTCCCTGTGGATACGATAACTCATACTTACTATTATACTGCTGAAATTTTGGTACGCTTGCCAGAATCTCATCACTCCACCGCAACAACATCCTCGAATCCACCGACCACCACTCCTTCCTTGTCACCTTCTTAGCCATCTCGTCTCCACCGATTACCACTCTCTCCTTCCTCTTCATGGTCGTTCTTCTGGGCCTAATATTTTATTCTTTTTAATAACAAAAAATGGCTTCATAATATTATATCTGATTTAACCGGGAACTGTTTCATAAAATTGAATCTAAGCCATTAAATTTAATAATATTATATCTGATGATCAAAACTTACTTGTGAACATGTACACAAGTTTTTAACTTGTGTACCTTAGTCAACACCACTTTTCATCATTAAATTTTCACAATTTACATCTTTTGTTGAAAACCTTTCAGTAGGCTTATCCAGTAGTCGGGTTCGGTCGGGTTCAGGCCTAAAAAGCCTAAACCGACACAAACTGGCCATAGATATATATGACCCATTTCTGACCGCTTTTACTATCGGGTTGAACTGGTCTCGGGTAATTCGGGTGGGTGCACATAGGTTATGGGCAATTTTGGGTCTATTAATTTTTTCTTTTTTGCCTTTATTAAATTTCAAGATGGTTTTTTCTTTTGTTTACTTTTTTTAAGTTCATTGCAATTTTCTCTACACGTTTCAATAATACAAGGCCCAATTATATATATTTTTAAATTTTGAATTAAATCCATCAGATTTTAATTGTAATAGCTAATTACCCAAACTTGCCATAAAATCCAAATTAAATCCATCCAGATTCTTTTACAATCAAAGATTAAATTAACCCATTTTAAATTAAATTCATTTAAATTCAACAAACGAAATTTAAATAAAAACTACCCAATTTATGTGTTATCTGTAATCAATACAATTAACTAAAAAAATCAATGTATCCACAGAAAATTTCAGAGACAAAAAAAAATTTAATTCCTCACCACACAATCACACTCATATGTCCAGAAAAAGAGAAAAAAAATGCAATCACAGAGAAATAGTTAACCACCAGCAGCAACACCATCACTGCACAATCACCACACTTTTATGTCCAGTGGACCACCTCCTCACCTGTAACAACAAAAACTGCCATGTCACGAAATTTTAGATCAATAATTAAAGGAAAGCATAACCGAGAAAAGGAAAGGGAGAAAGAAAAAGAGAAACAGAGTGCGAGAAAAGGGAGAAGGAAAATTGAACACATTCCTTTCAAATATGACATCCAAAAACAATGAGTTCTTTTTAAGATTCAAAAGGGTTCAATCTTTGTCTTTTTTTTTTAGTTTCCCCAGTAAAATGTTCATCATTCTTGAAAAGCAATAAAAACTTTTGAACATTTTTGCCGGAGAGGCTACAAAAAAAAAAGTTCAAAGACACTGAAGGCCACAAGAGTCTTAGGAGCCATCGTCAGACCATCGCACGGAGTTGTCGCCGCTCTGCAAAAGCCACCGGAGATCACGCTTTTCTCCCTCACCACCACCAGAGATCACGATCTGAGGGAGAGACTAAGCGACTGGATGAGGGACAAAAGAGAGAGAACTAGAGAAGCAAAGAGTTGCTATTTAAAAAAGTTTATCATGTCTGGGAAAGGGGGAGGGGCGAGTGGACGCCGCACGCCTGGACAAGAAGAGGAAGAGGAAGAGGGTGGCTAGGGTTTGAAGGTGAGAGTGGGGAGTGAGGAGTCAATTTTAAATAAAATGGAGAATAAGCAATTTATTATCTACCGTTGGATCATTTGAAAACAATCTCAGCCATCCACAAGAAGCACAATCCATATGCTCTCTTATGGTCCACTCATTTTTTTCCACGTGTCGATCGGGTTCAAGTACCGACCCATAAAAAATGCTCACCCAAACCCACCCATATTTACCCATTGTAGGCCTTTTTTTTTGCACTCTTGACTTGTGGTCCGAACCTGCTCAACTGTTGAAAGCCTATTCTCACCGATTTTATCAGATTTCCGGTCGAGTGGGAAATTTTGGACATGCCTACCTTTCAGACTTTCAATTGCATATTTACATTTCCCCTTTTATATTCAGTTGTTTATTATTTTCCAATTTATCTTTTCGGGTTCAACTCCAGGGAGAACTCATGATGTCAAAATTTAGATATAATATTCTTTAATTCTTTCTATTGTTAATGTTGAATTAGGTGGTGCATAAAGTAATATGTCAAATTGTCAAGAGTGTCGGTGTTTATAATAACTAATCTAACTCAATTTGATAGATTACAAGCTTCAATATTTACATTGAAAAAGATATTTTTTTATTTCATATCTCAAGATAATGTAAAAACTTAAATGAAACAACCATATAGAGAGATAACACAGACCAGTTTATTGATGTGACAAATAGTTGAAGTGTCGACTGTACATGTTGTGTCTCATATTTAACAGATTATAATAGATAATTGATATAGATAAGCATGTTCATCATGCTAAAAGGCATATAATTTTAACATGCCCAAACTGTAGTTTAAGAGATCTATTATAATCCCTTGCATTCATAGCAAGATACATCAGAAATATGCTAGAACAAACAGCATATATCATTTCATTCACTATTTATTATGAAGCATTTTCTATTGAAAAAAAGGAACCCACATACTTCTAAAGTAAAATCATTACATGCAAAATATGTCAATAAGCTATTTTGTATATCTATACGTGGAAGACGAGAAGCAAAATCAACATGATAAAATTCAACATGTAAAATTCATCACAATCTTATTTACATGTCCACTTTTGAACCGCCTGTAGTAATAGGTTTTGTGAGGAAGAACTCGCCCATGGTAAGTGGCGAACATAATCAAATTACAATAAGCAGTGAAATCTAACAAATGAGATAAGAAGTACAATTACAACAACAAAGGCCTTTTTCCCACTTATAGGGGTTTAAACTTTAAAGTAATCGACGCCATAATATCATATCATTAATTAGGTCTAAATATATAAATTATTTAACTGTAAACCCTTCTTAATGATTTGACCTATAATTTTTCTAAATCTCTCTCTTCCTCTAACTAGTAACTAGTGGACTACCCTCAATCTAATCTACTACCCTTACCATGGCTTCTATAGTCAAGAAATGAACTGTAAGAGCTTGTTTGTTTTAAATTCCAACCGAACAAAACCACAAAACCATGATTTTATTGTAGAATTGATTTTAAATCACTTCCGTCCAACGTATTTCGTAAAACGTGTATCATCCATCCCAACCATTCATTTCTAGAATCAATTCTACTCAACTGTAAACCAAACGAACCTTTAAGGTGCTTTATCAGGATTCAAAACCAAATGTAAGATTTGAAAATCATTACTCACCAGTCGCCACAAAATTTTGAAGCAGATAGTAAACTTATTTCTAAAGGGAATAGAAGCACAAGCAGACAGGAGGTACCTACAATTTGAGAAGGCATTAACACAGCACCTAGTAGAAACTCAACAATTCAGAGGTAATGGGGTAAATAAAATTACAAATGCCATATTGGACTCCCAAGCACATATCAGTTAGTTAGCAGTTTGAAAATGCTGAAGCAGGTAGACAAGCCATACGAAAGAGTGTTTTGTCTTTTAAATCATGACTGGCATGAAACGACATTAACTAACAATACCAAAGACCTAAAACAACAGTTGTTGTTTTTAAGCCTGGATCAAACAGACTTGTACAGAGGTGATGAAAGGAAAAGAGGACTAGGCATATGCAATACAACATCATACAGAGGGTGGCCTCAATTTACACTCGAGGATAAATGCTTCTTGAGAAAACTACAGCTTCTTTCAACCTATTTCATTCTCGCAACATTTGAACATGTTAAACTAAGAGAAGCAACATTTGAACATGTTAAACTAAGAGAAGCAACAGACATGTGATAACATGTTCACCTGAAAGTGAAAACATTTTCCTTAAAATATAAGAGAGCAAATCCGCTCAACACCCATGAATAAAGCAACAGAAAACAAAAACAAACAAAATAAACATAAACACTCAACACTCAACACCCATGAAGAAATCATTAGAGAAATATTTTATATACAAAACAGTTGCTAACAAGCATTATTAATTAGAGCACTGACAGTTAAAACATATGTATAGATATCTGGATTCTCAAGCATACAGTCAGGAGTTAAGGGCCAGGTGAAATTCTCAAGCAAGCTCATGCCTTATTAGTGTGTGTGTGTGTGTGACTTGATTAAAACATCAATTAGTAATATATCCTTTCTCAATAGCACAACCAGACAATCTACATGAGATGAAGTAATCCTCCTGAAAAAGTTTCAAAACCAAAGTAAGGAGACATTGCCGCAAATTATTATAAACTTAGCAATGACAAGAATTCACAATAGCTCAGCATCATTTTGTGCGACAAGTGCAAACATACCAGTAACAACATCTACATCAACCCAAAAAAAAAAGGCATCTACAAGACTAATGACCCTTAACCTTATCATCTCCGACAACATTGAGGATGGGTAAGCTACTGAGGAATTCATCAAGCCCCTCAAAAAATCCAATTCCTTCAATATTATCCTCAGCATTGCCAGTTGCATTCCCTTCCCGATCACGCACTCCACGCGAAGGCTCTTCTGCCTCATTACTGAACTCCACATTCAAATCCAACTTCCCCAGATTCCCTGCACCCCTCCTCCTGGAACTACCCAATGCAGCTTTCTTACTAGACTCTGCCCTTGCACTAGAACCAGCACCAGCACCAGCAGCATGTTCAACAGCCCCACCAGTACCAACATTTCCATGCCCTGCACTACCAGCACCAGCAACACCCCTCCTAGGTCTCTCTATGGGTTCCCTCCTTGCATCACCAGATCTCTTAGAAACCCTTGACCTCTTCCTACCCCTTTTCCTCCCACCCCTCCAGTCCCCATCATCAGAATCATCCTCACTTGGATCAGAAATATCAATAAACGCCGCAGCAGCCTCATCATCATAGTAAACCCAATTCCTTTTCCTACCGGATGATCCTTTCAAGGGGCAGGGAAACAGAGGGGAAAATGGGTTCCAATTAGAAGAAGCCCCATTAATATCTTTGCAATTTCCAGAAAACCCTAACGGGAAAATTCCCAACTGCAAAAGGAAAAATCTTTCCCGTTCAACGGCGGTGGCCGTATCACCACCGCATGAAACGCCCTACGGCAACCCTGGCATCGCAGGGTGCAATCTTCGTACCCCTTGGGGTACTCGTACAGAACGTAACAGTAAGGGCACGAGGTCCAGAAGCTCGCGCTACCCTCCTTCTCCGTCTCGGCATTCGCCGTCCGGGTCTGCCGAGTCGACTCGGTTGGCTCGCTCGGGTTCCGATTCTGCCGAGTCGGCTCGGTCGCGCCGTCCCTCGATCTAGGGTTTCTCCTCGGTGTTGAGTGAGATTGATGCTGTTGCTGCTGCTGTGGCGCAGGCGGCGGCACTGGCTGGGGCTGCGGCGGAGCGGGAGGGGTAGTGAGCAACCGGAGCTCGCTGTCGTACATGGCCTTCTTGGCAGGGTTGGAGAGAACGGACCAAGCGTCATGGACGAGGGAGAACGCGTGGCCGGAGAAGGCGAAGGGGTTCTGGTGAGGGTCGAGGAGGAGGGCGAGGCGGCGGTACTGGGCGGCGATGTGGTCGATGTTGGTGGTGTAGCGGAGAATTTGGAGGATCCCGTACCAGTCACGGTGGTGATCGTTGATCCGCGACTCGCCGGCGAGGAGGGTGTCGATCACCGTTAAGAGAAGCTCCGACGCGTCGAAGGACGGGTCGGATTCGCGGGCACGGATCGCGAAGGAGCGTGCTCCGTGAAGGTCACGCGCGCTAAGGAGCTTGTTGGCGGTGTAGAGCCACCGTTCGGCTTCGGCTCTGTTTCCACCGTCCATGGTGGTGGTGGTTTCCGGTACCGATGAATGGGTGACAAAGGAAAAGGGTGGTGATGGGTTTTATTACGTCAGCACTGGGGGG
Source organism: Sesbania bispinosa (assembly GCA_026901365.1). Taxonomy (NCBI): domain Eukaryota; kingdom Viridiplantae; phylum Streptophyta; class Magnoliopsida; order Fabales; family Fabaceae; genus Sesbania; species Sesbania bispinosa. The sequence continues at coordinate 284,518 of QLOH01000559.1, forward strand.
GCAGTTTGGTCATTTTGCAGAAATGGGTTTCATTGTGGGAGGGAGAGTGCTGACATGATTGCTATTTGGAAAAACTGGTTCTGAGTTTGTTTTGTTTAGACTTTAGATGGGTGAGTGAGGGATGAATGAAAGTATGAAACCAAGTACTAGTTGGCACTGTTTTCGACCTTTGACTTGGGAGTTGAGATCAGATGATATGGGGTTCCATGAGATGCATGCGTTTCATTTGTGTTAAGACCTTTTTTGCTTCATTTCTTTGTTACCTTTTATAAGAAAAATGATTAAATTAGTAATTTCCTCTCGTCCCCTCCAGGTTTATTTATTATGCACTCCCACCCCAAATTTTTTTGTTTTCAGATCAGCTGCACTTCATTTGCCAAAGCAATGCTACATTTTGAGGCTAACTTACCAGACCATCATCTCCAATTAAGTGTCCGTTTGGTTTACAGTTGAGTAGAATTGATTCTAGAAATGAATGGTTGAGATAGATGATGCACGTTTTACGAAGTACATTGGACGGAAGTGATTTAAAATCAATTCTGCAGAATTGATTCTGGATGGTTTAAAATCTAAACCAAACGGGCACTAAGTAGTAATTTATAAGAGTTCTTTTATTTTATTTTAATAATATTTTTTTATGGATCTCTCTCTCACACAAAAAAAAAAAATATATATATATATATATATGAAAAAAATATGTTTTCCGTCCCTATAGTTTTAGTCAACTTTAGTCTTTATTCCTGTATTTTAAATCTTGTGTTTTTTTGTCTCTAGTCTTTCTAAATCCCAAACAGTGGTCACTACCATTAGTGAGATTTCTTAACCTGATGAATTGGCTAACCGAAATTACATATCAGCTTTAATGGTGAGTCTCAAGTAACCGACTCATCTAATTAACCTTTTTATATTAATTTTTAATAATTAAAATAACCTTAATTACTAAATTATGATTTTCATCTCAGTAATTTTACTCGATAAAAAAGTCTAATTTAGTAATTATGGTTATTTTAATAATTAAAAATTAATAAAAAAGATTAATTAGATGAGTAAGTTATTTGGGGCCTAATATTGAGGTTGGCATGTAACTTCTGCTAGTCAACTACAAAGGATTTAAAGTACAAGGACCATGACCAAAACTGTAGGGACAAAAATACTTTTTTTATTTTTTTACAATTTAAGTAACTTTCTGCTCCGATGCTAGCAACTCTATAAGAACTCTTAAATGGATCTTACAATTTATCGTACATTCATTATTTTTTCCTACTTTTTTCATAAGAACCCATAAAAACCATGTTATAAACACCGGACTTGACCAGACTGGCCAGTCCAACCGCTTGGACCATTAACCTGGCTCATGGTTGGTCTAGTCCATGATTTTGATCGGATATACTAATGAGTCGGCCCCAACGCAGTCGAATAAGTGTGAACAGGCCCAAACTCGGCAATCCGGTGTGACTTGGTCCAATTTTGTGGCCATGTTAAAAATTAGTGTCCCACCCATGCGATGCATGGGTATTATTATTCAAATAGATTATTTATATTGAATATTATAATATATTTAATTTAATTAATATAAATATGTAAATTATAGAAAATGATAATAATTAGTGATTTTTTCATATTAAAATTTATACTTATTTATATGGAAAGAATTAAAAAAATTAAAACATAGAAAGTTTATTTGAAACAACAAATTTCAAACATTAATAATTATAAATGTAAAATATACCATATCATATTATTTATATTTTTTTAAATATCCCTTTATACACTGTATTTTTTTGTCAAATTATAACGTTTAAAAATATAATCACATATAAGAATCCTAAGTCCTTGTCGAGACGAAGGACGCTCGTAATGAGAATATTAGACACATAAGTTAAGTTAAATTAATGTTGTAATAATTTTAAAATATAATTTGGTTTAAATGTGTATATAATTTGTAATAAATATGTGTATGAGAAAAAATTATACATGATAAAAGAGTTACTAAGAAAAGAGATTAAAAAAACATATACATATTGGATGAATTAATTATTGAAGATAGGAAGGTGGATGTAATTCTTGTAAAAGAGAAGTTAAAGATAAAATAAGATAGAATTACTATAAAAGTATATGTATGTGAAAAGAAGAAAAGAGAATGTTACTTACCTAAATTAAATTTTGGAAGACTTTATTTGAAAACCAGATTTGATGCGGTGTTTGTTGAATTTCCCTCTTCATCACATATAATAATTTTAAGTCCATTATGTGATGTTACTTTTGAGAGTGCAACATACAACGGGTAGTGAGAAAAAAACGGTCTTGGAAGGAAATTTCCAACATGTTTAAGAGATTGTCCTTGACTTTTGTTGATTGTCATTACAAATGAGATTGCAATTAGAAATTGTTTCGTTGAAATTTAAAAGGGGTCCTTTTATCTGACGGAATTAATGAGAGTCCTGTAATGAAAACATTTTCTCTTACATTACTGCCTGATATGACTCTTGCTTCTAAATCATGTGTCCGTTTGAGTAATGATGAGACTTGTCCCATGACACAATACAGAAGATTGGTCTATATTTCTCAACAGCATGACAACAAAGCCTACTTTTACTTTAACCTCATGAGTTGGAAGTCTTGATGAAGTTATTGTATTGAGAAATTCGGGAGTATGAACGTCATCAAGGTTATTAAAGTTGGCATGCCGTCAAAACTAAGAAAAGATTTTGTCTCACTAGGAATGAGTGATAACATGTAATCATTTAAAGTCTCAATAATATCATTTTTTGTTAAGCACGACAAAAAAACTCGTACCAGTGGATTTTCATGAAAATACCCACAATGGGTACTCACATATTTACAAAATTGGTGAAAACAGATACTGTACTACCCGCCTTGCAGGTATCCACATACTTATTAAAATATATTTTTCTATTAAATATAATAGAACATTAGGATATTTTATTACTTTAGGATTAGATAAAATTTATTTTATATTATTTTACAGTTTACACTGATATTTTTAATATATTAATACGTAATAGTATTATATAATGGTAATTATATATATAATATTAATATAATATGATATTATAATATATTATATAATATTTTTTCTCTTTTTATAAAATTTTTAATTCTTAAATATTAATGGATACTCGTGGATACTCACTACCTGCATGGATATCCATTAATTTTAGTGGGTATAGATATAAGTAATTTTTTTACTACCCGCCCCCACCTCGTTGACATAATAAACATAACTATAATTAAATAATTACTATTAACATGATTATAAAATGATTTTTTTAAATTATTTTATTATATTTTAAAATTCATATTAAATTTTTATTTATGTTATAAATCTTTTTTAATATTGAAATTGTTACATTGGGATTTAATATTAATATTTACTATAATATAGGTAACTATAAATAAATAATTATTATAATTATTATTAACACAATTGTAAAATGATTTTTAAGTGTTTGAGAATGTTTTAAATTTCGTAGCATATTTTTTTTAAATTAAGTTTTACCTTTTTTAAAATTATTTTTGTTATGTTTTAAATTTTTATTTATATAATTTTTAAAATTATTAGTTATGTTATAAATTATTAGAATTTATATTTATTAATATTTTTATCATTATAGTGATATTCATATTAATATAATTACTATAGTTAATAAATGATGATTTATAATATTAATCATTTCTAATGTAAAACATACTTTCTATTTTTAGAAGTTTTGTTAAGAGAAATTTACTATTATATACTCACTTTAAATTTAATAGGTTACTTTCACTACCTTACTTTTATATATAATAAAGATGCCACTATTAATATATATTTTAAGTCTACCAGTGAAAGTCCAAAATCTTAAAAGCTTCCTTTGTTGGGATGAAACTCTAACACAAAAGATAATAAAAAAACAAATACTGAACCACCACACAATGACTATATTTTATATAAAGTTGCCTACTTTAATATATATATATATATATATATATATATATATGTAATAATTTTATTTTTTATTAATATTTCTCGATTCAACTAGTGACTCACTGGTTGAACCAATGACCCAATGACCTAGTAGCTTGACCAAGTCAGTGAACTGTCCGAGTTTAATAACATTGCATAAAAATGAGATGCTTATTTAAGTAAATAGATTCTTCAAAATAAGAACTCTACCGGCACATCACCCGGCTTCAATATTGTGTTAGTAAGTTACTTTTCTCTTATTTTAAGACCCCAATAAAACTTACTGATGGAGATGCTCTTAACATGATTGTATTGAAACTCAAATGTAACATCCCTCCTTTTGAGGTGTTATTTTCCAAAAGGAACTCATGCTTTCATTCAGGCTAACTAAGGCCACGTTCGGGGTGGTTGTGACTTTTCGGTTTTTGGATTTTAAAGATTTTAAATCAAGTTTTTACAACTCAAGATCAAAACTTGAAAACCTCTTTTTGTGTTTCAAAATGTTTATTTTGAAAATCACAAAAAGAAATTTTCATTTTTTGGTGTTGAATTGTAAAAGCTTGATTTAAAATCTTTAAAAATTGAAAACTCACAATCAATCCAAACAGGCCCTAACGCCCTAAGCCCCTAAGTTGGGGCTTCTGCAAACCAAATTATCTATCTCCTTTTTTACACCTTTTGCAAGCCCAAACAATTTTTTTTATTTGACTAAAAAAATAAACATTTTTTAATATCTGGTAGGATGCTTTGGCCAATTTGACAAAGAATTACCAGATCTCTCTTACACCACTACTCAAATTTATATATATATTGATGGCAATTGGAAATGGAACTCTGAGCTAGCAGTGTGAATTCTTGACTGATAGACTCACCCTGAGCGCAAGGAACAAGACCCAGTCTGCTACCCAATTTTCACTCATAAATTTTGGGTCAACTCTCTCATGGTCAACTTTGGTCAAAGTAATGGAACCCATAAACATCATTAGGAATATTTTAATAATAATTTCCATCATAATTAGGATTTAATTATGTTTAGTTTTATTTGTAATTTTCTTAATCAAGTTTAGCACATTTAGGGGCTAACTTGACTAGTTTTAGTGGTTAGTAGCTTTTTGAGCTATTTAGGCTTTAGGACATAGGTTCAACACCCATTAGGTAGCTTTTTGATGTACTCATCTTTTATTTCTTTCCTCATGTTGGCCGTCCCTTTTTGCTATAAAATAGGGAGCCACCTCCTTTGTAACACACCTCATTTCTTAAGTAAAGAAACTATTGAAATCCCTCCTCACCCTTTGTGTGAGTAGAGGAGAGTTGATGGTGCTTACCCAAACCATTCTGAGACTTATCCAATTCCCCTGGATTAGTGGAGTCTGGCATTGATCTTATCTGCAGAAGGGGTTGCCTGTTGCAGTGGCGATCTTCCACTCCTCAGTCTCCTTCCACATAAGTTTCCGTCACTTTTGTTCTCTAATTTTGCGCCATTTTGCTGCACAAATTCTTCATCTTTTACTTCATTTTAGCCGAATTATAAGCTGACACATTGTATCCTAGTTCCAATTCTAGATCCATACAAGCATCCGCTATCATATATATATATATATATAAAAAGGTGTATCAGGTGAGAAAGACTTATGTGGTGAGAGTGAGAGGGATTAATATAGGCCACTAGGTTAGAATTAATGGGTGGGATTAAAACGTCCACATTAGTGTGTCACATGCTCCACTTTTTTGTTTCCTCTGTTCTCCCCTAAACCCATTCACTAATCCTCTTCCTTTGCTTTCTTCGATGACATGCAATTCAGCTTTAGCAACTCCAATCCAAGTTTCTTGAACGGTGGTATAGAAAATCGCAAAAAATTGAGCTATTCTTATTATCTATATCCAACCATGCTTCTCTTGTATTTTTAATGCTCTGTTTGGCGCGGAGATGCTCTGTTTTCATTCGACAATACTCTTTTTGAATATAAGAGCATTTGTTTTCTATTATGGTCAATGTCATTCTATAATCTAGTTGTCTTTTGTTTTTAACATGAACCGAATATTAAGGAACTGATGGTAATGAATGCGTTTATGGTGAAACGTGAAAACAAAATTCTATCGCTCATATCATGTATTTATGCTATAATGGATATTCCATGCGGATTTGAAGTTATGATAGGTATATTTGATATGTTGTTGGTCTTATTTGGTGTTTTGATGTGCAAAACAAAATTATTTTGGTTAAAAAGTACATGAATGTATGAAAAGAGAGATGCGAGGTATCCTAAGTAGATCATAACGTGAAAAGAAATTGAGATATTAAATATAAAATTAATGTTCAATTCAAATTGAGATATTATTCTGGTTAATAATTTTCTTCAAAATCTTTTCTGAATGGCGGCTTAAAGGAACTGATAAATTGAATATTTTGAAATCTAATAAAGGAACATGGTGCATATTTTTTAGGTTAATTTCTAATTATTTTTCCCTTATTTCTTTATTTATTAATTTGTTACGACTTTTATTTTTAGGAGTACTTCCATGGAGATGGGTGATAACGAACTTGATTCAACTACACCATTACAAGCCTTCACTGATTCACTAAGCACATCAGAGGAATGGATTCATATGTGTAATGAAGGATTGAAACCCACAATTAGAATGGTCTTTGATACTTTAGAAGAAGGATAAAAAATTTATAAAAGGTACGCACATGCTATTGGTTTTAGTGTATACAATTCATCTGAAATAAAAGATAAAAATGGTGTGAAGTGGAAGTATTTTCTTTGTTCAGAACAAGGTTTCAAAGTTGACCAAAAAAAAGGCCATAGTTGATTTTCTTGTTGATGAAAAAAATTGCCTAAAACTAGAAGAAGAAAGCTAACAAGAGAATGGTGTGATGTAAAGATTGTTTTTAATAGGACAACATAAGAAAAATATGAAGTTGTGCGATTTTCATGAAGTTGTGTTGTTTCATGAAGCACTTCTTAAGATCTGTTAGGGAAGTTAGCATTGTTCACAAGAATTTATTACTTTGCTATAATAGAGAAAATGTAGGGCCTTCAAAAGTTTATCAATTAATGAAAGACCGGGTTATGAGTTATGACAATATTTGGTGGTACAAGAAGATATCTCCAAAACTATTCTAGAGATTTGAAAGACTTGATCAAAGACTCTGATGCACATATGTTTATTGATCATTTTAGGAGAAAGCATGAGATGAACTATTCATTTTAATATGACTATGAGGTTGATAATGAAGAGAAGATGAAAAATGTGTTTTGGGCATATGACCTCTATCAAAAAAATTATTCTTTATTTGGAGATGTTATTTCATTTGATATTGCATACAATACAAACAAGTATTACATGATTTTTGCACCATTTATTGGCATAAATCATCATTGATAGAGAATAACTTTTGGGGTTGCCTTCTTAATAAATGAAAAAATTGAATCATTTGTGTGGTTGTTTGAAACATTTTTAAAAGCAATGGGAGGACATAAACATTTTTTTATCATTATAGATCAAGAACCAACTATGAAGATTGCAATAGAGATGGTTTTCACAAATTGTTCTCATAGATTTTGCATGTAGCACATTTTGAAAAAGATTTCAGAGCAAGTTGGGGTTTCTTTAAATGCCAATATTGATTATTTAATAGTCGTTTTAAGTCATGTGTTTGGAATTCAGAGTCTCCAGAAGAATTTGAACTTAAATGGAAAACTATTATTAATGATTTTAAGTTGGAAGAAAATGGTTGGCTTTCACAAATATATGACGTGCGAAGTATGTGGATACTAGCTTATTTCAGAGACATGTTTATGATTGGCATATTAAGAATAACCTCAAGATCAGAGAGCAAAAATTCATTCTTTGGTAATTACTTGAAAAAGAACCTTGGTTTGGTAGAATTTTGGATGAGATTTGATTATGTAATAGAATCACAAAGGCATAATGAATTACTTGCAGATAATGATACACTTAATGCTATGTCGGAATTAAAGTTGCATAAGGATATAGAGAAACGTGTTAGATAAGATTACAATCATGAAAAATTTTATATATTCAGAGTCAGTTATGGAGTGATTGTGTTGATTGTGAAGTTGAAGAAACGAGGAAAATGAGCAATCATTAATTTTTATACTTGAGCATATTATGGTCAATGGTAGGAAAGCCAACAAACTTAGGGGAGTTGTTTACAATACTTCCAATCACATTGCACAATGTTCATGTAGAATGTTTGAATATGAAGACATGCCATGTTGACATATCCTTTGTGTTAAAAGATAGAGGCTTGAATAAAATCCCAAGTCATTACATTGTTAATAGATGGACCAAGTTGGCAACTAGTAAACCAATATTTGATTATGATGGAAATGTATTGGAGGCATGTTTTAAATTGCAAAGTGAGAGCAAGTTAATTTATGATGCTTAGGCCCAGTTGTCTAAATACATGCATATGGTTGGTACATGTAAAGAGAAACTACTCCTTTTCATAAAAGAAGATTCTAATATTGAATAGAAATTAAATAAGGCGGAAGATGATGGTGTTGGACCAATCAAATTAGATGAATTAGAGTCCTTTATTGGCTTTAATGTACCTATGAATATTGAAATTCTTCCTCCCAAACCTTCAAATACCAAAGGATGTGGAAAACGAATCAAAGGGGGAAAGAGAAGACAATGGAACAACAAAAAAGAACAAGATTTTGTAAGACTTGTCAACAATATGCATATCACAATAGTCGTAATTGCCCTATAAAGTCCTCTTAATTTCAGGTAAGAAAATTTATTATGTTCCATTTAGTTTTTTCTCTAATTTGGGAATTTATCTTATTATATTTCTAGTTGTAATCAATTGATTTGCATTTTATTTACAAGGGATTATTACTTAATTTTCCAAGTGCATGTTCATAGATTTTGGACTAAAAAAAGCGAGAAAGTGCACTTTAGAAGATAAAAGTGTAAAGATTAATTGTTGATTAAATCAATAGTTGAGATTCTAATTAAATACATGTACATATATAACAATCTATGAAATTATTAAAATATCAATCATTGATTTGTGATCGATGGTTATAATTTCAAAATTAATCTTTTAAAGTACTTTTCACTCTAAAAGAGTCAAATCCAAGCATTAACCTCCCATAGGTAAAAAAAATTCAATTAAATCTTATAAACATTATAATTTTAATTGAATTTTTCACAAATTGGCAAAATATATTATTAAAAACTTTCATATATGAATTTGTTTTTCAATTAAGTTATTGAATTTAAATTATTTTATATGGATAAAATAGTAAAATCATATTTGTTAAAAAAACGCTATATGAAGAAAAAAGCTAAGGATTTTTAAGTATAGAAAAATACTTTTTTATCGTGTAACTTAAATAAGGGGGAAAAGTGGTCTAAAAACATTGAATAAACAAATTGGCAGTACCAACCGAGGTTGGTTTAAGTGATACATGTTTGATTCCTCTTAAAAAGGTCTCCAGTTTGAGTTTTGTGGATGGAAAAAATTTTCGTTGGGAGAACTAGTCTCACCATGATATAGATGTTATCAGCTCAAACAGAATTATCTCCCATAAAAAATACCTATACTTTGACATGAGAATTTGGCTTCAGGACCTACCAAACTTTATTTGTTCTTTATTGTGCATACGTTGGAGTGATTTAATAAAATTGTATTCCATATTATGAAAAATAATAATCAAGTGATAAGTATCACTTTTTATCATATAGTAAATGATACTTCACTTCATTCTAGCTAACTCAATTTTTTATTAGAAAAATGTTATAGTTACATAATACTTCCTTTTTCATTTGAATTTTTTTACCAAGTTATTACATATAAGAATAATGAATTAAATCATGTTAACAATCAAATCTAAAAGTTGGTATTTATTATTTATGTATCAAAATTTATATCCCACTATTTAAAAGAATTATAATAGAAATGTTGCCAAAAGAATTATAATAGAAATTATCAATGAATACATAATTTAAAGAAAAAACCAAAATATTTAGGAAACATATCAAAAGTGTGGACTTAGTTCCTTTTTTTGTCGAATATGGTTTTCAAAGTCTTTAAGGCCAACATATATCATCCCAGTTAGGGAGTTGCTTTTAGCACCCTTTTTTACTAATCACATCCCTTCCCCATTTTTGAAAAATCTTTCCCGGCCACTCCACCACATGGCGTCCCACCTCCACGACCACCCCCTCTCGACGAATCACCCTCTGTCTCACGGTCACGATTCACCCTCTCCCACCACGCCACCATGCGCATATCATGGCCCTTTGGGCAGTCACAATCTCCTCACCCCTACTCATGACAACGTTTATTGCCAAGTCCAGCCACAACGTCTTCTTCTACTTCGTCATCGTCATTCTACCTGCACGTCGTCTGTTAGGGTCACAGGAAACACTAGAAGGGGGGTTGAATAGTATTTTAATAATCTTTACAGATTTTTGGAAAACCTTTCGAAACAAGCAAAACTGTTTTAAAAATATTTGATCAACCTTCCGAAACTGAGAAGTTCAGCAACTTGCTGATGCAACTCGGAAGGTTGAATAAAACTTTTCTAAAGTAATTTTCCCTTTAAAGAAAAGATTGTTTTCTGCTTAGATTAATAAAACGACTTTTCTTTAACCCTCCTTGGTTAGTTTAAACAGATATCAGCGGAAAGTAAAGAGGTAAGGGAAGAGAGAACTTAACACCAAGATTTATACTGGTTCACCCACTAACCCAGTGAGCTACATCCAATCCCAGGGAAAACCACCACCGGATTTTCCACTAATCCCGCAAGATTACAAGTATTCTTTTACCCCAGCCTCTCCAGGCTTAACAACAAGTATTCTTTGTTTTCAACTGCCTCTCCAGGAAATTCATGCAGTATTCTTTGCACACCTGACCTCTCCAGGCCCAACGAGTATTCTTTGCACACCTGGCCTCTCCAGGCCCAACGAGTATTCTTTGTTTTCAACTGCCTTTCCAGGAAATTTAAGCAGTATTCTTTTACAGACAAGCCTCTCCAGGCTCAACCGAGTATTCTTTTACAGATAAGCCTCTCCAGGCTCAACGAGTATTCTTTATTCCACCAAGCCTCTCCAGGCTCTTAGACACTCAATAGTGTTTACAATATAAACTAGGTTTAAGCTTCTGAGAAACTTAAACTCATATTCTCCTTACACAAGACAAATCCTAAGTACAATGCTAGATAGATATACAATAGAGTGTTTAGGCTAAATAATTCTTTCTTTTGACTTGGCCTCTTTTACTCTTCCTGCTAAACTCTTCTTCTTCTTTTCTTCCTTTTGGAGAGCTCTACTTTCTTATTTATTCTCTGTATCACTTGCTCTCTCTTTTGTCGGTCAGCAGCTTCAGAGTATGATGTTTCAAATTTTTGCCGACACTATCAAGGACTTGTGAGAAGCTATTTATAACATCCAGTGAAATAGCCATTGAGAAAGTAGTCGTTGAGGAATAAGCAAGTCGCCCTTTGATAGCCTTTTTTCTTGAGCAGAGTAGGTGTACAGAAATTGTACCGTTTTGACACACAACAAGCATAAAAGTTCTTTTTCATGTTCTCCTTTTCCATAGGCATGAGAGAGAACTTTGTAGACTTCCTTGTTGCGTACGCTTTGCAGAAGACGTTTAGAGACCTTTAATTCTATAGTGCAGAGGGTTTTCTGACTTTGCTAGTGTTTTCGTTGAGCGACTTTCAAAGAGTCTTCTTAGCAACTCGGATGATGCGCCTCTTTAGAAGGTTGATTTATTCTTCAGTTGAGTTCAAACACTTCGGAAAGTTCTTCACTTGCTCATGTTGCTTATGTCAACAGATGTTGTTTTAGAGAGTATGTGTTCAGCAGGTCCACATTCTCTTGGAAGCTTATGCATTTCAGCAAGTTGATCAATCTTCAGATAATTGCTTCAATACTTCCGCGAGTTGATCAATCCTATTAGGTAGATGCTTTAGCTTGAATGTATTCTTTTTTTTTGAGTTCCTGAAACAATAAAAATAAACTGCCTTTCTCAGTAGCATCTGCTACTTTTGTAATCAAATTTGTTAAACATTAAAACCATGGAAAATGAGTCTTGATTTAAATTGAATATTTAAGTTATATTGAGACTGAACATCGTCTCCATGCCAACCCTATATCTTCTCCAAGATCACCACAGTAGCAGTGTCTCTATCCCCACCACCACTCCTCCTTCCCATTACTCTTTCACATTTCTCTCGTCCCCATCCACATTCCCCTCTCCCCTTCCTCGTTTTTTAGTTATTTGAGTTTAGAGATGGAAAATTTTCATCTCAAACTCGTCTCTAAAAGTTGAAAGTTTTATAATAAAATTTTACACTTACGAAAATTAATTTTCGAAAATATTTTCAACCATTATACTTTTGGAAATTAATTTCTGGAAGTTAATGGAGGATATATTTAAAAAAAATACGGGGTATAGAAAGCAAAACCCTCCCAACTAGAGGGTATAGGGTGTGTTTGGCAAAACTAGCTGATAAGCTAGCTGCTAGCTTATAAGCTCCGAGAGCTAGCTTATTGAATTAAAAGTGTTTGGTAGAACTAGCTGATAAGCTAGTCGGTAAATGTAAAATGACATAACTAAATAAGTTTTATTATATAAATTCTATTTGTGTTTTTTAGACAAAAATTTATTATTATGCAATTATAATTTTATATTTTAAAAAAAATAATTAAATTTTTATTAAATCTTTTAGTTATAAAATATTTAATTAAAAATTAAAATAAATATTGAAATTGATAAAATAAATAGTATAATATAAAAACAATTTGAGTAAATTACTCTAACATCCCCTCTATTTTGCACTTCCAACACAAAACCCCCTCAATTTTGAAAACCTACACAAAACCCTTCCAATTTTAAAAGTACATTACACTTAAACCCAATTTTTTTATTACACAATTAATAGAAATTTTAGTCAATAGTCAACAATTATATTATATATTAAATTGACCAAAATACCCTTACTAATTATGGATTTTTCTTTACTATATAAATCCCTCAATTTTTAAGCCTTACACAAACTCCTTATATTTTATAAATATATTATTCTTTTTCTGCTGTGTAGGTGAATAAAAGAAAATGCAAAAAATAACATCATACATTTTTTTTTCAAATACATTATTTGAATAACAAAAATCACAGTTTCATACTAGTAAAATAAAGTAATTTATTTTAAAATTTTTCATAATGAAAATTTAATTAAAAACTCAGAAACTAATAAAATGAACGAGATAATTTATTAAGATTAATTTTGGAATATTAATAAATTAAAAAATAAATTTACTAAGATGGATCTTAATAAAAAAAGCTTCATAAATTATCAAAAAATTTAATATGTAAAATAATAAACGTTAGGGTAGCGAGAAAGAAGGAGAATGAGAAGAATGAATTTTGCACAAGAAAGGCATAAATTTTCACGTTAAGATTTTATTGAATTTATCAAATTTAATAATTAAAGTAGAAAGGAAGGGGTATCTTGAGAGTAATGTTGTGTTTTTTTAAAATATTTTTTAATAAATTATAAAAAATATATTAATTGGGGTTTTGTGTAGGTTTTCAAAATACAGGGGGTTTTGTGTAGATTTTTAAAATAGAGGGGTTTTGTGTTGGAAATGTAAAATAGAGGGGAAGTTGGAGTAATTTACTCAAACAATTTCATAAAATAGTGAAAAGAAAATAACAATTTAATTAATTCGTAAGTTTTTAAATTACTTATTATATAGGTAATAATAGGTAAAAAGACATTGAAAGATTTTTGTCATTAAAATTAAAAATAGATAATAATAGGTAAAAATAAATTAAAAATAATAAGGGAAGTGTAGTAAAATATAAGGGATAGTGATGGAAGAAAATTAAATAAGCTACAAGCTACAAGCTATAGAGTGTGTTTGGTAAGGCCAATAAACTAGCTACTAGCTTATTTGACTAGCTTATAAGCTAGTTTGACCAACACAAAAGTGTTTATAAAAAATAACTTATTTCAGGAGCTTTTAGCTTATAAGTTACAAGCTACTAGCTTGTAGCTTATTTATTATTCTCAATTTTTATTTACCTATTATTACCTATTTTCAATTTTAGTGACAAAAAACCTTTCAATTTCTTTTTACCTATTATCACCTATATATAATAAGTAATTTAAAAAATTATAAATTAATTAAATTGTTATTTTCTTTTCATTATTTTATGAAATTGCTTTTATATTATACTATTTATTTTATCAATTTCACTATTTATTTTAATTTTTAATCAAATATTTTATCACTAAGAGGTTTAATAAGAATTTAATTATTTTTTAAAAATCTAAAATTATAATTACATAATAATATATTTTTGTCTAGAAAACATAAATAGAATTTATATAATAAAACTTATGTAGTCATGTCCTTTTATGTCATTTTACATTTACCAACTAGCTTATCAGCTAGTTTTACCAAACACTTATAATTCAATAAGCCAGCTTATCAGCTCAGAGCTTATCAGCTAGTAGCTAGCTTATCAGCTACCAGCTAGCTTATCAGCTAATTTTGCCAAACACACCCATAAGCTAGGTGAAGTAGCTTATAGCTTATAAGCTAGAAGCTCCTAAAATAAGCTACTTTGAGGTACCTTATCAAACATTTTTGTGTTTGGTCAAACTAGTCATAGTCCACGTTGGTAAGAAACATGCACAAATATACCAAAGCAAAAAGAACCAATATTTTATTTTGGGTCAAAAAGAAAACTAATCTTAGCCATTGGGGTTGGGTTGGAATTGTGGGATGGACTTAGGTTTTCTAGATGAACAAATTTGAAGTATTCTCATAATACTCACTACTTAGTATGTCTTTTTATGTTTGAAAGTTTTAATAATTTTTAAAACAATAAAATTAAAAATGTATAACTAAGGTGTCGTTTGGGGTGATTGTCCGTTTTTTATTTTTTGTTTCGAAATGTGTTGGGATAAAATGGAGTAGAAATGATTTTTACACAAGTTTCAAAACCAAATTATCTTATTTTTCAAAACAAGAAAAAAGGTTTTACATTTTATGTTTTCAGTTTCATTTTTTTCCCTCTTTTCGTTGAGCCTTCGACCTAACTCTCTCAAGCTTCCTATATTTGAAGCTAACTTCTCTGACTCTGTGTCCAACGAAGCCACCAATGAGTACTTTCCTTTCGTTTTTTCCTTTTTTTTTTTTTTCCTTTCTCTGATTTGTGTTTTGGGGTAAATAGCCATAGCCGGTGAGGGGTTCTGGTGTGGGGTGCAGATGAGGCAGCATGATGGGTGGATGATGAATTTGGGTGGGATGAATTTGGTTAGCTACTATTGCATATTTGGATTTTAATTTTTTGTGTATTTGTCTGATTAGACTCATCCTTCTAGGGATAGTATATTGTTTGCACATCTTCAATCTTTGTGACTTTATTTATATTTGTCTTTTTGTTTACTTTGCCGTGGGGTCAATTTCTTACAGAGTACAGTAACCCATTTATCAGAATCATCCAGTGTTTTACTCACAGGTGGTATTCCCCCGGCAAGAATACAAATGAAATTTATATCAAAAAAGAAACTAAAGATAAACCAATATCTAAATAATAATGGATAGGAAGCCATCAACAGAAAAATACACAGACCATGAGAATGGTTGGTGGTTGTATTTGAGAAAGTTAGACAATTTACAGAATTAGCATATTCAACTTCATAGCTAAAATGCATTTGACTTAAATGACACACTATTTGTTTTCTTTTTTACTTTTTTTTTTTGAGTGATTGTGTTAAGGAGGGTAGGGGTTGTCCTTGAAGCATCATTATGCATTCTAAGAGAAGTGAGTTACTAATTTTCAGTTTGGTATTAACTTCTCTTTTGGACACATTACTGTAGTCCAAGAGTAGTGATAAAAAGATGAAGAAGAATAGGTGATAACTTGGTAGACAGGTATTCTAGCCAAACCAATCAAATTGACTTTGATTCAACCAAGGCTTACATGTAAAAAAAGAAAATTGAGATTTATTTGTGATCACAAAAGTAATATATATATATGTTATTTGTTATCACAGAAGATTTGAATCTCTAACCAATTAGCCTCCAATAATTTTTTACCAATTAGCCTCCATTAACATTCCGGTTTGTTGTAGGGAAACAATAAAACATGAGAATTTGAGATCTGTTTTTTCTGTTTGGTCCATGAGAGTACGAGAACTCTGCTCTAGAAGAAAATAATCTAAATTCGAAAAACATGAAGCTATGCAACCTGCAGTTTTTACCATTACATTGTTTCATATATTTTAAAAACGCAACATATGCAATAGTTTCTTAGTTGCCCCTGCGAGCATCACTTCCAGTAGTCTCTTAGTTGCCTCGGTCATTCTGCATGATATTAGAACTATATCTGAGTTCTCAAGCATACTTGATGTCTTATACTCTAATCCCATTTGACCAAGTTCTTTACTAACATGCTCAATTATAGGTATTGGGGCTATCTCTTTTATTTTCTATGAAAAGGTATAATGCTAGTCAATGATAATGCAACATCACCTAATGAGTTTTTTTTTCTGTTAGCTGCAAGTATTTTCTTGCCTTCAATGATTAAATGAATATTTTGTTTTTCATAATGATCTCTTGGATAGTTCTCATGAATTCAGTGTGGGTAACATTTTAGTGAGATGCACTAATTAACATGATGCCTTTGCCCTGTCATGATCATACCTTCTACATTACTATCTTTTATTCATGAATTGCTATATGCACGGTTATTTATTAGAGACATAAAGAAATAGCTAAAGTATGAAATAATTGAATTAGTTATAATTAAGTGTGTAAAAAATTAATGTAATATAGTATATCATGACGAGGTAGCTAATAATTATTGTGTAATAAAGATGAAGATCTTTTTTCTTTTAGAAGATTAGCTAATAACTATTTAGTCGTTTTCTTTAAACATGTAGCACCCTGACTCCTAAGACATAACAGTAACAAAGAGTCTTTATTAATGTCATTACGTACTTTTTGAGTCATTATAGTTCCTGTTTAACATGACTAGGCTTTACTCATTCATTAGCTATTTAACAAAATGCTAGTTGTTGTGTTTGAAAAAGTTCATCCACTTTTTATTGCTTTAGATGCAAGTATTAATTTATCATATATTGTATTATTTTACTATATTAATTAGTGCTTTAATAGATGGAAAATGAAAATGAAGTTATGAATGAAGGTATTGGAGATGAGGTGGTGGAAATTACAGTATCTAAAAAATAAATTTGGTCTGTTGATGTCGAATCCTATTTTATATGTTTAATGGAGGACGAAGTTAAGAAAGGTAATAGACAAATAACCACTCTTACAAAGGGTGCATGGAGGCATATTAAGGCGGAGTTGAAAAGTAAATTTGCAAGGAATACACACCTGACCAATTTAAGAACAAATTCAATCAATTGAGAGGACGATGGAAAGATTTTACAACTTTGTTGAAAATGGAGACTGGAATAGGGTATAATGCAGCAACCGGACATTATTAGGATAATACTTTACAATAAATAATGGTTTGATTTATGTTTTTTCAGAAGTATAAGTTTGCAAAGCAATTAAGAAGAAAGATTGCATGTATTAGGACAAATTATGTGTCATTTTTGGGAACATTACTGTCTTTGGTGCAAATCAACATCCTTCTACCAAAAGCCCTTCAATTAGTGATGATAGTAATGTAGAAGGTTGGAGACAATAATGAGGAAGATAGCCATCCATCAAGAAAGAAAGCTAACACTAGTAAGGACAATAAGAAAAGGAAAGAAAGAGAAGATTTTCAAGTTGCATTTGGTAATGCTTTAACAACTTTTGGAGAAACTCAAAAGAAGAAGCTTGAAATTTTGGAGAAGATGAGTTCGAACAATGTCACAGGATCACTTCCAATGCTACAGGAGGAGTAGGTGGGCAAGTGAATGTGCAAGATAAGGAATCACTAATAACTTGTTTAACGGTCCTTCAAGGACTTAAAGGTATTGGCGATGCTTCTTTTGCAAAGGCTGTGAACTTACTTAAAGAAAATCCTTTATGGAGAGATGTGTTTATGACATTATCAGATGAGCGAAAAAAAGATTGGGTCATTAATCTTGTTTAGTAGATCTTAATATTCGTTGTTATAATTTCTATGTTTAAATGTTGTTGGAACTTTGAGTCTTTATGTTCATTTTTAAATTATGACATGTAATATTTTTCTATTCCCCTTCTATGAACCTAATAGCATGAATTGTTGGATTTATGAATACTATTTATTTGTCGTATCATTTGGTGTTTAGATACTTTGCAATTCATATTTATTCATGTTTTTCATGACAAAAATTGTCAACTTGCAGGATAGTTGTGATGGATATGACCATTAAGAGCCTGATAGATGATTCTGATGAAGAAGAGCTTCAAAATATTGCATGTCTTTATTTCAACTTCTAATATAATAGTTTACTTAAGTCAATACCTCAACCGCAAAGGACTTCAAAATTGACTAGACATGAATGGGTGGTTGAAGTATTGAATAGTCATCCCATGAATTGTTATGAAATATTTCGAATGACACCATCCTAATTTATTAAGTTTTGTGAGTTGTTAAAAGAAAGGAAAAAAATGAAAGATACTCGATTCGTGACTGTTCAAGACCATGTTGCAATATTTCTACTCATTATATGTGAGATAGTCCGGACTAGATTTGCAGGTGATCGATTCCAACATTCAGTGGAAACTATTCACAGGCACTTCAAGAGAGTCCTAAAAGTTATTTGCTCTCTTTCCAATGATTTTCTTATTCCTCCTTCTTTTGATGAAACTGCTCCGGAGATACGATTCAATCCAATATATTGTCCTTTTTTCAAGATAATTACGTTAAATTATGTTTCAATATATTGATATCTTACTTATTTTCACCGTCAAATGCCATTATTAATTAACAACATTTTTATTAAAGAATTGTGTAGGAGCTATTGATGGCACCCATATTTCAGCATGCATCCCCAAAGATGAGCAAATTCCATATCGTGGGAGAAAATTGGAACTGACTATCAATGTAATGTGTTGTTGCTCTTTTGATATGAAGTTAACATTTGTCATAGTTGGATGGGAGGGAACATCAAATGACTCAAGAATTTTTTTAGAAACCATTCATAATGCAGAGAATCATTTCCCTATTCCTCATGAAGGTAAATATTATCTACTGGACTCTGGATATACTAATATGCCCGGATTTCTTTCACCATATTGTGGAAAACGATATCACTTGCGTGATTATGGAGGCCAAAGGGAACCCTAAGGTCCAGAAGAGTTATTCAATTATATGCATTCTTCTTTACGTAATGTCATTGAAAGATGTTTTGGTGTTTTGAAAGCACGTTTTCCTATGCTCAAGTCCATGTTGTCATATGATGTGAAAAGGCAAAAATATATACAACATTCTAGTTGAATGTGTGTGTGTATATATATATATATCTTTTTTTTGTTCATGAGTATATACTTCTAGTTCTAGGTACCATAGATTTTTTTCTTGTTGGGCCTTGTCTCTGTAATTTTTGGACCACAAAAAGGATTTTGGGCCTCCTCCTTCCAACAAACGTGTGTATCACTGTCACTAGCTAGGTTTTTGGGTAAATGATACAATAGAGGAGAAGGGGTCAACAGGGAGCCCAAACAGCAATTGTCCTTCCCTAATTTTGATGAGACTTGTGACACGAAGAAGAGTTAGGTAGGTAAGCTAGCTGATGAATGAATGAATGATTAAGGTTTAGTCACACAATTAGTATGGCACGTACGGGTCAAATATCAATCATTGATTTCTCACGGTGGGGCTCTGCTTACAGAATAAAAGGATAAGTTTGTGAATGAAAACTTCCTAGAAAAGAAAGATGCCAATACAAGTTCATGCATTCACTTTTTTTTTGTCAAAATAAAACCACAAGTTCATGCCTTAAGGCTTAAACTGCTATAATTTTTTCATGATTGTCATATTTATGTAAACTAAGGCAGTTCTAGTTAAATTGTCATAAATTTTTTAACTACGACGATTTATTGCAACAGTCATAAATTGTATTTTGAATATTAATTACATCAAATAAATATTCTCTCTTGTTTGTTTCCCTCTTTCCCTTTAAACCCTCACACAGTTTCTCCTCCACAGAGTTCGTGCCTTCGTTGTACAATCTTCTTTCCCTTTCATTGGCATGCCTCACCTTACTGCTTTTTATGGTTCATTGTAAATGAATTAATCTCATATTTCAAGGTGTTTCAACTTTCAAGATAAGGAATATGATCACTTGAGAATGTAGAGTAAAGGATAAGTATTTTGTTTTGTTTCTTATTAGAGGAAGTAATATTTATGTACCGGAAGTGAGTCATGAAAAACTTATTTTTTTTCAAAAAAATTAAAAGTAATAAAATTTATCCATTCAATGGTTAGATTGAAAAATTTTATAAAGTAAATCAAATTTATAGAAACTCATAATTAAAAAATTAAGAGAAAAATATTTTTTTTCATCCCTCTAGTTTCGTCAACTTTGGTCTTCGTCCCTGTACTTTAAATCCTTTGTTTTTTGTCCCTAAACTTTCTAAACCCCCAATCTATGGTCCCTGACTGTTAGTGAGATTTGTTAACCTGATAAGTTGGGCAACAAAAGTTATATGTTAGCCTCAATAGTGAACCATGAATAGCTGACTCATCTAATTAATCTTTTTTTATTAATTTTTAATTAATAAAATAACCATAATTATGAAATTAGGTTTTTTATCGGGTAAAATTGCTCAGGTGAAAACCCTAATTTAGTAATTAGGGTTATTTTAATAATTAAAAATTAATAAAAAAATTTAATTAGATGATCATTCAATTATTTGGGACTCACTATTGAGTCTGACATGTAACTTTTGTTAGTTAGCGCATCAGGTTAACAAAACTCATTGACGGATAGGGACTGCGGTTTGGGGGTTTAAAAAGTTTAGGGACATAAAACACAGGATTTAAAGTACAAGTACGAAAACTAAAGTTGACAAAAATTATAAGGACGAAAAACATATTTTTACCATTTGGGGTATAATGGACAACACCCTCCCCTCTCTTTCTCTCACTCTATCTCTCATTTTTTTGTTTTTTATTGGTTCTTTTTGTTATGATTTTCTGGTTTGATTTTCGGCTCCTTTCTATCTCTTGGCTTTGTCCATGTGGTGGAATGAGGAGGGAAAAAGTGATTTAGGGATAACATGGACAACAACCTCCCCTCTCGATCTCTCTTTCTTTTACTCTATCATTCCCTCTTGTTTTTTACCCGTTCTTTTTGTTATAATTTTCTAGTTTTTTTTCCTTTCTCTCTCTATCTCTTGATTAGGACAAAAGTATGTCACTTCATCACTTAACACAGATTCATTAATGGTAAAGACTATTTTACAACAAAAAAGTTGAGAGGATACTTTTAAAAAAAATTATAGAGTCGCTAATTTAATAAGGATTAAAAGTATATTTTATCTTACCATTCACTTTTTCTCATTTTTTTCTTCTACTTTTAATTTCTCTTTCTCTTTATATAAACATGTTGATATAAAATAAAAAATTCAAAGAAATACAAGACAGCCAAAGAAAGTCAACTCTTTTATTATTAATGAGATGTTTACAATAGGAAACAATATAAATTGGCTTTCTGTTGGTCCCCCTCTTCGAGTTGGTCTCTGTTGTTCCTCATCTTTAAATGGCTACGTCACTTGCTTAATTGGAGTGATAATCAAAAATATTTTCCCAGGCTGGAGGCAAAAGGGAAAGTCAAGTGCTTGGGGGTGGAAACAAAGAAGAGTCACTCAAAGGTTTATGACTCCCTATTTTGGCTGATCTGTTCGACCTAAGAAAAGGGTCAAAGGAAGATGAAGGGTCTTTGTGGTATTGGACACCCTATCGACCTGATCAACAACAAAGCCATATAAGATCAGGTCGAACAAAGCAGCCAACATCAGAAATCTCTCCAAGAGAAAAGAAATTAGTGAGCAGAAAAAGAAGCCAACCACTATTTATAAGGAGGGAAGAAGCCCCAGAATTAAAACTGCACCATGCTAGACCAATAACGGAAGGGAATGTATTTATTACATCAAGATGGACAATGGTTAAGAAAAGTCTTTGGACGACATGTGGAATTTTGACACGTTTCAAGAAAGCTCAATGAGGAAATTCGAATGCAAGCTCGAAGTTAAAAGGAAGGTACCCTTCGAGAAACCATCTTTAGCTTGAAGGAGAGAAGATGAACGCCTGAGGTAGATCCCACTTATGATTCGAAGCCAAGGGACAAGTCATGGGACATTCCTGATTCGAAGAGACATCAAATCATGGTCCACGTCACAACATCAGTTACAAAATAATGCTGCCTGGATCATGGAGAACGTGGGAAAGTAGGGAATGAGAAATAACGAACATGGCGGTTACCTGCAGTTCCTAAGCAGTTTCAGAGGAAGCCTATAAATAGAAGGATAGAAGAGTGGCAAAAGGTTGGCAAACTGAAGACTCAAGCATCCTTAAGCCAAAGCATCCGTCCTGAGATCAATGCACCCAGTTGCAGCGAGCAAGTAGGGACTGTAGACCACCATTTAATTTCATATGTATCTTTATGCTTTTTGTAGTTTAGTTTCAATGTAAATGTACTCTAGTTTACTCTTTTAATCTCAAGCAATACTTGTTCATCCTTTCTTGCGCCATTTCTATCTCATTTCTTCCAAAAACTCTTTAATAATAACACTTAGAAGAGCCCAATTAGAGGATCTGTATCTCGTCCCAGATTATTCTTTAGATACATTTGTTTAGACTGATTTTCAGGATAAACAAAACCTATCACACCCCATTGGTGTCTAATTATCTTCTTCTACTGATATAAAATCCTTCCACTTCCCTGTACATGTGTCATCTTTTTAGACAAACTATTTCCCGCTCAAATCTTTTAACTCTCCCTACTCTCCTTTTTTTATGTTTTTTTTACTTTTGCATTTACTAACTATGCTTTTCTCTCTCTTTTGCTTGTGCTTTTTTTATTTTTGTTTTTGTTTTTTTCATCTTGCTTTTTTTTAAAAATACTTTTACTTATTATTTATTTTAATTTATCTTTTTCACTATATAAAAACACACATTAAAAAAATTTAATAAATTTGTTGATTTCATTAAATTTAAAGTGTTGTTATTTCAATACCATTTATCTCTCTATTTTATTAATTAATGTTTTCACTTATTATATTTTTTATCTATTATATTTATCTATTCTATTTACGCTATATTAAAATTATTCCTACCTTACATGTGTCATGTTTTTCTCACTTTTATTTTTTTAGTTTCTTTATTTCCATTTCAATAAAATGATTTTTTTAATGAACGACATGTGTCCTCCATAGGTGGCAGTCTTACTCTTGTTTTTTTTTGTGTTTCTTCTTTTTTCATCACACTTTAATTTTCTTTTTTTATTATTGTTATTATATTAAAACAAGTACTCTCATCATCCGTTCCTAATTATATGATTCATTACATAATAACACTCATTAAAAAATACAAAAAAAATGTTTCATTAATATGTTTGATTACAAAAGTGATTTTTTAAAAAACCCACGAGTATCCTCCATGGGGCAATCCTCCTCCTATTTTCTTTTCTTTTCCCTTTCTTTTATCATACTTTATTTTATTATTATAATTGTTGTGGATTGGTTCTTAAAAATCGGAACAAAGGAAAATGACCAATAGGAGAAAATACGCTGTCAGGAACAAAGTTGTACGCTGTCAGAAATGAAAGAAAGAAATACAAGTTATCAGGATGCGTCAGAAGGCAAGTTTTTGCACTGAAATGGAAAGACCACTTTGCCTCAGAAGAAGGCCATACAACGCTAGCATGGAAGAGGAAAAATGAGATAAGCTGCAGAGGAGCATGGGAGACAACAAAGCAGAAGGCGTGTTTTTATCCGTTGTATTATTTAAATGAGTATCCTATGTAAAATAGGCTTGGTGCCCAAGTTTGCTTTAATATAAATATGGGTATTAGAAGCAACTAGAAAACAAGTTCAACATGAATAAAATCTCTCTTCTTGCAATTATGCCTCACTTAGAAATAGAACCCATTTTCATCTCTAACCTCATGATTTTTATGTTTGATCTGAAACATTTGGTGACTCCGCTGGGGAGGCATAGTTACAAAAGATGGACAACTTCAAGATCGAATTAGAATCATTCCGCCATATTTGAAGAGACGACACTCGAAATGTTAAAAGAAATTATTTGCAAAGGCATCACAAATAGGGAGCCAAGCACGCGAATCTCGTCTACAACCCAAAGCTAATAGCAAAATTGAAAGCTTAACAATCCTATCCTCTTTTATCAAAGCACACACTATATAAGCCCAGCCACAGTCAGAAGAAACGGAGGGAGATTTACAAAAAAAAGAGAATTTTCTTAACTCTTTTCCCATCATCAACTTCCATCACAATCATGATCCGCCCTCACAACTCAATAAGGATTATCAAGTTGGTGTAAGGCGTCTCTATCCAACCACCACGACAGGCCACAACGCCGCTGTGCCGGAACTGAGTTGCGCATCCGCTGCCACAGTCGCATCTCGTTTAAGTCTCGACATCACCGCCACCGCCTTCTAACATAGCAACTGCATCCCTCTTACAAGGAGCCTGAAACATCGGCATTTTTGAAACCCCCTTTGAGAAAAAGGAAGCATTTTTGGAAAACACGCAAGGATGTAATAGGAACCAATGAACCGAAAAATCACTGCAATGAGAAGCATCCTTCAATGGCCCTTACTACACACATGTGAAGTGGGTAAAAGGGAAGAGGAAGAATAAAACTCTCGAGGCGTTCTCTCACGCAGCCCACCAGTCACCACCACCACCACCACCACCATCATCATCGTCGTTAAAAAAACAAAAATATGCCACTAATGCTCACATTACAGACTCTTTTATTCCTTTAAGATAATAAATGGATTTGGTTTAATCAATCATGTTGACAGATTTCAGATCATAGAAGGTATTATGGAGCGATAGGACGCTCAAATGCAACACAATGCTCAGACAAAATGTGGAAAGATAATCCAGATTTCAGATTATAAAGAGTATTTTGGAGCGGCAAGACGCTCAAATGCAACACGATACTCAGATAAAATGCGGAAAAATAATCCAGGTTGGAAAGATCAAATCCACTATTATTTTTTTGTATAAACCACAGGTATCCCCTATTACCAGGGGCAATGATAGATGCATTTTTATTGCTCATGCTTATTATTGAATTTTATCATGTGATTATTTCATAAATTTGTTAGACACTAAGAACATTGACATATACGAAAATATTAAACAACACTTGTCGCATGAGTTATAGAAAAAACAAATCTTTTTTTTTAAAAAAAATGAAAGAGATAAAACACTTTAAATGACAAAAAACACTTCACATTTGTTAACATAATTTACGCATTGACTTGATTAAAATTGTGGAAGAAATTACGCCCACTGTACGAATTTATACGAAAAATAATAATAATGATAAACATTAATATAACATAAAAATAAAAAAAAAGGTTTTAAGCAGAAAGCCAAGGAAGAGTTATAGGCACTACCTTCCCTAAGTACGCTTAAAATCTATAGTGCCTAAAATAAAGGTTTTATGCTGAAAGCTGAGGAAGAGTTATAAGCACTACCTTCCCTAAGTACGCTTAAAATCTATAGCCTAAAAATAAAAGGTTTTAAGCAGATAACTTGGGAAAAGTTATAGGCACTACCTTCCCTAAGTACGCTTAAAATCTATAGTGCCTAAAAATAAAAGGTTTTAAGCAGATAACTTAGGAAAAGTTATAGGCACTACCTTCCCTAAGTACGCTTAAAATCCATAGTGCCTAAAAATAAAATTAAGGTTTCAAGCAGATAGCTAGGGAAGAGTTAGGGACACTATCTCCCCTAAGTATGCTCGGAATCTATAGTGTCTATAACAAAAAGGGGAAAAAAAATAAAATATAATGATATGATGAATGCAAGCAGCAAGCCGGGGGAGGGTTGTAAGCACGACCCTTCCTAAGTACGCTTACAAATCTATAGTGCTAAAATATAAATGCCTTCAAGTAGAATACTAAGGAAGGGTGTTGGACACTGCCCCCTGAATACGCTCGAAAGCCCATGATGCCTAAAAACAAACAAGTAATTCAAGGACGCTTAGAACCTAGCATGCCAAAGGATATATATAACAAGCCTTATACAAATAACACAATAACTTAACTTGCCTCAAAGTTGGCAGAAAACGCCTTTCAAACCACAAACACAAAAGCGTATCAGAACATACAAAAGATTAAGTTTTTCCCAAACAAAATATAGAGAAAACCATACAAAAGACAAACATTAAAGATTTGCATATTTTGAGCAAAACATAGGAAAGTATCATGTCTAGCCCTTCTTGGGCACTTTCAATTTTCTTGACTAGTAACTGTGATGATTTTGACTCATGAAGAGATGGTTTTCTCGATCAATTTTAGCTTTTTCACAGCTTCAACTATCCTGCTCAAAAGCAGCAGAAGGAATTATAATGCCGCCCTCCTGAAGGATGTGTATTGGCAGGAATGCCCCAGGCAAGGAACCACAATGCAAATTGAAAACACAATGAGGAAATTTACCAGGAAGTATGCCCAATCTTAAAATAAATGAGTCTGATAGACAGCGAACTAACCACAACAAGACAACATCCTCAAATGATGGAATGAAACTCAAAACAAAAAAAAGGATGGTGTATACAAGGAAGCAAACAAACAAGTACGCTCAAGAAGCCAAGAAACATGCAATTGATAAACATCACGCTTCTAAGAGACCAAGAGACACCTTTATGAATTTTAACAACTTCAAGAAATAGTAAAATAAGCCAATGAAGCAATTACGTGAAGGCGAACATTTTCTTTTACACCTTGAGAAAAATAGCTATCTCCCCAGTGCAAGGGGGCAAATGTCATGTATCTGACCCAGAAAAGATGCCCTCAGAAATGAGACAAAGATCAAGGGAACCCCAATGAAAGGAGAGTGAAAATGTGCAGATGGCTAGTCGTCTCAATTAACTAAGATAAGGAAGCTTACACGGATAAAAAACTCAAGAGGCAGAATGAAGGACGCCTCTCCGTAGAAGATCACTGGGCGTACATCAGAAGGCAAACACCTAGCACACACAGGGCGTACCTAACAGACATAGAGCGAACTTGACAGCATAACATATCCTACAAAGCGAACCTAGCAGCATAGCATATCCTAAAAAACGAACCTAGCATCATATCATACTCTGCAAAGCGAAACATGATGAAGCAAAGAAAAAAAGCCGCAAAAAAATTGACGCCTCACAATAAGGGATGAGTATATAACAAAACCCAATCCCCAGTTTAGATTGCACATTGCATAGGGATGACAATTTGACCCAGACCTAGTGGGTACCCGCAAAAATTACCCACAATGGGTAGGGTAATTACCCATCAAACGAGTCTGGGTCCGGGTATAGGTATGGGTAATTACCCGCACTTTTTAATGGGCACGGGTGTGGGTATTATGATACCCTACCCTACCCATACCCGCACTTATATAATATATATAATTAATATAATTTATATACATATGATTATATATAAATTTGTATTAGTAATTAATATCTTTCCCAAAAAACATTAATATATATTACTAATTTAATTAACTTAAATGTTATAATTTTGTCCAAAATAATAAAATAGCAAAACATGAACTAATTTTTATTTCTTCTCCCGTTGTTTTAATCTTTCATCCACTTCCCATGCCATAGTTGTTTTACAGGTTAAACCTGGATGGTCTATAGATTATTTTTAATTTATTTTTAATTAAGTTTTAGTTTCTAATTAATTTATTATTTTTATAGTTAACAAAAGTGCGGGTAATGGGTATGGGTACGGGTACTTGAGTACCCAACGGGTAAGGGTATGGGTATTAGAATTACTACCCACGCAGGTATGGGTCCGGGTCCGGGTGTTTTTTTAAAACGCGGGTATGGGGACGGGTACTATAGTACCCTACCCAAACCCTACCCATTGCCATCCCTAGCATTGCAGTATTACATACTCCATGTGCAAGGGGGCAAATGTTGTGGATTGGTTCTTAAAAATCGGAAAAAAGGAAAATGACCAATAGGAGAAAATACGCTGTCAAGAACAAAGTTGTACGCTGTCAGAAATGAAAGAAAGAAACACAAGTTATCAGGATGCGTCAGAAGGCAAGTTTTTGCACTGAAATGGAAAGACCACTTTGCCTCAGAAGAAGGCCATACAACGCTAGCATGGAAGAGGAAAAATGAGACAAGCTGCAGAGGAGCATGGGAGACAGCAACACAGCGCAAGAGACAACAAAGCAGAAGGCGTGCTTTTATCAGTTGTATTATTTAAATGAGTATCCTATGTAAAATAGGCTTAGTGCCCAAGTTTGTTGTAATATAAATATGGGTATTAGAAGCAACTAGAAAACAAGTTCAACATGAATAAAATCTCTCCTTGCAATTATGCCTCACTTAGAAATAGAACCCATTTTCGTTAATTATTCATATTTGTTTATATGTTTAATTACATAAAAACATAGATTAAGAAATACAATAAACCTATTGATTTATATTAAATTTAAAGTATTTTGTTTTCTAACATATCATTTATCTTTCTATTTTATTCATTAATATTTTGACTCATTATCTCTCTTATCTATTCTATTTATCTATGGGGCAATCCTCCTCCTACTGTTTTCTTTTTTCACACTTTAATTTTCTTTTTAATATTGTATACTAAAACAGTTTCCCTCATAGTCCATTCGTGATTACATTAAATATTTTAATTTACATTAAAATTAAAGTGTCTTTTCATGTATATAATTTATCTCTCTATTTTTTCATTAATGTTTTCACTTATTATCTATCTTATCTATTTTCTTTATATATGTACTCTTTATTTTAAAATTATTTCTGCAATACACATGTTATGTTTTCTCACAGATTTTTTTTTTAAATTTTCTATTCTCATTTTAGTAAAATAAATTTTTAAATGAACCACAGTCTACGAGTATCCTGCACGGAAGATAGTGTTGTTTTTGTCGTTGCTTTTTTTAATCACACTTTATTTATTTTATTCTTATTATATTAAAACATTTTTACTGTCTATTCCTATTTATCACTTTTATTATATAGAAACACAAATTAAGAAATATAATAAATGTGTTAATTTAAAGAGTTTTTTCAATATATCATTTATCTCTCTTTTTATTCATTAATTTATTCACTTATCATCTCTTTTATCTATTCTATCTATCTATTTACTTTCGATCTTAAAAAAGCTCCCGTAATATATGTGTCATGTTTTCTCACTTGAGTTTTCTTTTAAAATTTTTTATTCTCATTTTATTAAAGCGAAATTTTTTATGAACCACAATTTTGTCCACGGAAGGCAATTCTCCTCCTGTCGTTTCTTCTTTTCTTTTATAATCACACTTTAATTTTCTTTTATTATTATTAGTTTAAAACGGTTTCTCTCATTTTCCATTTATGTTTATCTGTTTTATTACATAAAAACACATGTAATGTTTTCTAACATGTGTTTTTTTGGTTTATTTATTCTCTCAGCAAAGTGATCTTTTCAAGAACCACCGGTATTCTCCACGGGAGGCAGTCCCGCTACTACCATTTTTATTTTTTTCTTTCTTTTATTGTTTTTTTTATCACATTTCATTTTCTTTTTATTATTATTATTTTTATATTTTAATATTTTCTCTCATTATTTGTTCTTATTAATTTGTTTCATTACAAAAGGTTTTTTTTATGAACCACATGTATCTTTCACGGGAGACAATTTTGCTCCTATTTTTTTTTCCTTTTTTCACACTTTAAATTTCTTTTTACTATTGTATATTAAAACTATTTCCCCTATCATCCATTCTTGATTACTTTAAATGTTTTAATTTACTTTAAAATTAAAGTGTTTTTTTCCAGTATATAATTTATCTCTCTATTTTATTTAATTCATTAATGTTTTCACTTATTATTTCTCTTATCTATTCTCTTTATCTATATACTCTTTATCTTAAAATTGTTTCCGCAGTACATGTGTTACGTTTTCTCACTGAGTTTTTTTAAATTTATGTTTCTCATTTTAGTAAAGTAAATTTTCTAATGAACCACAGTCTATGGGTATTCTTCAGGGGAGATAGTGTTGCTTCTGTCATTTCTTTTTAATCACACTTTATTTATTATTATTATTATTATTATTATTATTATTATTATTATAATAATATTAAAACAGATTTTTTTCATTGTTTTTATTCCTGTTTATCACTTTCATTCATGTCTACAAGTATCCTCCACGAGAGGCATTCCTTCTCCCGTCCTTTCTTTTTTAAATCAAAATTTAATTTTCTTTGTCTATTATTATTATTATTATTATTATTATTATTATTATTATTATATTAAAATAATTTCTCTCATTATCAATTTCTGTTTATTTGTTTTATTACATAAAAACACATGTCATATTTTCTCACTTACGCTTTTTAGTTTTTTTATTCTCACTCTAATAATGTTACTTTTTTATGAACCACGGATATTCTTCAAGGGAGGCATATCTGCTCCTATCACTTTCATTTTTCCTTTCTTTTTTTTTTGTTTTTTATTACTTTTTCATTTTATATTTTTATCATTGTATTAAAAGATTTTCTTTCATTATCGTCCTAATTAATTTATTTTTTTTGTTACAAAAAATTTAGGGTGAGGGGATGATGTCCCAGTCTAAAGCAGGTCAGGGAATGCCTCCGGGTTCACATAGCACTTACAAAGGTACTTACATTTTATCTCACCCCAAGGGGATGAGTGAGGGTTCTAATTTAATGTTTGATTACAATAGTGGTTTTTTTTTAATTTGACGAAGCACGGGTATCTTCCATAATCCATAGAGACAATCTTGCTCCTACTGTTTTTTTTCCCTTTTTCACATTTTAATTCTTATATCTCAATATACTTTAAATTTATAATTTTGTTAATGATTTATTGGTTATTATATATACATGATAATAACATGTTCTTCACATTCCATCAATTGATGTATATGATTATATCATATGTTAATTTTATCATAACAATTTAATAATATACATAAAAACGATCATCACTGCTAGATTTTAGATAAAAGTGAAAGAGTAATCATACATTCATACGCGTGCGGATCCTCTGCAGTGTTGTAGGAGTCTGCAGCAGATTAACTATGGAATAACTACCGATTTTAACTACGAAATGTTTCCATAGCTGTTCCCTAGCTATTCGGTAGCAAATCATGCTACAGAGAATCTAGATCCATCCCAACCCGTCTCACCCGATCCTATTATGCCCTCCTCATTTTTGCTACCTTTCTTTTCGTATTACACTAGTGCTTCATTTGGAAACACGATATACATGTATTAGTACAAGATAGAGTTTTAAAAATTTGAAATCAATTTAATCAGTTTCACATTAAACATATTTTGTAACAAATTCATTTTTATTAATTTTAAAATCAATTTTATTTAAATACAAATTAAATAATCACTATAGTGGGTGTGGATGAATATTTTTCAATGTGAAAAGTCCTGGGAATTGGCTGGGGACCATTGTAGTGGGAGTGATGAGCGAAGAGAGAGGGCGTACGAGGGTAGGGCTGTGAGTGACAGTGAGTACGAGGGTGCATCAGTTGTCAACATGGTGCCCGTTCACGCTGCAGGACCAGGACCAGGATGGCTCCCTGTACGGAAATATATATCCATTCCACGAGGCTAGATAATAGAGAATAAATAAAGTTAAAGACCTATTTAATAGTAGTACTTTTTATTTCGTATATTTATTAAAAAATTATCTTTATTTCTATTTTTACTTTCGAATATTTATAAAAAGAATAAAAATAAAATCATATTTTTCTAATTAATAATAAAAATAAGTTCTGTCATTATCATTTTTATATAAATATTTAAAAACAAAAAATATTGAATTATATTTTTTGGTTTATGAATTATATTACTTAGTACGAGACTATACAAAACATTAATACAAGGCAAATTATACAAATGTGTGAGACAGAAAAAAATTAAAATTTATTAGAAGAGAAAAAAAAATAAATGAGGGCAAAAAGCTGTTTTTTTTTATTATATAACATTCGTACAAAAATTATAAATTACTTTCTGTACAATTGAGCATTATTTAATAATATGACCTGGACTTTTCTTTTTCTAAGAATTCCTTATAATAAAAATTGACAAAAAGATTATAATTTTTTTTTCATACAAGGTATTAGTATTGCTGACAAAAAAATACAAGGTATTAGTATTACTTTTGTTATGAATAAAAACACAACGCCATGAATGTCTTATTTTCTTTAAGCAAAATGTAAGGGTATGTTAATAAAAAAATCTCTACTAAAAAAGCTAATTTATTCAAAGTTAAAGATCGAATAAAATTGTCATCCATAAAAAATAATATATGTCTACTTATTTTTTTCAATTGTAAATAAATATTCTCAATATAGGGTTGCACTCTGGTACCCTCCATCAAGATAAGATTTTGGTATTTTTTTTTTATTAATTGAAGGGAGATATAAAGCTCAAAGTTACATTTTAACAAGTCGTGTATTCTTGTTAAATTATTTTGAAAACATAATGTGGATTTTGAATGAGTTAGATACATGTATTACAAATGAGAATATGAAAAAAATGAGGGAACACAATTAAAAATACAGGATAATGGTTATAGGAAATTTAAAATTTTTATAAAAATTAAAAATATAAATTCTAATAGTTAAAACATTACCCTACTACTATAAAAATACTAAATTCTTTTAAAAAAATTTATTAAATAATTAAAGAAAGTACTGAAATCTTTCCGGGTGTAGGGTGGGTGCCGCATAATTTCTCCCGGATATATCTTTAGTCAATAAAAACTAATTGTTTTTTTTTTTCACAATCGTACTTTTAGAAGCAAGAAAAAAAAGAGAAGAAAAAAAAATTAATGGTTGTTGTACAGTAGCAGCAACTTGACCACAAAAGGGAATAACCCCACCCTCCCATCAATATCTAATATCTGAGCTGCTACCATTAAACGTATTTGGGAATCGCGAATCGTTGCTTCCTATCACCCATTTCTGGAAGCAAAAACGATTAATTGCTATTGTAAGCTCCGCTTTCACCTTTTTTTCTCGCATCTCATCTCTTCTCATCTTCCTTTTTCTGCTTCTGCTGCAAATTCTATATATTTTTCATTTTTCTCGGACGGATTTGTTCGTCTCAGTTAGTCAGATTCTTGCTGAAGGAGACGAGATATACCTCTTCCCTTCCCTTCCCTTACCCTCACCTCTTGTTAGTTTTTTGCTATTTGAAGAAATTAAACAAACTGGTTTTCTTTTTTTAGTTTTTCTCTCTCTACTTTCAACTTTCCATTTATGTATATTCAAATTTATTTAATGATTTTCCTCTTTTAGCTCTAATTTCATGTTGAGTGCTAACTGAAACTAAATTAGTTATCTGCTCCCTCGGTTTGTTATGAATTTTGTTAATTAGTTGCTTCTTCTACAATGAGTCTTTCTATTTTCCTGGATAATTTCATCTGGATCCATTGTTTTCTACATTGAACTTTGCAAAGCATATTTTATATTGAATCTGTGGGATTTGATTATATACTCTCTCCACAATCTGGAGATTTGATTTTTGTTTTGTTAGATATATATGTAACGGTTGGTTATTGGATGATTTTTTTTTGGTGTTAGGGATATGACTAGGAAAAGGATACAGATCAAGAAAATTGATAACATAAGTTCAAGGCAGGTGACTTTTTCTAAGAGGAGGAAAGGGCTTTTCAAGAAAGCTCAGGAGCTGTCAACTCTTTGTGATGCAGATATTGCTCTCATGGTCTTTTCTGCAACTAGCAAACTCTTTGAGTATGCTAGTTCAAGGTATTTCAGTATCACCAGTTTTATCTTCATCCTCTTAATTTGTGGAAGGATCCAAACTTATATATATACTCTGAAACTAGTGCAACTGTGATCTGTTCATGTATTTATATGTGTGTGCGCCTCATTCATCATTGTGTTTCCTCCTTCTACTGACAAAGAAGAAAGAGAAATATTGATTTTCCATATTATAATTAATGACTGGGGGTGGATTATGAGTATTAACTTTGTATTGTATGAATTTGAAAAAAAATGTTAGTTGTACTTCAAAGAAGTACAATATCTGGTGAAAGAAAGAGAGATAATTAATTGTGGCATCCATGTTTTGAAAATAGATAAAGAAAAAAATATGTTATATGAATTATCATAGCTATATATTATATGAATAATATTTTTAAAAATGAAAATACAAAATAAAACTAAAGTGATATATGCTTTTATAAATATTAATAGAAATAAGTTTATTCTCTTAAACTAAACGCATGATAATATTTTGATTTAGGCTTTTTATATTTTTAACTCTTCTAATGATTATTCAACAAATTTTCTCTTTACAAATTTTGTTTGAAACATAAAGTATGGATTAATTCTCCATAATTTTCTTGTAAATATTTGTACAACTATTAGTTTTCTTTAAATAGTTAGGGGCAATATGTGTGGTATAACCTCTATATATACTATACGTTGCAAAATTTGGAACTGTATTTTATAGAAGAACAGTAACAACTCATTGCATTGGTCAACATTTTAACTTGAAAAGCAAAATGTGTGTATAAAAATTAACTTCCTATCAACATGACTAGAGTCTAAGAGTAATCATGAGAGGATCGATAAGTAATTTAATTATATGTTTGAAATGTTTGATTAATGACCGTCTCGGTTAAAATGACATGTATGTAATTAACCAGAACTAGTTGAAGCTTGACTAAATTAAGAAGGTAAAGTGTGAGAGAAATCTATATTAACTGTATAGGATCGACTACTTTCATCTATTCCCCCATGGTATATTTTCCAAATTGTAGGCAATAAATTCTTGGTGGTAATATGAAATTCTATATGTGTGTTTGTTTTGTTCTTAATTTTATGAGCATCATGATTCAAAGGAAAAGGCAAATTGAATAACTTAAATCTTTATATAATTTGTTTGTTGTTTTCAGTATGCATCAGGTAATTGAAAGGCGTAATCGGCATTCAGCAATTCATAGATTAGACCACCCATCTATTGAGATGCAGGTTAATAACATCAATTTCTCATTGCAGTTTTGCTTGCGTGATGAATTGATGACATGCCCTTTGATCCTGAAGGCTGGAATTTAGCATTTGATTGAGAATTTCAGGAGTATTTGCTAACTGATCTCTGAGTGTCTATATACATGCATTAAACAATTCTTGCATACTTGCATTGATTTCACATCACAATCTAGCCTTTTTGTTTTATCAATTTCTTACTATATGTTATATATATGTGTGTGTATATATATAATGGCAATGAGAGAAAGATATTGAGAAATGAAATTTGTACAGGCATATATATATTTTATTGGAAATTACGACTTTTAACATTACCAATGCTTTGATTGTTGTGATAGTTGTACAACAAAGTAAAAGATAGAGAGAAAAAAAAAGAAAGGTGTGGAATGTGATGAGTGATCATATAATAGAGGAAAATAGGGAGAAAAAGATATCTTACAGTTGTTGTATAAATTTATTTTATGAATATCATAACTCTGATATTACATGTTTATGTAGCATTCACTGTATGCTTAATTACTACTGTATCAACACTAAAATAGTAACCTCATGCTGGTTTCTTTCAGTATTGGCAATTTGGGATGAGCAAATGATGAATTAGGCACAAATTAAGCCATGTGTTTGAATCTGAACTATGCAATGTAAAGAATATATCCATCTCCATATGAATTTCCTATTTGCGGTGCACATGTTGCATTTGACTAATTAGTTAGTACCTTGAGGCGTGCACAAACTGACTAATTACAAAATTGTGGATTTTGAATTGTCTTGGAAGGAAAATCATTGAATTGTTAAAACAGTGTTTTGGAAATTTATTCACAGGTAGAGAATGACTCTAACGACACGCTGCGCAAGAAAGTAGAAGATAGGACTCATGAGCTGAGGTACACTGCACAGCTATATATGCTAATAGTACTGTTTAATGTTCGTAATAAGGTGCATACATACAACATTCAAATTCATATATATATATATCATTAATTCAGAAAAGTGAATGGTTTAATTTAATTTAACACAGGCAGTTGAAGGGGGAAGAGCTGCAAGGATTGACATTACAAGAACTCCAGAAACTAGAGGAACTGCTCAAAAGAGGTTTGAGCAGTGTTTCAAAAGCAAAGGTTTGTACATGTGTGCCCTATGCTCACAGTGGAAATACAACATTCTCCTTATGATCGCAGTTAATTCTGACATGTATATATACGATTACTAATGTTTTCCAGGATGAAAAGTTTATGCAAGACATAAGCGCCCTTAGGAGAAAGGTAAGAAGCTAAACCAAACCTCTCATATATACATTCAAATCTTCTTTGATATATATGTTAGAGCAATTATATATTAACATGTACAACATAATGGAGAGAGATAGAGAGAAAAAGTGTGTTATATGAGTTGTTGTATGTTTTTTGTTGTATGAAAAAGTTATCTCTTATATATTCCCCTATTTTCGAAAGTTTGCTTTCTAATATACTAAAATAACAATTCTGATTTACTTTTTTTTTACTCTTATATTTTCCTTTACACTTTATTTTTTTTATTTTTCTTTATTTCTTTTTTTTATTTCTCTCATTCGTTCTCACGCTTTAATCTTAGAGTGTGAAATTATTTTCCCTAAAATAAATACAGGCGTTACATTGTTGACAAAATGCCATATTTAAAATTTAAAATAAAGAGAAATGCATATGAAAATTGTGATAATGATAATTAGACGATCAAGCAACTCCTTTGGACTAGGTTCTTCTGTTTAACTTCCCTTAACAGTAGGGGGCTATCAATGTACGGCAAGCCAGAAGATTCATAACTATCTTTGGTAAAATTAACGGATAAAATAACTCTATCAATGTACGGCAAGTCAGAAGATTCATAACTATTTTTGCTAAAATTAACGGATAAAATTAGTGTATATATATATTAAATTCTTAACTTAAAAAATAGTTAAAAACTTATAAATTGATAGCTTAAAGATGTTAAATTAACTCATTAAATTAAAAATATTTGATAAAATTATTTGTTTAAATAACTAATAAATATAAAATGACAAGGACAAACATATTTATATAATTTTTGTTTTATAGACAAAATTGTATTTTTAGATAATTATAGTTTTAGGGTTTTATGATTTCAATTTTTTAAAATTATTTTATTAAAAATTAAAATAAATAATATAATATATAAAAATTAACCAAAAAACCGTTACATTTTTTTTATAAATGTTAAATTTAATCAATTTAACCGTTAAATTAAAAGTTTTATATAAACATATCAAATTTATAAGAATTCATACAATTCAAAATCTAATTGAAACATAAAAAAATATTCTAACGGTAGAATATATTTTTTAAAATATAAATAAATATTAACTATAAGATTATATATTCGTTTTTTTTTACGCTAGATTATATATTCGTCAATGTTTAATTTATCTAAATTTTTTATTTGCATGATCAATAAGATAATATCACATTATTTGATAGTTAAATTTTTTAAATTTATTTTTTTTATAAAGATTCATGAAGTGTAGTAATTTTAACGTGAGTTACTCTAATTAATTATATCCACACTTGATTTTATATATGATTTGAATGGACAATATATAAAGAAAGAAACAAAAGAGCTAGATGAGTAAAATTCTCTCCACGGAATTTGTATTTTCTTTTCATTTTTGAGAAAAGAAAATTAACTTTAATGCGTTCCCTATAATTGCCACATTTTTAAGTTTAATAACATATAAGATTTCATATTCATTTAATGATATGATAATACATTATTGAATAACAGTGTAAATTTTTTGTACATTTTAAAAAAAAGTTTTACACTAATGATGTATTATCACATCATTTAATGAGTATAATACCTCATGTAATATTAAACTAATTAAATAATTTAACAACACATTATTGATACATGTTATTTAAATAAAAATCATGTTACTTTAAAATTAATCTTACATAATTACATTAGTTTAAAATCAATTTTATCACCACAAAACCAAACACGCACTTAATTAACATTGCATTTTTATACAACAGTACTATTGTTAAGTTTTTTGTTTCTTCAACAGTAGCTAGGTTATTAACCTGATTGGGGTGTAATTGTGTAAATATTATCTACTGTACGTATGTCAATGAATTTAAGTTATATAAAGGAAGATGTGAAAGAACACACACATATATACAGGCCAACGGTATGCATGGCATTGATAATTTATCTGAGATATTAGAAAGATATATATTTACAAATGAGTAAATTTTATATGTATATAATGGATTTTAAGAAGATACAACCTACTGCTGCTTTCTTTCCAACTTAATACTCTCTTTTTTGCTACAGGGAGTGGAACTGATTGAAGAAAACCAAAAATTGAAACAGGTGGTAGGCTTTTCAATGTCTTGTTTAATTTCTTTAATACTTGTCTTCAATTAATCTCTCAGATGGAGGGATTCTGATCATAATAATGAAATGTACTTATTGTAAATTTTAGGTACCAAGTTTTATACATGGACAAAGGCAATCACGGGAATCCATTATTAGTAGTTCATCTCATCTTCCTGAAGACCATGTCAGTGACACATCTCTCAAGTTGGGGTTAGTTCACTTTAAATATCATCTAGTTGGATAGGGTATGGAAAAAATAAAAGGAAGGAAAGGAAAAGGTTTTAGCTTCTAAGTATAGATCTTATTGGCATAAATAATATTCTTGCATTTATAATTAATAAATAATTTTTTATAGTATTTATTATATTTATAATATTAAATTTTACATATCTAATAAAAAATTTTAATTTTCATTTCTTAACCAATACACTTAGAGTATATATGTTTATATTGAGGATTTAAAAAAGAAAGGTAGGAGATCATTTTTATTTTTAAATTAAAAGAGTTATATAACATTTATAAAAATAAATAAAAGATTAGAATAATAAATTTAGAATATTAAATTTATACTAATCTATCATTTTATTTTTAAAAATTTTAAAAAAATATATCAAAATAAAAATTGTTAATCAGAAACAAAACATTTAACCTCTCTTCCATTTCTCCTCAAAATCACGACTACAAAGATTCACTAGCACTTCCCTTAAGATATTGTTTGGTTTGAGGGATTAGGAGGGAAGGAGAAGGAGATGAGGGATTTTAAAAGAGTTGTTATGTTTGGTTCAATTTTTTAGGAGGAGGGGGAGGTGAGCAGAAGGGATCAAAATCCCTCTTAATAACATTTTGTCTCCCCTCCAAAAGTGGGGAGATTTGGAGGGGAGAGGAGGATGTTTAAAATAAAATAATCAAAATTACTAAAATAATCAAAATTACTAAAATAATCAAATTAATAAAGTTGGTTGTTATAAAAGTACAATGATATAAAAGTAAATTAGTTTTATTTTCTCTCTCCTCCCATTCCCTCCCCTCGTTTAAACCAAACAGACCCTAACTAAATTAAATATCATCTTTAGGTGTTCTTTAAATCGAGGAGAGGGTAGTGAGAAGTTATCTCTGTAAGCCCAAATCATTATTAATTTTTATAAACAATTTTAAATTCCTCTAGTTAGGAGGACAAGAGGATTTTAAACATATCCAAACAATTAATGAAAGAAAATTCATACTCTTTCATACACCTTAAAGTTTAAGTTCCCCTTGTTTTTTTCTTGTGACCCTCCCCCAACTCTCAAACATACTCCAACTGTGAAGATTATTAGTATGTACTCCCAAAATTAAGCATGTTCAGTAGTAGCTCAATATATTGGATTTTTTTTTTTTAAAATGACTCTTTATAAACTAATAAATATAAAAATGAATTCCACAAGTGGATTAATGGAAGTGAAACACTAATCAATTTTTGTTTTAAAAAAAGATTGCAATCAATATAGTCTAATTTGTTTTACAGAATAAAATTTAATAATTTTCTTTAAATATATTATTATGATATAAACTAAAACTTTATAATTAATTTATTTTACAATATATTCTTTTAATTCACGTATATTTGCTTGCTTTTTGAACCCGCGTATTGTCCTCAGAAATTAAATTTGGATTATTCTGATACTTCATATATAGTTGTTAAAAGGTACTTCATTTGAGTTCGTCTTTCTCTGTGTCGTGCAGGTTATCTTTACTTAAATAAAATAAAAATGTTGATTTAGAGGACAATATATGAGAAGAAGAGAAACGGATTCACTTCCTTTCTGTGTCACTCAACCAATTAAATTCAGTGTTGTTTGCTGTTTAAAATAACTCATGTAAAGTAATTAATTATATATCTAATTAAGGGGCGAGACCTGCTCGTAGAATTGTATTTTAAGTCACATTCGTTTTTTTTTGGCAAATTGATTCATATATAGGAAGTGTTTATATGCCCTGGTTGATGTTAGATGCTATGGTCATGTCTATAGTTTTATCATCATAAAAAATTTATCCTTGCCTCTATATTATGTTTTTCTTTTGCCGTTATAAAGATTTTTGTACTTGACTATTTGTAATCTGAGCTATAACTCACGTGGCAATTTGACTTTTCACTGAAGAGCTCCCGGGTTCAATTCTCACTAAACACATTTTTCGGGAGCAGTGATGAGCCTTAAATGTGTCTAAGCCCGAATAGGATTGCCCTTGGTAATAGGGGATACCTATGGTTTACACAAAAAAAAAATCTGACTTTCACTTGATTTTTAATGTGGATTTGGGTCAACACTACTGCAGCGTTGATTTAAATCCACGTTTGAAACGTGATTTTAGTGGAAATCAATTAAACCCACAATAAGACCCAGTTTGGATACATTTCTATATAAGAAGTTAATTGTGATAGCTTTTGAAGAAGATGAGCTATAAAGATTAATTTCAACTCATGGAGAAGTTAAATTCAATATTTGACCTTTTTTATTCATTCTATTTCTTATTTCACCTAGAAATTCTCATGTATAAGTGCATTCAAAATGACCCTAAGTAACAAATTCTAACTCCTCAAATACCCATAATCATTAAAAAAAAACAAGAAAAATTCTTCACATGTTCATATTCGAATTCGAGGAAAAACTGTTGGAAGAATTCAGCCTTTTAGTTGAAAACAAATCAAAGACCTCAATATATATAGAAGTTTATGTACCAATAAGGAGTGAGATGTGTCATGCACTTCAAAATCTATAAAATTACCGGTTGCACTTTTGCAGGATCTATAGCAGAGGAGATGTGATTAAGTACTTTAATTAATTTTTTACTTGCAATCAAATAAAACTTTTTTCCGCATATTCACTTAATATCTTTTTTCCATTTTTTTATTAAAAAAATGGAATCAATGTAAAAGTAGCGTTCGTAAAAAAAAAAAAATGTAAAACTAGCGTTAATACTTAATACTATGCTTGGTTGTGAGTTGGGGAAACAAATAGGGTGAAAAGTAGGGAGAAGATAAAATGAAAAAAAAAAAGGGTAAAGTTTTATTGTTTGGTTAGCTGCTTGGAAAGGGGTAACAAACCGGGTGATATATGTAAAGCTTTTAATTTGGGCTACCCGGTCCGACTCGATATGGATAGTGGCTTTATTAGGTTGGGTTAAAAAGTCTAGAAGTTATCTGGACTTCTAAAATATGTGTCAGCCCTACTTTTTTGTGGGTAGCCCGATTTTTTGGTGGATTTTTATTGGTTAACTGGCCTTTTGCG
The DNA here is from genome assembly GCA_026901365.1 of Sesbania bispinosa. NCBI lineage: Eukaryota > Viridiplantae > Streptophyta > Magnoliopsida > Fabales > Fabaceae > Sesbania > Sesbania bispinosa. The sequence continues at coordinate 326,346 of QLOH01000559.1, forward strand.
GGTTTCGTGGGTAGCGGGCTTTACCGGATTGAGCTAAAAACCGTGAGAGTTATTTGAGTTTCTAAATCGGTGTTCAAACCCTACATTTTTACGGACTTTTATACACCGGTCCAATCTAGCTAACCCATTTTGGTATATGGCCTTAATACGATCGATCGATCGAGCTTATTCCGTGCAAATTACGGAGAGTATATGCTCTGTATTAATTAGATGTCAAAGCAAGATATTTTTTTGGGCGGGGGAATGGTCAAGGTGTCCATCTAGCTAGCAGGAAAAAGATCACTATGCCAAGGAATTAATAGAGCTGGGTTAGGAGTATATATATAGCAAGACTCCAGAATGTGTCACTACCCAAGCCAAGCTACGCCAAGTTACTTTAATTTATTTGAATCCAAAAATACTCTCAACCAGATTCAATCCAACAGTGTGCACCACTAGTAGCTTGAAGGATCTGGATCTTATCCTGTATGATAAGTCTTCAGCAAGACTAGCTACGTAATAGCTACAGAAAAAAGGCGTAGCTATTTTATAGCTATGAGTTACTGGAGAAACTCTCCAGCTGAAGAGAATCCTTGCACCTAGCTTGAAACATATCTTTGCTTGGGCATAATATTCACTTCTTTCTATCAAAACAAGAGAAACCAGGATAAAATTTGATTTTGAAGTGATGTAAGACATGGATCTTTGTTTGAGGTAACTATTCATTTTTTATTTTTTAAGACGTACGAGTACGATGCCCTTTCTTTTATTGGTTTATTTATGTTTTAAAATTTTAAGCCAGAATTTCAAAGTACAATTGATAGATACTTGAACTTGATATATATTTGAATTGAAAATGTACTTTTTTATGCACTTGTTTAGGAACACAACTTCCTCGGGAGCGACCAATGGGTGTTCAAGTGCTATAAGGTTGATATCGGTTAGAGATTTTATTTATGAAATCCCACCATAATATGCTGGTCAGACAGGTTTACCTAAGATTTATACTACAATTTTCTTGGAGTGTATTCCAAAATTAAATTTACAAAAGGGTGTGCAGGTACCACTTCAATTCAATTCATAATGTTATATCCTCATGCATATAATGTTTGCGGGAGGATTCTATTTGGTCCACCTAGTCCACTTTACATTTTTTCGATTACTAAAGATGAATAAATAATTTTATTTTTTATTAAATTATTTTTATATGACTAATAGAGTTTCATTTGAGGAAAAATATGTGTTTACAATAAAATTTATGTTAATTTTATTGAGGATTTATCAATTTAAAGTTGAAGGGGCTACTTTTTATATTACACAATGTTATTGATTTGGATTTTTATTCTTTTCAACCAATAATTCATAAAAATAATTACAAACCAGTTTAATATCAATCATTAATAAACTGAACATTAAATTTGATGATAAAAAATTTAAATCACTATTTTTTTATATTCTGGACCACGTGGACCATGGTCCACCTTAGACAGACCCCTATTTGCGAGTGTGTTTAATAAAGTTAAGCTGAAAGTGGAAAAACTAGTTGACTGAAATTTGAAAGTTAGCTGATTTAATTAAAAAAATTTGATAAAATTAGTTGATCGGAAATGGTAAAATTACATATAAAAACATCTTTAATTATTAAATAATGATGACTGAGAGTTATTGAAAGATAAAATCATGATAAATTTTTAACTAATAGCTAAAAATAAGAGTTTTCTTTAAAAAAAACTACGTTACAAAACAGTAATGAAATGATTTTAGTTATTAATTTCATAATTTATGTAACTGTCTAACTGAAATACCTTAATAACCTTATTAAATATACTCTTAACTTAGTTTAGATCCTTTAAGATGTACAATATCTTTTCTTATTGCTTTACGTAAGATAAGATTTTTTTTGGATAAGTATATAAAATAGAAATTGATTTTTAAGCCGAGATTTATAAGTACAATTAACATGAAACTTTATATTTGAATTGAAAATGCACTTATTTTAATCTCACACCAGGAAGCATGGTTACAAAGAAAAGCTGCGGAATAGCTATGAAAACATTACATAGTTAATTTCGTAGCTGTTTTCTAGCTATTTTCTAGCAAACTCTGCTGCAAAACCATCAATTTATAAGCATGCGTTTGTTTAACGTGCAATGTCATCCTGCCTATATTGAGTGTGTTTGGCAAGGCCAATAAGCTAGCTACTAGCTTATTTGACTAGCTTATAAGCTAGTTTGACCAACACAAAAGTGTTTGGTAAGGTACATTAAAATAGCTTATTTTAGGAGCTTCTAGCTTATAAGCTACAAGCTAGTTCACCTAGCTTGTAGCTTATAGCTTATGTAATTTTCTTCCACCACTACCCCTTATATTTTAATACATCTCCCTTATTATTATTATTTTTTTTACCCATTATTATATATTTTCAATTTTATTGACAAAAACCTTCCAATTTCTTTTTACCCATTATGACATATATAATAAGTAATTTAAAAAATTACGAATTAATTAAATTATTGTTTTCTTTTCACTATTTTATGAAATTATTTTTATATTACACTATTTATTTTATTGATTTCATTATTTATTTTAATTTTTTAATTAAATATTTTATTACTAAAATTTTTAATAAGAATTTAATTATTTTTTGTAAAATATAAAATTATAATTGCATAATAATATATATATATTTTTTTAAAAAATACAAATAGAATTTATATAATGAAACTTATGTAGTTATGCCCTTTTATGTCATTTTACATTTACTAACTAGCTTATCAGCTAGTTTTACCAAACACTTCTAATTCAATAAGCTAGTTTATCAGCTCGGAGCTTATAAGCTAGGAGCTTATCAGCTAGAAGCTAGCTTATCAGCTACCAGCTAGCTTATTAGCTAGTTTTGTCAAACACACCCATTGAGTGTGTTTGGCAAGGTCAATAAGCTAGCTACTAGCTTATTTGACTAGCTTATAAGCTAGTTTGACCAACACAAAAGTGTTTGGTAAGGTACATCTAAGTAGCTTATTTTAGGAGCTTCTAGCTTCTAGCTTATTTAATTTAGGTAAGGTACATTACCTAGCTTCTAGCTTGTAGCTTATTTAATTTTCTTCCATCACTACCCCTTATATTTTAATACATTTCCATTATTATTCTTAATTTCTTTTTACCTATTATTATATATCTTCAATTTTAGTGACAAAAACTTTCCAATTTCTTTTTACCTATTATTATATATATAATAAGTAATTTTAAAAATTAAAAATTAATTAAATTGTTATTTTCTTTTCACTATTTTATGAAATTTTTTTATATTATACTATTATTTTATTAATTTCATTATTTATTTTAATTTTTATTTAAATATTTTATTACTAAAAAGTTTAATAATAATTTAAATATTTTTTAAAATATAAAATTATAATTGCATAATAATATATATTTTTTCTAAAAAATACAAATAGAATTTATATAATAAAATTTATGTAGTTATGCCCTTTTATGTCTTTTTACATTTATTAACTAGCTTATCAGCTAGTTTTACCAAACACTTCTAATTCAATAAGCTAGTTTATCAGCTCGGAGCTTATAAGCTAGGAGTTTATCAGCTAGCAGCTAGCTTATCAGCTACTAGCTAGCTTATCAGCTAGTTTTGCCAAACACACTCAATGTCTCTGGGTAGTACTTTCGATTCTAACTAACTTATTTTTAACAGAATTGATATTATAATATGAATTTAATAACTATACAATGTCAGTGTAAAAAATTTTTACACAGACATTCAATGAAGTGTTGCCACATCATTTAATGAATTTAATAGTACACGATGTGTCATATATATTAAATGATGTGGTTACACACCATTGGATGTCTGTGTAAAACTTTTTTACACTAACAGTGCATAGTAATTAAACTCTTAAAATATTTATGTTGAAATATAATACTTTTAACAACTAGTTTGTACTTTGTAATAATTAATTTTGATAGATGATATAAAATTTATTTTAAAAAATCATAACAAAAAAGTTTTACGAATCTTGAGAATATGTGTGTTCATATCTAATCCAATGCAAACGCATAAATCGAACTAGAAAATCAAAAATCGCAAAAACTGGTTTTTTAATGGATTGATTTTCGGATCCTATGTTAAAAATCGATCCGATCCAATCCAAACCGAACTTATATATACATATATTATTACTTATAAAATAATCATATATTTATAATTACATACATATGAAATTATTTATACTAATATATTTTTTATGATTTTATTATCTAATATCATATTAATATTTATATAAATATATCAAATTAAAACTAGTTTTAAATTAGTTTCCATGTCTCATGTCCTCCTTTTTATATAATTTTATATTTATATTAATGAATATAAGTCCCAAGAAAAATTAATTATTATTATTTCATAATTTTATTAAATTTATCTAATATTTATTATTTATTTAAAAACTTAAATCCAATCAAATCCAATCCAATTCAATTTAAATTGAATTGGATTTGAAAATTAATCAAAATCGATCAAATGATGAAATGATAAAACTGCAATGATTGGGTCGGATTTTTTTTACCTCAAAATTGATCCAAATCGAACCGCAAACATGATAAAGAAAATAATGGGGCTAAAGTTGTTTTTGGTCTCTAAAAATACCATTTTTTAAATTATATATTTCTAAAATTAAATAAGAAAATAATATGGAGTTCTTTTGACTTTTCTATGGGATAATCAAACATGAAAAAAAGTATATATTTCTTAAATTAAATAAGAAAATAATATGGAATTCTTCTGATTTTTCTATGGGATAACCAAACATGAAAAAAAAGTATATATTTCTTAAATTAAATAAGAAAATAATATGGAATTATTTTGACTTTTCTAAGACAACAATGAGGAATATCATGGGTTATGGAAAACAATAATGATTTAGCAATTTTTTAATTTATGTAAATATTTATACATTTTTTTAATTATATTTTTACTTATAAAAAGGATAAAATGTAAATGTATATATTTCTTAAATTAAAAAACTGGCAATTTTTGAAATTAAAAAAACTTAATTACACTTTTAGTCACCTATTATTATCTATTTGTGATTTTGATCCCCTATAATTCCTAATCCTGAATTAGTGGTCCCTCTTATACAAGGTATAGAGGGACCGATATTTTGAGCGTTATTCAGGATTAGGAATTCAAAGAGTACCGAAATCACAAAAAAAAAATAAGGAGACTAAAATCATAGATGGATGATAATAAGGGGACCAAATATATAACCAAGCCTAATTAAAACTAAAAAGTAGGAAATGAAAACGGAATATTTTTTCTCTCAAAGTAAACGTACCCTAAATTTCTCCTCCCTTTCTTTATTTTATATAGAAAGGCTTGGGCGCCTCTTTATCTTATAATGAAAGTTAAAATAACAATGAATAATTGATTTAAGTTATATTATATGTTTAATTTCCCTTAAAAAAATTGAGTTCAAGAAAAAGTTCAAATTGAATATAGAAATTCAAATGTATGATTCGGGGCCTAGTCAGGATTTTATCATTGGAGGGGCCGGAATCAAATGCCCCTCCAGTCTTTTTTACAAGACTCTTTTGTTATTTTGATTCGGTACTTTTCTTGAGACCTTTTACAAAATTTTAGAAGCATATTTTTTTTTTATTTTTTTCATCTTTACATACCCTTCACAATTATTAAACATTTATAAATTTTAGGTTGATTAATGTGGAAGAATTATTAAATAAATTTTGACTTAAAATAAGGGTAAACTTGGAAGTTAATTGCACAATTTTTTAAAAAACTAATTGATTAAAACACCTTTCCTTAAAGTATATTATATCATAATATAATAATTTAAATGAAATTAAGATAAGAATTATTTTTTTTTTCTTTTTTATCACCTAATCTTAAAAAATCAGTCGTAAATTAAATAAAAGAAATTTTTTTAGTTATTTATTCTCTTATCATATAATCCTTAAAATAAAATTAAAATCAAGATAAAGAATTTTTTTAATTTTATTACCTAATCTTTAAAGTCAAGTTCAAGGTTCTTCTACAATGAAATAGAAGAATCATAAGAAGTTAATACTACAAAATTTATAAAATGTTTGAGTGTTAGATTAATAGTTAATAAAATATTTTATGTTAAATCTATATAATTGATAAAAAGATTGAAAAAATTTAGGGGATAATGGTCCCTGCCAACCCCGGTTAGGCCCCGGTATGATTGATATTAATATTAAGGTGATTGCTACCATGCCCTTTAGTGAGAGAGGGTATAGATGCCCTCTATTGACTGACCAATCAGAAATCACATGGTAGGTGCAACATATATTTTATTGCTTTTTACGAACATATATTTTATTGTTAGACTCACTGTATATACTACTTTTTTTCAATTAAAAGCACCTTATGTTTTATTAATTTATTTGTATCATATGTAAAAATAAGTTTACTATAAGATAAATTTTATTATCTTAATTTATTTTACTTCACCTAAATCAATATTCAAAATTAAATTAAATAAAAATAGAATACAAATATTCAATATTCATGGATGGATAATTAAAAAGTTTATAAATAAGTAAAAATTATCGTGTTTTTTTTCTTTCTGTTTTCGGGAGACTATTTTCGTAAATCTTCGCATTATTCTAAATTAAATAACAAATGAGAACACATTATTTTACAAATAACTTAGAGAATACATTAAAATGTATTTTTTGCATGTCAATTTTTTGTGGCATCTTCATTAGTGTTATCGTCTTTAATATCGTTAATTTTGCATAAAAGTTTATCAATATTGATTTAGGTGAAGTAAAATAAATTTAAATAATAAATGATAAAAACTTACCTTACAGTGAATTCTTTTTTACACGAGAAATAAATAAATTAATAAAACATAAGGGACTTAATTGAATAAAAAAAATTGTATAATGGGTCTAATTAATTATAAAATGTAGTTTACTTCCACCATGTATTTTTTTATTGGTCAGTTAATAGAGGGCATTAATGCCCTCTCTCACTAAAGGACACTGTAGCAATCACCTAATATTAATGATATAAAAGTGTAAGAGTCTTGTATTGTAGTTTCATCATTCTTATGATATTAGTATTTTTAAACTTAATAATTATAGATCAATAGTATACACATGTTTTACATCAACAGGACAACATCTAATATTAACAAATGTTTTACATCACCTAATATTAATGTTTTATCATTTTGTCATATTTTTTCTTCATTTTATATCCTCTCTAATATTATAATGTGTTAAAATGATAATATTTAATCAAATATATGTGCAAAATTTATCTTCTCTGTATAGCTAGCTAAGCTCTAATAAGTTATATACCATCGAGCACATGTATCAGCTGGTAAGGGGTTGTTCCAGCTTAATTAGTGGTCTCGAGTTCGAACCCTGAGAAGAAGAGTTTTGCCTCCCATAAACGTCCTACCCGACTCGACAAGATTGCCTCCCATGGAAAATACCCGTCATCTTACAAAGAAAACTCTAATAAGTTATATGCTCCATAAAAGAGAAGGCACGTGTATGCATTATGAGAGCGAGTTATTTTGAGGAGCGTTAGTCTCGTTACTTGCCGCTAAAGACGTGCTCTGCTTCAGATCTCTCTCACACAAACAAAACCATAAACACAACACACAAACACAATACAATCCTCCTTTCATCATATCAAAGTCTTGTCCTTGCATTTCATTTCAGTCTCATTTGTTTATTCATTCTTTCAAACTCAATTTATTGTCATGGATGAAGAGTACGATGTAATTGTCCTTGGCACTGGCCTCAAGGAATGCATCCTCAGTGGCCTTCTCTCAGTTGATGGCCTCAAAGTAATTCCATTTCATCTTCTCTATCTCGTTTTTATTTCATTGTGCACTTTTCTATTGTACTTTTTTATTATTTAAAGTTTGATTGTGAAAGCATGCAGTAATGTTAAGATTGATGACATATGAGATAAAGTATATTCAGAATAAATGTATTTCCAAAAAAAGTTGCAATTATTAGAAGGAAGATGAGATATACCATTCAATTTCAATATATGTAAGCTCTAGAAGAAAAAAAAAGTCGAGAAAACCAAAATGAAAATCTTAGAAGAAATCACAAGAAAGAACCTTGTTGAGAAGTTTTTGATAGAGTTTAATGAAATTAATGATCCATGTAACTAACTATAGCTAAGGTATTTATGTAATTATTTTTAAGATTAACGTTAAATATTCATTATAATGTTCTTAAGTCAATTATGAAAACTTCGCCAAACAAACATGTCACTTGCTATATGGTGCTCAATGACCCCTTTTTTTGTCTTTGACCGTGAATTTTCCACCGGTATAGCTGTGAGTTTAACCCTCATACTGGGTGGTGGTTAGGTAAAACCTCCCAAGAGTGATGACTTTAGGATTCTACATTGACCTTACAGATAAAGTCTATCTTCCACCGTGACTAACACTGTTTGGTACCTAACGACTGCATTAAGAACATTTGTTGAGAAATAAAAAAATAGAAACTTAGTAATAGTATAACATTTAATACATTCAAAACTTTTAAACTTTTAATTTCATTTTATAATTTATACTTTTTAAATGTAGTCCCTTAACAAGTGTCTATTAGTCACTAGCAATCACCAAAAAAAAAAAACAAAACAAAATAGTCACTAGCATCTGCCTCTTTTCTTTCCCCTCAAACGTGGTTCCAGAACATGCAGAATAAATAAGGCAAAAAATAAGAAGAAATTGAAAATAAACAATAGTTGGTCAATTAAGAGTGATCCTTAATGAACATGATAAAATGTTCAGTTGTGAACTGAAGAGCCATTCTATAACATATTTAACAGGATGCTTAGCAGCAATTACAACTTTACAAATATAACCACAATTATTCCTAGTATTACAGTCACATAATAGTGCTTTGGTCAAATTTGAGCTTTAGTGACTTCCAACGGAGAATCAAAGAGAGCCTTAATCATGACCTTAAACCTATGTGAGCACTAATTTATGTGATTAATAGATCATGTTCAATTCTCAATGTTGAAAATTAACATTAAAGACTAACTCAAAAAAGAGATACTTGCACTGCCTTCATTTTTCCTATGTTAAACAGTTGTTTTCCTCATTTTATGCAGCACATGGTAAGTCCATAGAACTATTTGTAAATGTAGTTTATAATGCAAAAACATGTTTTGAGAGAAAATCACAAAACTCTGCTAAATATACAATCACTGATCAGAAAACTTTCAACTGCATTTTAATCTTTTTCTATACTAAGTGAAGAAAGAAACAAATTCTTTTCTCCCTTTTTTCCTGTCTTCCTTCCTTTATTGATACTCCTTTTTGTCACAATATTTATATTGGCAAACTTTGACCAATAAATAGTTTTTATAGATTGATGAGAATGCATTTTACCCATTATTTGTTCTTACAATCATATTGTTACAACTATTATAAAAAAGGACAGTTTGTTTGTGTATATCAAAAGATGTTTAGTGACATAAAATGCTATATGCATATATATCAATTAATTTCCATAGTCTAGATGTTTCCTGTCCATGACCATGTGGTCTCATTCCTCTTATTCCTACCCAATTGAATCAGGTGTTGCACATGGATCAAAATGACTACTATGGAGGGGCTTCTACATCTCTTAATCTTACACAGGTCACACTCTCTTCTGATGCAGATTTGCAATAGAAGCAAGTGAAATATCTCCTTTTTATTTCATGTTAGTTTTCTTTTCATATTAGAACTCATTTTCTGCTATATAGCTGTGGAAGCGATTCAGGGGAGATGACACACCACCAGAGAACTTGGGCTCAAGCAGAGAATACAATGTTGATATGATACCTAAGGTAACTGCTCTCATATGTCATATTAAGCAGATCAACAGAAAACTGCATATGACATTTTGTATTGTTTCTTTCATTTGATGTTGAAGTGTTGAAAAGTTTTAAACTTTTTATGCATGCTGTATCTCTACATTGTGGGTTCCTTACTCTTCCTTTTTTTTTTTCCAAATTTACTTTTTAAATTTTAGTTGGACATCAAACCTGTGCTTACAAGCTATTCCTAAACATTGCAATTTGCTTCAAGTTTTCTTCCATGCATTAAGTGACTTTTTTTTCCTTTTTCTTGGATTTTCCATCATTTGGAGTGTACTTTCTGCTTATATGTTTCCATTTCCATCATTATTTTATCTTTTTGGCAGTTTATGATGGCCAATGGAGCTCTGGTCCGTGTTCTCATCCACACAGATGTTACAAAGTATTTAAACTTCAAAGCTGTAGATGGAAGCTTTGTGTATAATAAGGGAAAGGTATGCATCATATTCTTTACTTTCTTCTGTATTCTTCACAATTTCTACTTCTATATATATTGCCAATTTTACATTTCACAGAACCTCATGCACATTGAGAAATATCTTATGACAGAATATGTTTAACTGTTTATTTATTTATAGATTTACAAAGTCCCAGCAACAGATGTTGAAGCACTGAAGTCACCTTTAATGGGACTGTTTGAGAAGCGCCGTGCTCGGAAGTTCTTCATTTATGTTCAAGATTATGAAGAGAGTGATCCCAAATCCCATGAAGGATTAGATTTGAACCAAGTTACAGCAAGGCAGCTTATATCGTATATACCTACTGCCTTTCTCTTATTACTTGATTCAATAATGATTTGTGGATACCCTTGGGGTGTCTACACCATAGAGAGATAAGTGATAGATATAATGAGTGATATGATATAACAAAAAGAGAGATAAAGAGAAGTTAAGGGTGTCAAATGGGTGAATAAATTTGGGGGGTGTCATGTATCATTGTTATCTAAATGTTTTGTTTCTTGATAAACTAGAACATTTTGACAGTTTAATTTGCCATCAGTAAACTACCAAAATAGAATGATACAGGACAAATCAAGATGAAATATTGTTCCTGTAGTAAGCTGCATATGATATACAGAAATTATCAATTATTTTAACTCAGTTTAATACTTTGATTCAATATATTTTTCTACAATTTTAATGGTTTCTCCAAATGTAGGAAATATGGGTTGGAAGATGATACAGTTGACTTTATTGGTCATTCCTTGGCACTTCATCTTGATGATAGTTACTTGGATAAGCCAGCCAAGGATTTTGTGGAGAGAGTTAAGGTACTAATTTACAAATTATTCTCATAAGCTTTTATACAATGATATAATATAGAAGGATTCTCTCAGCCAAAACTATTATGATATACAGCCTGAGTGTATAGATCTCAAATACAATTACTGTTTATCTGAAATGGGGTCAATATATGAAATGCATCAGAGATACATAGATGACATCATAGAATCAGTGAATCACTAATAAGTAATTTTGCCCCCTAAATTATGCATTTAAAAAATTTCCATTCATGAAGGCTGTGAAGGATATATACAATAGTATGATAACATTGTGATCCTGTAATTTACATTCCTGAAGGACTGAAAAGTTCTAGAAGTTATATGGCTTTTCTTTCTTAGTCTTTATAAATGCATGAGAAGGAATGGAGTTGCAACCAAAGGAAACATCTAATATCTTCTATGTCAAACACATTCCAATTTCTGTGTTGGTGTCATCATGATATTGAATTAATACTGTCTTGGTAACACAGAAGCATCCTAAAGACTACAATAAAGCATTATTGATTTGTAGCACAAGTTAAATCCTTAATGCATTATTCTATAACAATGATGCCATTGATAAAGGGAAACTAGATGATAGTTAAAAGATTTTTACTATCTTCTAGAATCTAGCATCAACAATGTTGCTTTAGATATCAGTGTACAACATCCTGTTTCTGGACCATATATGTTCGTTTGGTTTACAGTTGAGTAGAATTGATTCTACAAATCAATAGTTGAAATGAGTGATGCACGTATTACGAAGCGTGATGAGCGAAAGTGATTTAAAATCAATTCCGCGAAACCATGCACTATCGAAACGCCAAACCAAACTGAGGCATAGTCATTTGGCATATACTGTTTTCTCCATTGATTTGAAGAATCATGTGAAGTACATTTTGTTTTCTTTGGTCCATTTCATAACATGGCCATTGAAATTACTAATTTACATTTGAAACCACAATGATTCCATAGGCCTCCTCTGTTTCCCCTTCATGGAAATTTTTAACTTATACATTTCATTTTAATAGATTGTTTCTGCATAAATAGAATCACTTTGTTTAGTTTATAAGCATGTAATCTGTTGTCTGTTTTGAACAGATTTATGCAGAGTCCCTAGCTCGCTTTCAAGGAGGTTCACCTTACATATATCCACTATATGGACTGGGAGAATTGCCTCAGGTTCTCCATATCTGTCTTACCTTTTAAATTTTGTATACTTCAGGAACTAACTTTGATTGCTTTGATTGCCAATAGGCATTTGCACGTTTGAGTGCTGTGTATGGTGGAACTTACATGCTGAACAAGCCAGAATGCAAGGTAAGTTTCTGACAATAATTCTATATTCAGGAAAATCAATTGAATTATTATCCCTTGTGATAGGAAGCTTGTATTATTATCTTGTATCAGACAGGATAAACCTCAAATAGGCATTTTCTGTATGTTTGACCTCACATTTAATATTATGGTACACAGGTAGAGTTTGATGATGATGGGAAAGCCATTGGTGTGACTTCAGAAGGAGAAACAGCCAAATGCAAGAAAGTTGTGTGTGATCCATCATATCTGCCTGATAAGGTATCCTCTATTAGATTTCTAAGGGTACAAGGACTGTGAGCTTTAGTTGACTGTTTTATCTAGTTATTGGAGATGTTAGTTTGCATGAAATGTCTAAACAGAAGTACAGAAGAACATGCTTAAGTGTGATCTCCATCTGACACTATTTAATCGATCCAACAGGTTCAAAATGTTGGAAAAGTTGCACGTGCAATATGTATTATGAGCCATCCTATTCCAGACACCAATGACTCTCACTCAGCACAAGTCATTTTGCCCCAGAAGCAACTTGGCCGGAAATCAGATATGTAAGTTTGCTTTGAACTACTGTGGTTTCATGTTTTGCTAAATACAAATGAAAGGAATCAACCATAAGCAAATCCAAGGGAACCACCATTTCCTGTGAGTGGTTTACAAGTCCTGCAACAAATTGTTAATGTCTTTCTCTCTTGAAACCAAAAAAGTCATGCTCTTGTTCTTGAGGAAAAGAAGAGGATTGAAATCCTAGTAGGAAAAAACTCACCATACTAACTCTACATACATGGTTGTTGACCTTTGTAATTGTACAAATTAAGTATTTGTAAGTTATAGCTAACAGGTATTGTTATTTAATCAAGCAAAATAGGTTATAAATTGTAAAGCATAATGCAAATTTCCATTCTAAAAATCCCAAAAGCCAAGGAAAGAAAAGTTTCCAATCCTTATCACCTATAAATGCCAATGGGGAAAAAAGAACCACTGGTTAGCCATGCATGATGTTATCCATTTATTAGGTTCCATCAGTTTTTAGTTACAACTTACAAATTATAAAATTAAATTGGAGTAAAAGAATGGACTTGGACTTGGGAATATTCTTACTTCCAAGTTCCAACTTTATAGGTTATGTACTTCTGTTCCCTAATTTCCATCATTATTGCAGGTATCTCTTCTGCTGCTCTTATGCTCACAATGTAGCACCCAAAGGAAAATATATTGCTTTTGTTACAACAGAAGCAGAGACTGACCAACCTGAGGTGGAATTGAAGCCTGGTATTGACCTTCTTGGACCTGTAGATGAGATATTCTATGACATTTATGACAGATTTGAACCCACCAATGATCATGCTGCTGATGGTTGTTTCATCTCTACAGTAAGTAGAATCTATGATAAGCAAATTATCTTTTTCTTTTGTTGTTTGTTATTTCTTAACCATTGTGACAGGGCACTTGAATAGCTTATATAGAGCACTGACATAACAAAACATTGCAAAGTTGTCTATCACTAATAAATAGGGCCTGGGTATGTGGAGAAAAATCAGAAGAATCAAATATTCTTTTGGTTTAAATAAAGTAATTAACATCTATGTTATGTAAGTTTCAGAATTTAGAAACCTAAAGTTGGCTATTATTTTAAGATATTTGGGGAAAGCTTTTGTCTCTAGTTTCCTTCATGATAGATATGAAATCTTACCAATTACCATACTTCTTATTCATCTTAATAATCGAATTTCTTTCCTTATTCTTTTTTACTTTTAAAGATCAATTGTACTAACCTGAAATTTAATCCTTGCAGAGCTATGATCCTACCACACACTTTGAAACCACAGTAAAAGATGTGGTTGCTATGTACAGTAAGATCACTGGAAAGGTTCGTAATTTTTAGTTATCATACAATTGAAATTACATATTTCAATTACATATCATCGCAAGTACAGTAATTACCAGTTACGTTAATTCCACTCCTTTTTGTTGATAGTATCACAATTTTTTGTAAAATGAAACACGTTTTTTAATAGAAAATAGAATGGTTCCTGCAGTTGTAGATATTATTACAAAGAAATATGCACATCTCAGTTTGTTCCAACATCCAAGAAAAATTTAGACATAAACTTACTTCCTCACAAAATATAGCATTTCTGTTTCTTCTTTAGAGAATCTTATATGAAAGATTTACCATATGAAAGTGGAACTCCGCATTTGCACGCACAAAAACATTTATGCCCCAAATATGATGTTGAATAAACATTAAATCATAAGCTCTTTTTGCTCCTTTTCCCAGGTTCTTGATCTTTCTGTGGACCTGAGTGCTGCAAGTGCTGCAACTGAAGAATGAGATTACTTGCAAATATATAAACATGCACAAGTATTAGAAAGCCTCAATCTTCTTCTTTTTTATTTCATATGTTTGTGTTTAGAAGACCTAATGGGAAGAGAAAAAACACATGTTTCTTTTGCTCGATGGGCTTTTTATGCCCCATATATGACTCAGCCAAGCTGCTTATATTAGTCAATATGATTGTTTTGATAATTTTCATTTCATCATTAAATCCATTTTTCAGTATATTAGCTGAAAAGATGTGAATGTGGCTTACAGTAAGATCATATCATAGTAAAAATGTAATTGTGCAGTACAGTATAAGTTGCCTTTCATCTACTGCTAGAACACTTAACCCATACATATTTTTCATCAAGATTAGTTTTTAAAATTACGGGTTATTCATTTGTCTACTTATGCATTGAAATTTTGATAGTAAGAGTTTTAATAACATAATGACTTTGCACTAAAATTGTGCAATTATATCATGTGATAATTATGATATTATATTACCAAAGTCATCAATCACCTTTCTCCTAACTTCAGTTCAAACAAGCGGTCTTCACAGACTTCAGTCTTCATTATTTCTTGTTTCCGATCAGGTCACCAGGAATAGAATCTTAAAATTTAATATGTTGGTTCACATTGCATACAACTGACCAGCACTTAAAATGGATATAATGCATCTTCTGACATATATTGACAAGGAACAAATAGAGCGATACTATTTATATTACTTTTGCATTAACAACCGTGTATTATTATAGCACAAGTAGCACCACATGAAGTTCAGGTACCTCCAGTGCCTCACTAAGATTTTTTCCTCCTAAACAGCTAAACTCAAGCCACCAGTAAAGATGTGCAAGCGAATGAATTCAGTTGTTAACAACAGTTTATCCTTCAAGGAAGCACATGCGGTGCTCTGTGCATAGAGCCACAAAGTCATTAAGCAATCGTTATATATACTGTTCATATATTACAATTACATGTACATCATTACCAGAGAACTGAGGTAGCAATAGAAGAAAAGTAATGTCATACTTATGCCTTACTATAGTTTAATGAAATACACCGATAAATTGGAAAGAGAGAGAGAAAGAGGGACAGGTTTTATGGTTACTTAGCTTCCTAACTTAAAAGCATCTACAAATAGGCCCAAACATATGCCCGCTTTCCAGTAGTTCACCAGCACTAGAAAAGACTGCAACCTCCCAGTCCTCATAGTAGATGGTTTTTTATACAGTAGCATACCAATCCCCTCAATTGCAGCAACCACAACACCAGCAACCAGAACATCCCAATCACCTGTTTGCCCAAGGATTGTAGCTAGTGCATTTGCCGTATAGAAACCCAAAAGTAGCAGGAATATTTTCATAGGGAAGTTCTTTCTAGCTGAGTTCAGCTTATCTAAGAGTTGTCTGCCACCTGCAGACAGTATCCTACCCAAGCGAGTGCCACCAAAACTGGAACTGGTATCATTGAGGCTTTGTTGGTCACCATTACCAGACACTCCACCTGTGTTCAAGGCAAAAGCTATTTTCCACCCAGCTTTTCTTCCCTGGAAACTGAACCATGGTATAGAAAAACAATTGATATTGCATGGATATAGAAATAACCATTTTATTCCCTTATTAGTAAGAGTTGAAACACCCAAAAAATCCAGTCAATTCAAACAATGCCATCGACTAGAGTATTAGACTTTTGAAATTGTGCTTATTTCTAGCAACCATTATCATGCAATAGAAAGTAATATACGGAAAGAAAGGAATGAGAAATATATATGCATTAGGTCAGGCAATGAAAAACAAATTATACTGTAATTGGAAGCATAAGCATGCGTGATATTCATTTTTGAGATTTTAATATTAGAAAGTTGCTAACAAACAATATCAAAAAACTATATACAACTATAACCAAAGTCCTTTTCTTGCTAAGTGGAGTCAACTACATAAATCAAATGACGCCATTGTCTTTTGTCATAAACCAATTCTTCATAGAGGCATTTAAAACTAAATCCTTTCTATTGGTTTTACTGAGTTTTTTCTTGGTCTACCTTTACCTCTAATTATCAAGTTATCATCCATTTGATCAACTCTTTTAACTGAGGCTTCTACTGTCTTCTTCTCACAGGGATGAACTATTATTAATCAAAGGATTATATGAAGCCCAAAAATAAAATAAGGAATTTTACTGTGATTTTGGACCAAGGGAAAATAGAAAATGTTAAAGTAAGTCCAATTACCAGTTCTGAGCAAAAGGTGAAGACTTCATGCCGATGTTTGAAGTTAGTCCCCTAAAACTTGATTCACAGCAACAGCTGTGAACTCTAGAAGCTGAAAAGGCTATACATGATTTTTTGGAGCTTTCATTCTCTGTAATTGATAATCTCCACTGCAGATTCATAGATCCCATTTGACATGCCATGTATTATTAACAGATTTTAAACCAGCTTTACAAATCTTCAGATAAGTGTTTGGAGTTCTCGGGCTCCTAATCTGCACGAGTTCAAAGTAAAAGTTATACATAGCGCTTCACATGACGCATCATTCATTGAACTAAAAATCAACATGAGTTTAACTTCGAACTAGAATATACTGGATGAATTTTATTACATAACACTGAGGAGATTGTAATTGGCAGTCAGGCCCTGTAAATTTCATTCATGGTGGTTGCTAGAAAAAGCAATTACATATATATGTGTGTGTGTGTGTGTGGCAGTACTTCTCAGGGGCCAGGGGGTCCAAAAACATCTTTGAAATTTTTTTTAATTACTATATATCTTGTACTATGTTCATGTTCATGGAACAAAATTTGATGCAGAGATGCATCCTTTTGTGATGGTGTCATTAGTTTCACTAGCAATAAACACCCAAAAGATATAAATATTGTAGCACACCCATGATGTGTAAACAAATTATTCTAACACAAACACTCGTTTAACAAATGGGTGTGTAAGGATCAAATCACAGTTTCTAAAACAGAGTTTGAGCCAAAACACTATAATGTTCCCTTTTTCCGGTGTACTTAACAGTAGTCAGCATTATACAATTCAACCATGATTCTTCTTCAAAGCTTTTCAATGTGCATCTTCAAGGTGGTTGCAAATTACATGAGAAACATGATACACTTTATTAATCTATAGAAAGCACAATGTATACATTAGCATTTTATCCTCTCGTTAATGGATGGGCAGCACTCTTCACCATAGCAAAGTTATTGTATACATTTTTTTTTACCATTCATTGCATAAGTTACAGATTCACTGAGTATTGTAGTCAATGACCAGAACCAAATAGAGATAGCAAAAATGAAATTAATTTGAGTAATCTAATTCATATATCATCCTAATGTGTCATGGAAACCAATTTTTCAGAATTTTTATTTTCAGAAATACTCTAATTGATTCTTTTACCTTTTTCTATTTTCGTTTTTTAAAGAGTGACATTCTTCACAGCCATTTGAGAGAATTTACAAATGATAGAACTTTAACAGAACTATTTTAATTAGTCAGAAAACTCTATTGTCCTTTACTTTCATCATAAGACCCGCAAAATTTGGGAGAACAATTTTTCTGGGTTTCAATTCTTATTAAAATTTATGGCTAGCCTCCTAGGGGACTGTATTGTGATAGTCTTTGATTAGTACTATGACTAGAGGATTATAGTCATATTTACAGGTGATAAGGTTTTAAGTTTGCCATATCAATGTACTAAGTATTGAAATTTCTAAATTAATGGCTAGGCTTCTAAGTCTATCATTGTGTTTACTGTCTAGATGAGCTTATAAAAACAGTTTATCAGATATAATGAGATGTTTTCACTTTTCAGCTCTCTCTTTTTTTTTTCTAAGCTGAAATGCAGATTATGAAGATAAGCCAAAAACATCTAACACATAAGCAGCTTGGGATACGCTATTGCAAACCAATTACAAGCATAATTGCTTATTAGAAAAACACACTTATCAAATTATCAAATAAGAACTTAAATTGGAACTTGGAAGTAATAGTTCATAAACAGTATGGAAGCATTCAGAAATTAAGCCGATACAATTAAAAAAAAAACCCTGGCTCTAAAAGGCATTTGGGTAAAAGCATTGAATACAAAGAGTGAAAGTGACGCACAGTTACACGAAACATATCTCGCAGAGATGTAAATAGATAGGGATAAAATATGGCCTAATCAAGAATCTGCAGAAAGCGTGATTGAAAGCAGTAATAACATGCAATGATGCAGGTAAATTTATGAAGAAAAAGTCCTCTAAAGGCATTATGTGGAACGGGCAGAAGTTGAATACCAATGTTGAAAGGTTGTGTTGTGCCTTTTAGGTATGGAATGAGAAGAAGAAAAAGAGGTGAAAGAGCGTCCGTTACCTTTATCTTGTTCACCAGAGAGGATGATAACAACCGATGACGGTGACGGTGACGGGAAGCGGAGAGGGGAAGAGGAGCATAGCCTACATTACAGAAACACAAATGTAAAATTTTGTATTTAATGTATGCAACTGCCCAATTGGGATCAGCTGAATCTCCTTCGAACCGATCTGATTGGGTCGGGTAACTTTTTAATAAAAGATTGGATACTAACGGCCTCAGCTTATTCGTTTTTTTTTTAAGTTTTAGTTGAAAAGGTTTCTTCTACTTTCTTTAATTAAAAATATATTTAAAGTTTTAAATAATCAGAAAAAAATTTTAAAAAAAATTAATAAAAACCATTTTAATACTTTTCTGTCATAAGTTTAAAAACTGAATAAAAAACTATTATATGAAAGCATTTAAAAAATATTTATCTAATATATTTAATCCAAGATATTGAGATGAGCTGAAGTTTTTAAATATTAAGTTATGAGAAGAAAATTGTCAAAAATAGCATGTGAATGACACTAAGGTGCCTACAAAAGATACTCTTCACTCAAAGTAGTGAATAGGGAGAAATGTGTAATGATAATATCAGAATTAAGTATTTAAGGAGTTTGATTATCCTTATATTGGAGATAAAATGAATAAATCCTTAAAATTAAACTTCGTTCTAAAAAAAATCATAAATAATAATCTCCAAAAATTTCTTGGTCCTTTACATTAGTCCTTGAACTATGTTGTTCAAGAACTAATGTGAAGTATGAAGGAAAAATTCAGGGACTAACTTGAAGGCTGGAGAAAATTTTAGACACTACTTTTTATGTTTTTGTTTTTATTTTTGTTTTTGTTTTTTTAGATGTTTTGAGGGTTTATTTGTGGATAAAATAGTAGGACATATTGGAGAGTGTACATGGTATATGTAGCATATAGCATATTTGTGATATACGTACGTCAATACAATAGTGGAATACAAAATTCTCGACATATAGAAAAATAGATGAAAGTCAATCTTTTATTTGGGTATTAAGCTCGTTTAGATAAATTGTAATAGATGTTATCATAAATATGAGCTTGTGCATGTTTTTAGGTTAAGATAGTTTGATAAATTAGACTATTAGCATGTGATCCGGACCTGGCCGACGCCCGACGAAGTAGTCCGATGTATCCACAAGCTCAAGCCGACGTGTCACCACCACGATGGTCAACCCAAGTTTACCACCGCGTTGGGGGGCAACTGATCCGGGCCTGACCGATGCTCAGCGGAAGATACATCGGAACGTCTCGGGCCGACATAGCACATCAAGGGCCGACATGGGACCGGTGCCCTAGCGACACCCTACTTATATGAAGGTGACACACCAAGGACCGACATAATCCTAGGACCTTAGCAGCGCCCTACTAGCATGAAGGCCTCGGACGAGATCCTAGGACGCCTCGGCCACCTACTGACGCTAGTTCCCAGGCCTAGCGCCACCTACCCAGTCTCATCGCATTAAATGCGATGAGAGGCGCCTCTGATAAAGAGACCACCACTGACACACGCCACCGTGATTTACGGCCGGAACAAAAGGATTACGGCGCAGGCGTGCCTGCTCCACCTGCCCCTGCCTCCCCATGACATGACAAGGTAGGACTATATAAGAAGATCATCCCACACAATAGAAGGTAACATATCTCACCATTGCCTTACACTCACATCTTCTCCAAAACTGACTTGAGAGTCGGAGTGCTCTTGCAGGTACCCTCCGCCACGCGCCTCCGCACCGGAGTACCTTCAGGACGATTCCCGGCATCCACCAAACACCTCGGACCACCCCTTGTGATCTCGGCCACGATCATTTGGCGTCTCTGTGGGGATTCTTTAAAGAAAACCCCACCATTTCTACCCTTTTGCTGAGATGCAGGGATTTGCATGACCCGAAGGAGGCTAAGAATGGAAGAAGCAGCAAACACTCAACAACCAAAGCCAACCAGAACCACCACCCTGGACGGCGGAGCAGAAAGGAACACAGACCCACAACAAGTTATGAGAACAACTCCCCGGAGGATGTCTTCGTCAGGCCGTACGGCCACACCCTCCTCGCAAGAATACTACCTCCCTCCCCCCGCCAGCATCCCAAGGAGGAAGAGGAAGCCAGCGTCCAGATCCAGACGGCGGGGAGAAACCACCTCCACCAGCGACGACGAGGAAGAACCCCTTTCTCTACCAGTCAGAACTAGAAGAAGAAGGAAAAGCAGGACGGTTAGGGAGTTAGAACACGGGATCTAATACCTTGAATCGCTAATCTCGGCCTCGCCACGGCGAAAATCAAGACGAAAGGAGAAGAGCAGGAAGAGCGCATCATCCAGGAGGACCTTCCACACACGAGATCTCCCCTCCAGGGAACCGACTTTCCAGTCTGAAGAGGGCACCACCCCGGAGGAGTCCTCCTCCTTGAGTTTTCAAACGGAGCAACTAAGCCGAACCCGGGGAAGGAGCCGTCCTCACACCCCTTCGGCCAAAGATGACGCCCAGCAGACTCCGACCAAGATCACGATCGGAGAGACACCCAAAGCCGAGGTAGCTGCTGTGGGAGCAACACCCCAGAAGGATCCAGAAGCGCCGGCTGGGAACCAGGCACCCGTGACGATGGCAAACCCCATCACGCCAATTTCGGCGAACTTAGTGACCCCGACCACACCACTCGTTACCTCGGTTGTGCCAAACCCTCCGTCATCTGGGCTGGCCCCTCTCAACATACTGCACCGGCCATTCACGCACCCCTTTACACCACGGTTGGCCCAAGTCGAGATCCCGGACCGATTCCTCACGCCCTTCAGCACCATCAGCCTGTACACCGGAGAGACGGACCTCAGTCGCCACCTCGACCGCTTTTTTAACGAGATGCTATTTCTGGGTGCCCAAGAAGACATCATGTGCCGAAGTTTCTCGAGAACGCTGGACGAGGAGGCCCTCACCTGGTTCCGATCGCTGCCTCAAAACTCGATCGACAAGTGGGACGACCTCGCCGCAGCCTTTGCGAAACGTTTCAGCATGGCTAACCAAGTCCCCAGGGACTCCCACACCCTAGCCAAGGTCAAACAGGGAGAAATCGAGAACCTACGAGATTTCCTAGCTCGTTTCTACAAGGAGGTGGCTCTGACCCTAAACGTGGCAGACGAGGTCCAACTACACTGCGCCGTTGAGGCGCTCCAGAAGGGGACGCCATTGGACATCTCACTAAGAAGAATCAGGATTCACAACATGTCGGCTTTCAGAGAACGAGCGGCATAATTCATCAACGAGGAAATACACCTCGAAGGCACTAACAAGACGTCGGCCACAAAGGAGACCCCAACCCAGGAAAGAGAAGATAAGGGCAAAAAGGAACAGAGGGAAGAGAAGAAGAAGTTCAGAGGGCGGTATGAGGGAAGCTACACCCCCCTCAATAGTAGTCTCTCCAGAAATTGGCAAGAAGTGCATAACGCCGAGCTAACAGAGGTGAAAAGGCCCCCACCAATCAAGTCCCCCCAGGGGGACAAGAACCGATTGCGCCTTCCACAAGGGACACGGGCACGATATAGATGATTGTTACCAGCTCAAAGACGCCATCGAGCAGCTGATCCGGGAAGGTAACCTCGGGCGATACGTGAAACGTGAAAAACCAGAGTGGGGAAGCAGAAGCTATAACCATCGGCGAGGGGACTGCTGCTCGCCCCCAAGGCACGAAGGGAGGAGACCTCGATCGCGATCCCCCCGGCCCAGAGGCACATCGGATAAGAAGCCCAGAGAGCCCTCTCCAGGAAAGAACCGAGGTGAGCAACCT
The DNA here is from genome assembly GCA_026901365.1 of Sesbania bispinosa. Taxonomy (NCBI): domain Eukaryota; kingdom Viridiplantae; phylum Streptophyta; class Magnoliopsida; order Fabales; family Fabaceae; genus Sesbania; species Sesbania bispinosa. The sequence continues at coordinate 349,278 of QLOH01000559.1, forward strand.
CGGATCATCATCAACATGATCGCTGGAGGGTTCGGGGGAGAAGGTTATTCCTCCAACTCCAGGAAAAGAGCCTTAAAGGAGGTTCTTAGTATCAATGACGAACAGAGAAGACCGTACCGACGTAGCAACCCACCACCAACCCCGGCCATTACATTTGACAACAGGGACTTCGCTGATACCATCCCAGGCCATGACGACCCAATGGTCGTAACAGCAATCATTGCCAATGCCGAGGTGAAACGGGTGTTAATCGACCAGGGAAGTTCCGCCGACAGTATCTATGAGAATTGCTTCGAAAAGATGGGAATCAGCCGAGGTGACCTCATTCCTTATGACAGTGATCTAGTCAGCTTTTCCGGGGACAGGATCCAACCCCTCGGCTACATGGATACCTTGGTCACCCTAACAAGAAGGGAAAGAAGCAAGACAGTGAAGGCCAAGTTCCTAGTGGTATCGTGTAAAAGCTCATATAACGCCATCATGGGAAGGCCGAGTTTGAATGCAATTGGAGCCGTGGTTTCTACCCTACACTTGGCTCTGAAATTTCCCACAAGCCAAGGAAAGGTAGCAACTGTAAGGGGAAACCAGCAAGTAGCCAGAAGCTGCTACAATCTGAGTTTGAAGAAAGGCGTTCCACCGTGTACACCGACCAAAGCACCCCGAGCAAGGCACAATGTCTCGTTGGTTGATCTCGATCCCAGGATAGATGCAGGAGAAGAGGGACGAAGTTAGGAAAGGATCACCCCCGGCAGGGAGACTTTCCCACTAAAGATAGGGCGAGAGGACGAACAGACAACCAAAGTAGGATCACACCTCCCTCCAGAATTTCTGAAAAGAATGCAAGACCTCCTTCTAAATAAACGCCGACCTCTTCGCATGGACAGCGGCCGACATGCCAGGAATAGATCCGAGTTTCTGTTGTCACAAGTTATCCATAGACCCCCGACTCAAACTAGTCACCCAGAAGAAAAGAAAAATGGGCCCAGAGAGACAACGAGCGATTAAGGAGCAGACAGCCAAGCTACTAAAGGCGGGGTTTATCAGAGAAATTCGATATGCCACATGGTTAGCCAACGTCGTCCTAGTAAAAAAGTCGAGCGGCAAGTGGAGGATGTGCGTTGACTACAACAACCTCAACAAAGCATGTCCGAAAGACCCTTTCATTTGCCAAACATTGACAGGTTAGTAGATAACTCCTCTAGATATCATTTCCTCTCGTTCATGGATGCTTATTCCGGTTATAATCAAATTCCCATGTTTGCCGAGGATGAGGAGAAAACCGCCTTCATCACCGATCAAGGCACATTCTGCTATACAATGATGCCATTCGGACTCAAGAACGCTGGGGCCACATATCAGAGAATGATGACAAAGGTGTTTGAAGGGCTGATCGGGGAGGTGGTAGAAGTCTATGTGGACGACATCATTGTCAAAACCCCGGATGGGGGAGATCCAGTGGCCGACCTAGAAAAAGTATTCAGCAGGCTAAGGAAGCACAACATGAGGCTGAAACCTCTAATATGCACCTTTGGTGTACCAGCCGGCCATTTCCTTGGCTATATGCTAACCAGCAGAGGAATAGAGGCCAACCCAGAAAAGTGCAAAGTAATCCTGGAGATGAAGAGTCCAACATCGGTCAAAGAAGTCCAGCAAGTAACAGGGAGGATAGCGGCCCTAACCCGTTTCCTAGCCCGATCGGCCCACAAGTCTCTCCCACTGTACCAATTGCTGCGAAAAGGACGTACGTTCGAGTGAAACGAAGAGTGCGAGAATGCCTTCCAAAACTTCAAAAGTGCATTGACTAATCCACCAGTACTAGTAAGGCCGGACCCGGGGGAAAGACTATACTTGTATCTCTCGGTAGGAGAAGAAGCAATCAGCTCGGTCCTGGTAAGGGAGAGGGAAGGCAACCAAAGCTCAGTGTACTTCACGAGTAAATCTCTACAAGGCCCCGAGCAGAGGTATCAGAAGCTAGAAAAAGCAGCTTTCGCAATCTTTACCTCGGCCCGGCGGCTAAGGTCGTACTTTCAAGCCCACCCCATCACGGTCAAGACCGACCTCCCCATATGATCCGTTCTGCACAAGCCAGACCTAGTCGGTCGAATGATCACGTGGGCAGTCGAGCTATTAGAACATGACATCTCTTATGAGCCTCGAACAACCATAAAAGCACAAGTTTTGGCCGATTTCATTCTCGAAATGACAGACCCACGGCCACCTCGCACTGCCAACACATGGACGGTTTACGTGGATGGATCATTGATAAGTGAAAATTAGTTGATAAATTAGAGCACTTTTTAGTTCACTTATCAAGGATAAAATGGTAATTTTGCCCTAGTTTAAAACATTTTTATTAAATATTAGATAAATTGTATTTATTAATCTTAGATTTGAATTTGATGCTATTTTGATAGAAATATTGCCTATTTTTGCAGGATATTGCAAGGATTTGATTTTAAGGAAAGATGGCATTAAATGAGGGAGATATCAGCAAGATTTGAGTTTGATTGAAGACATTTAATAAAGATGTGAAGAAGATTTGAGGCAATTAATGAGGAGATAACTGCCAATCAATCAAGGATTCTGCAGACAAGCTTCCCAAATAAATCAAAGGTGCTCAATAAATGCAAGGATTTTATCAAGAAAAGGGAAACAAGGAAAGACAAATCTGCCAAAACCAGTCTCAGGGTGAAGCGCAACCTTTCTGGATCCTGCGCTCCAGCCTGCGCTGTAGCGCAGCTTGGAGCGGAGGTTACGCTGATTTGTTCCCTGTTGCCGTTTTTAGATAGATTTCTCCCCAATTTCCTTTGTTTTTCCTTAGTCTATAAATAGGAACCTCTTGCACCAAATCCGATGTGCACGATTATTGTAATACAGTCATATTTCAGTGAGAATGCACCAAAGCTAAGTTTAGAGGAGGAGAGGAGGAGCGCTTCACAAGGATTGAAGATGGTGACAGCATCTTCGGTGGTTTGTATGGCTACCTTGTGTATCTAACTCTCCATTAGGATTGAATGTAATTGATTCTATCCCCAAGTGTATGTAAATTCTATATTATTATTTCATGAGCTCTCTGTCTATAATATTGGTAATCTTATTCTGTACTTAATTCCTAACTTCCGCACTTGTGCCGGAGTTATAGGCTAGTTTCGACTAGGATTGAGAATGGGGGAGCGGATTCTGAAGAAACTCATTCTTTGAGTGAATAAGAGGACTCAGTAGCCAGTGAACCAAAACATGGGCGTTGCTAGTGATTGATGGGTAGTGTGAGTACTCTAATGAAGGGCGTCTAAAGGATAGGCATGGTTATTAAATTACTGATAGCAAAGAATTAGTTGATTGTCAATCCCGGAAGCGATAACGTGGGTGTATTCTAATGAGTGATGGGTAGTGACAGTACTCTAGCGAAGGTGCATCCAGAGAAGTAGGCCGCGTTTATCAATTAGTTCTTTTACAAACGGAATAAAAGAGAGCAAAATAAGCCGAGGGTAAGTCTATCGTCTGGGAGAGTCCGCATGGATTACCTATAAGTGTGTGAGGCCGCTGGTAACTCGGGGTCTTAGCAATATAGTTTATCTACAGTATTATAGAGTAAACCTAAAATAATAGCTAGTTTTTACATGCACAAAGGGTGTGATGATATGAAGTCCAATCCTAATCCAAGTAAAGTGTCTCTAAATCTTCCTTCCTAATTCCATTGTTTATTAATTTGTTATTTACAATTCCGCAACAATATTCTCAAAACCATTGTTTCCTTGATAATCAGATCACAAGTTTACGTGAATTGTGTGACACCCTTCTACCCCATACTCTTATATGTTTAAGAAATCGAAGCTTAGAAAATGGGAAAGCCCCACGATAGGTAAAAAGGTTCACAATTGTTCTTATTAAATCTCATAGTTCGAAAACGACTTTATTAAAAGAAATTAAACTCTCAGATATAAGTCAAACATAAAGCAGCGGAATCACCAATACATAAAATCATTAATAACCTACTGCCATAGAAGGCATCCCAAAAGGTTCATAAACATAGTCCTAGTCTAGAAACATGATAAACTCCCAAATACACCATGATGTCACATCTATCAGAGCATACCCTTTTAATCATAATCGACACCAGTCGTGTCCTCATCAACACCTGTAAAATATATCCACAGAATACGGTGAGGAAAAGGAATACTACATATACATACACATAGAGAATACCCGTCCTCACCCACAACATCATTACATCATGCCATCAATACATCAATCACCAATAATAACATTCATCTAAAACTCAACATATAATTGATCATCTATATCGACATGTAGATATGTCACACATTAGCCCAAACTCATCATCATAACATCTTCCATATATCATCATATTCACTAACATTATAACATCATTTATATAACATCACACTCATTATCATCATGCATCATTCATCTATCATCATACTCATTCTCATCATTACATCATGCATATAGCATCATACATCATGCATCTATCATCATATTCATTATCATCATTACATCATTCATCTATCATCGCCTACCCAAAGATCATGACTTGGAACTCCACACAATGGGTGTACCTCGTCAGTCACTCTAGTTAGTACCAAGACAGTCTATCGGTGTTACCATACACTATCCGATAGGTTGTACCCCCTCTATGGGCCCGCACAACGACATTCGACCCTAGGTTGTACCCCCTCTATGGGCCCGTACAATCACTCCTAGGTTGCACCCCCTCTATGGGCCCGCACAACTCAGTTCACCTCTCGAATTGTACCCCCTCTATGGGCCCGCACAATTCAGGTCTCATCACATGTGCTCATGGCACCTCTCCCAAGTTATACCCCCTCTATGGGCCCGCACAACTTAGGTAACACCGTCATCAAAAAGGTGATATACACCATCATCAATATCATCAACATCATCGTCAAAAAGGTGATATACACCAACACCGTTATCATCAACATCATCGTAAAAAAAGTGATATACACCAACATCGTTATCATCAACATCATCATACATCAATACACTCATCATTAAACATCATCATAATAAGGTGATATACACCAACATCATTATCATCATCATTACCAAGTGGTATACACTATTAACATCAATCATCATGCATCAATACACTCATCATCAAACATTATTATAAGTGATAAACACTTGTCACCATCATCATGCATCAATATGCTCATCATCAAACATCATTATAAGTGATAAACACTATTAACATCAATCATCATCATTATACATCGTCATAATCATCACAAACATCATTAAACATCATTAATCATCAATATCAAACACTCAGGATCTCAAAATCCACTCTGGTAATCGATTACCAACCTCTGGTAATCGATTACCCACAGAAAAACTCTCTGGTAATCGATTACATCACCTCTGTAATCGATTACCCACAGACAGACTCTCTGGTAATCGATTACAACACCCCTGTAATCGATTACCAGTCATCAAAAGGTACTTTTGGGTTGCCCAGAACACTCTGGTAATCGATTACCACACCTGGTAATCGATTACCCGCGACGCAGATCGCAGATTTCACGATTTCAAACCTCTCTAATCTCATCCAATCAATCCCTAATCAATCTTTTTCGTCCAGACATCATTCATACTCATTAATAACATCCAATACACAGTAAATCATCAATCAATTACAGATTTTACCATCAATTCATCAAAATCCCCAATTTCTCAATCCCTAATCATCCCTCTTTCATTATTCTCAATAACATCATTAATCTCATCCAATACTCATCAATTTACATACAATCAATCATCAATCAATAGGTTATATCATTCATTCCTATTTACACATACATCCATACGAATTTAGAGTCTTTAGAGGGTCTTATGGTTTCCCCCACTACCCAATATCCCTAAATGCATATACAGGCAATACCCTCTCCCCCACCATACCTTAAGCGAAGCTTTGATCACAGCGATGAAGTCCTTTCTTGGATCTTGACTTTCACTCCTCAGCAGCTCTCTCTTGAGACTCTGGTTCTCCCCTCCTTAGCCTTTCGCTTACTGACGAATGATACAAATAAGGATTAGGGTGATCTGTTACCCCTCCTTACAGAATAACTAATTGGCCTTGGGCCCATTCTCACCCCCTTATTCTATTTTTCATTAAAATTACCTTTACGAAATAAAACTAATAATAATAACAATAATAATACTCCTATTATTTATTCCCATTAAATTAATTATTTATTTAATTAATCTATTTAATTTAATTAATATTTATCCTAATAAAATCTAGGATGTTACAACTCTCCCCTCCTAAAAAGAAAATTCATCCTCGAATTTTACCTGAAGCGAATAGCTCTGGATAAGACTCCTTCATCTTCTCTTCAAGTTCCCAAGTGGCACTCTCGGGTGTAGGTCCTCCCCAGATAACCTTAACCAACGGAATCTCTTTACCTCGAAGTTGTTTCACCCTCCGATCCTCAACTCTCACCGGCATGGTTTCCACTGTTAGGTTTTCCTTAACCTCAAGATGATCCGACTCAATCACATGCGAAGGATCGTGAACGTATTTCCGGAGTTGAGAAACGTGGAAAACGTTATGAAGATTAGATAGATGTGGAGGCAAAGCGATTTGGTAAGCAACATTGCCGACTCTTTTAAGGATTTGGTAAGGGCCAATGAATCGAGGTGTAAGCTTTCTAGACTTTAATGCTCTACCAACCCCAGTCCACGGAGTGACTTTCAGGAATACATGGTCCCCTTCCTTGAACTCTAACTCTTTCCTTCTCTTATCCGCATAGCTCTTCTGCCTACTCTGGGCTGTCCTCATCCTCTCCTGGATTATCCTAACCTTATCTGTGGTCTGTTGCACTATCTCAGGTCCTAATGCCAGACTCTCCCCCGGCTCACACCAACACAAAGGGGTTCTACACCTCCTACCATACAATGCTTCGTAAGGCGCCATACCTATGCTAGAGTGAAAGCTATTGTTATAGGTGAACTCTATCAAAGCTAAAAAGCTATCCCAACTACCCCATTGGTCTAACACACAGGCTCTAAGCAAATCCTCTAAGGATTGAATGGTTCTCTTGGTCTGACCATTAGTCTGAGGGTGGTAAGCTGAGCTAAGCCTAAGCTGGGTCCCCAAGGCCTGCTGTAAACTCTCCCAAAATCTAGAGGTGAACCTGGGATCTCTATCTGAGACTATACTAGATGGTATGCCATGCAACCTCACAATCTCACTAATGTACAACTGAGCCAACTTCTCTAAAGGATACTTAATATTGATGGGAAGGAAATGGGCACTCTTAGTTAACCTATCAACAATAACCCAGATTGAGTCATGTCCTTTCACGGTCTTAGGCAAGGCAACTACGAAATCCATAGAAATACTATCCCACTTCCACTCAGGTATACTTAAGGGCTGAAGCAATCCTGAAGGTTTTTTATGTTCTACCTTAGCCTTTTGGCACACTAAACATGCACTCACAAACTCCTCTATGTCCCTTTTCATCCTAGGTCACCAAAACACTTTCTTTAAATCCTGATACATCTTAGTTGATCCTGGGTGGAAACTAAGCTTACTCCTATGCCCTTCTTCCAACACTAATTTCTTAATGGTAGGTTCACTAGGCACACACACTCGGTCTCCAAATCTCACTACCCCATCGGTACCAATTACAAACTCTCCACCACTACCCCCTTCTATAGCCCCTCGCCTACTTACTAAAAATGGATCCTCTAACTGGGCCTTACTAATATCCTTCAACAATTCATTACTTACTCTGGTCATCCCTAACTTCACACTAGAGGATGTTACTTCACAAGCCAAACTTAGATCTCTGAACTGGGTTAAAAGATCCATCTCTCTAATCATCAAGGAACTAACATGGATAGACTTCCTACTCAAGGCATCAGCCACTACATTGGCCTTACCGGGATGGTAACTTAACTCAAAATCGTAATCCTTAAGAAACTCTAACCACCTCCTTTGCCTCATGTTCAGCTCTTTCTGGTCAAACAGGTATCTAAGGCTCTTATGGTCACTAAAAACCTCAAACCGGGAACCATACAGGTAATGTCTCCAAATCTTCAACACAAACACTACGGCTGCTAACTCTAGGTCATGGGTAGGGTAGTTTCTCTCATGGATTTTCAATTGCCTAGAAGCATAGGCTACTACTTTACCTTCTTGCATCAACACCCCACCTAAACCCATCTTAGAAGCATCACAGTATACTACGAAAGGTTTTGCTAAGGTCAGGTAACACTAACACTGGTGCACTAGTCAACTTCTCCTTAAGGGTTAGGAAGCTAGTCTCACACTTACTGTTCCACACATAGGCTACCCCTTTCCTAGTCAACTCGGTCAAAGGCAAAGCTAACTTAAAAACCCTTCTATGAACCTCCTATAGTACCCAGCTAACCCAAGGAAACTCCTAATCTCACTCACTGACTTAGGGGATTCCCACTTAAGCACGGCCTCTACCTTAGAAGGATCTACACCTATACTCCCTTAGAAATTACATGACCCAAGAAACTCGCTTGCTCTAACCAGAACTCACACTTGGACATCTTAGCATACCGCTGTTTATCCTTAAGAACCTGAAGTACTACCTTTAGATGTTCCTCATGCCCCTCCTTAGTTTTGGAATAAATTAGTATGTCATCTATAAAGACAACTATGAATTTATCCAAGTAAGAGTGAAAATTCATGTTCATATAATGCATAAAAATGGCAGGAGCATTCGTCACACCGAAAGGCATTACCAGATACTCGTAATGTCCATACCTAGTCCTAAAAGCGGTCTTAGGTATATCCTCCTCCTTAACTCTAATTTGATGATAGCCTGATCTAAGATCTATCTTACTAAACACGCATGCCCCCACTAACTGATCCATCAAGTCATCTATCCTAGGCAAAGGATACCTATTCTTAATGGTTACTTTATTTAACTGGCGGTAATCTGTACACAACCTCATGCTACCATCCTTCTTAACAAACGAAACAGGCGCTCCCCAAGGTGACACACTAGGCCTTATGAACTTCTTCTCTAATAGGTCTTCTAATTGCTTCTTAAGTTCTGCTAGCTCTATGGGTGACATCCTATAAGGTGTAGCTGAAATCGGTCCTGTACCTGGCACTAAGTCTATAAAAAACTCTAGCTCTCTCTCAGGTGGTAAACTAGACACATTATCTGCAAACACTTCAGGGTACCCACACACTATAGGTATCTCACTCAGAACAACACTACTATCAGATTTCAAAGAAGCTAAAAGCATGTAAACCAGGGCATCTTCCCTTAGAGACGCCTTTACCTGATTGGCAGTCATAAAGTCCTTGTTCTTACTCTCAACAGGGTGACCAAATACAACAGTTTTATCAGCACAGTTGAGAAGGACATGATTGGAAGATAATCAGTCCATACCAAGAATAATATCTAGTTGACTTAGAGGTAAGCAAATCAAATCAACTAGGAAATTTCTATCATTAACAGAAACGGAAATGAAAGTAACAGCCTAGCCGATTTCATCAAAGAAACAAGAATTTGAGACAACCAACAAATAAAACCAAGGTCAAGTAACTTAACAAAAATTGTCCCACAAAATACGAAATTGGGCCACCACGGGCCGAAAACACATTACATAGAAAGAAATACGAAAATAAATCACATCACTGCTCGGTGCGGGTAAGAGCCTCCGAAGCAGCGGGAACCACCTCTGCAGGAACCTCGACCTTCCCTCCCTGGCCGTCCTCTTTCACGATCAATCCATTCACAACTTCATAAGCAAAAGAGAGGTTACGCAGGTCAAGACTATAAGTCGGGTTGCGAACCTTCACCTGTTCGACTGCAAGATTAGAGGTCTTCTCCATAAAACCCAGGGTCTCACCTAGCAGTTTCTTCTTGGCTTCTGCCGCGGCCTCCAGCTGCTCTTTCAACTCCTTCACCTCGGCCTCATGTTCGACTCGCAGCTTTTCCAGATTAGTCTTATGCTCAGTCTTCAAGCGCTCCACCTCGGCCTGGGCATCCTCCAAATCTTTCTTAAGTTTCTTGGCCTCGGTTTCAGCATCTTGCTGCGCCTTTCCTGTCGCGCCGAGCTGAGCCACCAACCTTTCCCTCTCCTCAGCCGCCGTCTTAGATGCCTTTAGGGCCTTGTTATAACACTCATTCACCCGCTCAATGGCAGGAAGAACCTCTTTGTCCAGATACTTCAGGAAGGCAACTTGTTGCAAAGCAGTGACCTCTGCGTCCCGGATCATACCCGACAAACCCGACCGACCCTTCTTAAGAAATTCAAAAACCTCAGAGTTTTAAAAATAAGCATTCAGCTGTGCAGCCTCGGGGTCGAAGTCGGCAGCGAAAGGATGCGAGACTCCAAGCCCCAACCCCCCGGTTGAAGAAGCACCACCAACATTCTTACCCTCAGCATTTTTTCCTTTTTCCTTGCGTTGTTTCTTGGGGTTCGGCGTCACCTTTTCGGTTTGAGGAACGTCTTCCGACGCCCGAGGATCCGACGTCTTGGTCAAATCCACAGTCAGAGGAACCTGGGCCGATGCCTGGCTCTGAATGTTGACGTTCGAAGAAGAAGAACCACCTCGACCAACATCCTTCCTCTTCTTAGTGTCCTGCCCAGGGACGTCAAGCTCGGCTTCTGCGGCCTACTTCAGCAAATCGACAATGTTCATCCTCTCAGCCTCTGCAAAATAAAAAGGGAAGGAAAGGAAAAGGTCACAATCAAGTCATAACAACAAACATAATGAGAATCACAACACCATGCATACCAAGCACTTCGGACAGCTGATCGGTCGAGGTGTCGATCAACACGCGAGAAGAAAAACGCTTATTGTTTTGGCACTTCACCGCCTCTTGCAAGATAGAAAGGTCATCCTTCTCCGACTTATACAAATGCTGAAACTCATAGCTATAAGACTTAGGTGCACGGTCGTAATGTCGGCTGCACCAGTAGATATTAAAGGTCGGTTCATCCTCGGCCCAAGAAAGCTTCCAAAACGGCAATACCCCAGGTTTCGGTACTATCTTGAAATAATCCTGTTTGAAGGAAACCCCAGACGTCTTCGCCAATTCAATATAAAGACCGAGAAGAGGCCTTCCTTGATGACCCCTAAGACTAACCCACGTTTTCCCAGAGGCATTACGAGGCAAAACAACAAAAAAATAGAAGAAAAGTTGTATGGTAGGAGTCACGGCTAGGAGACGACACAATATTTGGAAGGCTTTAATAGAAGCCCAAGCATTGGGATGAAGTTAGGAAGGATCCGTTTGTAAGTGCAACAACACGGACTTCTCAAAGGTGGAAAACGGTACGCGAACCTTCAACCTAGACACTAAGAACACATACATATATATAAATCCAGCCGAAGTCTCCCTAGTTTCACAAACACGACCACCAACATCTGGAGCAACAACGGTGTACAACTCCTCGAAGCCCGGTTCGAACACTTGTAAATTCCCCTGAATAACAAGCTTGGAACCCGGCGAGTAACGCGAAGCAGTGCCCAATACCTCGGAGTCAACCCAGAAATAACGGCCCTGAGGCGCAGCCTCGCGACTAGTGATCTCGGGACCACTGGTACTCGCAACATCCATGGCCCTCCAAAGGGTCGGTTCTGCAGCAGAAGATAGTGAGTCAGAACTCTCGACATCCTCGTTCACCGAATCGAAGTCGGAAACCGAAGAGGACGCGCAAAGCTCTCTCACTGGGGCCGACACTTGGGCCGACGAGAGTCTGCGAATCCCCTCGCGGACCGAGGCCATCATATCGTTATAACGATGTACCATGGCAGGGATGGTCAGCGGCCGAGAAGACCCCAAGCCACCCCTAGACCTCAGTGTCGGCCAAGATGGAGGAGGGGCAGCCAAGACCTCTAAAGAGTCGCTGCTCTCTCCCCCATCCTCCCCCTTCTCACGAAGAGCCATCTTGCCAAAAAGAAATAGAAAATGGATAAAGGGGGAGGAACAATAGAGTACCTGAACCTTTGGCGCGACTGACGGTGGAGGCAGCGGCGGCGAAGAAGCTCAACCTTCAACAGCAAAGGGCCAACACCTCTTGCAAAGGACGCAAACCCACCAATGAGAAGCCCAAAGCACGAGGATGACTTTAATCGGAGTAGAAAAGCAACCCAAGACAAGCAACGGTGAGGAAATGGCAGTTTCCGGTGCGGAGGAGAAACAGAGAAAAGGAGAGCAAGAACAGAGCTTAGTCTCTGAACAAGGTGAGGAAATGGGATGGAGGGAGACGGTTACCTCCCCCCACTTCCTTAGTTCAAATTCTCAAGGGCAGAATTGTCCGTCCAAGAGGAATAGGAAAAGACCCAGCAAAAGACAAGGGCACCGATGTCTTTTCGCAAGAGGCTAAAAAGGAGAAAACGCCAACTGCAAGGGCAGAATCGAGTTTTCACATAACCAAGGCCGGGGCAAAAAGGGAAGATCCAAGAACGTGCGTAACCCACGATCTCAGTAATAATAAGCAATGATTTCCCCGCGTCACAAGGGCTGCAGGCCAACTGCAGAAAGCCACGTACCCCACGTCTCGATGAAACGATTCGAAGAAAGGCTGCAACGACAAGACGGCTGCAAATGAAAAGACAACACATTGAGAGTCTTCATGTCAGAGATATCGGTCCAAAGTCCCATCACATAACACTCAGAAGGCATGCTGGGCATGTCGGCCCACTCAGGTTCGCCACCACGATGGTCAACCTCAAGTTTACCATCGCGCTGGGGGGCAACTGATCCGGACCTGGCCGACGCCCGACGAAGTAGTCTGATGTATCCACAAGCTCAAGCCGATGTGTCACCACTGTGACACCCTTCTACCCCAAACTCATATGTGTTTAAATAATCGAAGTGTAGAAAAGGTAACGTCCCACGACGGGTAAAAAGGTTCACATAACTCTTCATTAAAAACCTTATTGTTTCAAAAACAATTCATTTAAAATAAAAATAGAACTCAAATGTATTCAAAATACTCAAGGAGCGGAATCTCCAAAATAAAATAACAAAACATCCTACTTGCCGTGTAAGGCATCTAAAACAGTTTACAAAATTCGTCCTAACTAGAAACGTAAAGAAAAGAACCCCCAATCATATGCCCTGATGTAACATATACTAGAGCAACACTCCCGTTAATCAAAACTCGACACCAGTCGTGTCATCATCATCACTTGTAAAATAGCCACAGTGTAACGGTGAGGAAAAGAATACTACTTATACATACACATAGGAGGCTACCCTATCCTCACCCTCATATAATCAACATCATTAATAAATCACATCACATATGCAAATAACAAATAATTCATCAGGTAATAATCATCTATAAATCATCATATAACAACTCATCAATATCATCATATAAATCTCACAACATCATTCACCAAAGAAAGCACATACTCTATTCTCAACACAATATACTCATTTACTCATAGCATCATCATATAATTCAATTTCAACATCAATATAGCACAGGTTCATCCATCATCAATTATAACTCATAGCATCGTCATCATATACATCGAAACTCAACAACATCGTCCCAAAGATCATGACTTGGAACTCCGCACAATGGGCGCACCTCGTCAATCACTCTAGTTAGTACCAAGATAGTCTACCGGTGTTACCACACCATCCGATAGGTTGTACCCCCTCGTTGGGCCCGCACAACGACATTCGACCCTAGGTTGCACCCCCTCAATGGGCCAGTACAAATCATCCCTAGGTTGCACCCCCTCGTTGGGCCCGTGCATCGAACGCCCCATCATGGTCCCCTGCACCCCCTCGTTGGGCCCGTGCAGTTAACCTACTGTGTTGTACCCCCTCGATGGGCTCGCACAACTCAGTTCACCTCCTGAATTGTACCCCCTCGTTGGGCCCGCACAATTCAGGTATCATCATATATGCACAAAGCATCTCTCCTAAGTTGTGCCCCCTCGTTGGGCCCGCACAACTCAGGTAACATCATCATCATAAAGTGATATACACTATCATCATTAACATCATCATCATACTCATCATCAAACATCATCATCGTAAACATCATCAAATATCATCATTATAAATTATCATAAGCATCGTAGCATAGCATCAATCATCATCGTCATAATCATCATAAACATCATCGTCATTATCATTATCATCATCCCATAAGCATCATAATCATCATAAGCATCCTCAATCAATCATCAATCACACCTCACATAAGGTTATACACACCATCATCATTATCATAATAAACATCTATTCATCAAATGTATAATCACATCATCAAGGTCACACCAAAATCCAAGTATAACAATCATCATCAAGCACTAAGATCACAAAATCCACATTGGTAATCGATTACCAGCCTCCAGTAATCGATTACCTGCAAACAAAGCCTCTGGTAATCGATTACAACCCCTTCGTAATCGATTACCTACAAGAAAACACACTGGTAATCGATTACAACATCTCTGTAATCGATTACCTGCAAGCAGTCACTCTGGTAATCGATTACAGCATCTCTGTAATCGATTACAGCATCTATGTAATCGATTACCCGCAAACAAACAACACTTCCAGGCTACCCAGAAGACCCTGGTAATCGATTACAGACCTCTGTAATCGATTACCCGCGACGCAGATCGCAGTTCTCACGATTTTTATCACCTCTAAACCTCTCTATTCAATCTCTAATTAATCCTCTTTGTTAAAATATCATTCATATGCGTTTATATCAACTAAAACTCAGTAAAACATCAATCTTTTCACAGATTACACAATTAATCCATCAAAACCCCAAATCATCAAATCCCTAATTACCCCTTTTTCATTACTCTCAATATCCTCTTCAATTTTACTCAAGAATTCATCAAGATTCATCCAATCAATCATAAATCATCAGTTTCGTCATTCATTCTCAATTATAACATATATTCATACGAATTTGTAGTCTTAAATTACTATCCAAGCACCCCTACATGCACATACAAGCAGCACCCTCTCCCCCACCGTACCTTAAGTGAAGAACAAACAACAGCAAGGAAGATTCTTTCTTGGTTCTTGATGATCACTCTCCAACAATCTCCTCTTGAGACTTGGTTTCTCCCCTCCTTAGCGTTTCGCTCTCTGACAATTTGAAAAAAACAAGGATTGTGAATTGGTAACCCCTCCTTACTCATTTGTCTATATGGGCTGGGGCCACTCACCACCCCTTATCCTCTTTTTAAATTCAAACTAATTTTATGGATAAAATTACTCAAAATATTAATCCTATTAATTATCTATTTATTTCTTCTATTTTATTAATTTAATTTAATTAATTTTATTTACTAAAATTCAAGATGTTACAACCACCACGATGGTCAACCTCAAGTTTACCACCGCGCTGGGGGGCAACTGATCCGGGCCTGACCGACGCTCAGGGGAAGATACATTGGAACGTCCCGGGCCGACATAGCACATCAAGGGCCGACATGGGACCGGTGCCCTAGCGACACCCTACTTATATGAAGGTGACACACCAAGGACCGACATAATCCCAGGACCTTAGCAGCGCCCTACTAGCATGAAGGCCTCGGACGAGATCCTAGGACGCCTCGGCCACCTACTGACGCTAGTTCCCAGGCCTAGCGCCACTTACCCAGTCTCATCGCATTAAATGCGATGAGAGGCGCCTCTGATAAAGAAACCACCACTGACACACGCCACCGTGATTTACGGTCGGAATAGAAGGATTACGGTGCAGGCGTGCCTGCTCCACCTGCCCCTGCCTCCCCCTGACATGACAAGGTAGGACTATATAAGAAGATCATCCCACACAATAGAAGGTAACATATCTCACCATTGCCTTACACTCACATCTTCTCCAAAACTGACTTGAGCGTCGGAGTGCCCTTGCAGGTACCCCCGCCGCGCGCCTCCGCACAGGAGTACCTCCAGGACGATTCCCGACATCCACCAAACACCTCAGACCACCCCTTGTGATCTCGGCCACGATCAGCATGCAAAATCATGGTTTTGCGAAATTCATTTTAAATCACTTTCGTTCAATGCGTTTTGTAAAATATGTATCATTAATTTCATTTATTGATTTCTAGAATCAATTCTGCTCAACTGTAAACCAAACGTACACTCAATCTAAAACACAATCATATAAATTCTTAGTACAAGATCTAATCCATTGATAGTTTGGTCATTGAACTCTCGCTACCTAAAAGCTATATTGGATCTTAACTAATTCAAGTTGAGTTGAGTAGACCCACTAAGTAGAACAAAACTCTCCTAATATATTTTTTTTTCATTTTCAAAACTTCAACCTAAAACCTTATTTAAAAAATAACCAAGTTCCTTATTAGTTGAACCAACATGCACTATATTTTGGTTGTGGATCTGTGTGTATGTGTTTTTTTATTGAATTAATAGTATCTAAAAATATTATTGTCACATAATTTGAGTTTAATATTTATAATTTATTTATATAAGGTTTATATTGTTACACTATCATAATATTTAATGAATTTGATAATTCATATATATATATATATATATCAATAAAAATATTATATAGTGTAATAATCTATCATTAAATTATAATATGAAAATTTCACAAAATTCATATAAATTAAGTTCATTAATTTTTTAAGAACTTTGTTTTAATAGAACCTCTTAATTAAGTAAGTATCCAAAATAATAGCCTTGTGAGTAAATTTCGAAAATTTAAAACTTGAATTAAGATATTTTACATTAATTATTACTTAAAATAAAATGATAGTATTTTTTTAGAATATTTTTTTACCTTAAAAAATTAATAATTCCCATAAATTAAAATTGCACCAAATTATTATGTCATATTAAAATTAAATTTAGATGTTGGGCTAACTAATTTATTTTTTATTATTAGGGTCATTTGAACATCCTTACTCTTGAGGATTAGTCAAATCTTTTTTCTATGATTATGCATATTATTTGTATTAATTTATAATTTTATATAATCATTCACTCATGTTATAAAACCTGGATTTTTTTTTTCTTTTATATAATCATGGCCTTATATATGCATCCCAACGAAGAATATTTAAGGACCATGTATACATCATCCAATTGAGCAGAGAGAGAGAGAGATGGAGGAGGTGAAGGCAGAGGCACTGCAAATGATGGGAGTGTTTCAAGTGCTACCAAGGCTCGTCGTTTTCGATCTCGATTACACTCTCTGGCCTTTCTATTGGTACCCATCTCTTCCATTTATCTTTCTTCTTTCGTCTTTCTCCTTAGCCTCTCATCTCATGCAACAAATTTCAGTGAATGCCGCTCCAAGCGCGACACGCCTTCTTTGTATCCTCATGCCAAAGGCATCATGTATGCACTCAAACACAAGGGGATTGATGTTGCCATTGCTTCCAAGTCACCAACTCCTGACATAGCTACAACCTTTCTTGACAAACTCAGCATCAAGTCAGTATTTGTCGCCCAGGTGTGTTGTTATGTTGCTCAATCACACTCCTTTTTCTTATCCAATCATATCATATCCCATTATAGCATTAATTACTTTCATACAAAGGAGATTTTTTTAGGGATGAATATTGTAATAAACAAATATCATTAGGATCTAGGACTGACTTGTTCAAAGTATTTTTCATTAAATGTTTGTAATTTGATGTTTATGTGAACCAAATGTAACTTTTCTTTCTGATTGTTCAGGAAATATTTTACAGCTGGACACCCAAAACAGATCATTTTCAGAGAATTCATTTAGGGACTGGAGTCCCCTTTAACTCTATGCTGTTTTTTGATGATGATAATAAGAACATCCAAGCGGTAATAAAGCGTACATCTATCCTTTTTTAATGATGATTCTTAAATTTTCTTGTCAACGGTAGCTTCCACATGTTCAATTGAGTCCTTTACCTGGATCATATAGAGTTATGTGTGAATTTGCTCTCCTTCGGGTGGAAGAAGTTTATCCATTTGTCATATATATATATATATATGTAACATGTTTTGTAGTCGAATCACAGGTCTCAAAAATGGGAGTCACAAGCATTTTGGTTAGAGATGGAGTAAATCTTGGAGCATTTAAAGAAGGCCTTACAAAATTTTCTCAAAACCGGGATGCATCAAAGAACAAGCAGAAAAGGAATAGATAATTAATACTCTCAGAAGGCAGATACTTCCAACCATGATCCATGAAATTGAATATCCAAATTAAATTTCTCTATGTGCAATTATTCAGGACCGCATCAATTGACGATCTTAAATATGTTGTGTCTATTATTCCCAATTCCCAAGAGGACAAGGAATGTATACATTGAAGCATTTTTAATATGAGAGTTAATTAATATGGCATGTTTGAAATACCTCAACCAATCACAGCATCAAAATGTAACTTCTACAATAGAAACTTCTTATAAAGTGAAGAGTTTATTGTGTAATGTCAGTTATAAGTGAATTCAAACCTCTCAAATAAAAATTGAAACACAGTAGTAAATATCCCTTTATATATTTACAAAAAAACAGGCCAATAGCCTACCTTTAAGAACAAAAATCAATAGTTACAAAGGATGAAGAAAACATTCTTAAGGCAACACTAACATATATAAACAGAGATTCATAGCTTTGCAGTGGAGGCATCTTTACGATGGATCAATTTCAGTAGTCAGCACTACTTATTTAAAAGAGATTTAAACTCTTTCTTCAAGGAGTAGTTGTTCAAGTTCCTCTTTGCGCCGTTCCAACTCCTGGAAGCGTCCATAAAAGCAAGTAAATACAACAAGATTTTTCTTTCGGTAAATAGTAAATGAATTTTAATAAAATGGAGATAAAAAGTTACTGAGACATCCTCTCAGATAAAATTAACAAGTCCATGGCATTGATCTTTGTACCCACCAATGATGATGGACTTGAATAGGAAAAGCACTACTGCAACACGACTACAACGACCTAACAAGTAACATGCAACGATGCAAGCCTCCCATGCAAAATTTATTTTAAGTTTTGAACAACTAGTAGGTGGAGTCCTGTACATAATATTTACTAATAATGTGTTCAACTGTTCACAGTCTTACAGAATTTGAAATGCCAATAGTTGATACAAACCATATGCATCCATCTTGTTACCAGGATTGATATATAGAAAATCTTATATCTCCATAGCACAGCAGTGTGGCTTTTTTCCAGCATGCAAAGCATATTATCAAGATCAAACATCATGTCGCAATTAGAACATAATGTTAAGTCATTGCAATTAAGCAATCACAAATGAATATATAATAGACATGATAATGGAAATCAATCAAATTAATTCATAACATCTGAACATAGCAGCATACCTCCAGGTCCTTGGCTGCTTGTTCTCTTGTAATCTCCTGCTTCTGGCGAGAACGTTTAAGAAAACCAATGCACAGGATCCCCTTCAAATGATAAAACAACGAAAACAGAAAGAATGTCAGTTTTGTTTTCATTACCAAGTTGAGAATAAATTATTCGAAGATTCATTGAGGAATGTCACAAAAAAAAAAGGTAAAGAGTGAGATACTGAGAATAATCTAATAGAAATATAATTTGAACTTTGTCCAACAAAAGGTATACCAAACACGGGCATTGAGAACTGAAATAAAATACCAACTCTCCTGGGCAACAGAACACTATAAACAAGATATCTTAGAAACAATACCACTATTAAAAGAAATAGAAAGAAAAGGAATTGTTCAAGTCATGCATTTTACAATATTTGACATTTTGACCTCAGCCTAATACTAATAGTACTGTATTGAGTACCCAATAAATTACCTATAATTATACTTCTTTTTCAAGGAACTTACCATGAAGCAGTTCGACAGACACAACATATAAAATTGAAGTAAGAAAGACATTCTTTATTTCTTTGACTAAAAAGTTTGCTCTCTTCAATAATCTTACCGAAACAACATAAACTACACCACAGGCAAGTAGCAAATAGCTTGCTATGTTCTGAAGAAGAACAAGTTCCTGCCGCTCCCCAGTATAGTCAGGGAAAGCCCTTGTCATGACTGCAACACTGCAGAAATAAAACCGCCATTCAGAAACAAAACCACACAGTTTATGCATCATAAAGTCAACAAATTCCTAGCCAACTTAGTTCCTTTCACAACATTTCATGTCATTCTAAATACCAGTTCCCCATTGATAATTTAATTTAATTAAGGGGGTCCACCTTGGTACTCCCTCTAGGTTCAACCATTAAATAAAAAGAAGTACTAACATTTATTAGTGATCACTGCTACCCTACCCTACCCTACAAAATGCAATTAAACTATCATTTTCACATTTTGTACTTTGCAAATTGCAACTGAACTAGTATTATCATTATTATCAATTCAATATCAACTAGAACTTGTACTTAAGGTGTGAGTGTGAGTGTGCATGGAAAAATCACCATCATAACCTGAGCTGAATTACAAATTAGTGAGAAATAAGCAACATTATTCATAATTGTCACAAAAGCCAACACATACAAGATTTGCAGCATACCCCTGGCAGCCCAATACTCCAAAACCTGCAAAAGATTGATCGGAACATTCAATTAGATTCTCAATTTATCACCCTACATGCAAACCTGCAATTTGCACATTAATTATGAAACCATAACAGCCTGACACAATCAACAATGAAAAACGAAACCTGCCAGAACTGAAGGATGAAACTCCATTCTGTCTCGGCGAGGACCACGAAAGCCGCTATCAGAACCGCGTAACACCGAAATATGCCATCGAAAATCTGAAATCCGTTTCAAACAAACGATAAACATTAGATGAAAGGAAAGCGACACCATCGAAAATAGATTGAAAACTTGAGAGAGATTACGTCAGATGCGTGTTTGAAGGAGCGAATAGCAGAGAGAACATTGACGACGATGCAAAGAATGGCAGCCAAAGAGGTGACGAAGCTGAAGCCCTTACACGCTACCAAGAAAGGATCTGCTCTACTTCTTCTTCTGGTGGTGGTGGTGGCCACGCTCTCTTCCTCTGCCTCGCCGTTTGTGGGCATTTTCTCGAGCTTTCTAGGGAAAATAAAGTGTTAGAGAGAACTATTTTCTCACACTTTCCTTTGCTGGTTCGAATAGAAGTAGAATCTGGGTGTGAGCTTGCTCGCGGGATTTTGATTCTGGGAAGTACCAGTGGAGAAGCAACGCGTGGTAGTTGAAACATTGGGATTAACCAACCCTCACTTGGCCGGTGAGAACGTTATTATCTACGGTTACATTTTAGGCACTGCATTACAGTTCATCCAGTAATCCAATCACCTTATGTCAAGTGTCAACTGATGCCAAATCACAAAACATACCAGAGAAGAAGCAACAGGAAACTTTGAATAATTCTGATAAATATTTGAAAAATAAAATATTTAAAATTATAAAAGAAATATATATGTATATAAAATAATTATGGGAATAATATGTTTTTTAGATTATGAAAATTAGTTACATAAATTAAGATACATTATTATTTACATCTATTAATTTAATATCTAATATGTGTGTTAAGATTTTGCATTTTTAGCTATAAAAGTTTTGTTGATAATGATAACAGCTAAAACTTTTTGTAATTGATTAAAGTTTAAATAATAGTATTTAAGAGAAAAATTAAAAATGAGATGATTATGGTAAAAAAGCCACATAAAATACTAAGAAGAATCATAAATTAAAAGACTAATAAGAATACACTCAAGAATAATATCTCATATTTATTTTGTGTATTGAAAAGTATTTTTGTAAAAACGTAAAAAGAATAAATTAAAAAATTAATATTTAAATGCTTGAAATTCTTAAGTTTAAAAAAATTAAATAAATTGTTAATAATCATGAATTACAAATATTTTATTATAATATTATTTGAAGAAAAATAAGTATAGATTAAAAAATAATAATTTTCATTGAATAACTAATTAAAAAGATTATTAATATTGATTTTATTTTGAGAAATGTTAATAAATGTTGTGGTTGAGTAACAAGCATGATAATTAAGCTTGAACTCATGAGTATCGACTTGTCCCCCCGAATTTGAAAGGGAATACTTGCTCTAACGGTTTTTTTTTTTTAGACCTTGACCCTATACGATTTTGACGTGGACGAGACAGTTTATGGGGTGTAAGTAACCACTCGCATATAATAATTAAATAAATTTAATTATATTAATAGTTAAATAATAAAGGCAAGCTTACATATATTTTTTTTTTAAATATGATATAATTCTTAAGTTTCTAATTTGTTAAGATTTTCAATTTTTTTATATATTATTTGAATTAGAATGTATTAGAAGTATATTGTATATTTAAAAATATGTATTTTAATTATTATAAATAACAAAATAAAAAAATTAAGTAGGGTAGGATTGTCGCGGGTTTTCCCGAACCGGATGGGGACCCCGCAGACATGATGTTGGGTCTCATAATTTCAAATTCGACTTGTTTAAACCTGAAATCGTCCCGATATTTACGGGGACGGGGAGAGCAAAACTTATTTACACCCCATCTCGTTGCCATGCCTGTTGAGTAATTAAAAATAGAAAGTTTTTATTATAAATAACTTTTTTATTGAAATAGAAAATATTTAATGTTACAATGAATGTCATTATTATTTTTAATAAAATTTTATTTATTGATTTCTTAACCAATAATTTTTTCTTAGCCACTAATAAAAACACTTGTTAGCAATAATATTTTCTTGAGATAAATTATTCATACAACATTCCATACAACACACTTTTTATTTTTATTTCTCTCTATCACATCTCACACTTCTTTCTCTTCTATTCCTATTTTACTCATTGTTGTATAAAGAATGTGTTTGGTAAGACTAATAAGTTAGCTACTAGCTTATTTGACTAGCTTATAAGTTAGTTTGACTAACAAAAAATTGTTTGGTAAGGCACAAGCTACTAGCTTATCTTAGGAGCTTACTAACTTGTAGCTTATTTATTTTTCTTCAATTTTTATCCCTCATATTTTAATACACTTTGCTATTTGTTTTCTTTTTACGTATTTTTAGTTATTTTACATTTATTACCTAGCTTATCAACTAGTTTTACCAAACATTTTTAATTCAATAAGTTAGCTTATAAACTCGGAGCTTATCAACTAAAAGCTTACCAAGTAGTAGCTAGCTTATAATAAGCTAAAAGTTAACTTATCAACTAGTTTTACCAAACACACTCAAAGTTGTTGTATAAAGTTGTATGGTTATCATTTCTCTATTTTCTTTTAGGCTAAGAGTGTGTTTGGCAAGGCCAATAAGCTAGCTATTAGCTTATTTGACTAGCTTATAAGCTAGTTTGACCAACACAAAAGTATTCGGTAAGGTACATTAAAGTAGCTTATTTTAGGAGCTTCTAGCTTATAAGTTACAAGCTAGTTCACCTAGCTTCTAGCTTGTAGCTTCTAGCTTATTTAATTTTCTTCCACCACTACCCCTTATATTTTAATACATTTCTCTTATTATTATTAATAATTTTTTTTACCTATTATTATATATTTTCAATTTTATTGACAAAAACCTTCCAATTTTTTTTACCTATTATTACATATATAATAAGTAATTTAAAAAGTTATGAATTAATTAAATTGTTGTTTTTTTTCACTATTTTATGAAATTATTTTTATATTATACTATTTATTTTATTAATTTCATTATTTATTTTAATTTTTAATTAAATATTTTATTACTAAAAAGTTAAATAAAAATTTAATTATTTTTTAAAAATTATAAAATTATAATTGCATAATCATATTTTTTAAAAAAAAAACACAAATAGAATTTATATAATAAAATTTATGTAGTTATGCCCTTTTATGTCATTTTACATTTATTAACTAGCTTATCAGCTAGTTTTACCAAACACTTCTAATTCAATAAGCTAGCGTATCAGCTCGGAGCTTATAAGCTAGCAGCTAGCTTATCAGCTAGAAGCTAGCTTATCAGCTACCAGCTAGCTTATCAGCTAGTTTTGCCAAACACACCCTAAGTCTTGAGTGCACAAGTCATTGCACTGTGCACAATTATTTTTTAGTTATTAGATATGGATTTGAAATAATGGATGGTGGACTTAGAAATATTTAATGACTAAAATATAGATGTGTATGATGCAACAACTTTTAAAATAATACACCCTAAAAAAAGCCTTTCTTTTATGAATTTAATGATTATACATTATTACTATATAAAAAAGTTGGATTTAGTAAATATATATTGTGTGAATGTAAAGAAAAATTACGCATATATCTAATGATATATATCCATTAAATTTTAAAAAGTTTTATATTATTTGTGTCATAATATTATTTAATGTGTCACAACCATATATTATTAAAATATAACATTGAATTACAACATGGAACTTAATTATAATATTAAACGAGTAAACTCGCAACTTTCTCCTCGACTTTTTTAGTGTCATGCAGTTTAGTTCCTAACAAATAGAAAAACGCAATATAATCTCTAACTTCTTGTTTTGTCTGTCACTATAGTTCAACCGTGTGTTTCCCGTTAATTTTTTTATTATGTCACGTTTAGTGACACTATGAGTGTGTTTGGCTTACCATTTCAGCTAGCTGAAAGTTGAAAATAGTAGCTGAAACCATTTCAGCAGTGTTTGAGAATGTAGCTTTTTTGGTAGCTACAAGTTTTTCTTAAAAAGCTACTTAGGGTAACTTTTTAAAAAAAAACTCCAAATTTCAGCTACTAGCTGAAAATTAATTACAAGTTTAACCCTCAATCACCCACCTTTATCATTATTTAATAATTAATGTTGTCCTTAAATGTCATTTTACCATTTTCAACTAGTTTTACCAAACACATTCAATATATAGTTTTTCAGCTTTCAGCTAGCTTTAAGCTTTTAGCGAGCTTTTCAACTTTCAGCTAACTTTAAGCTTTCAGCTAGCTTTTCAGCTAGTTTTACCAAACACACTCTATGTCATACTATTTGTTACTCCCTCCGGTCCTTTTTATAAGACACTTCTAACCGAATTACACAAAACAAGGAAATTAGTTTAAGTGGTTAATTTTATTGGTTTCATAAAAAAATAACACAACATTCCATTTTTACCCATATTTAATATTATTAGCATATTCTCTCACTAAATAATTGAGATTATATTATGCACTGAATATGTACTAATTCCCACTATCAATTGTATTAGAACACGCAAATGTATATGGAAAAGTGCAAAGGTTTAACTCTCTCTCTTCGTCACCTATGTAACAATATTTATAATACATCGTTAATGAACAATTAGCAAAATACATGGAAGAATTTAATAAGGGTAAATCAGGAAAAAGAAATTAAATGCTTCATAGAGATTATCAAGTGCCTTATAAAAAGAACCATCAATATCTCCCAAATGGTGACTTATAAAAAGGACCGAAGGGAGTATTATAGCATTCATTATGGCACAAAAGAGACGTGATTTTGTCAAAATTATAACTTAGAAGACTTCAACTCAAATAGTCGTGTGTTTCCATATTCTCCCATTTTTCCTCTGTTCCCCCTTCTTTTATTAGAAGGACTCGACTCCAATGACGTTGTTTGTGTTTATGATGGCAAATAATGTGATACAATGTTATTAAACGTGTCATGCAATAAAAAATTAACGAGAAACATGTAGTTGGACTATAGTAACAGAAAAAGCAAAAAATGAAGAAGGAAAAGTTTTTTTCCACACCCAAAAGTGTACACCCACAGTACACTTTTGGGTGAACGGTACTTTTATTTTTTTTGGCATGAACAATGTTTTTATTTTTTTATTTTTTTTAATGAACAGTAATTTTTTTTTGTTTCCATGAACAATGACTTTTTTTAAAATCTACAATTAACCAGATTGATAACATAGTTAACCATAAAATTGTATAGCATTAACCATCAATTCATTCTCAGTGATTACTTGTGTAGTAATCATTATGATCAAATAACTGTTCAAGATGAACTTTGTTTTTAAATGAACATGTGGTTAATACCATATAAGTTGGTGGTTAACTGTGTTATTAATTTGGTTAATAATTTGCTTTCAAGTGAGCATGTGGTTAATACCATGTAAGTTGGTGGTTAACTGTGTTAATAATCTGGTTAATAATTATAAGTGAGGCAAAAAATGGTTAAATGTGAGTTATTATGTGGTAAAATAAGTTGATCGAGTGGTTAATAACAAAGTTAACCAGATTAATAACATAGTTAACCACAAACTTATATGGTATTAACCACCCGTTCACTTGAAAACAAAGTTAAAGGTTTGTCATTAATAACTGTTCAAGATGAACTTTGTTTTCAAGTGAACATGTGGTTAATACCATATAAGTTGGTGGTTAACTGTGTTAGTAATTTGGTTAATAATTATAAATGAGGCAAAAGTGGTTAACTGTGAGTTATTATGTGGTTAAATAAGTTGCTCGAGTGGTTAATAACATAGTTAACCAGATTAATAACATAGTTAACTACCAACTTATAAGGTATTAACCACATGTTCACTTGAAAACAAATTATTAACCAGATTAATAACACAGTTAACCACCAACTTATATAATATTAACCACATGTTCACTTGAAAACAAAGTTCATCTTGAACAGTTATTTGATCATAATGATTACTACACAAGTAATCACTGAGAATGAATTGATGGTTAATGCTATACAATTTTCTGGTTAACTATGTTATCAGTCTGGTTAATTGTAGATTTTTTAAATAAAAGTCACTGTTCATGAAAACAAAAAAAAATTACTGTTCATTCAAAAAAATAAAAAAATAAAACAAGAAACACTGTTCATGCAAAAATAATAATAAAAGTACTGTTCACCTAAAAGTGTACACCTACACTTTTTGGTGTGAGAAAATCGGGATTGAATGAAGAATTATATTAAATTTTTCTATTTTTTTTTATAAAGTAAACTGCATTACCTTAAAAAGGTTTTGGCAAATTTCCTAGTTTACTCTATATTAAACCCTTCGACAATGACAATCCATTATAAGTTGTCATTTCCTATCCCCAAGTCCTAATACACACATCACATGCATATATAGTGTCCACTCTTGTTTGTGATTGATTAGTAGCAATTCTTTTTCAAAACAAGAAGACGCAAGGAAACAAATCAGTTTCACGTGCAAGAGAATCCTAAATAATAATATCATCACGGCGAAGAGTATTCCAACTGCAACTCTGGTCGATTGAAGAACGCGGGAGATGGAGAAGACCCAAGACGGAAAAGTGAAGGAAGAACCCAAGGCCTCTGGAGGAGGAGATGCTTCTATCTGTGGCTATGATTCTCTTCATCGTCTTCTCAAGGAAAATCTCAACCCCCACCACTTCAAGGTCCCCACTTTCAAACTAATTAATTAATTAATTATCCTCTAAAGTCAAGCCTATTCTATGTTCTAGCTGATGTTTATATTCATGTCAATAGTTAGTTATTGATTGGATTTGGACCTTTTATAATTGATTCGTGTCATGCCTTTGTTTGTTTTGCTTTCCATGGATCTGACCATGAGAATACTTCTATTTCACGTTGACATTCTGCTGAATTTATCTTGTTTATTACTTCCTTTGACTTTCTTGATTTGTTTGGCTGCCAACAAGTGTGTATAGAATAAAGAAGAAATGGATCCTCTTGCCTCACTTGTTAAACACATTTACCTGAAAATTTAATCCATTCACATAAGAGAGAGTGGTCAAAGATTTTACACTCTTAGTCTTAGGGTACATGTAGTTGATGGACTGGAATCTGTTTGTCCTGTTTGCTGCTCCTAATTGCTTGCCTCTTGTTTCCAAAGCCATCCTGAGAAGGGATTATACTTTTTAACAAATTTTTAAATTTTTGGCTGGTGATTTTCCATTTGTAAATAATTCAAGCACATTTCTTTTAGCTATACAGTTGTATTATTTGTATGTTTACAGAATCACTTGAACAATTGGGTGATTTGATCTTTCTTTGAAAATTTAAATTCCTGGATACAAATGTTCTAGCTTTAGAGAAGTTATTATGCAAGCTTCATGGAAAGAAGATTGTATATTTTCCTTCTAAAATTGCTTTAATGCATTTGTGCTTGCATCAATCACATATTAATTAGGCATCTTTTCTGATAGCTCACTATGTGAGTACTGTGTTGCAGGAAGTCAGCCGTTTGCTTATTGGGCTTAATTGTGGAAAAGTACTTGAAACAATTGCTCTACCGGACTCTGCTACATCTCTCTCCGTGGAACATGGTTTTGACCTCCAGGTATGAATGCAATTCACTTTTCCCTATATGATTCAGTTTTTTATCACAAAATGAGGAGGAACATTGGATTAATTTGCTTGTAATGCTTCCTTTGAATGACAGAGTATATGGTGGACAATTTTTTTTCTGGCTGATGTCTGTTAAATTATTGTTGGAAATTAGAATATATTATTGGTTAAATGCAATGGTTTTAGTTTAGTCCATTAATTAACCACAGATTCTTTCTTAACTATAGAAGCTCTATCAATTATTTCTGCTTTTTCTGTTTGATCTGATGATTTTAAGTTGATTTCTTTCAGGCTTATTGCTTCCATGCTGACAAAGAACTACTAAGAGAATCTCGAGTTGTGAGGGTTGGTTTGATTCAGAACTCCACTGCCCTTCCAACAACTGCTCACTTTGTGGACCAAAAACAGGCTATCTTTAAGAAACTAAAGCCAATTATTGATGCTGCTGGTTCTTCAGGGGTCAACATATTATGCTTGCAAGTAGGTTGCATGAGTATGAGCATTTATCAATTGATTTCATACTCCTATCTGAAAATCATCAATCTTCTTTATATAATTCCATTGCAGGAAGCATGGATGATGCCATTTGCCTTTTGTACTCGAGAGAAGAGATGGTGTGAATTTGCAGAACCTGTTGATGGGGAATCAACAAAATTTTTGCAAAGCTTTGCACTCAAATATAACATGGTGATTATAAGTCCAATTCTTGAGAGGGATATTAACCATGGAGAGGTTATTTGGAATACTGCCGTTGTAATTGGAAATCACGGCAATATAATTGGAAAACACAGGAAGGTAAATTGCCTAAGCTTTCTGTTTCTATTTTTAATGCAAAAGCATCTCTTTCATCTATCTCATGAATACAACATTTGGCAGAACCATATACCAAGAGTTGGTGACTTCAATGAGAGCACATATTATATGGAAGGAAATACTGGCCACCCTGTATTTGAAACAGCATTTGGAAAGATTGCCATTAATATATGTTATGGTAGGCACCATCCTTTAAATTGGTTAGCCTTTGGCTTGAATGGTGCGGAGATTGTTTTCAACCCTTCTGCCACTGTTGGTGAACTTAGCGAACCAATGTGGCCAATAGAGGTTAGTTCTTAGTTTTTTATATTTGATGCAAGACATCTAGAGTATGTTTGATAAGGCATTTCAGCAAGATGAGAACTGAAATTAGTAGCTAAAACCATTTCATTAGTGTTTGGTAAGGTAGTTTTTTTAGGTAGTTACTAGTTTTTCTTGAGAAACTACTTTTCAATTAATTCTAGTTTTTCAGCTTTTCATAGCTTTCAACTTTTATAGCTTTTCCTAGTAGCTTTTTCAAAAAAGCTAGTAGCTACCTAAAAATGTTATCTTACTAAACACTGATGAAATGGTTTTAGCTACTAATTTCAGCTTTCATCTAGCTGAAATACCTTATCAAACACTCTTCAATTAATTCTTGTTTCTGGTGCTTAGATTGAATATGGCTCTTTCGTGATAGGTTATAACTTACTTTAACTATGATTTGATGCTAATACTTATAGGTTGATATTTAGCATGAAATTAGTTCATAAATGACTAGATAATGAGAGAATTGGCATTGGTTATTCTTCCTGCTTAACCTGTGCTGACTAAATTTAGAAGCAACAGTAAGATTGTATACTTGTGGAACATCTGCATAACCATATTTGGCTTAAAAAGGTGTTATTGTTTTTCAGGCACGTAATGCTGCAATAGCAAATAGTTACTTTGTTGCTTCAATCAATCGCGTGGGGACAGAGACATTCCCCAATCCATTTACTTCTGGTGATGGTAAACCAGCACATGCAGATTTTGGGCACTTTTATGGATCCAGTTATATTTCAGCACCAGATGCATCTTGCACACCATCTCTTTCTCGTAACAGGGATGGCTTATTAATAACAGACATGGATCTTAACTTATGTAGGCAGGTGAAAGATAAGTGGGGTTTCAGAATGACTGCACGATACGAGTTGTATGCAGAGACACTCGCCAACTATGTGAAACCAGACTTTGAGCCCCAAGTCATCAGTGATCCCTTATTGCATAAAAAGTCCTCATAAGTCATAACATATGCTGGAAAATGTTAATGTGTTCACTGCTTTCAGTTCAGACTTTGTTCTATGTGGGAACAGCCTTAAATAAAGTTTCCCCGTTACAGATTGATATCTTAAATTCAGTTGTCAATAGACTGTCTAAAACAAAAGAAATTAATCTTTTTTCCCGTAAAATAAGTTAATTCAATCATTCATGGTGGTCCGAAATGATTTTCCTTTTTTAATTATTAGCATGTGTTCATCTGATCCTAAAAAATGCCGATGCTAGTCAAAGATTAGAATAAACACAGATGTCTTTATTTTATTTTAGGTTTAATTGTAATTTGAGATTTTGGCCCATTAAACATTTTTGTATGAATTTAATCCCTCAATTATTTTTTAAATGTTACAATTAAGTCCCTCAATATCCAAATTAATCTCAGCTCGCTTGATGGAAAAGATAAGTGATAGAATATGACATTACTATCCTATTTTATTTTATTTTATGTGTTTGTTGCACCAAAATAATATGATAAAATTATTCTATGGCTTATCCTATCTTACTCCCCTAATGTAATTCTTATCTCAAGGGGGTCTGGGTTAGAAATGGATATGATAAGATACATTTTTTCCCCTTTTATCCTGACATCTATTGACCCTTTTTTCCTTTCTATTTTGACACACACTCTCTTTTTGCCAGTTCTCTCTCTTTCTCCTCTCCCCTCCTCCCTGTTCCCCTCGTCTTTCTCTTCTCTCCTTCTTCTTTGGTCGTTGTCACCTCATCGAAGCAAGCTACCAGAGACCCATCGTGCAACGCAAGCTGCTAGAGAGAGAAACAAATCTCATCCTTGGCTATTAGGTATGGATATGTATCAGAAGCACAAATTACCTTTTGCTAGAGTAAATAAAATAAAAAGGAGCGACTACATAGCAATAGGTGAGCAACTGATGTAAACAATGTAACGTCCTAATTTCTTAATTAAAAAATAATAATAATGCCTGTTGGGATCATTATTTTGAAATTCATGAAATTATTTCGCGAATAATCGATATCAACATACAGTACATCACATTGCTTAGGTAATCCAACAATTACTTAAGCAGGAAACAATCTCATTAATACAAGGATACAGCTATTGTCAACAATGGCATAGTATACCAATAACAATCAACTGGGCATAATGGGATAAGGCAATGCATAGATTCTGAAAATATAAAAGGGTATCCTTTAGAGCCCCATACATATTCTTTATCCTATTAACACAACAGTCTCTTGCCCATAAAAACGAAAATACATAAACCAAAGGAGTTGGGCCATCACAGGCATAATCCAGCATACATAGGAAATCATACATATGAGTGCAACAATCCAGCATAATCCACAATCTCAACATAGGCATAAACAATGTGAAATGATGCAAAACATGACTGTGGCATGTTTTTACTCAACACCCGGGGTCTTTTCGCTAACTGTGATTGTGATTGAGCGCTCGGCCATGTGACCAAAGACCGTCGTCCAAGGCCACCTAAGATTAAATTTTATTATCAATGAATAAACAATGCATGTTGTCATTTTTAGCTTGAGGATCCCATCTCCCTCTTGGCCGAGAGTTCGATGTGGTTAACTCGTTCTTCTTATAAATTAATGCCCAAAGGCCTGTGGTGGTTCGGGGACCTTGTGATGGTCCGGAGACCCTGTGATATTTCCTTGTTTGGCCATAGGCCCATGAATGCTTGGGGGAAATAAAAGTATATATATCTATGTGTATCAGTGGCATAGTATGTAGAAACAACTATTCCATAAAGACTCGCAACTTATAATCCTAAGCATAATCTAGGGTTTTAAAGCATCAATACATACAACTCAAAGAATACTTGCTATCCCTAGAACAATCAATTTCATTCACAAACAAGGTAAACAAGCAAAAGGAAGAGAGAAATAGGGAGCATAAAATAGGCAAGCAAGATGAAAAGTGAGTGGATGACCACACTCACCTCAAAGAGCAAGAATGAAGATGTGGGAGGGGTGGAGGATGATGGTTCCAAGCTTTTCTCTAAGTGGAGATCCTTGAGCTAAGCTTCTTCTCCTTCTTCCTCCTCAATCTACTCTGCTAGGGCACTCCCTCTCTCTCTAAAATCTCTCTCTAAGAAATGGGAAATGGAAGAAAGTGGGAAAGAAAAGCCCTAAATGTGTTTTTAAGGTGCCCTAAGATCGCGCTCTCGTTCAGGCGCGTTTGAGCGAGCCTAAGCGAGGGAATCAAAATTCCTGCTCGCGCGCGCTTGCTCAGCGCTTGCTCGAGCGCACTCTGAGCGAGCCTGAGCTGAATTTCACACAGAAAGCCCCTATTTTTCACTTTGTTTTCTCGCTCAGTCCTCGCTCGAGCGAGCCTGAGCGAGCAAACCAGAATAAAAATCCCCTCAAAAGCTGATATCCTCGCTCAGGCGCGCTCAAGCGAGCCTGAGCGAGAGTATCAGGTTCCAAATTCATGATTTTAATCCCCCTTTGATTCTAATTAAATTCACTCCCACTCATTCCTAGTTCCTTTTCATAAAACCTCCTTTTAACTTGGTTCCTTTCTTAATCCTCTTAAAACTCTTTGCTCTTAATACATTATCTACTTCTTAACACAATTCACACTCAAGTCCCCAAGTCCTCACACTACTTCTAACCTCCCTTTCCTTGGCTGGACTCACAGCCTAAGGCTTCCACGGTATTTCTAGATTCTAATTTCTGGGATGTTATAAACAATACCTAAGAAAATTGGCTATAGGAGGTTTGTGCATTGGCTAACAATATGTAACAATATTACAATATAGTCCTCAAAGACTTAACAATTATGTTAGTTTTTCTTTAATAATTGCATGTTCTTCTTATGCTTCCCCATTCCATTCCATTTATGAAATGAAACAAACCCAAAAATCAAAAGCATAAAACAAAATGACATTGAACCAAAACAAAATGACATTGAACCAACAATGTTAGCATCAACACCAATTGCAAATATCTTGCCATGGTGGTTCTTGATGGAGCTTAAGGTAAGGATATCTTCTACTATAAAAGCCTAGGGACTACCAAAATCATTGTTGGGATGCATTTGTAAGCTTTGGTTTTTTAGGAACGAGAATAAGAAACAACTCAAAGATCCAACTCATAATTTGGTGAAGCTCGATTTCTTATTTAGTAGGACTCAAAAATTCCACATACAAGACCTCCTTAAAATACTAAAAAAGATCAACATCAACGCTCAAGATCGATTTCTTAGGCTTGAAAGAACTCAAACTCGAACTTGAATAGCTTAACAAAACACTAATTTTTTTTAACATTGTCCTAGTTAACCTAAGAAGTGATTGAGTTCCCACTTTTAAGATCAATGCCATGCAAGGTTAGATAATCAATTTCGATAGAGTTTGAGGTGTTTAAGTCTAAAATGTAGTTATCATTAGTGTTAAACTTGATAATGATGAAGTGGGTGGTTGGGAGGAGTTAAGGAGGTTGAGGAAGTGTTAGGGTCGTCAAAAATGTTATTGCTTGGGGAAAGGAAGAATGTGAAACCTTTAGAGGAGGAAGAAGAAGTAGTCTTGACGATAATGAAGGAGAAGATGGTTGAGAAGGATAAGGTGGAGATGATGGAGATGTTGTAGAGGATGTTGTTGAAGCTAAAGGTGCGGATGGTAATGGAGCAAGTGAGGCCAACAATGTCGTTGTAAAGGAACCATGTAAGGTGAACCAGGGTTGTTGTGGGTTATGTTTTACAATTTGGAATAAATTTTGGTTACCGACTAATTTTAGCGGTGTAATTGAATATTATCGTATCTTATGGTGAAAGCATGTGTTGTGCCATTGTAGATCATCAAATTTAGAACACATGTAGCTATGAATTTATTAGTCATATTTGGCGCGCGAAATCGGGCTTAAATTTGGAATCCAATCTCTCAATCCTAATTATTTGGTGTGCACATTAGAAAAGTTTAAATTTATAAACATTTTAAGGATAAGAGCACACATTATTTTTTGCATTTAAAAGATTGAATTGCCATTAATTTGATTATTATATAATAAGTAACATTAATTTAATCTCTTAATGATAAGGAGTTCAAGGCAATGGATTACATTTTTTTTATAAAAGGAACATGGATCACATTCGATAAGTAGAAATTCAAAAATGTTGTGATAATATGAAACTTTTTCAAATTTTTATAATGTTTAAAATAAAATAAAAAAGGAATGTGGATGAATATAAAAGTTTCATTGGTGTGAGAGTGAATGTGAGAGCTCTATTAGAATATAAATTTGATACATAAGAGTAGAGGTGTTCAGATCCAATCCAATCCATTCAAAACCGCAGCAACCGATCCAAAAAACCACAATCCAAATAAACCGCAAGCCGAATTAACCGCAAACCGCAAAAAACCGAACTTTTTGACTGGATTGGATTGGATTTCGGTTCTGGCTGTGAGATCCAATCCAATCCAAACCGATCCAATCTTTTCATACATTTTAAGATTGTATTTGATTATTTGTTGAGTTATTCAGATGTTGTGTTAATGTGTTTGGAGTTTGTATCATGTTTATGACTTAGTATTATTTTGTTCACCTTTGGGGATTGTCCCAATTGGTATTTTGGATGCAACAGGTTGTTCTATTAGACTATTTTAATATTTTTATAATTACTATTTTAATTCATCTTGTTCTATTTTAATGTTGTTTACCTAATAAATTTGGGAAACATACTCTTTTATTGATTTTATTCTCTATGAAATTCATTTCAAAGATTGAGAGCTTTATAAATTTAAATTGATTATGTTTGATGAAATTGGAGATTTATTTTTGGAAGAGACTTTGAGAAAATAGAATAAATTTGATATTTATATTATTGGGATCCATGTTAGAACCCCGTATGTTGTTAACGGATGATAACGACCTAGGTGCACCAGTTGTATGATTCCGGGAGGAGAGAGCTATCCGTTAGATGGAGCTGCCACTTTGTGGAGAGGGCTATCAACGAGATGGAGCTGCCCCCGATGATATGATATGACATGGCATTGAGACATGATATAATTCCGGGAGGAGAGGGCTATCTGTTAGATGGAGCCGCCACTTTGTGGAGAGGGCTATCAACGAGATGGAGTTGCGCCCGATGATGTGATATGATATGATATGATATGATATGGCATGGCATTAAGACATGATATAATTCCAGGAGGAGAGGGCTATTCGTTGGATGGAACCGCCCCCAAAAGAAAGGCCACTCTTGGAGGGCAGGGCTATCAACGAGATGTAGCTCCCCCCGATGATATTCAGATATGGACATGGCTCTGGAGAGGAGAGGGCTACCTATTAGATGTAGTCGCCCCATGGGAAAGGCCACCATTCGGAGGAGAGGGCTATCAGCGAGATGGAGCCGCCTCTCAGTTCTATCATGAGTGATCTCTACCGTATTTACATTTCATATGATTTATGTTTTAATCAATTTATTTCATTTCAGATTTACTTATTAAACTTATACATGATAAATCTGTATTGCTTTGGATATGAAAAACTTATCTCTTAGATATTGGAAACAAGTTATCTAAGATTGTGGGATTTATCGAACTCACTTATTTAGCAAGTTTTATGTTGAGAAATAAATTTTATACTATCAATTGTTTCTATCGAACAACTCATGTGTTGGTATGTTTCCCTTCTAGTTCATGGTGGTTGTTAGGCCCTCACTAAGTCTTTGTGACTTACCCCTTTCTATTGTTTTTCATCCAGATTCCAGGCAACTGAGTAGCAGGCTGCTAGCAGTTTCATCATTTGTTCCAGCTCTACTGTTATTTCATTTTGGTAGGCCTCCTTTGTGTTGGTGGCCATTTCATGTTATTTTGGGACTATATGTATATTCTGCAGCTATAGGGTGTTTAGTCGTTGGTTTATGTTGAGATGTATATTTGATGTTGATTGGATAAATATTATGTTGTTGGAAACTCTGGTTTGTGATATTTGTTGATAACAAGGTTTTTGTAAATTTTTGGATGTTCAAAATATTGGGGAGACTATCAAAATTTCCGTAAACTCTTGGAAGTATGTTTATTTTGGAAATCAAGTAATGTACTATTGTTTTAGGCTTTCCAGGCTAAGGGTATTAGTCTTTGCGCCAGTCACGACCTTGGATTTGGGTCATGACAAAGTTGGTATCAGAGCTTTGGTTGTAGGTCCTAATAGCTGCATACATAAGGTGATAATAGATTCATACGAGTAATTGTGGACCCGGGCACAATGTACTTGTAGGAAGCTATTATATACCTTATGATGGTCGAGAGTCTTGTTGTGTAAAGTGTTGCTCGATCAGTCTCCTTATTGTTTTTCCTAAGTTCCATACACTCTTGTCCATTATTTGATACATAATCTTTTCTTAGGTGAAGATGCCACCAAGGACTAGGATTTTTGCTAGAAGGGAATCTTCTGGTGAGTTTGCTTCCCAACCCCATGACTCTCTTCAAAGGGGTTGTGGTCGAGGTCGTAGTCGAGGTAGACGGGGCGTTAATGCTTGGGTGTTAGAGGGTGTGGAATATGACTGGTTTGATACAGTGACACGTGGAAGATTAGTTGGATCTCCTTCCTTGGCTTGGGGTGAGTTCTCTCGGTTATTCATGGCTCGTTTCCTTCTGGAGAGTGTTAGAGATGGGTTGGCTCATGGGTTTGAGCGACTAGAGCAGATTGAGGGTATGTCAGTTTCAGAGTACAGTGCCCGTTTTACTCAGCTTTCTAGGCATGCTCCTTATCTTATCACAAAGGAGATGTGTGTCAAGAGATTTGTCAGAGGGTTGAGGGAGTACATCTTTAGATCCGTGGTTGGGTCTAACTGTTCTACTTTTGCTGAGGTTTTGAGTCTAGCATTACAACTTGAGCAGTGACAGAAGGAGAAAGGAGGCAGTGACCGAGATTCTTGCAAGAAACAGCGGGTTGAGGGATCGCAAAGTAGTCATCCCAGTGTTGGTGTGGGATCTGTGTCTGGTTATCAGGTGCAACAGAGAGCGGTATCACAGAGGGGTGGTTCTAGTGGGCAGTCTTTTGGTATAGCGCAGAGTCGTAGATCAAATCAGGGGAGATCTTCAAGGATCACTTTTCCACAACGGCATTTTGGAGTGACTTTTACTCCTTGTCCTACCTATGGGAGACTTCATACCGAGGTTTGTTTTGGAGATAATAAGGTGTGTTATCAGTGCGGCCAGACATGCCATATTAGAAGGGATTGTCCAGTGGCTGTGACGCAACCATCATCTAGTCATGCATCAGCACCAACAACTTTAGCATTTTCTTAGGCTCCTTTTGCTCCTGTTAGACAACTTGGGGGCTCTTCTGGTAGAGGTTCTGGAGTGGCTCAACAGAGTGGTAGAGGGTCTGGTAGTAGAGGTCAAGCACATGCAGGGAGAGGTCAAGCTCGGGTTTTTGCCATTACTTCCCCCTTTTGTTCAAACTCACAAACGCACTTTTAAAATACTATATTTTTTTTCCTAAAATTCATGACACTATTTATATTTTAAGAATGATTTTAAAAATATTACACATTTTTCAAGAAAAAAAATAAATTAATGTCAACTTTATTATTTAAAATTATTTTATTTGAATCTTGAATAAAATATATTATATTTTTATGGAATAAAATATGTCATCGAATAAAATATTGTGCCACCGGTTACCAAAAGGTTGTTATTGTTAACCATTTTTTTTAACAACACACCAAACCCAATTTGAGTAGCCACCATGAAAAGAAATAAAAATAAAAAAGAAGTAATCCAAAGTAAGTAGAAAGAAATTTCATCCTTATCCCTTTATTGCTCAAAAATCTTTTCAGCCATGAGTATCCATCTCAACAATTTTCACAGTGCACATCTCAGCCTCATGTTTCATCACATTCACATTCACAACTCATTCTTGTTCCATTAGCATTCAGCAACACCAAAACAGCATATTCCCAATTTTCTCCTTCTTTCCCAAACACAAACAACAAAATCCATTCACTCACTCTGTATCTGTATCTGTAAGAACCTTTCTCTTTCTCTCATCTCATCATGGCTTCCATATCTGGTGCCTCTGCTCCTCCTAACCTCACCTTCCCAAAGCAGAAACTCTCTGTTCCTTTTCCTCTCAGAAGACCCTCTCGTCTTCCATTCCCTTCCCAATCCCTCTGCCGCTGTCTCAATTCCGTCTCCGACGACAACCACAGCGCCGCCAACAACAACGACGGCGCCAACCGCCGATGGGATTCGCTGCTCAACGACTTAGTTACGAACGCTGTCAAGCAATTCGAT
Source organism: Sesbania bispinosa (assembly GCA_026901365.1). Classification (NCBI taxonomy): domain Eukaryota; kingdom Viridiplantae; phylum Streptophyta; class Magnoliopsida; order Fabales; family Fabaceae; genus Sesbania; species Sesbania bispinosa. The sequence goes on from QLOH01000559.1 coordinate 387,864, forward strand.
TCCTTCATGAACGCCCTCAGGAACGGCCGCGCCGCCGAAGAGCGCGACGGTGTTAACGATGGCGGCGATGAAGAATGGGATTGGGATCGGTGGCGCCGGCATTTCGACGAGGTCGACGACCAGGAGCGTCTCCTCTCTGTTCTCAAGGTGCGCCTGCGAAATTGCATGTGATTTTCAATTTCTCGTTGTTTTTGACGCAAATGGATTTTGATTTGTGGTAGTGGTACATATCGTGAATCGATGTGAATGTAAAAAGTGGTGTTTCTTTCTTTTTTTATTTTGGTGCGTAAAAATCTTTTCTTCAGAGATTTAATTTCTTTTTCTGAGGAATGGTCACATGTAGAATCAGTAATCAGTAAAATATAACCAAGAGAGCTGGCTAGAAACACCTGTGCAAAATCCAAAACTTACAGTTCTAGTATGTCACAACTCTAGCATCTTTTGCACAAGTGTCTCTATTACACCGTTCCACTTAAAATATGCATTCATTTTTTTTTCTCAAAGCACCGATAATTCTGTTAATTAATGGATGGTGTTCTTTAATATGAAAGTCTTACCGAAATTAGAGGTGCTACTACCCTATCACTAATACACAGTCCTTAGCTACTCATGTACATGGTCTATCTTAAATTTAACTGGGTTAATTAATTGCTTTCAAATAATTTGTGTTTGCAATTTACTTTAGTTTGATCAAGACTTGAGGTTATCTAAACCGGAAACAATTTGCTTTCAGTTAACACTTAACACTTAAAAACTAACCGTCATGTAAATGAATGGTGTTTGTTTGGATTGTAGTTATCACAAGTTTCAATGTGCTTCAAGAGAAGTGAGAACTTGGTCCTTCTACTCTGTTGTACATTGAGTGTCATGCTAATAGTCTCAAAGGAGTTCTTGTAAAGGCTATTATTAAACTGTTATTGATGCTATTGAGCTTATTTTATTTTATGATGTCTGTGGGAATTCTCATGCAACAATCAGATATCTTTGAACCCATATATAATTTAGTGTGGGGGTCCACTTACTCTAGGAGTAAGTTTAGGACTTGCTCTGGGAGTAAATGGATCCCTACACTATAACTTAAATTTGGTAACATTAATTGCTGACATGATTTTGTGGTCAACAGTCTCAGTTAAGCCGTGCTGTATATGTGGAGGATTATGAAGATGCTGCTAGGCTTAAGGTTGCAATTGCAGCTGCAGCTAACAATGACAGTGTTGGAAGAGTGATGTCTCATCTCAATGTAGGAATTTTGACCTATGTGATGCTTTTCGTATTAATGAAGCTTTTCTGTACTGGCCTCCAATTTTTGTGCTTTACTTTTTCATAATCCTGTATACATTTTAAATATGTATTTATATTTTCTAATCTTTCAGAGAGCCATAAAAGAAGAGCGATATGTTGATGCAGCTATTTTAAGAGATAAAGCTGGTGCTGGACTTGTGAGTTCTTATAGAATTTGTTTAATGACAATTTGCATGAATGTCTTTGCATTGTGATGGAAATAGAATGTAAGATGCAACGTCCAAGGGTGACCCTATTAACACTTATAGGTGCTTGAATTGCTGTTACTTAGGTTGATTTTTTTCCCCTTCCTTCAAGACAAGATTTTCCCTGCTACTTTATTTGTCGTTAGGACTTAGGAGTTCTTGTAGACTGAATTTTTTCTTAGTGCTTGCAATCAGCTGTGGAACTTAATGACATTGAATATGAGGAGATAGCAAATAAGAATCCATTTATGAGAATGTTTGGTTTGCTTATTATTGTGTTTTTAGATTTTAGGATGCATTTCTTTTATTCCTTTCATTTTGATTATGGTTCTAATTCATTTTCACACACACACACATCAGTGGATTATATCCCTTATTTTCTTTTGGAAAAAATGTACAGAGACATCTTAAACTTTATGCCTTTTGCAAATAGACACTTTCATCTTTAACTTTATTAATTATTATAAGGGTTTTGCTAACAAGTTTCCTAAGGGCACTGGTTAAGGAATTAGTATATAGAAGGTTTTTATTGGAAATCATGGTATTAATTGCATTTGTAACATTAAAAACTACACACTCTAATAATAACTTTCTATTTTTGGTTCTTTAACTAGTGCCATCAAGGCACTCATAGCATCCCCCTTATTATAATTTATCCCTAAACTTTAGATATTGTTAATATAATAGATCCTTTTATTAAGTCGAAGTTAACTTACTAACGAAGAATGAATCTCGATCTTCATCTTCATAAAATCCAAATTGCAAACTATTGATTCATATTTTCTATATTAAAAATTGTATTATTTAATTTCTAAATTATTTAAATTGGAAAAAGAAAATAAAACACAAAATTTGAGAATGACTCAAGTTTTGTCTTATTTGTTTTTAACAATTTAATAAATTTAAAAAGAAAAATAACTAACATGATTTTAGAAACAAAAACATGAATTAATGATTTAAGGTTAATAAATTTAAAATGTTAGGATTCTTTATCATTAGAGAGTTAATTAAAGTTAATAGGATCTACTGTATCAATAACTTGAGTTTAAGGACTAATTGGGTCAAAATGAAAGTTAAATGTGTCTATTTGCATAAAGGCATAAAGTTTAAGGGGCTCTATACACTTTTCCCTTTTCTTTTAAATGAATTAATGCCTTGGTGTGACATTTTTGTGTTACATGCTCAGCTAATAAATTGCACTGTTTGCATTTTGCAACATCTAATTTTGATTTGTAATGTTGTTATATCTCTTGAACTTATCCATAAAATTTCTTTAAAATTACACATATATTGGCTCTTGCAGGTCGGTTGGTGGGCTGGTATTTCAAAAGATGTTAATGATCCACATGGTCTAATTATTCGCATTACCCCAGAGCATGGAAGATATGTGGCAAGGAGTTATAGTCCTAGGTAATTTCTTTATCTTGATTTGAATAGTGTATAAGGAAATTTGCCTCTTTCCTGAAAGGTATAGCTTATTTCGGTAAAGGAGATGCACCGCCACTTTAGCACTGTACTATTGAGGAATGGATTATGTGAATCTGTCTCAAATATTTGGATTAGAGTTCCATTATCTTAGATATATGGAAATTGGTAGTTCATTTACTTTTTTTTTTTATGATTATCAATTATTTCAAATTATACACAACCTCAACCTGAAGTGAAACTATGAAGTTGAGAGCCATGAGACCTTTTGTTGGGGAGAGGTACAGGAAACACCGAAACAGGAATAACTTAAATTTTTGTGCCTATCCTTTCTGTTAGAGTAACTGGTTCACATGAGGTTCTCTGTAAAGCATGTGTCTCGGCTTGGGTATAGTTAGAACATTTAGAGTTACACTCCAACAATCTACATTGTAATAGATTCATTACTCTTCCTAATTTAGAAAACAGTTACAGATTCAGTTCTAGAATATTTATTTTCTCTCAAATCTTCTATTATAATTTTCCCTCATGTTCTCTCCCTCTCTCTCAGTTTCTCTTTGGTCATTGAAATTAAACATTTTCTCTTAGTTTTAGCTCTGAAGTAGCTTATGTGGGTCCAAAAAGCTGTTTTAATAAGCTCATCCAAATGGAGCCTTAGCATATGTGCTTATACACTTGTAAGCCTAATTTCTTTGTTTATAAATAAAGATGAGGGTAACTAGTTAGATTTGTGCCTCGAACTCCCCCCCCCTCCAAATGCTTTTGGAGGCGGCTTCTAGATGGTAAGTTCCTAGTAAGATTAAAGTGTGATTGTCAATCAGGCAGCTATGCATGTTTTGTCTCATTCAACAGAGGACACAACATACTGTAGTAGATTGTCATTTTGCTGGGGAGAGATAATATCGAGCAGGACCTTATTTCTACTTCTTATGTTTAACAAGCAAATAATAGATTCGTTTGTGAGGCTTAAACTCTGGTTACGACTGATTTCATATGTAACAAGCTGTATATGATTGATATCTATACTCCAACTTGAGGAGAGTGTTAAAGATAATGGAATGAGCACATGGGCATGTACACTTGTAATCCTATTTCCTGTCATCCTGTGTATATACATTCAGTTGTGGGAGTCTAATCGGTTAGGTTAACTTTTCATCATTCTCTCTCTTTCTATGTGAATTTAAACCAGTGTTGTTAAAGCGCTGCTATAGCGCCATTGCATAGCAGATTTTGCTGAACCCGCTATGAAAACCGCGATGCGATGCAAGTTCTGCTATAAGGATGAATCTGGATGATTGCAGCTGCTATAGTGTTTGCGGTTATAGTGGATGCAGCGGGCATAGCAAAAAATGGGTAATTTTAGGGTTTCTTTAATAATAACATTGAAGAAAGATACACTGCTGAAAAGATATAACTTAGTGTATGTCAAATATAATCAAGCACCACTCGAAAGATACAATTTTAGGGATGAAATTAACCCAAGTTTACTTAATGATCTTGATGAGTGTAATGAGTGGCTGGCTGGGAAGATAGATGGTGACGAAGATGATGCTAGGAATGAAAGGGTCTTTAGGGATGAAAATGATGATGATGATGCAGTTAATTGGGAGGTTGTTTATAGGGCTTTAGGAGTTGGAGAGCCTAGAACATATACCGGGCAAAGAACTAAAAAGAGAAAGGAAGCCCCTAGTGTTGTAGGTGCTACATCTAAAACCAAGAAGGGTTTGGCCAGTGCATCTTCATCCAAAACGGGAAAAGAGAAAGTGGTTGAATTGGAAGAAGATATAGCCTTGGAGAAGAAGAATTAAAAGACATTGATTTTCAGGATTCAGAAGTAGAAAAGTTGAAGGATATACCTCATTATCTGAATATCAAAATGATGATTATATTGGGGAAGGAGAGGAGAATGAATGGATTTATTGTCTTGTCTGTTTAATCTTCTTTTATTGTTTTTCAGTAATCATTAATCAGTATTTTGTTGTCAACAATTGAGTTTTTGAGTTAATAATATATCACTTTTTTATACAACTCATTCATAAATTTATGCAGCTTATTTTTATTTGTATACGACATGATTTTTTACATATATAATTGATTTATTTCAACCGCTATGTGACTTATGCTATTTGCCCACTCCTTTATTCGCTAGCGGATTTTTGGCTTTCCGCGATTTTATGTGATTTTCTATTGACGACAGCATTGATTTCAACCAATCATAGAAAGTGTGTTAGAAAGAGTGTATTGTTTGCACTCCTCTTTCTTTATGGTCTTACCTTACCTCCAACCATTGAACCGTCTTTCATCTGATCTACCCTCCTTACTAGGGCTTCTATAGGTCTGCTTTACCCGTGTCCAAACCACCTAAGGCGACCTATCTTTTCCACAATAGATGCAACCCTAATTTTTTTTTCTAATGTTTTCATTCCTAATCCTATCTTGTTGGTGTACTCACTGATCCATTGTGACATTTTCGTCTCTGCAACAATGCAATTGATTTCTTATTGGCTCTTTATTCCTTAACATTTTGTTTTATACAACATCACGAGTATTGCAGTTATATGGTAAAATATTCCCTTAAGCCTGAGTTGTACTTTTTTTTTTATCACAAATTACATCTGAAGCATTAGTCCAGTTTATTTACCTTGCTTGAATCCTTTGGTTTCCATCTTCCTCTATTTCCTTGTCATTTTGTATGTTGGACCCAAGATACTTAAACCATAGGACTTGTTATGGTATGGTCTCCAACTTTCACCTCTAAGCTAAAATTAGCGTGTCTTCTACAAAACTTACATTCCATACATTTCGTTTTACTTCAACTTAAATGAAAACTATGTCCTTCCAAAGTTTGTCTCCACAACACTTGCGTCCCATATATTTCTACTCTCAACTCTCAAATTGAAATCTCCTAAATAAAAAAAATAATTATTACTCTGGGCAGTTTAAGTGCTGGATTTTATGAATCTGATAGTCCAGGGGTTTTATGCTCAGATGTCAGATTGTCATGAGACTAAGCTGTACTCATTCTTGGTATAAAATTTACAGGGATTTTCAGTGCCTTCTGTTTTCCTTGTTTGACATATATCTCCGGGAATCAATTTATTATTTGCATGTCTTCCAAACCACTTTTCGCTTTTTTATGTTTCAAAGCAGTTCTGCCCAAGATATTTTAGGTGGTCCTGCCATTACCTTGTGTGCCTTCTGATGTTAACCCTTTCACCATAATTTTTTAGGCAACTTGCAACATCTGCTGCTGGTGTTCCTTTATTTGAGTTTTTTCTTACAATGGATAAAAAAGGTGAATTCAAGTCACAGGTATCTCTTCTTGACTGGCCTCATAATTTTGATTATTTTCTGCTGCGGTCATTGTTATATAAATAGCAAGCAATTGTCTCTAAAATTTTATAGAGCATGTTTTCATAGACAAAACTCATTGCACTGAAGATGGATTCTATTTCCCCATTCAAATTCTGCTATCTGAATATGAGTATCCTAAGGATCGTCTATGCTGACTGTTAACAATGTTTTCTGCTAGTTATTCTGTGTTAAAAACTCAAGGTTAATCACGTGCATGATGATGGAACTGGGATTTCATGCAAGATTAAAGCATATTGCTTGTAGTTCACAATCCAAATTAAGTTTCAAATTTTGTTTATTTCATACACTAATGCATCTTGATTATTAGCATGAGAATTATAATTTCCTCATACATTTGCTGTTCTAAAAAATTATAGACAGTCTGGAAAACTAACCAATTTGGATTGTTGGTGCTGAGTTGGATTTTGATAATGAAAATGGATCCCTTTTGGGTTGGATTTTTTTTTAGTAGGAAAAATGCAGATTCTACCACTCTTGGGCAATGTTACTTCCTATTGTTCATATGGAGCTTCACATTGTCTTTAGTTTCAATGGAGTATGGACAAATACAATCTCAAGTTACAAATGAAGTTTATTATAGGAATGTTGTCATACTTTTGTGAAATTTTTTATTTCAGTTATGAACTTCAATTTGATTCTTTTGGGGTCATGTTGGGTTCCTAGGGTTTGTTTGGATTGAGGGTTTTGGGGGGAAAGGGAAGGGAGGGGAGGGGAGGGGAGGGGAGGGTACAATAATTTTTTAATTAAGAGAGTTATATAATGTTTATAAAAATGAACAAGGGATTAGGAGAAATTTCATGATAATCTATATTTTATTCTTTTCATTCTAAAAAATCATTAAATTAGATAATATTTACTTGAAATGACCCCTTCCCTTTCCCTCCAAAACCTTCCATCCAAACATACCCTAAATACAAAGGAGACGTGTCTCTTTCTACTCAACTTAAATCAGTTAAATGCCACTGTCTATTTAGTAATTAAAAACATTATTTATTAAATGAGAAAATGTTTGTCTCACAATAATTACCAACATAATAATTTTCTGTCTCTCCCAGTATCTACCAACCTCAAACTTTTCTCTCACTAGTATTTTATAAAAATGTAATAACACTTTACTTTAAAAAATAAAGGGAAATGATTGATTAATTTGTATTACAGTATTTTAATTATGAAGATAGTAGTTAATAGGAAAGATGAAAGTTTAGTTGGTAGTTATTCAGTGAGAGAATTATTTATGAGGACAGTGGTTAGGAGAGAGAAACTGTTATTAATTTGATGAGAAATGCTAGGAACACACTCTTTTGAACACTCTCTTTAACACACTCCATGTGATTGGTTAAAATCCACATGGGTCCCACCACTTGGGAGTGGGACCCACGAATTTGGTGGGACCCATGTGAATTTTAACCAATCACATAGAGTGTGTTTTTGAGAGTGTGTTGCTAACACTCCTCTAATTTGATTAATTAGGTTGTTAATTACTAAAATAGACGATGTCTTTTAAGTTGAGTGGTATGAGATAAACTTGGTTTGTTTTGTCCAATGTAGGATGCTAACCTAGGTTTGACAGAGAGTAGTAATATACTTATTAACAGGATCCAGACTAGAGGAAGTTTCAATTAAATTGTGTACTTTTCGCTAACTGTCTGAACAAAACTACCTTTGTTGGTTTGGTTTGGGTTTAAACCAGTTTTTGTGGTTTCAAGTTTTGATAGTACCACGTCATTGCCTAGTCTACTACATTCAAACAGTATCATCCAATAACAATTATAATAGCTATTTTTTAAACAAAAAAAAAGAAAAAATATAATAACGATGATACATAATTCAGTCTCTATCATTATGTTATCCAATAGCAATACTGCAATAGCATATTTTCATTTTCAGGCTGTGTACTTGAAGCGAAAAGGGGCCTTCCAGGGTCCCCCAACAACCTCCTCTAAAGCATTGGATGCTACTGAGAGATTGAGTTCAAGAGAGTCTACTGAAGGCAGAAGTGAGCTGTTTGTTGTGAATACTGAAGATCTGGAAAGTGGTGATGATAGGAATGATGGCTCTGATCCAGCTGAGGGAATGCCTGGATTTCAGAATGTCCTGAAAGATATGATTCCTGGTGTAAAGGTGAAGATTTATAAGGTGATAACCCCAGAGAAAGTAGACAAGGATCTAATATCCAAGGTGATTGAGCAGATAATTGAGGAAGATGAGGATGAGGATGAAGACAAAGACAGAGACGAAGATGAAGACGAGGATGGGGATGAAGATGAAGACGGAGATGAAGATGAAGATGAAGATGAAGATGAAGATGGTGATGGTGATGAAGAGAAGGAAAATGATACAGAAAGTCTGGAACTGGAAGACATTAAGTTGGAAACTGACCAAGAGGGAGATGATGAGATTGAAATAGATGCTGGTCCAGGAACTTTTGAACGTGAAGAACAGAATGAAATTGCAGTGAAAGTTGTCATTGGTGGTCTTGTTCAAAAACTTTCCAGCAATTTATCTGCTAGAGATTTGCTACGAGTTCCTGCTAAGCTGGAGATGAATGGGAGAGGTTCATTTTCCTTTACTGTTGAAAAAGAAGTCAATCAGCAGGATGGCCAAGACAAAGGGAAATCTTCATTAGATAAATCACCTAAGTTTCAAGGGCGACGCCGAGTTGATCATGTTATTTTTGACCTTGCTAGATTCATTGGCAGGGGGAAAGTACCTGCTAAGGTAGGTCAAGTAGTCAAAGTAGAAGTTGCAAGTGATAGTTTTTGCAAAATTCAATATTCTTGTTGAATCTAGCCATAAATTTCTTAGACTATAATGCTTTGCTTCAATCTTTTAGGTGCTGAAAGAGGTGGGAGAATTAATAAATCTCACTCTAAGGCAGGCTCAGAACCATCAACCGTTATCTGGGTCAACGATTTTCAATCGCATTGAAATACCAACTTCGTTTGATCCTTTAAATGGTGATTTTCTAGAGAATTTGTCTATTTGATTATTATGAGGTGCTAAATATTGGCTGCTGACAGTATGGTGTTTGCCTTTATTATGTAGTGTAGTGGAAACCATGTAACAAATATTTTCATTTTCATCAGGTTTATACATAGGTGCACATGGTCTTTACTCCTCTGAAGTTATTCAATTGAGACGTAGAATTGGTCAGTGGCAAGAGGATGATGAGGCTAAGGAGCCTACAGATCTTGAGTTTTATGAGTATGTAGAAGCTTTGAAACTAACTGGGGATCCTTATGTGCCAGCTGGCCAGGTAATAATGTAAATTTGATTTTAATGATTATTGCAATTTTTTTTTAATTTCCATCCTTTACTATTTTTTATATGGTTTCTCTATATACAATCTGACCTACTGGGAGAAAGGGGTGAAGAAACCACCCCGCATGTGTAGTTTTGATGTAGTGTTTGATTGTGTTAACACAAATTTGAGGATCTTTGTGTTGAGAAATATGTTGTGAGATGGAAATCGTGATAGCAATAGTTTTTCAATGGAAATTATCATGATCTAGATAATTGGATTTGTTAGAATGAAACCATTTGTGGCTTCACCCAACAACTTAAGGGCCTGTTTGGTTTGAGGAAACGTTTTCTGTTTTCATTCTGTTTCCTGTTTTCTGGAATTTTACAAAGGAAAAACTGGAAATGCTGAAAACAGCAAATTTTTGTTTCCAGCATTTCCAGTTTTTCCTTTGTAAAACTTCAGAAAACAGGAAACAGAAAATAGAAACAGGAAATGAAAATGCAAACCAAACAGACCCTAAGCTTTTGGGATAGTTGGTTCATGACATGGTATCAAAGCCTCTATGTCCAAGTGGTCAAGAGTTTGATCCTTGCTACCCCCATTATTCCAATAAAAAAAGGTTTAATTTCAGCACAAGGTGGATGGGCCTATGCATTGTCCACACTTCAAGCCTACGAGACTCTTGCGTGAGAGGGCGTGTTACACTAAAACCATTCATGTGGCTTCACCCAATAACTTAAGTTTTTGGGATAGTTGGTTATTGACAAGTATGGAGTATCAATATAAACCAAGATATCAATATAGTATGGAGTATGGACTGAATTCAACATAAACCAAGATATTTCTTGTATTTTTGTAATAAACTTGCGTTCACTTTTTTGGAGCTAATTTTCTCATTATGCATCATGTATCATACATGTTGTCAATAGTGCGCTATAGCAATGCGTTGCGGTCCGTGGCCGCTATATGCACTGTCATAGCATCACGCTTCACTGTAGCGGCTGCAATAGCGCCCAAAATAGTGACATTTAGCGGATAGCGCTGCTATGCTGATGGCATCCAAAATCCTAAGAATATCCTTCAATATTATTTTAGAAGGCATGACTTTATATGGTTAATTATGAATATGTCAAGATTTTTGGGTATTTTTTAGTTTTTAAGCATTTATATGTATTTGGTATAAATTGCATAAGCTGTATAAAAAAGTTTCAGAATAGTGGCCATCCTGCTATGCGCTATACTGCAATAGCATTTTTGGGGTCAGCCGCTATCAAGGATTGATAAGTGATAACTATGCTATCATACATCTCATTTGTCATGTTCCTTGATCTCCTCAGGTGGCATTTCGTGCAAAAGTTGGAAAGAGGTATCAACTTCCTCATAAGGGGATAATTCCTGAAGAATTTGGAGTGGTATGAATTTTTGTTTTTGGTTGGGATTCCCAATTAAGTCTCATTGCTTTCTTCATTCTCTCCACCCATCTGAAATTTTTATGAAGTTAGCATCAATTCAGAGTAAAGAAGATGAGATCGTTATTTTTCTGTGATCTACTCTGATGTAATTGACATTTCAGATTGCTCGCTATAAAGGTGAAGGGAGGCTGGCTGAGCCAGGGTTTCAGAATCCTCGATGGGTTGATGGTGAACTTGTGATTCTTGATGGAAAGGTTTGAATTCTTCAGTCTTGTCTATTTATTTAATCTTTGCTATTGTAATTACAGCTTGAAATTATCCTTCATCACTTTTGTGCAAAGGTTTCTGATTGCAACTTGCCTTTGTTGATTCTTGCAGCACATAAAAGCAGGGCCTGTTGTTGGATTTGTGTATTGGGCCCCTGAGTATCATTTTTTGGTCTTCTTCAATCGGCTTAGGCTTCGACAGTAGGGTTTCATTGTTCATAATATCAGAGACTTGTAAAATCTTTCTTCAGATTTCTAGCGTAAGTTCTCATTTAAGATCTTGTTACTGATTATTTTATCTTTTGCATCAAAAAATGTTTTTCTGGCAAGCAAGAAAGTTATGTTATTAGTATAATCACTGAATAGAAATGTGAAACACATTGAGGTTGTTATTATCTACAAATCTCGATATGATGTAGATGTGCTGTCTTTTGTTGGAGCAGAATGCTTGTATTTATAGTAGAAATGATTTTACCAAAAGTTTGGCCTGCCTTATTTATTATTAAGCCCAGGCTTAGGTTTTAAAAAGACCAATTTAGCCTAACAGGCCAGCCTATTTATTGTTTATCTGTCTGTGTGTATTGTTTTGATTAAGTGACCTGACCTATTTAATCAAAGCCTAGCCTATCCCATTTCCACCTCTAGTTTTGGGATATTTTTCATGGCTTTACTTTAGTGTTCAGTACATGGTTTCATAAAGGGCATTGACTGGTCGTTTGGGACAGTGAACCAAATGATTGATCAGTCCATGTAATACATTAGGTTAGTCATACAAATGAAGTATTCAGAGCCAGTTAGAACTGTTTAACTTGGCCATTTCAAAGCAGCAGGTGTGACTTGACCTGGTTTTATCATAACCAGATAATTGTTTCTTTTCTCTGCTTTCCCCTATCAATTCCTTTTCTCTTGGAATTTGGTCAAAATATTCAAACTTCCTTTATGCTTTCCCATGTTGTTCATTTACTGCTTGTGCCCTGTTGCATCCTATTATTGGATTTTTCATGAGACATAAACATAGTTGTATGAGTGCACTGGACTGGTACTTGAACCAGAAAACTGGTGAACTGGCCTGTTGAAAGGACTGGGTTGGTTTCCTATAAATCTGATCAAAATCTGGTTGAATCCATGAAAACCTGCAACTGACCAGTTTTCCAAAAGGAAAAAAAAAAGGATGCCTGAGCTGAATATATGTGCTTCGGCTGACTTGGCTTCAATCCTTCTTGTCATTGGGAGGCTTGTGGTAGTCTAACTTAGTGATGGCTGGGAATTGAGGAAAGAAGAGCTTATCGAAAGCCACATAAAAACCAAGCTTCAAAGGACCCGCGAAACTGTTGAATCTTGATGGTTTCCTATCTTCCTTTATGCCGAGTTTTTAAATTCAAAGAGCCTGTGCAATCTTGGCAGTTGGTGCATCGCTTGTGCTTGAAAAGGTTGTGCAAAATAATGGAAGCTGCTCGTGGAGCTTAAAGTTTAGAATGGGGAATGGAATAAGTCTCAACTCTTGTGCATGTGGTGTCAAGAAGAGAGCCCCCCAAAATGGGGAAATATGATTTAGGTCAAATCTTGAGATGAGTCTCTTAAATTCCCATAATACAAATGTAGTATTGCAAAAACAAAGGAAAGAAGTCCTGAAAAGGAAATAAGATAGAGAAAGTCATTAAGTATTAAAAATAAAAGGGCTCTAAAGTTTATGTTGCCTTTAGCCCTATTTTCTGATTGAACCACCTGATTAGGTGGCCACATCAAAATTCGGGTTAATACCGTTATACAACTATGGATATAAGCCAATGGTCATTCATTTTTGCCCCTCATCCCTGTCCAAATTTAAATAAGTAAATAAATATCAAGTTTCCTTGCATCATAAAATCAGCAATTATATAAATTTTATGTTTAATAATATGTTGAGAAATGCTAACTAATGCCCTTAGGGCACTGGTTGAGGAATCAAAAGTAGAAAGTTTTTATTGAAATGTGAAGCATTTAATGTTATAAGTGCAATAAATGTCATGATTTCCAATAAAAATCTTCTATTTATTGATTCCTTAATCAACGTCTTTAGGGCACTTGTTAGTAAGACCCTAGTATTATATTTTTTTTCAATTTTATGTTGTTCAACAAATGCTCACCGGTGAATCATTTCCCTTTGAGTTGGTAGCTAGTTTGACGTTTGTAATGCTACTTTAGGTAGGTGGAGTAGGAATTAAGAGCTCTTTTGTATGCATGTTTCTACTTTTTATTTGCTGAGGAATTTGTTATTGCTTAGTCTAAAGAGAATGCCTTATCCTTCCTTCATTTAATTAAATTCTAGTACTGGTTGAGTTTTTAAGACTAGGAAGAAGGGAAGAGAAAGAATAAAAAGACTTTGAAGGGCTAGCTGTCAAGCCAGAAAATGGAAACTAAAAAAGGAATAAACTCCTAAACTTTGGCTAATAATCAGATCTCTACCTAAAATAAAAGGAAAACAAATATTCCCGAATAATTACACATTTACAGATATTCAGTATTCTCCTAATAATTACACATTTACAGCTAATAACACCATAATTAATCTAATCCTTTGATTCTTGGGATTTTACAGCATAATCCAACAGGTTGGAATGATCATCAACCCAAAGAGCTGTTTAGAATGTTGCATAACCAAGGATGAAGAGACTTGCTAAAATAATCATCAATAGAACTTTCCCGATAAGCAATTATACACTAGAACTAAAACTTATCAAAGTCCTCCAAGAACAACATTTGGAAGCTTCAAACCACGAGAAAACTTACGATACCTAGAAAAATTGAAATGGAAAATGAATAGATTAGTGCTGATCATATCTCTTCAGGTACCACCAAAAATAATAAATTGTGAAGAGTTCGCCAGAAAAAGGAATCTACTTTTGAAGAATCAAGCATATCACCTCAAATGTTTTGGATGCTGATGACACTAAAGTCTTATGGAATGATTCAATTTGGTTCTCCTTGATATCCTCTGAAAACCAATGAGAAAACACAACTTTGCAATTTGAAATAACAACTTATATCTTAAATCCTGTGAATATTGTATACGTTCCAAATTCTGTGTTTCTGTGTGTCTTACTCAGACCACACATGCTGTATTTATAATATGTATGCAATAAATACATAAGAACATGATTGCTAAATCTAATCCTAATTAGCAACTAATTAGGGATTGACAGCTAATTATTATTTAGCTTTTACTAATTAAAAATAACATGTGACTAGCTAATTCTAACAGGGTATTTCTATCTAAACTAATTTCAGATTAATGTTTCAAGGAAAGAGAGCCACCATTGCCTCAAGTTCCTTCAAGTTATATTGGAATGAAATAAGTTCCTTCACATTCGCTGCACCTATGTAGAGTGTTATTAATTTACTGTAAGCTTTTAAATAAAATTATTCTGCTCAAAGCAATGTTCTGTGGCAATAAATTAATAACAGTGTCTAAATAGGTGCAGTAAATGTGAAGGAACTACATTCTTATATGACTTGAAGGGATTTGGGGCAAGGGTGCATCTCTTTCCTTGAAATATTAATCTGAAATTAGTATAGAAGTATCCGAAAATGATGTATGGAATGTATACAAAATCCACAATATTTCAAGATATAAGTTGTTAATTCAAATTGCAAAGCTATGTTATCTTACTGGTTTTCAGAAGCTATCAAGAAGAACCAAATTGAATCATTCCTTAATACTTTAGTGTCATTAGCATCCTAAACATCCTGAGGTGATATGCTTGATTCTCCAAAACAGGTTCCATTTTCTGATGAGCTCTTCGCGATTGATTATTTTCAGCTGTACTGTATCTGAAGAGACATGATCAGCACTAATCTTTTCATTACTGCTACAAATCCGAGAGGGAGAGAGCTGAGCATCGGTAATGAGAGAGAGGGAGAGTTTGTGATGCTCATAAAAGGCGAGAGTAAGAGAGCCAAGAGCGGCACCACCACCACTGCAAATCTGAGGAGAGGGTTGGTGGCCAGCGGTAAACGGAGGTTGGCGCTGGGGTGGGATGCAGTTGGTGCTATGATGCGAGATTTGGGTGGGGGAGGTGCGAGAAGAGAAAGATTGAATTAGCCAGTTAGGGCTTTCTTCTTGAGTGAGTTCAATTAAGTAATTTCATAAAAAAAATAAGTGGGTTATAGTGAAGGGCTACAGCAAAGTTGATGAGCTCCTAGGTTTTGGTGGTCGGATCAGAAGTTTTAGAGACTGTCTGAAATTGGTGCCATTTGGAAAACTAAAGATTTAGATGGCTAGTGTGCATCACTCCCTTGAATGGTCACCACTGTGCTTTGAAACGTGGTGGGTGATAGGTATGGGATTGCTTATTGTTAGAATAAAACCATTCTTGTTGCTTCACCCAACAACTTAAGCTTTTAAGATAGTTGGTTCATGACATAGTACCAGAGCCTCTATGACCAAGTGGTCAAGAGTTCGATCCTTTCTGCCCCATTATTCCAATTAAAAAAAATAATTTCAGCACGAGGTTAGTGGGCCTGTGCATTGTCCACGCTTCAAATCCGATGGGCTCTTGCATGAGGGGGTGTGTTAGAATAAAACTATTCATGTTGTTTCACCCAACAACTTAAGCTTTTGGGATAGTTAGTTCATGATGGTCAAGATGCCGGTTTTATCCCCCCAAGCTATGATACCATGTAAAACCATAAGTGAAGGGGAAAAAATTGAAATGCAAAGTGAGACTCTTTAGTCCTTTTCTATTCATTTATTCCTGAATAATAAAACTTCTATAAGACTATAACACGTTTACAGTTGTACTGTTATATATGGAAAGCAACTTAGCCTATAAAATTATCAGCAACTATTTATACTTATCTAATACCAAACCTTTTATTTTTGATAAAAAAAAACAAAAATCTGTTAATAAGAAAAGAAATTCTTTCAATTGTTGTGTTAAGTGCTAAGTTTTTCTCTTTATTCTGTATCTTTTTTGTTTTGGTTTATAGTGGAATTGTCATGAAGTTTCTGGGAGATTCTAGTTAGTTTATTCTGTAAAGATTTAAACTTGCAAGCTTCCTTAATATATGATTGAAGATTGTTGCTGTTTGTCATAGGTTCCAGGTTTTGCGGAATGCTAAAATCTTGTGCTTTAATGGAAGATGTAACCAATCACTCCAGGGTCTTTCATTTAAGGTATCCAGTGTTTAATTTTAACCACACAGTAGCTGTTTTATGATTTTTTCAGTGAGCATCAATTATCTCTTATGTTGATTATCATGTTTTTGTCTCTCTTACGTACAGATTTAAAAGATTTTCACCGCTAGCTTTCTGCCAAGCAGCGTGTAGAGTTTGAGCATCGGGCTGCTTGTCTAGTTTTAACTTGACTGACTGGGGTATCTTAAGCTTAGTTGCTGTAGCTTGGCTAACTATAGATTGAAGGGGGATTCATAATATCAGCATTAAAGCACAATGTACTAGTCTTGGCATTCCACGTATGATGGGTCGTGTAGTGTTCGCATGGTATCTCTCATCAACTTTGTATATTGTTCCTAATTTTTCTTATAAGTTATATTCCCATTTATCATAACTTCATGATCATGATTAGTTTAATGCGTGCAGGGTTAATATCATTGTTATTTGTGTTACAGTGTTAGGATGAATGAAATCTTTCATTACAAATTGCATTGTTTTATCTTCTCACTCTGGACAGTATTCAGGTCTTTGGTATTAGCTTCCTCATTAAGTCTTACAGTCAGCGAATTGAAGGTCCTGAAAGGGACTTGCCAAAATTTTGAATAAAGGGTTTATTGGGACATGACGAAACCGGTGCGCCTCTTTCCAATTCCAGCCCTACCTTCCCTGAAAGAATTTGGGTGTGTGCTCAGTTAGCTAAAACCTTGCTCTGAATTTATTGAGACATGCTTAAACTGGTTTTGGAATGGATAGAAAAAGATATGTGGTGGAATAAAAATTGGGTTAAAGTTCATCCTGTTTTCAAAACTGAGGATTTAGAAGAAAATATAATGAGGATAATATTTGACTTTAATTTTCCTGAAGTCAATCTTCATTTTTTCACAATGGTCAATCTCCATACTTTTATTTGATAAGGAATCACAGGTATTCTTCACAGGAGACAATTCTGCTTGAATCAGAATTGAGTAGGACCACTATAGGCAATAAAGCTCTCTCTCTCTGAGTATTTGATGTAGCAACATATCCAGAATTTTTAGACTACTGGATAAATTGGAACTGTGGTTTCCATACTTAGAAAGCAAGGATAAATATAAAATGTGTACTTTAAATTAATGTTTATTCTTTTCAAAATGTTTACTCATTCCCTTTTATGTTGTCTAAAACACAGGAAATTATCCCACTATATTCATTGTTTTCCTCTTCCATTTTTGTTATTTTTCTTTGGCTGAGAAAACAACTCTTTCTTTTGTGTGGTAAAGTTAGCTGAAAGCTGAAAAATTAGCTAATTTGATTAAAAATGTTTGGTAAAATTAGCTGAAAATGGTAAAAAGACATACAAGAACATAATTAATTATTAAATAATGATGAGTGGAGATGGTTGAGGGATAAATTTGTAATAAATTTTCAGCAAATAGCTGAAAATGAAAGCTTTTTTAAAAAAGTTACTTCAAGTAGCTTTTCAAGAAAAAGCTAGTAGTTATCTAAAAAAATTATCTTGACTAACTAATGAAATGGTTTCGGCTATTAATTTCAATTTTCATATAGTTGAAATGTCTTACCAAAGAAAATAGTTCTTGTGACATGCATTTTCTGAGATTTAGCTGGATCTTGCATGGCCTATGAATCAATATCTTTGTGTATTTCCTATACAGCGAAGTGCCTGTTTGTATTGTCCAAAAAAAGTGCTTGCTTGTTTTTCATCCATTTGTGTTCAATAAAATGAATTTTAACCGTTGCTTCATTGAGATTATAATCAAATACAAACAAGGTTATGCTTTTCATAAAGATCTAAAAAATTCACTTTCTTTTTTTGCATAATTTAAGAATCATAGTTTTAAGTTTAAACAGATCGACCCACTGTCTTTATGTTTAACATGATAAAATGAACCTTTGTTTAAACTCGTCCTGAGTTTGATAAAGAAAAGAGTAAACTAGCACTTTGGTCCATGACTTTGTCAGCGTCTTTCACTTTGGTCCCTAAGATTATAAAAACCCTTCGTTAGTCTCTCGCTTTGACCTCGTCTTTCACTTAGGTCCAAACCACTAATGTTTGTTAAATCCTTGCTGAGGTGTCACTCAATAGGGACTAAAGTGCAAGATTTTTGACAACTACCAGAATTGGCCTTTGACTATCACATAACGATCATATCATTGGTGGTCCCTTATCTTCTTCTTCTTCCTTCTTCTCTGCAGAATTTCCATTCTTCTTCTTCGCTCTTCTCTTCTTCTTCTTCTTCTTCGTTCTTTTCTTTTTCGCTAGTTATTGTTTTTTTTGTCAAATGGTCCTTATTGTTAGATGCAGAATCAGATTCATGTATGCAATTAGGTGACATTCAGGTTATTCATTCTTTTGAATTACTGTAAGTTTTGAAATATCAAGCTTCAGAATGGCAAGCAACATAACCCCCATGGTATGTGTAACATCATCCTTTTTGAAAAAGGAAACATTCATCTCAATTGTTACCTGTTAGGGAGGATAACATAATCAGTGGTTGAATAATTTGTTGCTGCTATTATCAAACCTACTGGGTTCTTCCTAAATATTTCATGCAATGGGATCATAACTAATATAAGAATCTCGCTTTTTTTTTTGTCAAGAATCTCTCGCATTTATGAATGCACTAATTGCAAAGTCAAATATCAGTAGCTGTTGGTTATGGTAACTTCTGCATTACTAATCAACGCATCTGATTTCAATATCACACCGCAAGTCCCACGAGAACTTAGGTAGATGCAAACCAAACAGTTCAAATTGCACCCCAAGAGTAACACGGAAGGGCAGGCGACATAGGGATAGAAATAAGAGAATTGAAATCTGTATTGACTAATAGTTTTCCACTAATTGACATAAAAAAGCAAAAGAGCGGAGAAGAAGAGAAGAGCGAAGAAGAAAAAGAATGGGAATTCTGCCGAGAAGAGGGAAGAAGAAGAAGATAAGGGACCACCAGTGATATGACCGTTATGTGGTGGTCTAAGGCCAATTCTGGGAGTTGTAAAAAATCTTGCACTTTAGTCCCTATTGAGTGACACCTCAGCAAGGATTTAACAGACGTTAGTGGTTTGGACCTAAGTGAAAGACGGAGGTCAAAGTGAGGGACTAATGAAGGGTTTTTAATATTTTATAATCTCAGGGACCAAAGTAAAAGACGCTGACAAAGTCAGGGACCAAAGTACTAGTTTACTCATAAAGAAAAAGATTTTGTTTTTGTTTTTGGTCTAGGGGAGGAGGCTGGGAATAAGGGTGGGGAAATAGAGCTAAGATCTTTTTTCTAATTGCAAGGTTTGAGCCTTACTCTTATTACATTTCATAACTCTTCCACTTACCACTTAAGCCACTATCAAGGGACTGATAAAGAAAATTAAATTGAATAGAGTCGAATTGTTTAGAGACTTGAATGAATTTCTTCTGGTAAATAGTTTCAGTTTCAGTAGTCGAAGTTATCCATTTGAAGTATTTTATAAACTTAAAATTCTATTTAGATAATTGCATTGTATCCTATAATAATTACCCTTCTTGAGGGAATGTCAACTTCTCATTATAAACCCAAGAACGATTTCACCATCTAGTTTTTGTGTCAAATAACATGTGAGTGGGACGGGATCTGTATATGATGGTTTTCTTATTTGATGGAGTACGTTGACAAGGAAAAACCAATTATGATTGGTGGAAGTAACTCTATGGAAAAAGATTTTGAAACTAAATTTGCATATGAAGTAAGGGTGTCATATCCATCTTAAAATTTTAATAAGTTAAACTCATAATAAATTTGATTTAAGTATGTAAGAAGAAGACTTAGAAGTATATGTTAAAAAAAGAGTTGATTGTATGGAGGAAATGGAGAACAATCAAATAACTAAAGGTAGAGGAAGATAAAAATAAGTGTAAGTCAAACTATTAAATGGGATTTTAAGATAAATGATCTATTTTTGAACATAAATAAGGCAGGACAATGGGGTATTATGGTGTCATGTGATTCATGTAACTCATCCCACTTAGTTGGAAAAACTTTCTTTTGACGAAAAAGCAAAATTCTCATTTAAAGAGTGCACTTTGGTGGGAATCTAAAGCAATTGAGACAACAATACAAGATGGAATTTCCTCAACACAAATACAGTCTAGGTTTTTTTTTGGTCAAATACAGCCTAGGTTGGAGGTTGCGAATTTTGCCAAGTTATGGGTTGCTTGATTACCATCCCGTTTTGAATGTGAAAAACTAGAGACTTAAATGGCTGAACTGGGGTTCTCTTGACAAAAAAAAAATGGTTGAACTGGGGATCCTTCCAAAACAAGTGAATCGCTCGAAGCTTTCTCCTCCAAAACCCTAAGCGTCGCATCCACTGTTCCTCCCCCAACTCAAGGGGGCTTTCTCCCTCCATGGGAGGGCCTCCTCCCTCCAGGGGGGGTTATACTCACTCAAGGTGAATTTTTCTCTCTCTTTAGTGGGAGTTTTGTTATCTTTTCTTCCACTTCCTTCTCATTTCTACATCCCATCACCACCTCTTCCTCCTCTTTCCAGCCACCATCTACATAACTTTTGTCCCCCCTCTTCTATGAGATTATGTTAGAGCCATCTTTTTGCGGCACTGATTTACTCAGACTGCTGCCTTCAATGTTCTTCCACCATTAGAGCTCATTTTGCAGCGCTGTTTTACTCAGATTGGTTGTGGATGATGTTGTGGATCTTTGCTTGAAGTTGATGTTGGACATGTGCTGATCCGGAAGGAATAAAAAAAAAATGTCCTTGGCTGGTTCAGTATCTTTGTGTAATAGGAGACTTTATTTTTTGTTGTTATTATTAGGATTGCTAAATAGTTTACATTATCTGAGTATGCGTGCTTGGTTTGTTGTTTTGATTTGTAGTGCACTGTTGTAATACTCTTTTTTTAGCATTCTCAAGCTTTGTAAGTGTTGTTTGGCTTCTTTCAATGAATGATCCCTTGACCAAAAAAAATGGCTGAACTGGGGTGATAGAAATACAAGACAAAGTGTGGAAACAGGAGGATGATCTTGGTTTATGAGAGACTCAACTAGGAGAGAACTATCTAAACCATTTTAAGGAGACCATACATGATGACCCGGTTGATGAGGAAGTCATTCATCCTGCCAAGGGTTGCTTTTTAGGGGCGGTTAAAAGTAGGGGTAGGGGTAGTTTAGGAAAGGGCTAGGGGCTAGGGTGTAAATAACAAAAGGGGAGGTGCTAAAAGCAACCCCTTCCTGCCAAACTTGTACTAATTTTCCATTTCTAATGGTCTAGCAGCTCCCTTTTTTTAGAATCCATTTAGCAGACTAGATACTCTGCAAGTGTAACTTGGATTGTGCCCCATTCTTGAATGCAGAAATGTACATCGGGGAAAATAGTTTCCCATTAAACATCGAGTCATTAAGGACTCTGGCTTTATTGTTAATCTCCACTCCTACTTAGCAAGCATAGATAGGTTGAATGCATGAAATCTATGAAATCCCATGCCTCCCAACTTTTTTGGTCTACATAGTTTATTACATTAAAGCCAATGAATTTTCCGCTTATTATTCTTGCTACCCTACCAGGATTTACTGATCATACTTTCATTGGAGTCACAGACATATTGTGGAAGGAGAAAGCAGCCCATAATATAGATGGGGATAGATTGAGCAACCGCCTTAATAAGGACTTCTCTTCCCGTTGAAGATAAAAATCTCTCCTTCCATCCTTTTAGTTTCTTCCAAATCCTATCCTTGACATAGTCAAAATTTTGGGTCTTGGAATGCCCCACAAAAGTAGGTAATCCCAAGTACTTGGAATGATTATCCACTGTCTTAACTTGAATCCAACTTTGGATCATGATTTGTCTATCATGAGGAATATTTAAGTTGAATGATAATTATGATTTGTCCAAGTTAATGATATGTTACCTGTTCACTTTGAAGTTGTGTTTGTATAGGCTGAAAATGCCATGAAAGGAAGTTGGAGATGGGAAAAAGCCAAGAAAATGAGAAGGAGTTTTGTGTTATGGGACCCGTAGAAAAGTTTTCTTGCCTCCTTTGGCGAGAAAACTCCTTGTCTGCACACATTCCATTATTACCCTTGTCCTTTTCCCATCCGGTGGTAATAAAAAATAAAATAATAGTTTTTTCAGGTATAAGGGAAAATGAGTAATTATATATCATACTTATTTTTCTTTCCCATACCTTTTTACTTCTTTTTCTCAAATCAAACAACTAAAAAATCCTCCTATTTTTCTTTTGTTTTCTCTTTCTTCCTTTTTCTTTCCTTCTATTTTTTTTCCGCTTATTTTTACTCATCATCCAAACAAAGCCTAAAGGTGAATTTACTTTAGGGAAAATTTATTTAAATCCTATGCTTTAGAGAATTACTCCATTCGGACTTGAATATAACAAAAATATAATTAAGAGTGTTAGTTAATCTCATTTAATTTTCTAGTTATTATCTAAAAAATAAATTTCATTCCCTAAATTGCCCATCATGAAATACTTAAACTTTATTGAAACTTGTTTCAAGTGGAAATATTATCCCTCTATATTGATACATGGTTCATTAAATAGAATCATTAGAAAATAAAATCTGAATTTAATAAAGGATTTTTTGGGATGATATGATTAAATAAAGTAAAATTAATTGAGAATTACTTATATTTTAGTCCATCATGTGTGGATTTTTTTTCTTATATTTGAGTGGTTATCATTTGTAAATTCCTACAAAAGTTTTATCTATTAGCCTGATCGCTACTATTTTGTTATTTTCTCCAATCTTACTTTTAAAATGGGTTGGACAAGCTCGGTAATTAATACATAAATGTTGTTTATTACCTTTTTCAGCCTTTTTTATAAGACTCTTTACAAAGTTTTAGAAGTATTTATTAATTCTTTCCATCTTTACTCTTCATAATTAATGGGCCTCCATAGTTTTCCAGAGTTAATTAACTAGTGAAATTGAATGGAGTTTAATTTTAAATAGGAGTAATTTTGGTAGTTAAAGGAGATTTTTAAAAATCAATACATTAAAACATGTTTCATTAATATGCTATGGGTGATAAAAAAACGGAAAGTTTTTTTCCACACCTAATAGTAATCCACCCACGACACACCCGTCCTTTTTTTTTGTTGACCAAAAGTTTTTTTTTGCATGAATGAACAGTAACATGTTTTGTACAAAAAATCTTGTTTTTTTTTTAAAAATATTCTATCTATAATTAACCATATTGACAACATAGATAACCACCAAATTATATAGCATTAACCATAATTACAAGTGAGGCAAAAAGGTGGTTAAGTGTGAGTTAGTAGATAAAAATGGTTAAATGTGAGATAATATGTGGGTAAATGAGTTGCTCAAGTGGTTAACATTTTATCACTTTGGATAATTATAAGTGAGACAAAAGGTGGTTAACTGTGTGTTAATATGTGGTTAAATAAGTTTCTCACGTGGTTAATATTGATATAAGTTCAGATAACTTCAAATGACAAACCTTTAACTTTGTTTTCAAGTGAAGAGGTGGTTAATACCATATAAGTTGGCGGTTAACTGTGTTATTAATCTGGTGAATAATTTGTTTTTGAGTGAACATGTGGTTAATACTTTATAAGTTGGAGGTTAACTGTGTTATTAATCTGGTTAATGGTTAATACCATATAAGTTGGTGGTTAACTGTGTTATTAATCTGGTGAATAATTTGTTTTCAATTAAACATGTGGTTAATACCATATGAGTTTGTGGTTAACTGTGTTATTAAACTGGATAATAATTATAACTGAGGTAAAAAATGGTTAACTGTGAGTTATTATGTGGTTAAATAAGTTGCTCAAGTGGTTAATATTGATATAAGTTCAGATAACTTCAAATGACAAACCTTTAACTCTGTTTTCAAATGAAGAGGTGGTTAATACCATATAAGTTGGCGGTTAACTGTGTTATTAATCTGGTGAATAATTTGTTTTTAAGTGAACATGTGGTTAATACTTTATAAGTTGATGGTTAACTATGTTATTAATCTGATTAATGGTTAATACCATATAAGTTGGTGGTTAAATGTGTTATTAATCTGGTAAATAATTTGTTTTCAAGTAAACATGTGGTTAATACCATATGAGTTGGCGGTTAACTGTGTTATTAAACTGGTTAATAATTATAACTGAGGCAAAAAGTGGTTAACTGCGAGTTGTTATGTGGTTAAATAAGTTGCTCAAGTGGTTAATATTGATATAAGTTCAAATAACTGTTCAAAATGACAAATCTTTAACTCTGTTTTCAAGTGAACAGATGGTTAATACCATATAAGTTGGTGTTTAACTATGTTATTAATCTGGTTAACCGACAATAATTTTTTTTTAAAAAAAGTAGGTACTTGTCACATTTTAAAAAAAAGCACTGTTCAAGCATGTGGTTAATAGCATTTAAGTTGGTGGTTAACTAGGTTATTAATCTGGTTAAAAAAATAAATTTTTTTTAGGAAAAAAAAACAGACTTTTTTGAAAAAAAATTGAAAAAAAAATTTACTGTTCACCTATAAAAAAAGAAAAAAAAAAGTGAGGTGTGTGCCCCGTGTTTACCGTTACGGTGTGGGAATCTCGGAATTGATAAAAAAAAAGTGATATAAATAGGAGTGAGGGGAGTACTTAGTACTTTGGGTATAACATGCCAGCAATAAAACTGGTCTACACTAAAAGTAGAGAGGTAGCAGGGGATAACACCTCACCTAACTGATTGTAATACCTAAAGTTAGTTAGGATTTTGGTTTATAGGAGTAGTGGGTAGGAAAACAAGTTTGGAACTGTAATTGGAAGAGGAATAGAGGATCAAAGTCTCTCAAATACTCTTAATAGCACTGGTCTGTGTAACATCTTCTATCTCTAGATTACATCTACATTGATCAGACGAGGGAAGATTGTTGAAAAATACACCACATTCTGTTTCTCTTTTCCATGTTTCTTCTGTTTCTGGTTCGGTTGTACCAGAGATACTTGAGAATGAAAAAATGTCAAGTTTTGATGCATTTTATATTCCTATGGTTCTATGCATGTAACGTGTTGTAAAATTCTATTAACTTCGCCTTTATGCCCTTTCATCCCAAGTTTTTTGCAACCATCCACTGCCTCCTAAAAAGATTAAAAGAAAAGAAAAGTTTTATAGGTTATCCAAATATTCCTACAAGTCATGGCTACAAAGACCACTTCACAGTCCCTTCTTTTGTCATGTAGGAAGTTATTTTATATCTCATTATGATCCTGTTTGGATACACTTCTGCAGAAGAAAACTTTTAGGAGATAAAAATAGAATGAATCAGAGAGGTCAAATGCATTTAACTTCTCCATTAGTTGAAATTAGTTACTTATGGAGAAGTTAAATGGGAGAGCTTTTGGAGTGGGTGGGCTACAAAGACTAATTTCAACTTATAGAAAAGTTAAGGGTCTGTTTGGTTTACGAAAACATTTCCTGTTTCCATTTCCTGTTTTCACCATGTTTCCTGTTTTCTGAAATTTTACAAAGGAAAAACTGAAAATGTTGGAAACAGCAAATTTTTGTTTCCAGCATTTCCAGTTTTTCCTTTGTAAAATTTCAGAAAACAAGAAACAGAAATTGGAAACAGGAAACGAAAATGCAAACCAAACAGGACCTAAATGTATTTGACCTTTTTGATTCATTCTATTTTTTTCACCTAGAAATACTTCTGCAGAAGTTTCATCCAAACTGGCCCTATGTTTCGTTATTTTGGGACCACCAGCTTTATTGTATGGCTGTGGCAGCCTTTGATGATGGATTGAAGAAAATTAAATTGGCATGGAAAGTCTTCTCTTTGCATACTACTGCAGAAATTTAGACTTCACAAAGCGGTCTTAGATTATGTTTGGGGGAGAGGGAGGAATTAAAAATACAGCTTATATTTTACATGACAGTTTTTTTTTATTTAAACCACATGTATTTTCTATGGGAGGATGGAGCTAGCTATTCTAGCATGGACTTTTTCCATCCACAGGACTCGAAAACGAGACCTTACTTAAGAGGAATGAACCATGTACCACTTGAACCAACCTTGATGGTTGTCTACATAGCTTGCTCCTTATTAGACCAACCTTATATATAAGTATCTTAAAGAGCTTCATTCATAAGGGTCACACAACAGGTTTAAATCTTCTCTTCTGCACCAAACAACACTTGGTTTGCTATCTTGGCTCCCCGTTCTTTGGCCATATACAGACCTACATGATGCATAAACTCCTGCAAATGGTACAATACAAATACATTACTAGGATGCATTAAACTTATGCCTTGGCTCTAACACATTCAATACAACTAAGTACATGCTTAGAATAGATAGTCTGTTACATATATACCTGAGGATGAGCTAAAGCTCCTTTAGTATTTCTGGCTACCTCCAGAGGGACATTGAAGGTAGCACAACCTTGTGAATACACCACAACATTTTCTAGAGGTTTGAGTAAACCATGGTTTTTAGCTGACATTGTGGAGCATACAAAGTCTAGAACACAGATGTCTGTGCATACACCTACAACCAGCAGCTTTACCAAGCCAAGCAATAACAAAAAAAGTAATGGCTTTAATAAGGTGAGATTAGAAGTTCAGACACTACAAATTTGGAATTGAAATAATTAAAACAATACTCAAATTGGAGTAATTCTCACAGTTTTGATCTTGTTCTTCTTCACCCAATCTTCAAAAACATTAGAACCATCTTCTTCTATTGAGCCGAAATATCCATCAAAACAATCCTTGCGCCTGATTGTTACATTGGTTTCATTCTCTAGCCATCTTAACGCTGCAATTCAAGAAAAAATATTAATAAGACAGCATGAACTGAAAGGTGGAAGAGGAGCAAGAGTTTTGGAAAGAGTTAAACAAATAGTAGTGGAAATTCAACCACAATATAGTAGTTGGAAATCATTTTGGTTTACTACAAAACCACGTTTCAAACGTAGATCCGGGCCAATGCTACTCTCATAATGTGTTTGATTTACATGGTCCACGTTTCAAACTTGGATCCAAGTCAACGCTACTCTCAGCAGCATTTACCAGATCCATGTTTAAAACGTAAAACCGCTATGAAATGCTTTATAGTTAAAGTAAGAGAAGCTGGGACTACCCTTTCCCTTACTGGTTTCAAGACACTTCTGTGCTGAGCATGTTCATTCTGTTTCAACTAAAGGTATTTTCACTCTGAAGAATTCTGTGGTTATTATTATTTTGAACTCCAAAGAAAGCCATCTGAAACTTGATTCATGAAGTCTTAAAGGACCAAGTTATGCAGGGTAACTAATTACCTAGTAAGTAAGAAGGATTGTTGAATATGATAAGTACATCTTAGAAGTCAGTTTATATTAGGGGAATGCTAATCAGTGTTGGTTAAGGAACAAAAAAAAATTCTTGGATAATGTAGCATTTCATATTACAAATCCAACCAATTTTGTGATTTCCAATAAAAATCTTCTATATATTCATTCATTAACCATTGCCCTTAAATCACTGCTTCATATCTGGTTATTTATCCATTCTAATACAATACATGCATGAGAATTATGTGTGTGATTGTGGAGAAGAAAAACAAGAGAAAAATATGTGAATAATTGCTACACCTACCTGGAACTAGATTTGATTCATCAGTCCCAACAATACAGTGAGGGGGGTAAGGGTCCTCTGGCTTGCTAGGATGGTGAGAATCTAGGAAAGCCAAAACTGGCAATTTCTTCTCACAGAAGAGTCTAGCTAGCCTTGCTGATTCATTGATCATTCCTGAAATCTGTCTATTGGACTCTCTTGGAGCCTGAAAATATCATCCATCCACCTCAAGAGTATAAGCATAAAATCTATAAAGATTTAGCTCTTTCAGTAAAAAAAATATGAAGAAGCAACCACACTACTATGAAATAGTCACAAGATTTTTCTATCCAGTTTGGATAAACTTTTTTGGAAAAATATTTAAAATTCAACTTCTTTTAAATTTTAAAAATTAAAATTAGTCTTTACAATTCAACTTCTCATATGTAACTAATAACTAACTTCATGTTATGAAAAAAAAAGGTTAAATATTTAATGAGCTAATCAAACTTGAGAAATATTTAATAACACACACCACACAGAGTCTATATGTGCCTTTCAACTCAACACCTTTGAATGGAAAAAAAAAAGGAAAAAGAAAATTAAATAAGTTAAGCAGATACCAGATTTCCAGCACCAACTGTGCAGAAGCCATTTATGATATCCACAAGAACAAGACCAGTTACAGAGTCTTCACTTAAAACCACTGACTCCTGCTCCAGAGGAATCTCATTCTTCAGAAGTTCAACTGTTTGTGACACCATTTTGGTTTTTAGTTTGTAGTAAGTTATCAACCTGATTCTCAGAAATGCTAAGGAATTGTGTATTTAATGACTCAATAATATTCGCATCTTTATCTTTATAATACTACTACAGCAATTCAAGCAGATAATATTACTATCTGTGACTCAATAAGTCAAGATCACTTCCAAACATTGATAACCACGTGGATTTCTCCAACCAAGTCGTTCTCACCGCCAAAAATATCTGACTTTGCAACATGTTAATTTAATATTTTCTTATAAAGATGAAAGGTAATTTTGATGAGATACAATGTTTCCTATAACACAAATATATATATATATATATAATTCTCTTTATTTCTTCATCATATTATTCATCACATTTTACACTTCTTTTTTCTATTTCTATTTCCTTCATACTTGAAAAGGATTTTTATTTTCATATATAATTAGTGCAGAAATACAATTTCTCAATTTAGATTAATAATTTTGTTACAAATCTTAGACTCCATGGAAGAAAAAGAGCTTCGAGAGAAAGCTTCACCAGAGAAAAAATGAGAGAATTCTGAATCTGAGAGAGAGAGAATAGTTGAGATAAAAATGATTCTCATTGATCTGAAAAAGCTCATACAGACTTATATATATACACGGTCAAATGAGCGGGAAAAAGCTAACAGAAAACCTACCTAGGTTAACAGCAAAATAACTGCTCCAACTCAGCAAAACTAACTCTATGGTTAACTATACAATTAACTACAATAATCAATTAAATACTTAATTACATCAGCTAACACCCCCCTCAAACTGGAATGTAAAGATCGATCATTCCAAGCTTGGAAACAAACAGCTGAAACATATGAGAAATGAGTGGCTTTGTAAGAATGTCAGCCAGTTGCTCCTTAGTGTGAATAGGAAGCAGATGAATAAGTCCTGATTGAACCTTATCTCTCATTGTGTGACAATCAATTTCAACATGCTTTGTCCTCTCATGGAAAACAGGATTTGCAGCCAAATAAAGAGTTGACTGATTATCACAGAATAAGGAAATTGGAGCAATGTCAGCAAGGCCAAAATCTGATAGAAGATATTGCAGACATTGAGCCTCACAAGTAGCATGTGCAAGTGCTCTATATTCTGCTTCAGAGGATGAGCGAGACACCACAGATTGTTTCTTACTCTTCCATGATATAAGTGAAGGGCCAAGGAAAAAACAGAATCCAAAAATGGATCTGCAAGTATCGGGGCATGCCCCCCAATCAGAGTCACTGTAGCCAGTCAATTTTAAATCAGAATTACTAGAGAAGAAAAGGCCTTTTGCAGGGCTATTTTTTATGTATCTAAGCACTCTCATGGCAGCTTTGTAGTGTGCATTAGTAGGCTTATCAAGAAACTGACTTAGCCTCCCTACTGAATATGAAATGTCAAGTCTAGTATTGGTCAAGTATATTAATTTTCCAACCAGCCTTCTATAGCCTGTTACATCACCATAAGCATCAGCTACATCTTGATGAAGTCTAGTTGTATGATCCATTGGACTAGAGCATGGCTTTGAGGCTAATACTCCAGCATCTTGAAGTAACTCCAGGGCATATTTCCTTTGGCATAGGCTAATTCCTTTTTCTATTCTAGACACTTCCAGGCCAAGAAAAAAGCTCAATTGTCCCAAGTCCTTACCACTGAATTTTTTTTATCAAGAAGTGATCTTATTCTTTCTATTTCTTCCTTGTCCGTCCCTGCCAGGATCAAGTCATCCACATAAACAAGAATAGCCATAAAACCAGTCAAATTTTTTCTGGTGAATAATGAATAATCAGCTTTAGATTGTTTGTAACCAAAATCCCCCAAGGTCTCTGTCAGTTTTATGTTCCATTGTCTACTTGCTTGCTTCAAGCCATAGAGAGACTTGTTGAGCTTGCATACTGTATTGGGATGAGTCACTGTGAGACCAGGAGGGGGCTCCATGTACACCTCTTCATTGAGATCTCAATGCAAAAAAGTTGTATTCACATCTAATTGGTGAAGGATCCAATTCTGACTAGCAGCCAGTGATAATAGGACTCTAATTGTGGTCATTTTCACCACTGGACTAAAAGTGTCCAGATAATCAATTCCAGCAACTTGGGTGAATCCCTTTGCTACAAGTATGGCCTTGTACCTCTCTATACTGCCATCTGCATTGTGCTTCACTTTGAATACCCATTTACACCCAACAGGTTTCTTCCCTTCAGGAAGTGTAGTTAAAGTCCATGTATGATTCTTACCTAGAGCATTGAGTTCAGCTTGTATGGCTTGTCTCCAGCAATCATGTACAGCAGCTTCTTGATATGTTTTTGGTTCAAGGGTAGAAGAAATTGCTAAAGAGAAGTGTTTATGGGAAGGAGACAATGAATCATAGGAAATGAAATTTGAAATGGGATACCTGACAGATGGAGATGATGGTGAGCCTTCTGAAGCTGTCAGTGTGCAATTATAGTCTTGTAAATAAGTAGGAGGTCTCCTAACTCTTGTAGATTGCCTTGTAGGTACAGAAATAGGTTCCTGACTTGAATTTATGGGAGAAGAATTTTTTGTTTCTGTATTTGTTATTGAAGAAGAATTTTCTGTGTTTTCATTAGAAGAATTATAGGAAATTATGTTGTTATTTTCAAAAGGATCTTCAAAGAAGGTTTGAGGTAATTGTTGAAAAATTTAAACCGGAGTAGTGGATAACTCTGTCAGTTGTGATTTCAAATCAGTTTGCAGTGGGAATATATTTTCATAGAACAAAACATCCCTTGACACAAAAATTTCTCTTGTTTTAAGATCATATAAAATGTACCCCTTTGTTCCATTTTTATATCCTAAAAACAAGCACTTTCTAGCCCTGGGATCTAATTTCTTTCTTTGAGCAGCTAGGCTAGAAGCAAAGCATAAACATCCAAAGACCTTTAATTTTGAAAAATCAGGTTGTTTGTCATTCAAGATTTGATATGGTGAATTATCATTGAGATATTTAGTTGGTAATATGTTAATTATGTGTACTGCTTGACTGACAGCATGAGTCCAAAACACTTTGTGCATATTGGATTGAAAAATTAGTGATCTAGCAACACTCAGAATGTGTTGGTGCTTCCTCTCTACTATTCCATTTTTTTGTGGAGTTGCCACACATGAGGTTTGATGTTGGATTACCTTTGTAGAATACCAAGTATGCATAAGAAATTCAGTTCCATTATCTTATCTTATAACCTTAACTTTCTTGTTATGTTGTGTTTCTACCAATGAAACAAAGTTTTTAACCAAGTTTTGAGTTTCAGACTTATTTTTCATAAAAAATAGCCAAGTAAATCTAGATTTATCATCTACTATTGTGAGGAAGTATTTATGGCCAAAAATGGAAGGTGTAGATAGTGGTCCCCAAATATCGACATGTATTAGATCAAAACAGTTAGAGGAAAAAGTGTAGCTATCACAGAAGGGCAATCTTTTTTGTTTAGCCAAATGACAAACCTCACAAGGAGTTGTTGTTTTATTACATTTGATGCCAGGATATATTTTCTTTATTACAAGCAATCTATCATGAGATGGATGACCTAACCTCATGTGCCAAAGATCAGATTTATATGAAAAGAAATTATTAGTACAATGGTGTACTAATCTAAACTGATCTAAACAATCAATTGCATAAAGTCCAGCTTCCAATCTAGATGCACCAATCATCTTCATTGACTTGGAATCCTGAATCTGACAACCAGAATCAGAAAAGACAAGTGTGTAAGGAGAGGATTTCACAATCTTAGAAACAGAAATCAGATTGAAGGTAAAGTCAAGAATGTACAACACATCTGTCAGGTAAAGGTCTTTGTTGATATAAACAGTTCCTGAAAAATAGGCAACTATTTCTTTTCCATATGGATTGGATTTATTCTTTTGTAGCTTTGAAAGAATTTCAAGGAATAACAAACATGATTTGTGGCTTCTGAGTCTATGATCCAAGAATTTGGAAAGGAATGTTTTGGGAGAGTAAGTGTTGTACCTGAATTTTTGGATTTTGATGGATCAATGCAGCTGCTAATTTGATTCACAATGTGTGGAGATTCAATTCCAGATTGCTGAAGCAAGGTTAATAGACCTTTCTGTTTCTCTTGAGTAAGAAGCATACCTGAGCTTTCACCACTTTCCTTTTGAGAAAAAACACTGAGTGTCCATGAATTCTTCATTTTCTTCAGTAACACAATTGTTCACTGCATTCATCTTTTTGAAATGTGGAGGAAATCCATGTTTCTTGTAACATGTGTCAACTAAATGTCCATTCTTGCCACAGTAGGAGCACACTTTAAAGTTTCCACCTCTTCCTCCATTGTTCCGCCTCTTCCTCTAAACTTTCCTCTTCCATAGTTACTAGTGACATTAGCTAGAACCTGAGGATCCTCAACAAAATTCTTATTCTGCCTTTCTTGTTGCATTAACATTGAAAACACCTTGTTCATAGGTGGAAGTGGATCAATAAGCATAATCTGAGATCTCACTACTCCATATTGTTCATTTAGACCTTTTAAGAATCGAATGGCATAGTCTCCTTCTCTGTAAGACCTCACAGTAGGTATCAAATCACAGCTACACTTCACATCACAATTACATGTAGGAATTGGCCTAAAATTCTCTAGTTCTTGCCATAAACCTTTCAAAATAGTGAAATAGGCAGTAATTGATAAGCTACCTTGCCTAGTAGTGTAAATCTCCTCCTGTAGGTCAGAGATGCGAAACACATCACCTTGATAGTACCTCTCCTTCAAATCGCACCAAACTTCATATGTTGTTTCCATCCATAGTACACTCTGTTTCACAGACTCATCCAGTGAATGAATAATCCAAGATAGCACCATAGTATTACATCGATCCCAAGGAACAAACAAAGGATCTTCTCTTGGAGGCTTTGGTAAAGTTCCATCAACAAATGCTAACTTGTTCTTCGATCTGAGAGCTACAGACATGCTTCTCTCCCAGGAATGGTAATTGTCACCAATCAGCAAAGTAGAAACAAGAGGAATGCCAGAACTTTTATTCGCATGAAGAAAAAATGGACTAAACGGATCAATGATTTGATTCGCCATTTCCTTATCAAAGAAAAGAAGAAGTTCGAACAAGAATCGATCGAACAGAGAAAGAAGAAGTTCGAAGAAGAATCGATCGAACAGAGAAATAGAGACAATTCAAGAACAATCAGAGTTGGCAGCAGAGCTCCTAGGAAAGGAGCTCTGATACCATGTTACATATCTTAGACTCCATGGAAGAAAGAGAGCTTCGAGAGAAAGCTTCACCAGAGAAGAAATGAGAGAATTCTGAATTTGAGAGAGAGAGAATAGTTGAGAGAAAAATGATTCTCATTGATCTGAAAAAGCTCATACAAACTTACATATATACACGGTCAAATGAGCGGGAAAAAGCTAACAGAAAACCTACCTAGGCTAACAGCAAAATAATTGCTCCAGCTCAGCAAAACTAACTCTATGGTTAACTATACAATTAACTACAATAATCAATTAAATACTTAATTACCTAAAAAATTTGTTTAGGTAAAATTTGTTTAGGTAAATTTTTCAGGGAGATGTTGTGAATCATTTAACAGTAACTTGCCTACCTCTCCCTATTATGACTAGGTTTGCAACCCTAAAACAGAAACTTGCTAAATATCCTGGTCAAGTTTTACCTAAACCAAGGAGGAGGTTAGATAGGGAAGTTGAGCATTATGCTCATTGGTTCCCCAGTTGGGCTGGTGGGTTAAAATTTGAGGTTACACACAGTTTGCTCCCTGAAAAATTTGTTGTAGACCTGTCAAAACAAACCTGCACATGCAATTTCTGGGATTTGGTAGGCATCCCCTGTAGACATGTTGTGAGTGCTATTAGTTATAATAGGGAGAGGCTTGAGATGTATGTTCATAGATACTATAAAAGGGAGAGCTATGAGTTATGCTATGGGCAAACAATATCACCAATCAATGGTCAAGACATGTGGCCAAAGGTGGATGGACCTGAAATCTTACCTCCCACATATAAGCAAGGTCCTGGAAGTCCCAAAAAATTAAGGAGGAGAGAACCTGATGAGGATCCCAACCCTAGTAGGTTAAAAAGGTCACATACTAGGTATGCATGTGGAAATTGCCATGAGTTTGGCCACAATATCAGAAAGTGCAAAAAGAGACCCATGAGTGGGGAAACATCACAACCTGATAACAATGTTGTTCCAGAAGGTGGGGTACCACCACATCCACCACCAAACACTGTTGTTCTAGAAGGTGGGGGACCACCACATCCACCACCAAACACTGTTGTTCCAGAATGTGGGGTGCCACCACAAGTACCATCCCAATCTGCTGTATCAGAATCTGGGGGCCCATCTCAGTCCCAACCTGCTGCCACTAAGGTAAATACATAACCTGCACTTGTGCATTATTGTTATTAGACCATAATTAATGCCACTAATAACCCTACCATTAATGTTTAGGGGAATTCTATGGTGGTTATTACTGGAAAGCCAAAAAGAGGAAGGCCCCCCAAAGCTAAGAAATCTGTTGAACATAATGCATCCCAATCCAACAACACCACTGAGAATCTAGGAAAACTCATCCATGCACATAAAAATGTCATGGTAACAAATCACCTTTCCACTAATGAATTCAGTTTCAATTATTATGTTCTAAACTACTGCTATGTTGTAATGCATAGGACACATGTGGTCCATGTTTGCCAACAAATATGGTGGAGGCAAACACAATGATCCAATCACTTTTGGTAATTATTTCCTTACTTTGTCTGAATTTACCTGCACCTAATTTTGTGAACCCTCTTGCATTTACTCTGAACCCTCTTCCCACAGAGTGTGGCACAGCAGGTGACTTCTGGCAATGGCTATGACTGGATGAAAGTGGTTGCTCAATTGGGATTTAATAATGTTGAATCTTACATGACATTCATGCATAAAGTGGTAATTAAATTCTTTACAGGATTTATAATTGTAATCAGTCTCTACTGCAAGCAATTCTAATAGATTCATTATTTGCATGTTAATAGGATGAAGTGAAGAGGATGTGTGCTGAAGAAAAAGTAGTTGCTGGTGAAGGTGAGGGTGGAGGGACACAAGAATCTGATGCCACAACTGCTAAAAAGGGTCCCCTTATTCAGCACCAAAAGTCCCACAAATGAAGTTTATGACCAATTGTTGATGCACCATTTTTTGTGATAGGCCAACAGTGATGACAGTATTTTGTGATAGGTCAATGGAGTAGTATTTTGTGATAGGCTAATATTAAGATGTACTTAACCTTTTGCTTATTTGGGCAA
Organism: Sesbania bispinosa; assembly: GCA_026901365.1. NCBI lineage: Eukaryota > Viridiplantae > Streptophyta > Magnoliopsida > Fabales > Fabaceae > Sesbania > Sesbania bispinosa. The sequence goes on from QLOH01000559.1 coordinate 423,842, forward strand.
TTACTCAGTACATTGTTGTCCATTTATTTCAAACTCTATTTTCTAATTAAGCTTATGGTCTATGGATTCAATCAAAGGTTTTGGTTTGGCAATTACACTTTTGGTTTGGCAAATACAGTTTTGGTTTCATCTAAATGATCTGGATTAAGTTCAACAACTTTATTGGAACAACAGTAACACGACCAGGATTACAACAACACACAGAATCACACAACACTCTGCCACCATGACCTTCCTTCTTTCAGCACATAACTTAAACTGCAGCTTCCCAATTTTCCTTTTCAGCCGGTCCACTTCTTGCACAATAAAGTCCATGTCTTCCAATCTTCCTCGTTGCTCTTCGTCATCGTCCCATCGAAAAAACCCGCAAGTGTTCAGAGTCTGTAAATCAAAAATAAACTAGATAGAAGTAGGGGAAGAATCAAGAAGCTTGAAATCACAATTACACACCCATTGTCTACTTACATCCTAGTTAGGGCATCTCCAGAACAATCTCCCAGGATTTTTTGCGGAGTTCGACCTAAACAAGATCACTTCCTGCCCACACCCACAATAAATCCTTCGAACAGTGGATGACGATGATGGTGACTTGCAAGCGGCGGACCTTTTCTCAGCACCGTGGCTTTTAGTCTTCATAGCTTCTTCAACAAACCCTCTTGCTCTGCAACGCGACACAGCTATGGAAGAAATTAGGGCTCAGAAAAGTGGGTAACAATTTGGGGAAAAAAGAAGCTTGGACTCTCCTTATATTAGCAAAGGGGTTTAACAGGTCAGGGTCAAAATGACATGTAGGATTGGTCTTATGAGAGAGAGAATGACAACTTAGCTACAGAGTCATGCAAAAAAGGGTGAGGGACGAAATGAAAAAAAAATTGGGAGGACCATTTAAAAAAAAATTGGAGGGATGAAAAACAAAAATCGCATATTTTACAGGGACTAAAAACATATTTTACCCTTAATAATTTATAGTACAATTTTATTAATTCAACTACTGAAGTAGCTATGGAATATCTACGATGAACATTCCATAGTTAATTTGGTAGCAGTTTCAGCTAAATCTACTGCAGATGCATGACAGCAGGACATGATCCATAGTGTTTCTAAGTATCCACCGATTTAAATGATAAACAAAAAAAATATATAAGTAGGTTGGGGATCACAATCCCAGCTCATTCACAAGCACCTTGTCAATAGTGTTTATTATGGTTTCGTCTGAAATATTAAAACCTTGATTCAACAAAAATTAAAAAAAAATGATTTTTTTTACCAAAATTGTAATTTGAGACTCTTTTTTGGAAGAATTATTCCTTAAATTAGAACAGTGGTTAGATAAAAAAATTCCCAAAAATAACCACTTCTAACCATAAGATAAAACATGCTTTAAATTATGGTGACAACTCTGGTACCGTAAAAAAATTATGGGTACTGGAGCAGTCATGAGTTATCATACTCTAGGATTTAATTCTTCCACCATTCTTGTCAGTATATTTGAGCTCTGTTTTTTTTTTTCAAATATTTTATCTAAATTATTTTTGGTAAGAGTAATTTTTCTTTACAATTTGAGATTGTTCATATAATTAAAAGGGTATATTATGACCGAAGGATATGTTCATATAGAAGGTTTTTTTTTGTTGAAAATCACAATATTAATTGTATTTACAACATTTAATGTTACACACTCTAATAAAATATTCTTTTATTAAATGTACAGTGCAATCTAGCTTAAATTATTCTATTGAAGTAAAATAAACGCAACAGTCATCTATACACAAACACAAGGACAAGATGCCACTCCTCCTAGTGTGCTATATCCTTAAAAAAAACATATCCTTCAGCTATTGTGAGGTGTAGCACTGAAATTGCCTCAAATGAAAACATTTTGATCAAACCCGGATATCACTTTTCACAGTATGCAGTCAGCTGCAACATCACCCTTCTATCAACTTGTTAGTTTCCGGCAAAAGTTTCAAACTTTCCATTCAAAAACTCATCTTTTGCCAAAGGGGACCCCTTTCTGCAGACCAAGAATTGCTTCGGTTCCTGGGTTTGGTATGAGGCCACTGATGGCATTGGGTGGTTCTTCTTCATCAGTAGTTGATGATGGGTTTGTTACATTGATAGAGTATGTGGGTAAAGGAGGAATAAATGTGAAAGATGATTTGGTGGTGTTGCTTGATCATATACAGTATGCTTGCAAGAGAATTGCAGCTCTTGTGGCTTCTCCTTTTAATTACAGCCTTGGGAAACAAAAGGGTCCTGGTGCTGTGCCCACTGGTGGTTCCGATAGGGATGCTCCAAAGCCTCTTGATATTATCTCGGTATATTTTCTCTCTGAAATTTGGTGTTATTTTTTGCTGCCTTGTGCTTTCTTTTTGTGTAATTGTGTTCTTAATTGGGATGGAAATGGTGTGGTTGAAAATGAGAGGAAGAAAGAAAGAGGGTGAAATGAAAATGGAGTGTTGCACTTTTACCTCTTTTTTTGTGTGTGTGGGGGGGGATTCATTCCAAATTGAGATGAAGATGAGGTGAAAGTGCAAACAGAACTATTTTCTATCATCCTTGTTTCCATTTCTCTTACCAAATATACCCTGGGATTCTTCAAATTTGGGAATTTTTGTGTTTCATTCCATGCCTTTTGTGATGTGCATTAGTTTAATCATTCAGGGAATTAATATTATTTACTGTGTGTTTGGTTTAGCGTTGAAATTTATCAAACTCAAATTTGGATTCCCACGATGTAATTATTTCTAGTGTTAAAAACGTGAGTTTAACACGTTTCAACGCTAAACCAAACATGCACTTAGCCAGCTTAGGAAACAGCCTTTCTTTCTAGTAATATACTTAAATGCAGTAGTACTGATATACTTAAATGCAGTAGTACTGATTTACCATTATGTAAATTCTTTCTTGCCATTATGTCTGGCAAAAGGCTATATAAATCCTTTATTATATATTAAAGAAAAAGAGTATCTGATTAATCAATACACCCTATCATGCATCATTGCAGAATGAAATTATCTTGTCATCACTCCAAAAATCTGGTAAAGTTGCTGTCATGGCTTCTGAAGAAAATGATGCACCAACTTGGATAAGTGATGATGGTCCTTATGTGGTCGTAACAGATCCCCTAGATGGTTCTAGAAATATTGATGCATCCATTCCAACAGGTACAATTTTCGGTATTTATAAGCGCCTTGAGGAACTAGACAATCTTCCCACAGAGGAGAAGGCAATGCTGAATTCACTCCAGAGTGGAAGTAGGCTGATTGCTGCTGGCTATGTTCTCTATTCATCTGCTACTATACTCTGCATCACCTTTGGTTCTGGAACACATGCATTCACTCTTGATCATTCAACAGGAGACTTCATTCTCACAAATCCAACCATTAAAATTCCTCCCCGTGGTAACACATGCAGTTTACATATTCCATACACAATCTATATTGACCTTACTAATTTGGCAGATAAGTTGGACTGGTTTGGATGCACTTCTGCAGAAGAATTTTTAGGTGAAAAAATAGAATGAACAAAGAGGTTAAATGAATTTAACTTCTCCATAAGTTGAAATTAGTCTTTATAGCCCACCTTCTCCAAAAGCCCTCTCATTTAACTTCTTCATAAGTAACTAATTTCAACTTATGGAGAAGTCATTTGACCTCTTTGATTCGTTCTATTTTTTTTCTTCTAGGAGTTTTACTACAGAAGTGTATCCAAACTGTACCTTTATAACTCTTATTTGCCATGGAATTTGGAAACATCTTACATTAGTTAACTATTGCCATTGCAATCTTACTTGTACATAAAAGTTAATGTATATAGCTTAATTTATGTTGTTGACAGCTCTCTTGTTGGTCAGGGCAAATTTATTCTGTAAATGATGCAAGATATTTTGACTGGCCTGAAGGTTTAAGGCAATATATAGACACTATTAGACAAGGGAAAGGTAGATACCCCAAGAAGTACTCTGCCAGGTATATATGTTCTTTGGTGGCTGATCTCCACCGAACTTTGTTGTATGGGGGTGTGGCAATGAATCCAAGGGACCATCTTCGTCTTGTTTATGAGGCAAATCCTCTTAGTTTCATTGTAGAGCAGGCTGGTGGAAGAGGGTCTGATGGCAAAAATAGGATTCTTTCCCTTCAACCAGTTAAACTGCACCAAAGACTTCCTCTCTTTCTAGGGAGTTTGGAAGACATGGAAGAGTTGGAAAGTTATGGAGATGTACAACAAAAAGTAAATCCTGGTTATGAGGTTTGATGCTATAGCATAAGAATTTTGAATACTCAACCGTCATGGGGCCTAACTAATTTGTTCCTGTGCTCTTCTTCAGCTGTGTTGTATGTATTGTGATGTGATGTGATTTGATATCCATCACTCGTGTTAATATATTTTTCCTTTCCTTTTTTCTTCTTTATTGCTTCTATGTCTTTCTTCTGTTGGATATTTTATATTATTTTTTTATTTCAAAAGTTTTCTAAAAGGAAGAAGTCTCATATTGTTTGAGAGTGAAATAAATAAATGATTTTATTTTTCTTTTTTGGAAATTATTTTGATTTGGTCAAATCCTTAATCTACCTCATCTAACCCCATTTATTTAATAGAAAAGCCCATATTTTTTGGACCTAATAGAGAGCCTCTACTATGATCATCTTCTTCATAGTTTCTCTCATATTATCACTAGGTTTAACCGACTTTTATTCCTGCTAGTTCTGCTTCCTCATTCTTTAATGAGAAGGACATGTTGTATCATGGGGATCGTCGCATTCCGCAAATGAATTTTTAAAGACAGCGTGATTCCATGTGCCTCATGTTATTTTATTTCATTTCGGTGAAAAGATCTATTATTCAACATCTTCACGATCTATGTAAACCCTTACCAAACATGGATTATGTGAAAGATTTGTGAACTCAGTAACCATAAATTTTTGGCTTAAATGCATTTTTGGTCCCTATACTTTTGTAAATGGGTGATTTTGGTCCCTCTGGTTTTAATTGCTCAATTTTGGTCCATATACTTTTGTAAATGGGTGATTTTGGTCCCCCTAGTTTTAATTGCTCAATTTTTGTCCCTTTTCTTTAAAAATTGAACAAATCCAATCCTATCATTAGCCTCCCATTAAATATTTAGTAGAGTTTGCTGACATGGATTTGATTTTATGATGTGTAAACTATCACATGACAAAAATTATTATTTAATTTTATCTCTTAATTTTTTTAAACGAAAAATCAAAAAATAAAACCAAATTATGCATAATTTAATACAATGTGAAAACAAAATCTCACTACTACACTCCAATTTTCTTAAAATCAATAAAGCAAATACAAGTCCTAAAACTAAAACAATTGCAGGTCTGCTTCAAGCCATCAACCAAGCGAACTGAAATCTCATTCGGGCATGAAATGTAATTTAAAATGAAATCGAAAGCGAACTGAAATATGCAAGCTCTGATTTTTCGTTTAAAAAAATTAAGAGATAAAATTAAATAATAATCTTTCTCATGTGATAGTTTACATGTCACAAAATTAAATCCATATCAACAAACTCTGCTAAATATTTAATGGGAGGTTAACAGTAGGATTAGATTTGTTCAATTTTTAAAAGAGAAGGATCAAAATTTAGCAATTAAAACTAGGGGGACCAAAATCACTCATTTACAAAAGTATAAGGACCAAATTTGAGCAATTAAAATTAGGGGGACCAGAATCACTCATCTACAAAAGTATAGGGACCAAAAATGTATTTAAGCCTAAATTGTTTATGAAATCCAAAATTTGCATTCTACATGTAAGATGTTAGAATGTGTTACGGTCTAAACCTAAGGCCCAACAACTGATATGGCCCGCACGCTATATTATTATCATATCCATAAATATATAATAATATCCACACAAAATATAACCATATCTGCAATTATATCTGCAATATCTCATTATATATGAAATATGATTATGACATCTATAATTATATGATTACACATGCATACTTACTCCTTTTATACAAAGGCCCACTTACTATATTTATACAGGGAAAACCCCTATATATAGAGATGACTGGCAGATCATCAGGTACGCAATCTCACTCAGTCAATCCCTTTGACTGTTTTACATATCTGACTTGGGTGTCGGAGTCCCTTTGCAGGTACCCGGGGCTCAACTCGGATTCAAGCCTCCGCAACCCGGATTCGGATCCGACTTCTCTCCTAGCACATTTGCATCTTGACTTATTTTTTCTAGTTTTAAATTTAAGATTCAATTAACTAAAGTCAAATCCTTTCTCGATAATCAGGTCAAACAATCTAACACGATTGTAGTGATTTTTATGTTGATTTAATTCATTTCAAATCTTCATTCAAGATTGTTCTGAGATTGATTTGGTAAATTTTTACGAAGAAATGCAAAAGAAGGATACATACGTGACTAATTTAATTGTTTACCAAACAGTTGCTAGTTTACCAAACAGTTGCTAGTGATAGTGAAAGTGGATTAAGATATCATGTAGACTTTATCTGCAAGGTAAGAGATTCAAATCTTGAAGCAGTTTTTAGGAGGATTTTACTTAACTACCAATCTTGGGAGGGTTTTTGTTATGAGTTTGCAATTGTCCTGTTTTTCATTTTAGATTTTAGATTCATGGTTCTTTGAATTCCTAGTGGAAACAATGGGAAAAGGTTGTTGGTGAGGGAGTTAGGGCCTAGCGGTAGAGAGGAGAAGCCACAACAATGATGAAGGTCATCACTTGTTGAATGAGTTTTACCAACAAATAGCATTACCTTCATGTATTTGGTTTGGCATTGAAATTAGTTAAATTCAAGTTTGGATTCCTGAACGCAATTATTTCTAGCATTGAAAACGTAAATTTATCACATTTTAATACTAAATCAAACATGCTAGTAACGTCTCATTGCACAATTATGAGAGCAAGTTTCGATTCTCCCTTTCACTTTTCTTCGAGTTCATAGGTGTCTCATGAACATTGGTATGGTGATGATTTTGCATAAGAAAGTTTATGGTGACTTCAACCAGTTTCTAGTGTGTTTGGTTTACCCGAAACCACGTTTCAAAAGTGGATCTGGGTCCAGATCCATGTTTGAAACATGGTTTTAGAGTAAAGCAAACACACAATCACTTCAATGGATCTCAAATTCTAATTCTTGTGCTTATGATAACTATAACTAGACTGTGACCCGCGAGATATAATATATTAAGTGTTTTACATGTAACAACTAACAATAATATAATAAACATTGTTATGTTAATTATTACGAAAATAATACTTTAATTTATTATATTGATTTAATGATATTAATATTTATCATTGGAATTTTACATTGGTTGTAAATTGAGGAACAATGAGAAGTTGTTTTTTTTGTTAAAAGTTTTGTTCATTTGTGATTAACATTATTTAGATAATACAATTTTTTAAAAAATAAATTTCATTCTTAGACACACATTAAAAATGAAGAAATTGAACTTACATTCAGGGTCGGATATTCAACAAGGCAATTAAGGCCAAGAGCCCCAAATTTAGAAGGCCCCTAATTTTTTTTAATAGTAGTATTATTGATATAAATTAGTTTTTAAAAAATTAATAATGTTTGAGATAGGGCCCAATATTTTATAAGGCCCATATCTTACATTTTTTATATCTCTTTTTTTCTTATCATTTAAACTACTTGAAAGTCCATATCCCATTTATTAGTTTTTGTAATGAAAAGTTACTCAACACTCAACAGTGAGTTTCCTTGTATCGGTAGTATTGCTGAACCTATAATCTATTGGCTACTTGTACGGCTATTGAAATAAATATAGAGTCCAAGTTCAATGAAAAACGTAAGATTCATAGGAAAAAAATTTTTGATGACACTGTTAGTATTAGATAGCTCATTATGCTGAAGATTCGTTTTGCATTGATTATTTTTTGTATATATTATATCAGTCTATTTCTTCTATTGAGAGTCGATTTGAACAATTTTTATAATATGAAAACATGTTTGGTTTTTATTTGACTCAAATAAATTTAAAACTTTAGGGGAAAATGAATTGAAAAAATATTGTATCAATTAAGTTTTGAGGACCATTCTGATATTGATGGTCTTGATTTGTTTTCAGAATTAAAGTTATTGAAAGAAATTCTAACAAATGAAATTAACACACCATTAAAAAGATTGAATTATATATAAAGATTAGGTTCTTTTCCAAATACATACATTGCTTATAGAATATTATTAACATTACCTGTAACTATCGCGATCGCTGAAAGGAGCTTTTCAAAATTAAAATTGATTAAATCATATTTAAGATCAACTATGCTACAAGATAGATTGAATGAGTTAGCTATCTTATTTATTGAGAGTGAGATGTTAAAATTACTTGATTATAAAACTTTAATAAATAATTTTGTAACTCAAAAAGTCAGAAAAATAACATAAAAATTATTAGTCTATATTAACATGGTCCCTATCTTAATTTTTGCCTAAGGCCCCGAAATTCCTAGATACGGCAATGCTTACATTGTCAAATATAAGAGATGATAACATTTTGATAAATATTAATTATCATTTTTCTCACTATCAATTAACATTTGATTAATATATTAACTCTTTTATATTTGATTATTGTTGATTTCATATTTTTTTTGTTCTTTAAGATATGCAACACAATTGTTAAAAATTGAGTTGTTTGATTTCAAAAAGGAAGGTTAAAAGAAAGAAATTATTAAATTTGTGAAAAAAAAAAAACATTAATTTTGCATCAAATTTAGATTTATATTATTGAAGAATGTAAAATATTTTTTATTTATAATATTAAATTTTGTGGGACTGGTAGGTCAATGAATAAAGACTTTTTGTATGTCATCACTCATCATTTATTTAATTTGACATGTTATATATAATTAAAAAATAATTAAGATTTTTTAATTATATTTATATGAAATGGAATGTAAAGAATTTAAATGTTATAGCAATTAAGAATTTAAAACGATTAAATAATTGTTAATTATTATGTAATTGATAAGATTCAAATAAGAGAAATGCGTGAAGCATAAGCTTTAATTTTTTTTTTTTTTTTGGTCAATAACCATAAGCTTGATTGTCCATTGCCAATTCTTGTTTCTTCCATGATGGGCCGTTAGCTAAGCATGTAGATTTTACTGATATTCATGACATTAATATTATCTCTTACTCTATTAATTTGGAGCAATTATATACGGCCATTCCAATGCCTATCAAGCAAACCATACTGGACGGTTTCTATGTATTAAATGAAGCAATCAATGATTGTTTAATTTGGAAGTATTCCTTTGCTGGCACATACATGGTCAAGTCAGCCTACATTTGGCTCAAATCTCATGCGGATACTTTGGCAAATCAAAACCATTGTTGGTCTTCAATTTGGAAACTAGAAATTTCTGAAAAATTTAAATTCTTTATTTGGCAAATTTTCCATAAGAGGAGTGCTACCAACGCATAACACATTCTTTTCACCATACTCCATGTGACTGTGGTTAAAATTCAAATAGGTTTCACCAAATTATATGGGTCTCACTTCCAATGTGGTGGGACTATGTGATTTTTAACCAATCATAGGAAGTGTGTTAGAAAAAATATGTTAGAGAGTGTGTTACTAGCACTTTTCTTGAAACACATTAGAGTTTTATTGATGTGGCACAAATAGATAAATGTGGCAATGCTAAATCATACGAGTCAGATTTAATATATTACTACATTCGTTCCTATTTAACTTTCCACTTCGACTAAAAACACACATATTAAGGAATGCAATCATTACTCTTGTTTTCATGGAAATAAATTTTAAACTTTTTACTTTACCCTTTTATCTCTCTTAGTACTATTGGTTCTCATTAGTTTTCAAAAGTGAGTCATTTATTAACATAAGGGTAAAATGGAGAAAAGTGTAATTATTAGTGCATTGGGTTTGTAAGTGGACAGTTAAATAGGAACAAATCTTTTCTTTGAAAGTGGACAGTTAAATAGGAACGGAGGTAATATAATATAATAGAGGGTATGTCTAGGGTGAAAGATCTTATGGGTGTTTTACCGGTGACACACAATTTTAGTACCATTAGATTTTGTCATTTTTAAATGTATGGTTAGGATGAATTAGCGGTCAAATATCTTCATCGTCCAATTTTAAATTCTTATATCCCCCCTCACGAGATGAGGGGCTTCTCCCTCACCTTAGAAATCACCCATTTATTATACTTTATCTATCTTTTTTTTATAAACAAAAAATTGAATTAATGGGAGTACAATGGGTACTCCAACCCATTACAATAATCCAAAAAACAGCACCCAAGTGAATAACAAAAACACATGGTGCATGACTTAACAACACCTAGAAACCACCATAAGTCCATAACAAATGCTGGACCAAACAAAGGAAAAAAAACTAAGTGCAGGAAGCACAAAATACCAAAACCTTTACAATGGAACTAATGAGCGAAATAAAAAAAAAAAAGAAATGACGCAAGCTGGGCTATCCAAAATGAAGATCGAACCAAAACAACAACCCTTCCAAACAGGCAGAATCAACCACAATAATGTTAAAAGCAGCACCACCACAAAGACAAAGCACCCAACAACAAATCTATTAGAAGAAATTCAAACAAGAAGAGGGTTCTGCAGACCATAAGGCAAAAGGGTACTGAAACTTAGGCTCTCTAGCCTTCAACCAATTCCATGATCTAAACTTAATTAACTCCAAAACCATCACAGGATCCAGAACTACCTGTGAGAAAACTGCTTCATTTGTAACTAACCATAAGGACCACAAAGTAACCAACCAAAGGGAAGACCAAATCCTTCTACTAGAGGCTCTACAGTTTGGTAACCCCACAAATTGTGCAAAGTTATTCAAACAACAATTATGTAAGGCAAAAGAAAACCCAAACCACTCCAAGCATGACATCCAGATACTAAAGGCAAAGAAGCACTCAAAAAATATATGATGAACCGTTTCCACATTATGACCACACCAAACACGACCTTCTTCATGAGCTGGTAGAACGTTCCTTTTGATTAAATTTTGTTTAGTTGGAATTCTATTTAAAATAGCCTTCCAAGCAAACCCAGAAACCTTGGTAGGAACAAGCTTAGACCACAAGAACTTGTACATGGGAAAAGTAGCATAGATTGAATCATTGACAATTGCTTTATATGCAGATTTGACAGAGTAAGTACCTTCAGGATTATATTTCCATAACCAACAATCTTTTTATCTTCAACTAAACACACATTACTATACTCCGTCAACAAAAGCATCGACTGCTCTTCCTCCCATTGGAAAAGATTCCTTCTCCAATGCCACTTCCACGATATGTCCCCTCCCACCCTTACAAACATTTCAGCTAAAGAAACATTTTATCCATGGATATAGAAAATAGCCTAGCAAAACGAGTATTAAAAGCAGTAGTACCACACCAAACATCCTTCCAGAAACATGTATCTTTCCCATTACCAATCTTCTTCACACACCCACCTAAAAACCACTCCATAGAGACATTACTACAATTATCAATGGACCATATTGAAGTTGAAGCTTCAATCACAAGAAGGGGGGTTGAATTGTGATTGATTAAAATTTCTGCAAATACTTCTAATACTTTTTCTGCTCAAGTTAATCTTGGTTGAGTATTAGAAGATACAATTCAATAAGAAGGATGTTATAATCTTGATAAGTGAAATAAAAAGTGCTCTAATTTATCAACTAATTTTCACTTATCAAAATCCCCCCAACTTAACTTCTTGCTTGTCCTCAAGCAAGAGACCTCTTTGCAATCAAAAAATCAATTCCATTCCCAATGTATTCCTAATAATAAAAAAACAAATTCAAGGAACTATTCCTCAACTCCTTCTTGAGTAGCAGTCACTTTCCAGATATAAGAAAAACTCAAGACCAAGGGATGTTACCAATACTCAATCAGAATAGAAATACAAACATCAATCAAACTTTCTCAAAAACAGCAATTAAAGCAGTAAGTGATAAACCAAGGAAATCTCTCATTCTCACGGGTAAGTGTTTCCCTCAATCTTCTTCACCACTGTTGAACAACTAGAATTGATAGTTGTTTCCAAAATCTGAACCTGCAAGCAGTTAATATGGATCAAAAGGTCTTTCTTAGATTGTAATGAGGCTGGGCTATCAAGAAATCATGGTTTTCTGGATATTCAAGGAACACTTTGAATAGAGAGCATCTTGTGATTGTGCTTGGGACTTCTCTTAATTCACCTGGTCATTCTTGAATGGTCACCCTTTTCAGCTTGACCTCATTGTTTGAAGAAATTCTCCCCCCAACTTATTCAATTTCACACTTTTGTGCAGAATTTTTTTTTCAGTAAGAATAACATAGAAACTTTATTTGTGGGGGAGGATCCTTCTTTTGTGATTTCTTGTGCCTTCTCTTGAGTTTCTGTGACCAACCTCTTATCTCATGTTGTTGTGGTGCACCTTGCTCTCTATCCCAAGTGTTAAGGGACAGGTGATGTTCAATGAATATGGTTAGGGTGCATCAAGGAAAATATTCAAGCTCAAATGGGCAATCAATAAATGGAAATATTAAATCAGGGTGGCTATTTGGCACTGAGCACAATATTAGAATCATAAAATATGCCTTTGTCACTTCCATATCTCTTCAAGCAAGCAAAAATTTAAAAACTCAAGCAATAACAGTTGACAAGCAGCGGTGAAAAGCTCTCAATATCAGTGTTTGGGCTCTCAGCTCACCGGTTATGGCTAAAATTCCTTGATAAAGCACTTAATGGATTTAATTAACTATCCTGATAGGTTCTCTTGAGAAGTACCCTAATCCTAATTAATTATGGAATTAATCACAAGACCGTATCATCTTACCTAATCTGTTAGTTAAACTACTTAATTACAGAGAATTGGAAAAAATTACCTTGATTCCTAATTTCCTAAGGTCCTAATGAAATACAAAACAAAAATCCTAATTAACTAGAAAAAATTATATAAAATAATAGAAGACAAAAGAAAACTAAAAATAAAAGAAAAACTAAAAGAAAGAAAACACCAGTATCAATCTTCATCCTCTGTATCCTATGAGTTCTTGTTCTGCTGCTGCTTCCATCCCCTTGGGAAAATAGGCATGTCCCCAGGCCACTGCAAGAATATCCGGAACTCTTCAAGCAGCCTGCTTGGGTATGGGTCTAGTACTCCTGATTGGTTTGGGGTCAACTAGTCTTTATACTTTGCAGCAGTCTGTGCAATTCATGAAGAACATGGAAGCTTATCATTAACCAATTTACATGCATAATTCAAAGAATTAATATTTTCACAACAAAAGTTCAGTGCACTTTGGTAATGACTTCCTAAAAACAAATCATACTCTTTTGTTTTGCAAGCATTCAATCAATCCATGGAAAGTGAAAGTTCAAGATTTTTGAAAGAAACAGAGTATAACACTTTCAACTTTAATAACTCACAAAACAAAGAGCATTTCAATTCAAGCAAATTGTTCTTCATGTTCCACACAGCCAAAATTACATTCAAGATAGCAATAGTCAATAATATTCACAATCCTAAAGTTGCTACCCTAAATAGAGTAAATGAAGATTTCAATTGGTAACAGTTAAAGAAAACATAACTGAAAGTTTCAAAATTGATGGAGGTTTGTGAGTGGAAAGATTGAAAAGAAGAGCTTAGGAAGTAGAGAAACATCACATGAGAAATAGAAGATTTTTTTTAAATTTCGTATCCTGCGCTACAACGCAAGTGAAGCGCATAATACAGTGACTAAAATTGCATATATGCGCTTTACCTGCGCTACAGCGCAGGTTGAAGCGCAGAAAACATAATGCAATTTTGCAATTTTCAGTCACGTTTTCTGCTACTTCCTATTTTTTAAAAAAAATTTATTTTCCACAAACTTAATCCAATCAATTTTGAAAAATTCCTAAATCCTAAAAAAATGAAAAATCCTAATTAAGAAAATAAAACAAAACTAAAACTTTAAAAGTCTCTGGGTTGCCTCCAGAAAGCGCTTGTTTAACGTCTGATAGCTCGACGCTTGTTCTCTCAAAGTGGCTGAAATTGAAATATTTTGATGAGCTTGTGAGCTGCACCCTTCCTTTTTCTGGCCCATAAACCTCCCCATAAACTTGTCTTGGAGCAATCTGTCTTTTTCTTTATTTTCTTGCTTTGATGTGCATGAGTCTTCTTCTCCTGAAACTTGAATGATTCACAAATGATTTCTCTCAATTTCTTTGCTCCGGGGGGTTCTTTGATATGAAACACACCTGACCACTTGATCTTCAATCTGGCTCTAGGCTCTGAATTTAATTCTAGCTTGATTTTTCTTCTCTTTGCCTTGTCTTGGTCAGTGTGATTGCAGGCCTTACTTTTGTGAGGTCTGGAAGGTTCATTTCTTGCACCATGCCTTTATTGATCTTTCGTTAGAGGACTAGTTGGATAAGGCAAGGCCTCTGTTCTTGAAATCATTTCCCTTCCTTCCTCGGGCTTTGATTCACCATCTCCCTGTTCACTCTTTTTCTCATTTTCTTGATCATATTCACCCTCATATGTTGTATTCTCTACCTCCCTTTCACAGCCAATCTCTTCTTCAAGAACCATCTTTTCTGTTTCTGAAGTAAATGGTTGGATCACAAGAAGGGGGGTTGAATTGTGATTTCTTTTTAAATTCGGCAATTTATCTTCTAATAAAATTCTGCTCAAGATGAGTTCTTGGCTTTTATTAGAAGATGGACTCCCAAAGGATTACTTGTAAGTATAATGCTTATTATGCTGAAAGTAGGATCCCTTTGATGGAATCAATTTAGTTAACACTTACTTAGGTATTAAGTAGTTTAAAATCTTTGTATGATCATGCAATAATCAAGAGTGTAGGGAAAAGAAGAGAACACAAAGGATTTATACTGGTTCACCCTTTTCCAACCAAAGGCTACAATCCAGTCCCTACCTCAAGTAGGATTTTCTCACTAACCAAACTCAGTTACAACCTTGGGTACACACTACCACTAGTATTCTTTTCCCACAGCCTCTTCAGGCTTCTTACAGAAACACCAAACACTTAGAAACAGATTTTGTCTCCTTGCAGAACCTCCTGCAGAAGCACAGAATCAGAAATCTGCAGAACTTGCTTCTGCAGACTTCAACCTCTCACAGGCTCACACCTAAGCCTTTACACCTCTCAAAGACTTCACCTAAACAGTCACTAGAGATTTTACAACCAACTGATCTCTCTGACCCAGTAGAAGCACAGAACTACTAAGGTAAAGTACACAAAGCTCACAAAGCTCACTAAATTATAATCAGAGCAGCAGCAGCAGCTTCTAGTGAGCAAAGCTCCCCCTCAACAACTTATATGAACTGATGAAAAAGAATCTGAGGAGAGAGAAAATGTTCCAGAAGCTTGCAATGTATGAACAGAGGCTTTCTTATGCTTCTGGAGATGAGAGGTGTGTTTCAATGTGAAGAGAGCGCCTCCTTTTATAGGTGAGGAGCCTTGTAGCCGTTGGAGATCAGTTCAAAAGGGTCCAGCTGTGATGTATTGATCAATCCCTTTCAGGTACAGCTGCAAAAGCTGACAGGTACAGCTGTCCAGTTGACTGCCTTCATGCTTCTGCAGACTTTGCTTCTGCAGACTTTGCTTCTGGCAGACAGTGTAACTTGCTCACTTCTTCACCTATGCTTCTGTGAATGCTTTGAGGATGTTCAAAGGATTCTCTTAAATGTTTTCAAGCTTGTATGCATTAGCTAATTCATCAGAAGAATCGTTCCTTATTTTGCCTTAATCTGCTGCTTCTGCAAAGTTCATGTGTATAGGTTGCTTCTGCAGAATTCTGTGTATATGCTGCTTCTGCAGAATTCTGCTTCTGATCTACTGTAGTTTGTTTCTCATGCTTCTGTAACCTGTTTGAGGTTCCACAGTTGATATGTCTTGAGAATAAAATGTTATTATTGCTTTGTTCTTGAAATCTTCTCTTAAAGTGAATCTCCTTCTAATATATCTTCATTTGAAGTTCTTTAGAAGCTTCTTCATGCTTCTGCAAGATATGAGAAGTGCTTGACAGCTTCTGATTGTTTTGAATGAGTTATTCCTGAATTTACTCATTTTAATTTCAAGTTGTCTTTCACAGTGCTGCCTCTGTTAGTTATTGGAATGAAATTCTCATGTATCTCATGCTTCTCATGTTCTCTGTTTCTCCTTCTTCCTGTTGCTTCTGAATACATACTCAAATGAAATGATTAGTCTTCTTTGAAATCAGAATTATGCTAAGTTGCATTTGATTGGTTGTCATGATTAAAACCACTTTGAGGGGATATTTGAACCTTACAATCTCCCCTTTTGATGATGACAACCCAATCAAGTTTTACTTAGATAATTCTGTTTTTTGATACCAAACTCCCCCTGAATGTTGGCATTCATTATAATTGTAGATTATATGAAAACTGGATTTTAATTTGGATTAAATCATTGCAATAGAGACATGTTAGTCAAGCTTATGAATATGCAGCAACCAATATCAATATGCATCAAAAAGATATCTTTTGGTCATTCAATAATCAGCAAAAGTACATCAATGATAAAATGATCACAGTCAGATCACAAAAAAATTTTAGCCACAAACATCAGCCCTGATCCCTAAAATTAAGCCTTAACAACCTAGTACTACTTCTCCCCCTTTGTCATCAATCAAAATAACCTAAGGGATATGTATGGAGAGAAGCGGAATCATCATTAATCACTTGGATGGGGAGGAGTGATCAGATGATGAAGAGGTAGAAGCTGAAGCAGATTCTGTGGGGGCTGAAACTGTGAGAAAGGCATTGGAGGAGCCTGAGTGGCTATGACAGGAAGCACAAAATTGTTAAAACCAAAACTGATGTTGTGGTGACCTCACAATCATTTCATTTACTGTGTTTTGGAGAGTGTTCACATTTGAGAACAGTTCTTTCATGTCAGACTTGAGCTTCTGGATATTCGTCTCCATGGATTTTGAAGGATAAGCATGCTTGAGAAGGTTCACCAGAAGCAGCATCAGGTTTTGGAGCAGCAGGCTCTTCAGCAGGTTTTCACTGCTCAGTTGCTGGATGAAAGTGTTCATTGAGAAAGATGTGAAGAGATAGCAGGAAAATTATCCATAATTGGTGCAGCAGCAGGTAACACCGAATCCATTATTGGAGTAGTAAGGAACTGATTAACCATATCAGTTCCAAATGTACCTGCTGAAGGAGCCGAAGCAGTAGCTTCCTTCTGCACTTCTTCCTTCCCTTTCTTCTCAACTTCTGGAGTATCAGCAGCTGGAATTGTTCTTGTGGGGGATTGAATTCGTTCAGGTGATGCATTTGAAGGGAGTGAGGGGGAATGTGGAATAGTTTGAGCAAGATTAGCCAATGTATCAGCAGCCAAACCCTCTGCAGAAGCACTGATAGTTTCTTGAGAGTCTTCTTGCAAGGGTGCTTCTGTTGGTGGTGATTTGGGCTGAGAAACAGCTTCTTCATCTGAAATGGATTCTGAGAACAATGATGTGGAGGATGAGGATTTGGCAGATGTCTCTGGAGTAGGAGAAGGAGAGGAAATCTTTAGGTTCTTGGTTGAAGGTTCTTCAGAAGCACTGATAGAGGCAACCTTTTCTCTTTCTGGAGAAAGTTTGGAATTTCTCTTCTGCTTTGACCTGGGTGCTGCATTCTCCTCTTCCTCACTTGGACTGGAATAGTCAGAGAAGGCTCAGGCTTCTTAATCAGCATTCTTTGCACATTGATCTTCCCAAAGAAGCTACAGTTATCACTAGAAGCTTCATCTTCTAGGGGAATGTTGTTTTGCCTAAAAATTCTTGTAAGAAGGCATCCTATAAGGCAGACTTGCGTATGCCCTCTGGGGATTTGCTGATGAGATCATGCTTCTGAGGATGATGTAAATGGCAGGGATAATGGTTTTCCAATAAAGAGATGGTAAATAACCAGTAGGTCTTGATCAGTGACTCTTTCTAGAGTCCCAGCTCTAGGTAAGAGTGAATAGCAGGCAGAGTTTATGAAACAATCTGCAAATGGGGATGAGCTTGCTGGACTAAAGTTGGGAGGAGGATTGGTTAGAGACTTTCTTCTTAACTTCTTCTTGTCACTCCAACTGCAGAGACCAATCATCATAAAGATGAGGATGATCATCTTCACATCCCAAAGCTTCTGCAATGGTCTCAGTGATTACCATTGTTGCCTTCTTTGACTTCTACAACCAAAGAGTTGCCATCACTTCTATACTGACTTGCAGAAGCATAAAATGCTTCACAAGTCTTTCATAAACAGGGTTCCCTTAGAAGCAGGTAATCTCCCCAGTCCTGCTTTTGGACAAAGTGTCCAGTGTCCCATCCACATTTTCTGATTTCTTTAAGGAGAAATATCTTCCCAGGAATGATAGCCTTCCATTCCCATTTTTCATTGAAGATTTTCAGCATCTTTTCATCTTCAAAAAGATCACAGTTGGAGTCTTGTGATGCTTCTGAAGGATCACTTTCCTCCAACTTTCACTTGAGCTTTCCTTCTTCTTTTCAACAGTTTTGGGACCTCATTGGCATGAGAAGGAGCAGCAGTGTGAGTTACAGAAGGAGAGTCAATCTCTATTGGTTTGTTTGGGTCATTTCCTATGGTTTTGAAGCCAGCTTTGTTTCCTATCGGACCTTCTTACATATACCACAGAGGAAATTGATTCTTAGGAATAGTTTTTATTGGGGGCTTTGGGTGTAATGGGAGGTTTTGAAGGAGTTTGGTCAAATTGAGGCTCAGAGGTTGAGGAATAAAGGGTTGAGGTTCAGAGGGAGCAGAGACTTGCTCTGTGGAGTGGCTTGAAACAGAGGGTTCATTGACATGGGATTGAGCAGCTTCTGGTTCTTCATAGGGCACAATTTCATTGCCCATTATTTCAAAATCTTCAGAGCCTAAGGAGGAATGATCTTTTCTTTCTACAGCTACGTGTTTGATTCTCATGGTGAGTGTGAAGCTTAAAATAGAGACAGAAGGGGGAGATGACAGAGACTGAGAGGGATTTGAGCGTGAAGAAGGATGAGCTCCTTTAGCTGAGGGGAAACTTTTAAGTAGTGAACCTCGACTAGCCGTTGCTTTATTTGAGAAAGAGAGAGAGAACGAGGGAGAGGGAAAGAGAGAAGTGCGCAGCTTTCAAGGGAGTTGGTTAATGACCAACGGTCATATGCTTTTAAATTTCCCTAATCATGCAATAACTGTCCTACCTTCTTTTAGCTAGAGACAAAAGTCAGATTTCTTTATTCCCTTTGTAGCTCACAAAAAGGCTCATAGGTGCAATTTTGACTTTGCCTAGAATGGATAATCTGCACTAAGCTTTGACAGGACATTTCCTAGGATATGTGATATGACTACCTATGATTATTAGTCACAATCACTGTTGTCACGTTTTTCTAGCTAAGGCTATTGAGCAGAAGCATTTTGACACAGTCCTTTGAAGAAGGATAAGCTGCAGAGGCTAAGATTTCATCTTCTGCAGAAGGTGAATATTTTCTTGCAAACCTTTTTAAGGACAGATTCTGCAGAAGGTAGAAGTGTTTTCATGAACTATCTTAGGCTAGTTTCTGCAGAAGGTGAAAAATTATTTTTCAACACACTTCAGATGCAACACATACTACTGTAATCTATTACAAGTCTTGTGCTCTGCAGACAAATATGCTTCTTAATATGCTTCTGTGAAAGTATCAGGTATCAGAAACATACAGATTTTAAATCCACACATTAATCATCAAGGCACTTCATATTAATTTTATTTCTAAGAAACACAAATCTTTCTTCCATAAGAGGTTTTGTAAATATATCAGCAAATTGAAGCTTGGTTTCAATGAATTTTAGTTCAATATCAATGCTTCTGGACATGATCTCTACTGAAGTGATGTTTAATGTCAATGTGCTTAGATCTAGAATGTTGGATTGGATCTTAGACAAGTTAATTGCACTAGTATTATCACAGAATATAGGGATGTTGGTGTGCCTTAAGCAATAGTCCTCTATTTGGTGTTTAATCCAAAGCATTTGAGAACAGCAGCTTGCTGGCTGAAATATATTCTGCTTCTGTGGTGGACAAGGCTATTGTGGTCTGCTTCTTGCAAGACCATGAGATCAATGATTCTCCAAGAAATTGGCAGCTTCCACTAGTACTTTTTCTGTCCAATTATCTCCAGCATAATCAGCATCACATTAACCTGTGAGCTCAAAATATGTACCTTTCTTGTACCATAATCCAAGCTTGTAGTTCCAGCTAGGTATCTAAGAATTCTTTTAACAAGCTGCTACATGTGATTCTTTGGGACAAGATTGAAATCTTGCACACAAACTTACAGAGTATAAAAATATCAGTTGCTACTAGCCTTAGGTATAATAAGGATCCTATCATACCTCTGTATTCCTTTTCAGAAACATGTTTACCATTTTCATCCAGGTTTAGGATAGCAGAAGGATGCATAGGGGGTCCCCATGGATTTGAACCTTCCATTTTATATTTCTTTAAAGATCTCTAGTGTATTTCTCTGATTATGAAGAGACCATGCTTCTCTTGTCTGATTTGAAGACTTGGGAAGAAACTTCAATTCAACCCATGAGACTCATTTCAAATTCACCTTTCATAAGATCAGAAAATTCTTCACACATTTTCAAATTAGTAGATCCAAATATTATATCATCAACATAGATTTGAACAATGAGAAGATCCTTCTTGAAAGTTTTTCTAAAAAGAGTAGTGTCAATTGACCTCTTGAAAATTGATTTGCAAAAGAAAGGTGCTTAGGTCTTTCATACCATGCTCTAGGGGCTTGTTTCAAACCATATAAAGCTTTAGTTAATTTGAAAACATGATTAGGATACATTGTTGTTCTCAAAACCAGGAGGTTGGTGCACATAGACCTCCTCATTTATGAAACCATTTAAAAAGGCACTTTCACATCCATTTGATAAAGATAAAGTTTTTAAATGCAGCAAAAGCAAGAAGGATTCTAATAGCTTCTAATCTAGCTACTGGAGCAAAAGTTTCATCAAAATCAATACCTTCTTGTTGGTTATAGCCTTGAGCTACTAACCTTGCTTTGTTTCTAATGACTTTTCCTTCTTCATTCATTTTGTTTCTGAATACCCATTATGAGTGCCAATTATGGTGTGATTGTTTGGTTGAGGCACTAGTGTCTAGACTTTGTTTTTCTCAAATTGATTCTAGTTCTTCTTTCATGCTTCAAACCCATGATTCTTCATCAGTGTTTCTTGTACATTCTTTGGCTCAACTTGAGAGAGAAAAGCAGTGTCATTTGTTCCTGTTAATTGTCTTCTTGTTCTTACTCCTTCACTCAACATTTCCAATTACTTGGTTATGAGGATGGTAAGTTACAGATTTCCAGCTTCTGGGCAGATTCTGCTTCTGACAGTCAGAATCTTCTCCAGAAGCACCTACAGCTTCTGTAGGATCTGCAGCTTCTGCAGATTCAGCATCCTTTTCTGTAGAGCTGTGATTTTCAGAGGGCACATTCTTTGGCTGACTTTCATCATCAGAATCTTGCTTGTCACATGCTTGAGAAGGAGAGTTAGCATCATTGAAAATAATATGCATGCTTTCTTCTATTGTCTGATTCTTGAGGTTATAGATTCTATATGCTTTGGAAGTGATAGAATACCCAAGAAATATTCCCTTTTCAGATTTAGCATCAAATTTCTCAAGGTTATCCTTATTGTTTAATATGTAACATTCACTTCCAAATATGTGAAAATAAGCAATGTTGGGTTTTCTTCCTTTCCACAGTTCATAAGGAGTTTTATTAAGGATGCTTCTGATAGAAACTCTGTTAAGTATGTAGCATGCAGTGGAGACAGCCTCTCCCCAAAAGTATTTTTGAATACCACTATCACTTAACATAGTCCTTGCCATTTCTTGGAGGGTTCTATTCTTCCTTTCTACAACTCCATTTTGTTGTGGAGTTCTAGGACAGGAGAAGTTGTGAGAAATTCCATTTTCATCAAAATAGTTCTTGAAAAATAGTTTTCAAATTCCCCTCCATGGTCACTTCTTACAGAAGCTACCTTTTGGTTTCTTTCATTTTGAACTTTCTTGAGAAAGATCTTGAAAGACTCAAAAGTTTCATCCTTAGTAGCTAAAAACAAAACCCATGTGAATCTAGAGTAATCATCTACTATCACAAGCCCATATTTCTTTCCTCCCAAGCTAGGTGTTTTAGTAGGACCAAAAAGATCAATATGTAGTAACTCTAGTGTTCTTTTGGTGGTTATTATATTTTTAGGATGAAAGCTAGATTTGGTATGTTTTCCTTTTACACATGCTTCACACATTTTATCTTTATCAAATCTTAGTTTGGCAATCCTTTGACAAGTTCTAGTTTGGATAACTTAGAAATGGACTTCATGTTTAAGTGACCTACTCTTCTATGCCAAATCCATTTTTTCATTTTCAAAAGAAGCAAGACAGGTTTGATGTGGGAGTTCCTCTAGACTTATGCTATATAGATTCTTGCTTCTAATGCCTGAAAACAATACCCTTTTAGTAGATGATTCTCTAATCTCACAAAATGTAGGTTGAAAACATAACTTCATAGCCATTATCACATAATTGACTGATGCTAAGAAGATTATGTTTTAACCCTTTCACATAATATACATTATTGATTTGGGTAGAACCTTCCATACCTATCTTTCCAATACCTTTGATTTGAGCCTTGTTGTTGTCTCCAAATGTTACTGTTCCACCTTCCATCATGTGTAGTTGAGTGAATTTGCTTTTGTTTCCAGTCATGTGTCTGGAGCATCCACTGTCCAAGAACCATAGCTCTTTCTTCTTGGATCCTCTTGTTTGTTCCTACATCAGAGAACAACAATGATTTAGGTACCCAAATTTTCTTGGGTCCTGTGATGTTAGATACCTTTCTTCTGGTACTCCTATTTCTTCTGTAACAGTTTTGGTCATAGTGTCCAAATCTGTTACACCAAGAGCAATGAGGAGGTTTCCTTTTGGCTGGAACAAAAACTGTTTTGTGTGTTTTTGTGTTTTTATCTAAAGTAAATCCTAATCCTCTTTTATCAGAGGTTTCCCTACTGTTTCCTATTAGTTGATTTAGATTATGAGTGCTGTTAACAAATTTACATAAATCATTTTGAAGTTCATCATTTTTCTTCTGCAGAAGCATATTTTCTTTCTGCAGTTCTGCAGTTTTCTCTGCTTCTGCAGAGTTGCTCCTTACAGTTTTGATTTGTTCAGATAACTTAGAGTGAGATTGTTGAAGACAGTAGTTGGTTTTAATTAACCTATTATTATCTTCTCTAAGTTTATCATTTTCTTCTTTAGATTTTACTAATTGTTCTTTAAGAGAAGCACATTTTTGTGCAAGTGTGTGTGAGTCAGATAACAGATTTTCAAAAGCATCTTCAAGTTCTTTATATGCAGAAGGAGTATAGGTAATTACCTCATCTTCTTCATCTTCTCCAGCCATGAAGCATAGATGTGCAGCTTCTGCTTCATCTTCTTCTTCTGTAGAGCTTTCAGAATCATCCCATGTAGCCATCATGGCCTTCTTCTTCTGGAATGGCCTTGATTCTTTCAGCTGTGGACATTCTGCCTTGATATGTCCTGGTTTGTTGCATTCATAGCAGATGATAGGACCTTTGTTGTTTTCTCCTTTTGGTCCTTCCTTCTTGAAATTGAAGAATTTCTTTTCTTGCCTTTTCTTCTGATTAGCCTTTGTATTCTTTTGATATGAAGGCTAGTTCATCATCATTTTCAGAAGATGATGATTCTCCTTCTGAAGGTTTATCTTCTGCAGAAACACTTTTCTGGATGTTTGCTTTTAGAGCTATTGATTTGTCCTTCCTTGGCAATTCATCCATGAGTTCTTGTTCATGACTTTTAGAGACCAAGAAGCTCATCCAGCTTGAGTATTGCTAGATCCTTTGCTTCCTGAATTGCTGTAACTTTTGGTCTCCATATTCTTGGGAGACTCCTTAGTATTTTTCTTACTTGTTCTTGGTTAGAATAGCTTTTCCAAGAGATTTTAAATCATTTATAATGATAGTAAACCTACTGAACATTTCATCTATAGATTCATGTTCAATCATGTTAAACATTTCATATTGGTGAATAAGAATGTTGATTTTAGATTCTTTTACTTGGTCTGTACCTTCATGAGCAATTCTTAAGGTATCCCATATTTCTTTTGCTGTTGCAGCCAGCAACCTTATCATACTCACCTCTACTTAATGCACAGAGAAGAAAAATTTAGCTTTAGAGTTTAGAAGATACCTTTGTTTGTCATCTTGTGTCCATTCTTCTCTAGGTTTTGGTTTTGGTGCTTCTTCAACAACTTCAGACTCACCTTCTGTGGAAGGAGCCAGAACTCTGGTTCTTCTTGTAGTGGGAATGTAATTCCCATTTTCTATAATATCCCATAGATCAATATCTTGAGATTCCAAGAACAGTTTCATTCTATCCTTCCAATAGTAATATCTTTTCCATTAAAGCTGGTGGTCTGTTTGTGGATGATCCTTCTGGAATGAACATTGCAGCTCCATGGTTTGCCATCCCTTGATCTTTTCCTCTCTCACTGTTAAGTGAGTTCAACCCAAGAGGCAAGCTCTGGTACCAATTGAAGTAAATGGTTGGATCACAAGAAGGGGGGTTGAATTGTGATTCTTTTAAATTCTGCAATTTATCTTCTAATAAAATTCTGCTCAAGATGAGTTCTTGGCTTTTATTAGAAGATGGATTCCCAAAGGATTACTTGTAAGTATAATGCTTATTTATGCTGAAAGTAGGATCCTTTGATGGAATCAATTTAGTTAACACTTACTTAGGTATTAAGTAGTTTTAAAATCTTTGTATGATCATGCAATAATCAAGAGTGTAGGGAAAAGAAGAGAACACAAAGGATTTATACTGGTTCACCTTTTCCAACCAAAGGCTACATCCAGTCCCTACCTCAAGTAGGATTTTCTCACTAACCAAACTCATTACAACCTTGGGTACACACTACCACTAGTATTCTTTTCCCACAGCCTCTTCAGGCTTCTTACAGAAACACCAAACACTTAGAAACAGATTCTGTCTCCTTGCAGCACCTCCTGCAGAAGCACAGAATCAGAAATCTGCAGAACTTGCTTCTGCAGACTTCAACCTCTCACAGGCTCACACTAAGCCTTTACAACCTCTCAAATACTTCACCTAAACAGTCACAAGAGATTTTACAACCAACCATCTCTCTGACTAGTAGAAGCAAAACTACTAAGGTAAAGTACACAAAGCTCACAAAGCTCACTAAATTATAATCAGAGCAGCAGCAGCAGCTTCTAGTGAGCAAAGCTCCCCCTCAACAACTTATATGAACTGATGAAAAAGAATCTGAGGAGAGAGAAAATGTTCCAGAAGCTTGCAATGTATGAACAGAGGCTTTCTTATGCTTCTGGAGATGAGAGGTGTGTTCAATGTGAAGAGAGCACCTCCTTTTATAGGTGAGGAGCTTGTAGCCGTTGGAGATCAGTTCAAGGTCCAGCTGTGATGTATTGACATCCTTTCAGGTACAGCAGCTGCAAAAGCTGACAGGTACAGCTGTCCAGTTGACTGCCTTCATGCTTCTGCAGAACTTGCTTCTGCAGACAGTAACTGCTCATCTTCACCTATGCTTCTGGATGCTGAGGATGTTCAAAGGATTCTCTTAAATGTTTCAAGCTTGTATTCATTAGCTAATCATCAGAAGAATCATTTCTTATTTTGCCTTAATCTGCTGCTTCTGCAAAGTTCATGTGTATAGGCTTGCTTCTGCAGAATTCTGTGTATATGCTGCTTCTGCAGAATTCTGCTTCTGATACTGTAGTTTGTTTCTCATGCTTCTGTAACCTATTTGAGGTTCCACAGTTGATATGTCTTGAGAATAAAATGTTATTATTGCTTTGTTCTTGAAATCTTCTCTTAAAGTGAATCTCCCTTCTAATATATCTTCATTTGAAGTTCTTTAGAAGCTTCTTCATGCTTCTGCAAGATATGAGAAGTGCTTGACAGCTTCTGATTGTTTTGAATGAGTTATTCTGAATTTACTCATTTTAATTTCAAGTTGTCCTTCACAGATTTGTCATTCCTATTTAGTTTGCTGCTTCTGTTAGTTATTGGAATGAAATTTCTCATGTATCTCATGCTTCTCATGTTTCCTTCTTCCCGTTGCTTCTGAATACATACTCAAATGAAATGATTAGTCTTCTTTGAAATCAGAATTATGCTAAGTTGCATTTGATTTGGTTGTCATGATTAAAACCACTTTGAGGGATATTTGAACTTTACAGTTTCATCCTCTCCTTTTTCTTCTTCTTCTTTTGCTGCACCTTCTTCTTCTTCGGCTTCTCTTTCTTGTGTTTCTTCAAACTCATCTTCTTTATCAGCCAGATCATCATTGATTTCCTCCCCTGTTAATTTAACAATTGTGGTGGGACAAAATTCTACGGGGTTGGGTTGAGCGTTTGCTGAGCTCTGTTCTGACTGTTGGTTGGCTATTGCTTCTGCTATCTCTTCAATTGTTGCATCAGGAGACTCTCTCTTCTTGTTGAGCAGTTCCATCATGGTGTCAGGTTTCTTCTTGATTCTTCTCTTTCCTTCTGAAGTCTTGACTCCATTTGTTCTACTAGCTGTGCTATCAAAGCGTCATTTTTTCTTCTTGCTTCTTCTCTCTCCTTTTGAAATTGTATATTGTCTTGATGAATTTCTTCGATACTCTTACAAAGTCTTAACTCCCTTTGTTCTGCCATCAGTGTTTCGTCTTCGCTCTTCGCTCTCTTTCTGAAATTGTATATTGCTTTGATTGAATTCTTCCAAAAACTCATAAAATTATGAGTCTCTTTGTTGATAGGTAGAGTGACTTTGCTGCTGTTGAAAAGAAGGTTGTATACGGAGTGAAACTCATCTTGGTGCCTCCCAAAATTCTGATTCTGGTAACTTCCCCAATCCTGTGAAAAATTGTTAGAATAATTGTTGTAATTAGAGAAGTTACCTTGAATCGGTGCATGAGAGGAGTAACTTGGTTCTTTCCACCTAACATAATCTCCAAGGGTTCTTCTTGGTTGATTTTGCCATTCATAAGCCATTTAACATTTATTTCACTTGGGGTTGTAGAACAGAGAGTGTTGAGATTGTCTCCTTGAGCTTGTCCTTTCTTCTTCTTGGGTTATCAGAGAGTGTTGAAATCGTCTCCTTGAGCTCTGCCCCTTTTTCCGTTACCTGTTTTCTCAAGAGAAATAATTAAGATGCTCAAACAAAGAGAAAAACAAAATAACAAAAACTAATTTTTTAATAAATATTTATTTTTTTTCAAAATAATAATAATTTTTTAAGAAGAAATAATTAAAATAATAAAAATAAAATATTTTTGTTTTCTTCTCGACTTCTTCCTTGTCTCCTTTCCTTGTTTCTACTTTAGTTCTTCCTTGATGTCCTTCCTATTTTTGCTTCAAGTTGTAATTGATGTGAGACACCTGACTTCTCAAAAGTATAAACAAGAAACTTTGAAAAAGGTAAGTGTGGAAGAAAGATTATAAAAATTTCCTAAAATAATAAGAATAATAAATAAAAGAAATCCTAAGATAGATAAGAAAAATAAATAAACAGAATCCTAAGATAGATATTCTTGATAAATAGACCTCCAAGGTTTACACGAATTGGAAACCGTTCCCCGGCAACGGCGCCAAAAATACTTGATGGGTTTCTGGCAAGCGAACCAAAATCCAGTAGTATAATAGTAAGAAAAGTATCGTATCCACAGGGAACGGTCAATTCACGTAAACTTGTAATCTAATTATCAAGGAGAACAACAGTTTTGAAGGTGTTGTGCAGAAATTGTAAATAGCAAATTAAATATCAATGGAATTAGAAAGGAAGAGTTAGAGACACTTTACTTGGATTAGGATTGAACTTCATATCATCACACCCTTTGTGCATGTAAAAACTATCTATTATTTTAGGTTTACTCTATAATACTATAGACAAACTATATTGCTTATGACCACGAGTTACCAGGCGCCACTCACACACTCAAAGATAATCCATGCGGGCTCTCCCAAGCGACAGACTTACCCTCGGCTTATTTTTGCTCTCTTTATTCCGTTTGTAAAAGACTAATTGATAAACGAGGCCTAATCCTATAGACGCACCTTCATTAGAGTACTCACACTACCCATCACTCATCAGGATACATCCATGTGTCGGTCCTGGATTGACAACCAACTAATTCTTTGTTATCGATACTAAGACCTAATCTTGTAAACGCTGCTTTGCTAGAGTACTGTCACTACCCATCACTCATTAGTAACGCTCATGTGTCGGTCACAGAGTACCGAGTCCTCTTATTCAATCAGAGTTTGGGTTTCCTATGTCTAGGCTCCCCCATCCTCACTCCTAGTCGAAACTAGCCTATAACTCCGGCGCAAGCGCGGAAGTCAGGGATTAAGTACAAAATAAGATTACCAATATTATAGACAGAGAGCTCAGGAAATAATAATATAGAGTTTACATACACTCGGGGATAGAATCAATTACATCCAATCCTAATGGAGAGTTAACTACACGAGGTAGCCATACAAACCACCGAAGATGCTGTCACCATCTTCAATCCTTGTGAAGCGCTCCTCTTCTCCTACTCTAAACTTAGCTTTGGTGCATTCTCACTGAAATAGAGATGAATTACAATAATCGTGCACACCGGGATTGGTGCAAGAGGTTCCTATTTATAGACTAAGGAAAGACACAGCAATTTGGGAAGAGATCTATCTAAAAACGGCAACAGGGACCAAATCAGCGTAACCTGCGCTCCAGGCTACGCTACAGCGCAGGATGAGGCGCAACTTCCAGAGAGTCTGCACTTCACCTGCGCTAAGCGCAGGTAGCGTCCTGCAGCTCCAACTTTCTCTTTTTAATCTTGATCTCTCCCCGAGACTGGTTTTAGCAGATTTGTCTTTCCTTATTTCCCTTTTCTTGATGATATCTTTGTATTTATTGAGCAATCTTTGATTTAATTGGGAAACTTGTCTGCAGAATCCTTGATGATTGGCAGTGATCTATCCTTCAAATCAAATCTTTGCAATATCCTGCAATATTTCCATCAAAATAACATCAAATTCAAATCTTAGATTAATAAATACAATTTATCTAATATTTAATAAAAAGAGATTAAATTGGGGTAAAATTATCATTTTATCCTTGATAAGTGAAATAAAAAGTGCTCTAATTTATCAACTAATTTTCACTTATCAAATCTATGATATATGAGAAAATATGATTCCTTTGAAGGAACACTTGAAAGTATCACTTACTTAGGTATTAGATAGATTTCAAAAAGATTTTATGCAGATGATAGTATGACTGAAATAAAAGAGAAGGGATGAGAAGATTGCACAAACAGATTTTATACTGGTTCACCTCTTCCAACCTGAGGCTACGTCCAGTCCCTACCTTCTGTAGGATTTTCTTACTGATTTGTTCTTCTTTACAATTATCTTGGGTATACCTTACCACTAGTATTCTTCTGCAGCCTCTTCAGGCTTCCAATCTGAGTAACAATTCACCTCTAAAAAGTTGTGTACTTACTGCAGTATCTTCTGCAGAAGAGACAGCCTCTCAAAGATCTGTAGAACACTTCTGCAGACTCATTTACTATAACTCTGTAGATGAGTCAAACACTAAGTCCAGCACACTTTCTCAAGAGGCACACTTAATCTTAAGCCTCCTTGAGAATTATACAGAGTTAAAAGTAATGAATAAAAATTACAAGGCTCACAAATGACTACAATAAAAGTGCAGATGTTAATTTAATGTGCCAATACTCTCTCAATAAACTCTATGAAGCTTATACTCAGGAATAGGAAGAGAGAGAAAGTTCTTAGAAGATATGGACATGGATTTGAATGATTTATGCTTCTTCTGGAGAGGTGTGTCTTGATATTGAGAGGAACACCTCCTTTTGTAGGAGAATGAGGGAGGTAACCGTTGGAGACCTCAAGCTTGGTCCCATGAGCTGTCCTTTTCAAGGTGCAGCTGTCATTGTTGTCAACAGCTGTCATCTTTGACCAGCTGCTTCTTCTCAAGACCTTTCTTCTGCAGATAAAGAAACTTGTGTATTTCGCAGCTGTTTCTTCTGTAGGTATGCAGAGATTCTTGATATGTTTGATAGAAGATATTTGAAGTTTTTTAACTTGGTTGCAACCCCAAAAATAGGAAAAACAGAATCTACTGAATTCTGCTTCTTCTGCACAACTCTGACAGCAAGTTTCTTCTGCACACTGCCCTTCTATCTTCTGTAGAGGATGGTTGTTGCCACACAACAGTTGTAGAGACTTTTAGGGAGTGATTATGTTGAATCACATTCTTTGAAAGCTAAGGAAGCCATGATGCTCAAGTTGGTCATGCTTTATTCACATTATTTCAAAAGTGAACCTTCCTTCTAATATGTCTTTTGCTTGAGTTAATTCTGAGATACTGATTTTAAGAATAGAGTGGAGTGTAGTTCATTCATTGAATATTCCTATTCCTCAGAGTTTACTAACCATGCTTCTTTTATGAGAATGCAAATTTTGTATCTTCTGCAGAGCTTGTTAGTCTTTGAAGCTCAAGACAGAGGTTCTTCTTTTATATATTTCAACAACTTTTTTGCTTTCATATGTTTCTTTAGCATTTCTCAAATATTTAAGGTATTTTCAGCTTATTATGGTGCATGGATGTTGAATTCTTTCTTCTGGCCATTAATGTTATCTTCTGGAGATTCTGCCTGTATCTTCTTAACATACACTTACAATGAAATGATTAGTCCCATTAAAATCAGAATTATGACAAGTGAATTTTGATAGGTTGTCAACATTAAAACCCTTAGGAGGATTCTTGGACCTTACACATATATCACACCACCACCTAGAACCCTTAACTCTCACATCCCCTCCAGATAGAGATTTCTCACCATATATAGAAGTGAGGACCTTGTGCCATAACCTATCACTTTCCACTAAAAACCCCCCACCTCCATTTTCCTAAAAGAGCAAGGTTAAAAGCATGCAAGCCACGAATTTCTAACCCCCCAAAACACTTATCCTTACAAACCTCTTCCCAATCAACCCAAGCTATTTTAGTTTCTTCCTCACTCCCACCCCAAAGAAAAGATTTAAAAAGAGAATGTAGTTTAGAAATTATACTCTCTCTTTCTATATATATATATATATTACTGTATTTTTTTATATATATCTTAAAATAATCATTTATATATTAAAAAAGAAATAATTCTAATCTCACTTATATATAATATTAATATTTTAGTAAATATGGATTTAATTAACATTAAATTATTAAAATTATTATTTTGATTTCTAAATTTTAGGAATAAAATTACATTCATCCTGATAAGGTTGAATCAACTTTTCTCTTCGTTTTTTGAAAAATTACATCATAATATTTTATGACAACTACAAACTAAGTAAATTAATTTACTTAAGTCCTGAAATATACTTAAAAGTTGATGGGTGATACATTAGGAGAAATTTAAAACTTGGACAAAGTTTGATTGGAAGGATGGCCCACATCCTAACATACCAAAGAACACTTTCATTAAGAGAATGGCCAATTTTAGGATGGGCCATTATTCTTTTGGTCTATGATAGACCTTTTTTTTTACCACAGTAAAACCAATAAAAAAACTAATTCTAGAAATAACAAAGAGGATGCAAGGTCTATGTTTTTACATTTGGCCCCATCTCTGTCGTGTACCCCCTGCTAGGGCTCGTAACTTAGAATCCCCAATTTGTAGCGAAACCTCCAATCTGCAACTGCAAGGGAAGAAACTCTTTGTCGTTCTTGAGGGGATTCTCTGCAACTGCGAATCGTACATTCTAGAGGGCAAGTCTGTCGTTGTCGCCCGCTTTGAGGAGAAGAAGGAAGCCGGTCTTGCTGGGCTCCGAAGTTCCATCTCCGAAATCTTGCTCGCGGTCGTTGTTGCAGTTCATCGCTTCCAGGAAGCGCCAAAAACTATGCTCCGCAAATTCTGCTCGAGGGTGGTGATAGCGCCGGCGATAGCTGGATTTTGATATTTGTGGCAGCGCAGTTGGATCCCAGATCGCTTTTGACCCAGCTGCAATCGTTAGCGTATCGACGGTATCATTCCTTTTGTACCCAGTATCGTTTGTACCCAATATCATTTTCTGGACATTAATTTTATCACATTCCTTTCACAGAAATAATGCCACAGACAATTTCACTGTGTCTAAGTATGGTATACGAGGCAAGGAATGGAATGTGTCTTGGATGCCTCATCCATTTCAAATTAAATGTTCATGCAAGAGGATGGAGTCCTTTGGTCTTCCATGTGAGCACATTGTTGGTGTCCCTACCAGAAAAATAAAAATAGAGACGGAAAAAATCCTAAAATGAGCTTTTTCCGTCTCTAAAGGGGTTAGAGACGGAATCAGGGTTGTCGCTGATTCGGGCGTCGCAAACCTGTTAGAGACGGATTTTTTATGTCCGTCTCTAAGAAATAACAAATCCGTCTCTAAGAGAATTATAAATATTTAGTGATTCCGTCTCTACACAGACGGAATAGTCCGTCTCTGGGGGTTTAGTATTCCGTCTCTAAGCAGAGACGGAATGGATTTTCCGTCGCTAATTGGAAGGTGTGTTCCGTCTCTAAGTTTTAAATTCCGTCTCTAACTAGTGACGGACTTATTTTCCGTCTCTAATCCGGTGGAATTATTTTTGGGAATTCCGTCTCTAACATCCATCTCTATCTTTGAATTTTTTTCTATTTTTTATCATTTCAAATATCCTGTATACATTTTTTAATAATACTACTAATTCAAACATCTTGATGTTTGACACCAAGGACATCAATAAAATAGCAAATAATTGAAATATTCTATAGCTAGTAAACTAATGAAATAATTTAAATACTTATGACAATAAAAAGTGAGTGAATTGGAATTACTAGGACATGCTCCATGAACACGCTGGAGACAAAAAGGAATCAATATGACATTTTAGTTAAAGATATTCAATAAACTATATGTATAATATAAGAACATGATAATGCTTTTATTCCAAAACAGAAATTGTATTTAAACTTAACTATTTGGCTAAAGTAGAATATAAATTAAAAATTACAAGGAATTCATAAGAGGAAAAAAGGGTACTAAGTAATCAACCTTAAAGCAGGTAATAATAACATCACTTTTATTTAATTTAATATCATATATATTTGACGATATAATTTTTCACCTTTTTTTAAATGGAAACCAGCTTCTGTGGGTCAAGATAGAAGGAATGCTAGAGCTTTCTAGATGAACTTGGACTTGGAGGATTTTGTGCCTAAGAAATCAAAATTAAGTAAAATGCAATTGGATAATTACTAATGACACGAGAAAAGAAAAAATCGGTCATGAATATATTTTACTCCATGAAATTTTAAAGCTTTAAGTTTTTGGTGATAGGTTATCTTTTTTCATCTTAAAAGTAATTAATATGAAGAAAATTGAGTGATATGTTATTTTTCATTAGAATAATTGAAAGGGGGCATAACAGATAAATGAGACAAGTAATTTCAGTTCATTTTGAAAATACAATAGGATATAGAAACTTCAATTTGATCCTAGAACCCAAATCATACAGTGAAAGGCGAAAGCTATTGAGATAGAGTAAAAATAACAAAAGTAGAAGTAATGAAATTAATAGATAGTTTCTTATCCACACATACTGAAACAAATCTAAATCAAACAACAAGCAATCACAAAACTTACAAGCAATGTTCTCCTAAGGAGACAACGTTGCCATATATAGCTTTCAGAACCCAACTTAGTTTTCCTTAGTAGTACGAACTTTGCCTGAATTTGAAACCAGAGATTGGCGTCCATTTGCTGAAGTCTGAAGATGATATAAATGTTAACTACTAAGCAACTTTTAACGTCTTCCTTCTTAATTTTATTCTTAATGTTTGTTCAGAGGAATGAAAGAGAAAACTTGAGAAGAAAATAGGTACAAAATTAAAATTAAAAAAGTTAGAAGAAAACATTATAAGAAAAAATAGCATGGTCTTTACTTGGTTTACCACCATTCAGAGCATTTCTATCAGCTGGCTCCACTCCATATATCTAATATGATACAAAAATTTCAAGGGGTTTAATGAGTGTAGGTCTCTGAGAACCATAAGTACTGTGCGCGCAGCTGCCAGTTTTGTAGGTCTGAAAACTTTGCCATCATGAAGTAGTAAGTGGTGTTATATTAAATCTCTAACATGCTTAATGGAAACCACAATAGTTGTTAGGAAATCTAAAACTTATGCAGGGGCATATAAAAAGATATAGGAACAGAGTAAACACAGAAAGAATATTTAAAAATGAAGGCAAAGGCTGTTGTGTAATAATAACAAGCTTAAGAAAAGAAAGACAGGCCTATCGAGTCCTAACAGTATTATTTTCCTGATATTCTAGTTCATTTACCAATTATTAAACCCTGTGGTTAATTTCATACCTTAGGTAATTTGGACCAAAATATCATATGGTCAAATGCTCTCTTTTGAACTAAATAGTATCTAAGTATCAAGGTCCTAATTCCTTTGAATATTAATGGGGATCTAGTTAAATGAGGCGGGGACCAAGAAGAATATATGTATATGTGATGAACATAAATAGGGTTGGGTAAGTGATCTTATTTAAGGTAAGAAATTACTTCAAGCAGTCTAAGACTCTAAGATTCATAAGAATTCAAATTTTCCACTTCATGTACACAAATATGCTCGTTAACCAACTCGTGTTTACTCCACATTCCTATAGTTAGACAGATCAAGGATTAAAATACAAATTGTCAAAAAATAATAAACTGAGAATGACCGTGCAGGCAAAAGAGAGAGAGAGAAAGAAAGAGATCAAAAACCAAGGAGTTGAAAAATGCAGAGTGACATATGAAATGCAGAAGTGGACAGCATCAAGCTCAATGTTGAAAAGACGAACAAGACAACAATTAAGCATTGTCGATTAAAGCATTGTGGACAGCATCACAGCTCTATCAAACCAGCAGATCGATGTACAGATCACAGATTACAGATTAGGGCTTCATTTTCAGAAAAGTGTATGCAAAACCCATAAAAATTATATAGTGGCGAGGTGAAACCCTTACCTTAGACGCGTGAAATCACAGTGGCGAAGTGACTGGTGTGTGCAGCGACGAAGGCAGCCGAACGGAGAGGAAAAGAAGAGAGAAATGGCGCGAGGGAGGGAGAGACGACTAATGAGTGAGGTGACTGGTGTGTGCAGACGAAGGAAGGCAACCGGCACCTCCTTCACGGACGATGCAGCGCGCGCGGACGACGGTGGGTTAAGAGGAAGAAGGTTCTGTGGGAGTGAAAGCTACTGAGTGAGGGAGGGAGTAGGTTCGTGTGGGAAAATTATAAAACAAAAATGATATCATGAAAATAATATTACTTCAAAATAAATTAAAATTGAAATTAGAGACAGAATTGTTCCGTCTCTAACCATTGTCTTAAAAAGGATAAATTAGAGACGGCTTTAGAGGAGGCTTTTATATCATAGACATAATTCCGTCTCTAAAATTATTATTAATATTGATATTTTAATTTGGGCTCTAGAGACAGAGTTAGAGACCGAATAAATCAGACACGGACAAATTCCGTCTCTAACTTTTGTCTCTTAATTTTAAGTATTAAAAAACGGACGTAGAGACGGACTTAGAGACGGAACATTCGTGAGACAGAAAATTCGTCTCTAAGTTCCGTCGCTAATGCCAAAAAATTTCAACTTCCGTCTCTATTCCGTCACAAATAGCGACGGAAAAAATTCCGTCTCTAAATTCCGTCTGTATTTCCAACTTTCTAGTAGTGTGTGCTTGTTCCATTTAAACATTGAGGAGATGCCAAAGTGTTTGGTGTTAGATGGTGGACAATGGCTATTAAAAAAAGATCCATGGAACAATGGCGAAAAAAGCATTGTGGTGGGATTCTGTATACATGGCAAGGTGTGGGGGGCAATGGACTGGTTGTGTCGGGTTATGACTAGAGCATGTGCTAGGTCAACAATGAATTTAATGTCACAAGGGATTTAGTTACGAGGCACTTACAGTGGCTAAATGAAACTGATGAAGGAAATGGTGAAGAGGTTGATAATCACGAAGAAGGCGAGACAATTAATGGACCCGGTAAGAGTAGGGAGCAAAGGTTGTGGCAGTTAGTTCATCATCCCAACCAAGTAGATCAAGGAAGCGTCAAAGGTGCAGATATGTGGAGAGGTAAGGACATAACCGTGCCCACGTGCTCTAGAGTGAGAGATTTTATAAACCGGGACCATCACAATGAAGTGCCTTTTGATGATGTTGTAAGTTAATTTTCATTCACGAAACAACGAAAAAACACTGAAGGAAATTTAAAATCAAACATGAGACCCAAAATAACTCTAAAACAGAGAAATAACGATGGCTTCCCAACCCAGGGGATATGGTTTAATGAAGCAACCATGAAGATCACAGGACCCAACGGTAGCCATTATAATCATGAATCAAGGTCAATATGAAAGAATAACAACCACCACCGTCAAGATAGAGGGATGAATGCCTTGATGACCCCTGTTTGATGTCGT
The DNA here is from genome assembly GCA_026901365.1 of Sesbania bispinosa. NCBI lineage: Eukaryota > Viridiplantae > Streptophyta > Magnoliopsida > Fabales > Fabaceae > Sesbania > Sesbania bispinosa. The sequence continues at coordinate 460,493 of QLOH01000559.1, forward strand.
CATGGTCATCGTGGTCTTCACCGAGGAACCAAGTTCTTCACTTTTGTTCACTTCACACAGGCGTAATCATTTCTCTTGCTGGGTGTCATTGCTAGGTTCCCCTACATTGTTAGAAATGAAGGTTGGAACATCGCCCAACATACACTTGAGCCCGATATCCCATCCACTCTGAATTGCTTCCTCCCTGTAAGCAAATGAAACGGAAAAGGCAGCCGAAAATCCTACCACTTCATGTGACACTACTTGCCATGTAAAGTATATACAGGGTGCCTCCCCCTTGAACACCACATGAGTCTTCTTCATGTCGAGACGCCTCATAAGCAAGAAAACAAGAAATTGAATTTTATCAAAGTGATGGTGGTGAGTTATGTGTGGAGTGAGTGGAGTTGGAAGGTTGTATTTATAGGGGAGCACATGCTGAGTGTTGAGCGTGGGTTTATGAGGTTATTTTAATTAAAAATCAGAATTCTTTTTCCATTTAAAATGTGAAAATTTACACTTACACTAATTTATATTTTTTTTAAAATCAATTTTCACTATTTTTCATTATAAAAATCATTATGATTCCATATCAATTGAGAAAATTTTCACATCAAAATGATTTTTTCCTAATTTTTTCCCAACTTTAAATTTTTTAAATTGATTTTCACTATTTTTACTCCTTTAAATTCATTATAATTACATTTAATTGAGAAAAAATGACAAAATTGATCTGGAGCCTTGGGAGGGTCCAACTAATGTCCACATAAAATATAAAGACCAGTGCAAATTATTAGACCACCATTTGTGAGTTCATAACATCTTTGCCAAAGGCTTACATTAGGGTTAAGAAAATGTATCTTGCACTTTCGCCCTCGGAACTATTCTCACACTTCAAGTCATTTCATTAACACAAACCAACACTCAAACTTCAACTGTGGCAGCTAATGGTCTCTTAAAATTATTTTTCACAACATTTTTCTCTAATTTATATTTTTTTAAAATGAATTTTCACTATTTTTACATTATAAAAATCATTATAATTCCATTTCATTGAGAAAATTCACGAAACTTGATCTGGATCCTTAGGAGGGTCCAACAAAGGTTCACCATGACTCTTCATCTGTTGGACACTGGGAAGCATCTCTTTTCACATCATTGGATGCCATTATCTTTCTTCATCACAACGGGATGGCCATTGACCATCCACCCAAATTCACCAATACCAACCAAAGCTTACACTCCATTTGGGGAGGCCAGAGTTGCTCAAAATGATTTTCCCTATTTTTTTTCCCCAACTTTAATTTTTTTAAAATGATTTTTCACTACTTTTACTCCTTTAAATTCATTATAATTACATTTAATTGAGAAAAATGATAAAATTTCATCTTGAGCCTTGGAGGGTCCAACCAATGTCCACATAAAATATAAAGACCATTGATGACAAACATAAAGTTCTTCTCATACCCATGCATACCATGCACATTTATAGTACCTACTAGGGTTAGGATTCTAACATTCTACTTTTTTTTTGGACATAACCATCAACAGCCCTCCTCACTAATTACTGTTAATCATGGCTGCCTTCAACTACATAGTATGCTTAATTACAATTTTTCTTTCGTAACCAATACTTTCCAACACGTGGTTCTTTCAAAAAAATAACTATATTAAACAATACAACAAATATTACCATTTAAAAATATAATAAAATAAGCAGTCACAGTTTATGTAACACCTTATTGAACAATGAGATTAAATTTAAGGGGGAAAAACACGAAACATTACAAGGGCCTCGAAATCCATATTATGAAATCTGAGAATGGGTGGTAGCTATTATGATATTACATATTTTTTGTTTAAGAATAATTAAGTTCCATTGGGTGCAGTATGTTTAGGGCTTCAATAATCATAATTTTAAAATTTAACATCTATTTCATATTTTAATATAGTTATTTATTATTAAAAAATAAATATTCATTTTAAGATATGTATTTAAAAATCTTAACTATAAATAAAACTGATATATTTTTTATACAGTTAGGGTTGTAAATGAGTTGAGCTATTCATGAATTATTTGAGCTCGACTCGTTAAATGCTCGATTAAGCTCGTTTGTTTATTTAAACAAACAAGTCCAAGCTTAAGATTGTGATCGATTATTTAAATGAGTCAAACCCAAACTTTAGAAGCTTGACATTAAGAGTTCGTGAATAGCTTGTTTATTATATATATAATACTTAAATAATATAAATATTTGAAGTAAAATTAAGTGCTCGTGAAAAATATATGCAGAAGAGTGATAGCACCAGGTAAGCCAAAATATATGCAGAAGAGTGATAGCACCAAAGATGGAGGAACACCTCGCCCATAATAACCTCCCTATACCAGCCAAAGAAACAGATGAAGCCGAGGTAGATAATAGTGATCTTGTATTTTATGATCAAGATCATGATGGTTGTGATGATGATAACAATAAGGAAGATTTTTCTTAGATGCTATATGGATTTTTTCTCTCTCTCAAAGGCTTTAGATAATGTCCAAAAAAGATTAGAGAATGCTCATAGTGACGGGTAAAAATTGAAAGCTTGCAGAGTCTAATGGCTACCAATCTCCAACTTATATGAACAACGTTGGCGCGCAGCAGCATCTACTTTACATTTTCCTAATAATTTGGATGAGAATTTTTCATCTACTTGTAGCTCCATCAATATATATATATATATATATATTGCATGGTCATGTAATTCACATGTAAAAAAAACATAAACGGCCGTCCGTTATTCATGTGATAGACCTACGTTATATCTTTATAATAATAAAAGGAAGGAAGTCTGGGACTCCATTTTCCCGCCTAAAGTAAGAGTATTTTGTAACATAATTTCATTCATTTTTAAAATTTATAAAGATTTTAAATTTAAGCAGTTTTTAAAATTATTTGAAATTTAAAAGTTCTGAAGTCTCAACATTTTACAATTACTTCATTTTCCACTTCCAATGTTATTCTCCAGTTTCCCATGGTGCATCTTTCTATTCCACTAACAGAAGCTATTATGAGCCACTATTTCCTAGGTCACCATTTGCACGTTGCTTTACTCAAAAACTCAAATGTCTTCGTCTCCTTCTTCTTCTACTCAGAACCAAATTTCATTTTTCTTCTCCTCCCTTTGCCCTATTTTCTTCTTCAACTCTATTGAAGTATAAGGTGGTGACCATGGCTTCAGCCGCATGAAGGGACGATGATACGTGGCTGAAAGGGGGACGATGAGGGCAAGGCTAAGCTCGACGTGTGGTGGTGATCACGGTATGGTGGGGGCCGACTTGCAGCTGAGTCAGTAGCTTAATGTTTCATTGGCCAAGCCTGGCCGCGAGAGTGGAGGCGGCTATGGCTGCAACACCCGCCGGTGGGTTCTCTGCCCGCTCTTTCTTCTCTTTGTTTCCGTTATTTGACGTTTGAAATTCTCATCTTCTTCAACTACTCTTTTTTTCTTTTCTATTTCTGACTTCTTCTTTCGGCTTTAGAAAACCTACTTCGTCTTCAACTTTTGGCATGGTAGGGCGTGGCCTGCAAAGAGGCGGCGGTAAGACAATGTGGGGAATGGGTCTGGCTGTGAGATTGGAGGCGGCGATGGTTGTGATGATTGCCAACACTGGTAGGTTTTCTCTCCTGTCCCTAACTGTGTGTTTCTGCTATTTACTGATATCAAAGTTTTCCTTTCACTGGGAGATGGTTGTGGTGCGACGAGGTTGCTGTAGGGAGCGACGTGCAGAAACGTGGTTGCTCGGTGCTGCGGCGGAAAGGTTGTTGCTTGGCGCTTCGGCGTGGAAGGGTTCTTTTTCCTATTTCCTTCTTTTTTCCTCTTCTTCTTCTTCGAGTTTTGATTCTTTTGTTTAGGGTTTAGGGGTTTTTACGTACGATTCTGTTTATGTTCTTTGATTTGGGTATTCTTAATTTGAAATTTGTAATTTTTGAATTGAAATATTTAAATTTAGTTACTATGGCTTGGTGTGTTCTTTCTGCTGGTATCGTTCTAAATCCCTATTGTCAAAGAATCATGTTATTGATGTTGTGTGGTTTGTCATTAATCCAGTGCATTGTACTACGTGAGCCCAAATTCTTTGTATTGTAGTTTTAAAGTTCATATGTGAGTCTCGGTTCTTGCTATTGTATTTTTTAAGTTCATTGATTTCTTTATGACTTCTTGAAGAATGGTTTTGCCCCTAAAGGTAAGTGTTCAAATATTGTTCAGCTTTATGACTATATCCATTGTCTCATACTGACCCTAATAAAAACTCTGCTATTATGTGATGATTGACCCAAAGACTTAATGACAAATTGTTTTCAGTGTGACAGATAAATTGTTTCAATTTTAGTAAGCATTTACGATATTTCATAATAACCTTTAACACGTCAATTATAATCTTCTTTGGAGTTACTAATGGCTCAAAATTAAGATGTTTGGTTGATATTAGTGACAAACTGTTCTAACTTTTGATTAGTTGCAGCCACCAATGGGTTTGCAGATGATAGAAGGCTAGGAGTTGAGAGGTTTACAAAGGCATTTGGTGTGGTTTACGAAGAGTTGTTGGTGTGAAGAGGATCTTTGCTGACTCTGAGAATTCAGAGAGAGTCTTCACCAATGAGGTTAGAATCATAAGCCATGTGACTTCGTTCAGTTCATAGGGTGATGTCACCAATGAGTTTTTACTGGTCTTTGAATACATGCCTAATAGAAACTTTTGTTCAAAATCATCTTTGGAGTGTATTTTTTTATGACAAGTGGGTCAAGTTGTTAATTCTTTTTTATTATCATGATCAATAGAAAAAATCAGTGAATCGATTTGCACAATTAAATGCAGAGCAGGTACAATTGCCACATAAATATTAATGATTTGTCTTTTATGTTTGTGTAGATAAGTTTACCTCTAATTTATTTTAAATTATTTGAATAGGGAGTTATCACAATAGATGAAATGGAAAGGTGAGGCGAAAGTTTTAACCCATATGTTGTTTGGCTTAAAGATCCAACATGGAATATTTTTAGTGTAAGAAATTACTTTAAGTGTCTGTTAAAGATGTCTCTCTGTTTGATGAAGGTGCTTTCTACCAAGGCTTGGTGTGTTCTTTTCTGTTGGTATCTCTATAAATTAATCCCTTTTGTCAAAGAATCATGTTATTGATGTTGTGTGGTTATCACTAATCCAGTGCATTGTACTATGTGAGCCCAAATTCTTTCTATTGCAGTTTTAAAGTTCATATGTGAGCCTCAGTTCTTGCTATTGCTTTTTTTAAGTTCACTGATTTCTTTTTGACTTTCCTGATGAATGGTTTTGCATTAGCATTGGTTCAAGACCCCAAGGGTAAGGGTTCAAATATTGTTCAGCTTTATCACTTTATCCATTGTCTTATACTGATTGCAATAAAAACAATGTTATTATGTGATGATTGACTCAAAGACTTAATGATAAATTGTTTTCATTGTGATAGATGAATTGTTTCAATTTTAGTAAGAATTTACGAGATTTCATAATATCCTTTAACACATCAATTATAATTATCTTCGGAGTTAGTAATGTTCCTCAGAAGTTGTAGAACTGAGTTTATCTGTATTTTTTCTCATTATATCTCAGATAGATTTGTTCATATTGTCACCTTCAAGCAATTCTTCCTCTAATTCATTTTAATTTATTTGAATAAGGAGTCGTCACAATAAATGAAAAGGAAAGGTGAGGCGAAAGCTTTAGCCCATATACTGTTTGGCTGAAAGATCCAACATGGAATATTTTTAGTGTAGAATTACTTTCAAATAGATGCTTATTGCATTTGTACAAGGGAAGCAAAAAGTTTGTGAACAAGGCACAAAACCTGGATGGGTTAGTTTTAATGTGCATCTGATGAGAAGCATATTAATGCTTACGTGAATCTTTAAATTCTTTACAGTAAATCATGTTAATATATTAATCATAATATGCTCAGGTCCATCTCTTCACTCTAATAATTCTATAACAGTAGCTTTACCAATGGTATTTGGGTGTTTTATTGTTGAGAAAAGGGGAAACCAGTTCCTTTTTTTGCCTGTTTTTCGAACATTTTTTAATCAGTACAGACAAATAATGGCCCTTCCATTTAGAAAATTTTAAGTTGAATTTCACAAGGTGGTTGGGTTTCTGTGGAATGCACAAGGTGGTTGGGTTGGTGGCTTTTCTCTCCATGCTGGAGTTGGAGATGCATCTACGGTCGAGATGCTTGCTGTGAAGGAGGGTCTAAAATTAGCTTGGGATGTTGGATGTAGGCAAATTATTTGTTGAAGTGATTCTTTAGAAATAGTCCATATGCTGAACAAGGATTCCGAATCTCTCCTAGCTTTTCAATGGACTTACTCTCTGATATATATGACCTGTTGTGCTTGCAATGGAATGTGTCTATTGTTCATGTCTTCTGTGAAGCTAATAATGTTGTTGATTTTTTTATCTAAGGTTGGGACTGTTGGTTCAATTCATTCCCCATGTCTGCTGACTCCAATCCAAATTCAACATATCCTCTGCAAGAATATTAGTTCTTTGTAGTTATTTTACCTTTTCCCATTTTTTTTTTCATTTTTCCTATTGTACCTATAAAAAAAAATCATTTTGTTTGTCAATATCAAGCAGATACTTGATGACAAGCATAGTAGGGAATTACTAATATTGTTTTTTAATGTAATTATACTTACATCTCTTTTTTTTACAATTACTCAATATTAACATTATTAAGGATACTTCTACTCTATCTCCAGTGTGCGGACAAGTTGGAATTCCAATCCATATAACATGCTCAAAAGGGATTTTCATTTGTCTACAATATTTTATAAAACATGTTTAGTTTATTTATTATACTCATCATTTCATTTGATTAATTTTTTTGTAGGTTGTTCTGTATATTCATATCTACCTTTGTGATATGGTTGCGTGTGAAATGTCTTCTGCGTTATGATTTTTATGGTAAATGAAAGTACATGTTGCTCCAAGATTTGCAAAATTGGATATTGTTATACTATTTGAAAACTGCAAATATCATAGGAATCTATTGCCGACACAGAAATTGGAATACAGTGACCATAAAATTGGTGAAAATTGTAATTGGTAGAAACAGGTGGAAAATCTAAGTTTTTTTTATTTTAAATCGAATTCTCACTTTTTGTATTGGGTGAATAATATCAATATTAATATAACACTAAAATATTTAAATATTAAATTGTGTTGATAAGAGTGTGTTTAGTGAGGATTAAACCCGCATTTCTTTCTATAATCTCAAACTACTGCGTTGCCAACTAAGTCACAACTATTTGATTAACTTATTTCATATGATAAACTCATAAGAGGATAATTTTTAAATTTCAATGTAAATTATTTTTTTAATTTTTGCATTGATCTTTTAAATTTTAATGTAAATTAATTATTTTTAATTATTTTTTCATTTGCAATAACAATAAATAAAAATAGAGGGCAATCATTTAAATTACATGTTAAAATATAGGTAATTTGCTTATTATTTTATAAGTACATATTTATTGAAAAATATATTTACTACAATTTTGATTGTACAAATTTTATAGGGGTTCTAAAAAAATTATGAGTTTGATATTTTCATTTTTTTATTTATGCAATTGTTAAATTATTATTACATTATTGTAAAAGATAAATTATTACCATAGTTACCTTACAAAATAACATATGTTCATTTTTGTATAATTTTAATATCGATCTCTTATAAGTAATTTGATTTTTTATACAATTATACGTAGTAGCTTATAATACAAATCTTATTTGTTAATTTCTATATAATTTTAGGAGATATAGATGTATTTAAAATTTTGAAACACAATTATATTTTGTAATATTGAATAATATTTAATATCAACATCTTTTAAATTATATCCTTTTATTTTATTGGTATGATAATGGGAATTTATTTCACTATTTACCAAGTTTTCACAGATTTATATATAATTTGTTAATATATATTATATTTTTACTAGAATAAGTGCTTTCCGTGCATCCAAGGGCACAAGTCTAGTATATATATATATATATTTTGCATGGAACCCTTATTCACGTGCCATCTTTGTACATAAGGGGTCATGTGATAGACCTACGTCATGTTGCCCTTTTTGTCGTTATGCGTTAATTTATTTTTTTTTGGGTCTAATGCACTAAATTATATGGACTTCACTACATATCATCATTTTGGGCCACTTTATCAACATGTGTTCTATTCTAATATAGCATACCGTATAATTCATTCAGCCCAAAATTGTTTAAGGTCCAAAAGGTTTTTTAGTTTAATCAGAATGGACCAACAGGTATATGTCCAACTATGTTAGTCTTACGGTCCACAATGGGCCTCGATTTCGAGTAAGTTTCCAACAATCTTGCATAAGGTCCAGTCTGACTGTAAGGTCCGATCGTCTTCAAACTTCAGGTACACCATCGGCCTTACCAGAAAGATCTATCTTTATCAACATGTGTCGCCATCACTTGCAATTCCATTCACAGATCAACTGAGACTTAGACCAATACCATCATCTAGTTATTCTTACCTGTAAACTTGGGAGGGAGGGGATAGACCAAAATCTGTAATATTTAAACATTTAATTCAACATCAATAGCGCCATACATTTCAAATCGAGATTGGAATCTCTGTTCAATAATAAGAGTCCAGAAACGTTCAACAATGAAGATAAATAATTTCCACCAAGACGAAAGCCTTCAACGATGGAGATGGATAATTTCCACGCACAAACTGAACGATGCTTTCGACACCTTCACAGCAAAAATCGTGATTTTAGTGGGTAAAAAATGAATGTTAGAAAAATAAACATTTACTGAGTTGTTACCGCGTTAATCTTAACCGTCCAATATAATATATTAAATCTACGGTTATAATTGATTGATCTGCGATAGACCAAAAGTAAAACTGGTCCATCTTAAAATGCGCCTAAGAGAATGAGAGTCCGTTTGGTGGATAGATAAGAGACAAGATAAGATATGATAACTTTATCATATCCTATCATTTATCATGTGTTTGTTGCACCAATAAGATATGATAACTTTATCATGTGACTTATCATATCCTTTCCTCCTAGTGTAATTCTTATCTTAAGGGGGAGCTGAGTTAGAGAGTGATAGGATATGATAAAAAAAATTCTTCCTTATTTGTCCCCTCTTTCTCTCTCCTTCCTCTCTCTCTCCTCCCTCTCTCACTAATGTGATTAGTTTTACTTTAAATTTTAATGTACAAAGAATAATAAAAAGTTAATAATATTGTTAGAAAATATTTTTAATATTAAAAATGAGTTATAATAATTATAAAATTAAGTACATATAATTAATGATATATAATTTATTTAATTCAATTACTTAACAAAATAAGATTTAGAAAAATAAAAAATTTAACTAAATAAAGAGGAGTGAAATTAATAAATAAATATAATATGGTAACAAATATTACTCCTGAATAACATCAACAACATTCAAGAAACCAAACTAATTAATGTTAATTTTATATATCTTCTATTTTATGGATTAAAATCATAGTTTACTCTTTTTATATTATTTACTTTATTAAGCGTATAACTCAAACTTTTTTCGATAGAAAATATTGGTTTAAATTATTCATTTGTTTTCTATAAACTTTTAAATATTATTATACTTCTATAATTTTATTCTAATTTTATTTAGAGTTTAATTAGTATACGCTGACCGTGTAAAAGAGTTTTACACAATCATCCAATAATGTGGTGACACATCATTTAATAAATGTGGCACCTCATATATTATTAAATTCATTAAATAATGTGGCAATATTTTATTGGATGAATGTGTAAAATTTGATTACACCGTCAGTATATATCCATTAAATCCATTTATTTAATGTTGACTATTTAAATTGTTTGTAATAATCTTTATAATCTTAAAAATATAAAATTCAATGAAATTATTTTTAATTAAAGTATTATTCTAAAATATCATATAGATCGATCATTTCATATTAAAAATTATAAGGATAACATTATTTTCTGATTTTGATTTATAAAAACACAATTAAATTTAAATTTATAGTGAAAATGTGAAATTATAATTTATAAAAATAAATGAATGATTTAAAATAAGATGTTAAATATAACAATTAATTAAATATTAGATAGTAAACACATATGTGAGTGGTGATATACCAATGAGGTTGGTTCAAGTGGTGCATGCTTGATTCTACTTAAGCAATGTCTCGGGTTCGAGTGTTGTGGATAGAAAAAATACCCGCTAGGAGAGCTAGCCCCATCATGATGTGGATGTTCCTCCGTCTCGAAGAGGGTTACCTCTCGTGGAGGATACTTGTGGTTAAACAAAAAAAAATATGTGAGTGGTGATATGTAATTGAGTTATTTTCCTAATATAAAATTTCAATGAAATATAAAAGTATTTTTTATAATATTTTAATATCGAGGAGGGTTAAAATTACATCGGTGTAGGTTACACCAAGTGTTACACCACTGGATAATTTTTAACGAATCATTGTATTAAATAACCCATCGTTGGATTGGAAGTTACTATCATATAGATCATACATATAAAGTTTTATATTAATCCGAAATTATTTGATATGTCATTGAGATGTCTTAAGATTAACGTTATATATACATTTAAAATATATGAAAAATTCAACCATTTGATTATCAAGTTATCAGTGTCAAAATTTTACGAAATTTGACACATATAATCATGATGATGAATAAACATAATTCAACGGTTGGATTACTAAAAAATATTCGATTTGTAGTTATTAGCGGTGTAATACTTGGTGTAACTTACACCCTCCTCTTTTATATAATATATGTAATAAATATAGCATTTAACGTAATATTAATTATAAGCGTTGAATGAATTATAACTTATAGTTAAACATTTTATATATTAATTAATGATATATATGCATTTAATATAGAATTCAAGCCAATGCACATACATAGAGTTATAATTGTGTTTTATTATACCTTAAACATGATGTCTTTTCATATTTTTTTACTTATGAAAGATTTGAAACTTGTTTCTCAGACATTGATTTTAATCTTTATAGTGTTATTTTCCATTTTTTTACCATTTTTAATGGTGCACTATTAAAGTTAAAGCAAACTCATAAATTTTAAACTTTTATCATGCCTTCTTAATCCCCCAAATTTTAAATAATATATCTATATATATCATACACATTATATATATATATAAACATGATTTATAATAAATTATTCTTATATATGTGTGTGTATGAAAATACACCAAAAAGTTTGTAATACAAACCCTAAAGTACACCAAAAGAGTCAATTTTGATGAACTATATATGTAAATACTTCTTTTCAATCAAATTAATTATTTTATTATATCCATATATTGTTTATATTTTTTAAGAGAAAAATGTCCATAAATAATGATAATATATATTCAAATTACATATAATATATAATATATAAAAGATGAGGGTTCAAATTACACCGGTGTAAGTTACACCAAGTGTTACACCGTTGAATACTTTTTTAACGGATCATTGTATTAAATAATCGAGCGTTGGATTGAAAGTTACTATCATATAGACCATACATATAAAATTTTACATTAATCTGAAATTACACCAAGTATTACACCGTTGATAACTATAAATTGAATGTGTTTTTTAGTAATCCAACGTTGAATTATGTTTATTCAACATCATGATTACATGTGTCAAATTTTGTAAAATTTTGACACTAATAACTTGATAATCAAATGGTTGGATTTTTCATATATTTCAAATGTATATATAACATTAATCTTGAGACATCTCAATTACATATAAAATAATTTCATATTAATGTAAATTTTTATATGTATGATATAAATTATAGTAACTTTCAATCCAACGCTGGATTATTTAATACAATGATCCGTTATAAAAATATTCAACGATGTAACACTTGGTGTAACTTACACCGGTGTAATTTGAACCCTCCTCTATATAAAATAATATCATTATAAATATAACATTTAACGTAATATCATTATAAAATAGTAAAATATAATTTTTATATAATCATAAAATAATAAAAAAATCTAATATTTTAATATATTTAATAGAAAATATATTTTAATGAATATAAAGGTACCGCGCGACAGGTAGTGTAATATCCGTCCCCGCCCATTACATTCATATGCATTATGGTTGAGCTAACTCTTCCCGCAGTTTTTTTTTCCATCCACGTAACTTGAATTGAAACTACTTGATTCAACCGATTTTCTGAAAGATTTTGACTGGTTTTGAAAGTAATTGATTTTTTAGGTTATATATATATATATATATATATATATATATATATATATATATATATATATATATATATATACCAGACTGGTTGAACCGATTAGTTCCATCCGATTTTTGACAACCGTGGTAAAAATGACATATTTAAGAAACAACATTACATATTATAATATAAAAATATACATTAAAAAGGTGAAAATATTAAGTGCCAATTATGACATTAATTTTAACCATTTAATAAATGGTTAATAAAAACTCTACCGTTTAATCAGTAATGCAAATTAAGATATTGCACATTCATTCACATAGTGGAGGTCTCTATATATATAATTGGAGACCCTAAAGACTATTATAACGGTTATAATAATTGGAATTCTTTCATATTCACAACGTCTAATTAATAATTACTCTTGTATAAAATATTTTCAATACCTCCTTTTATGCAATGTGTGAATTTAACTATGTAATAAACATTCTCTATTAAAAATTTAATATATATATATAATTTAATAACTATGCACAGTCAGTGTAAAAGAATTTTACACAGACATTCAATGATATGTTGTCAAATCATTTAATGAATTTAATAATGTATATGAGGTGTCATATTCATTATATAATGAGACAACACACGATTGGATGCATGTATAAAACTTTTTTTACATTGACAATGCATAATAATTAAACTCATACATGCACGTGCGCGCACATATATATATTAACATTAAAATTATGTTTCCTTTTAGTAGTTGACTAAGCAAGATATTGAAATAACATGTAACAAAAAATACATACTATAATTTAAAAACAAATTTATGATTGTATTTTAAAAATTGAGAACAATAAGTGATAATTATGATATACGAATCTATATAATAAATGATAAATTGAAAACAGCTAAACCTTCTCATTTGTACATGTAAATAAATTTTTGCTTATTTACAAAATAAAAATAATTTATTCATTCTATTTCATTTTTGACTATTTAACAACACATTCACACATATACAATATTGTTTTTTTTTTTCCAAAAATACCTCAAAATTTTTAATAAATGTTATTTCTCTATAATTTGTTTTACATGGCTCATTTCTATCTCTGTATATTATTATATTGGCTAAAATAACAACAATTAGAGGTGTTTCATATTCATAATGTCTAATTAATATGTGATGTACGGACTATCATACTTGATTGGTTTTAATGCAATGTTTGTAAATAAATATAGTGTGGGCCATATTTTGTTCATAAGAAAAAAGCTTTTTCATTGAGTGGTTTCCTACCCTGCTCATAAAAAAAAAAATCCTTACAAATTTTATGATTGAATTTTACTCAACCATATTATTATTTAGAAGTATGTTTGACTGATTTTGTTATTGTTCTCAAACAGTCTGTAAGTCTTGGAATCGTCGTTATCTAGTAGGGATAATCACCAATTTTAAAATCTATCATGATTGATGAGTGAACATATCCTAGTAGGGATAATCGTCGCCCTCTCTCAATCGATTATTTCTACTTATCGAGCTGATGCCTCAACTCTCTTTCTTTTTCATATTTTACTAACTCACTCGGCCTAGTCCTCCAACTACATCTTTATGCTCTCCCAAGAGACAATACTCTCTCTCCCTTTCAGCCTTTCTTTTGGTAGATCCCCCCCTTCAGCCTTGACAATATAAAGCTTCATCTTAGGATTTGGGCCTATATATAAGCTCAAATTTAGATAACTTAATTAGTCTATTAAATATGCAGTTAAATACTCGGAGGGAGAACTTTGCCGTCCATAGAGGTCTTACCCGACAGGATTGCCTCACGTGTGGAGGATACCCGTGGTCTTGCACAAAAAAAAAAAATTAGTCTATTAAATCCAGGGGTGCACCTTGAGCTATGAAAAATAGTATAAAAAGGTTATCTTATATTATTATTAAACTCGGAGGAGTACAATTATGTTTATTGTTTAAAGAATAAAAAATATTCTTAACATGCTTTTTTACATATTTAAATTCTATTATTAATTTTATATATTTTACAAAAATTTTCTTTTATAAAATATTACATTATACCATATATAATTATAAAATGTCATCAAACTAGGAATACATGCGCTAATAGTTTAAGTTGCACTTTTTTATTCCCTTACGGTATATTTGTGAGTTTAAAAATGAAGGGAAATGAAAATGTTTTAAGGAAACTCTTCTCTTCCTTGGGTTTGTGAATGCAACTCTCTTATTTTATAATTTACAAAGCATTTTTCCTCCTTCCTCCCCCTCTATATTTCCCTAAAATCCTTCCATTTTAATTCCCTTCAAACTCACAAACATAATAAAGAAGTTATGGAGTTCAAATATATTCCTAATTTGAGGATTGACTTCTATGAAGAATTCCAATAAATTAAAAGAGTAATGTTAATTATAATACATGTATAACATACAACATACAACATAAAGAGAAAAAAAAGGAGAAATGTATAGGATATGATAGATAATATGATGAAAATATATAAAGACAAAAATGTGGTATATGATTTTTTTATATTTTTTATTGTATTAATTTCATATCTTTAAATCAACCCACATAATCTAGGAAAACATGTGGGTATCATTCTCTTTAATTTCTAGTATATTAGTGGGGGTTGTGAGCCTATGACTTGTGACCGTGGGATTCAATTTGAAATGTCATAATGATTAAAATTAGAGTTATTATATTCATACAATAAAAACATACACCAACTCATACAACATACCTTTTCTCTCTATCTCTCTCCATCACATCACATCACATATCATATCATCTATCACATCTAATTTTTCTCTCTATCTCTCACTTGGTTGTACATACAACATGTTGTACAAATAACATTTCTCTTAAAATTACGTGACAATTTTATAATTATTTATAAATTTTAATAATCTTATTTATTCAATATTAATAAAAAAGAAGAGAAATGTGAGCAAAAAAAATTGCACGAGATTAAATAATTAAAAAACTTGAAATTAAATAGAGAATTTTAATAACATCAACTTTTAAGACTGATTTTAAAGATTAGTTTTTTTTAAAAAATAATTATCATAATTTTTATATTTTCTTTTTAAAATATTTATATTTTCAATGTAATAAATTTTTTTTTTAAGATTCTTAAAATCAACCTCATCCGCTAATATTATAAAAAAACCCAATAATTTAATACAGCAAGAAATCTAAAACCCTCTGCGCGCCCATCCTCTCCCTCCCTTTGCGCGTCACAGGATCCCTAATCCCTCGCAGCTTTTGTCAATTGCCATATCATATGTGGTTGGCGCGGAGGGGGAAAAAATGACTGAATTAACAAAACGTTTTTAAAAAATAAAATAAAAAAAATGAAAGGCTAAGATTAGAGAGAGGAAGAGAAAGAAGCAATTTCACAGTGGTAGTGGTCGTAGTGGTATGATATACATATTTATAGAGTGAGAAACAGGTCACAGGGAAGCAACTCCCTCCCCTCTTTACAACCCAACAAACGTGATACTATGGCCGAACCAAACTCCAACTCCAACTCCAACTCGAACCCGAACCACTCTAACGGACACTCCAAGCGTTCCAAGCCTCCGAGCCACGTGGCCTTCCGCCTCCTCTGCCACGCGTCCCGCATCGGTGGCATCATCGGCAAGTCCGGTGTCGTTATCAAGACCCTCCAACAAGTCACCTCCGCAAAGATTCGAATCGAGGATGCCCCACCCGAATCCCCCGACCGGGTCATCCTTGTCGTTGCCAAGCTTGACGCCGGCGACGGCGAGGTGTCGAAGGCGCAGGAGGCGCTGCTCAAGGTGTTCGAGAGGGTTCTCGATGTCGCCGCCGAGACTGACGGAATCGACGTCGAAGACAGGGTGGTTTCCTGCCGGCTGCTGGCGGATGGTTCGCAGGTTGGCTCCGTCATCGGGAAGGGAGGGAAGGTGGTCGAAAAGATCAGGATAGACACCGGATGTAGAATTAGGGTTTTGAACGACAAGTTGCCGGCGTGCACCAAGCCTTCCGACGAAATCATTGAGGTTGGTTACTAGCATTCTTTTTGCTCTTCACTTTCTCTCATTACTGGAATCATTGAGGTCACTCTTGCATAATGCAGTGGATTACTGCAGTGCTAGTGAGTGCGAGTGATAGTATCAATCAGTAATTTAGTCATTAGGGTTTGACATCAAAACTGGATTGATTTTGGATTGGATGTGTTGAATTGAATAGATAAACCTTTATGCTAAAGAATTCTTGAGGAAATCCATTGCATCCGTTATCCATTCAATAGATGAATGGTGTACTTATCTATTAAGCTATTTGAATTTGTTGAAAGTGAGAATTAAAGAAAGTTTAGAACTACTGACAATTTAGTAGTTAGAATCCAAACGCAAGAATCGTAGAAGAAATAGCATCAGTTAATGAATTGGCCCTGCGGCTAATGAATTATGAGAAAAAGAAAATGGTGAATTTGATTTTCAATTCAAATGGAGACAGAGAAAGAAATGAGCATTAATTAGTGTGGTAAAAATTGGGAAAGCATAGCATGTTGGGAAATATGCAGGTTTCACAGCAAAATTCCAAATTTAAACGAATCATGCTATTCAGGAAAGTAATAAAATAAGTAGACAGTTAGTTGCATAATACCCGGTTGTATATGTATATTGACTATTGTCATTCACACGCATGGTCTGACATGGTAATAATTGTTGACTATTTGTGTGTTTGGAAACACGTCCACAACCATAAAATAAAATCACGTCAATTTAGGCCTTTGATCCATAAGCTATAACAGGGAGCGTTAGGAAAGACGCACGTTTAATAGTGAGTGAACGTTGTTCCAAACACACAAGATGTTGGCCAACCGTGTGGGTGAATTTGTTATGTATGGGCCTTGCCAGGGGCAAGACCAGAATAGATTCATTGTTAAAGGAAAATTCTGTACTATGTGTTAGGTTGGGCCCCCTCAAGCTAACACATTGTTCTGCTTCTGGGCCTTCTGTCTTGTTTTCATGAACTGGCCGTAGAAGCAGAGTCCTTCAAGGATGTCCAATGGATTTTCTACACCATCCAGAAATTAATCAAGATCTAAATAATTCAGTTCATTAATATTATTATAATAATAATTTAATAGATTGGATGGATTATGAATTCATGAATTATTTTTCCACTCCTTGTAGTCTTTGAAGAATTGAAGTATAGAGTTAAGCATCCATGATAAGGGAACCCTTTTAATTTAAGTAGAACTTGAATGTGGGAACCTGGTTGTGGTTACTGGTGCCATGTAGGGACCTAGGGCTAAGGCTTCTAATGTCTTTAAGGGGCACTGTGGGTTTCTTCAAGGCACCTTTTGCCTTTGACTACCTTGAATGCAATGTAAGACAGGACTTCAATTTCATGCTTAGGTTTGTGAATATTTTCCAACTCACTGATCAAAGGACACGTGAATGTGGTAATTGTACTTCAATTTATTTTTGCTGTCATTTTTTTCCCCCTTTTTATGCTGAGAAAAGATCTTTTTTGGACTTGTGTCAGATAGAAGGCAATGTGTCTTCTGTAAAGAAGGCCCTTGTAGCTGTTGCTGGTCGGCTTCAAGATTGCCCTCCATCTGATAGAACAAAGATGATGGGAAGCAGACCTCTTGAAGTGGTTCAGCATGAAACTTTTGCAAGTCCACTTGAGACTTCAACTGATCTGCATATAGATCATAGGCTGCAGAGGAGCTCTGCATTATCTACTTTATCCAGTCGGTCTAATGGCATTATCTACAATAATCGAGTCTCAGCCCTTGATCCAAAAGCACTTCAGCAGGAACTTACCTTTAGAATTATTTGTCCCAATGATAGAGTTGGTGCTGTAATTGGAAAGGGTGGCAGTATTGTAAGAGCTCTTCAGAACGAAACAGGGGCTATTATAAGTGTTGGTTCCCCAGTGTTTGAGTGTGAGGATCGATTAGTTACTATTACTTCTTCAGAGGTTTGTTAAATATAATCCTTTTGCTTTTACTTCTCTTTGTGTCTTGTATTCATTTAGACTGTAGTGTATCATTTTAATACTGTTCTTATTAATTTTTCTTTTGCCGGTGGCTTCATTTTTGGCAGAATCCGGAATCAAGGTATTCCCCAGCACAGAAGGCTGTTGTGCTTGTTTTCTCCAAGTCTGTTGAGGCTGGTCTTGAGAAGGGGTTAGATTTGGGATCAAAAAAGGAGTCATCTGTTACTGCAAGACTTGTAGTCCAATCCAACCAAGTCGGTTGTTTGTTAGGGAAAGGAGGAGCAATAATCTCAGAAATGCGAAAGGCAACAGGGGCTCACATAAGAATAATTGGGAATGACCAGGTTCCAAAGTGTGCATCAGATAATGATCAAGTGGTACAGGTGTGCATCATATAACGACACACTTTGCGCTGATTTTAGAGTTGACAATAGATATAATGATATTTCTTATTCCCTAAAGTACTCCTATTTAGGTCATAAACTCCTAATATATATTTCACTATATCTTTTTACTAAACCATCAAGAAAAATCTTTCAATGATGTTAAGGCATATATTAATTACTGTATCATTATTTACTTCTTTCCTCAGATATCAGGAGAGTTTTCAAATGTTCAAGAAGCATTATATAATGCTACTGGTAAACTGCGAGAGCATCTTTTTGTCAGCACACAAAACAGTGGTGGAACAAGGAACCTTTCCTCTCATAGTCTCAGTAGACATTCTTTATCTCAAAGCATGGATCATCTTTCACTTTCTGGAAATTTAGATCGTCCTTCTTCACCAGGGTTATGGGCACCAAGGGTATATTGCTTTCTCCCTTTTGGTTGGTTTTCCTTTCCAAGTTTTCCCTTATTATATGATCAATTTTGATTGCAGACAGTGGGTGCGATAAATTCTAGAGGCATCAATGATGTTGGCAGGGGATCGACGCCTCAAAAAGGCGGATTAGAACTTGCCAGGTTGGTGATATGTGAAATAAATTACACCTGTTTCAATGCAAATCAATGATTCAATGAGGAACAAAGCATAGGCCTTCTTAGTATCACAGGATCAAAGATTTGGATAACTAGGAAGTGCTACTCATGGTTTGATATGACTAAGGTTGATTTTTGTGGCATACAACTCCTTTAACTTGGTCAGATGATGTGCATGTATGAGATTGCTTATTTGTGCCAATTAGTTCATATTGTCTCACTCTTTTATTGACAATTTAGATCTGTTGTACCATGTGCTCTGCTGTCTGATCGCAAATCATTTCACTTGACTAGCATCTTTTATTTTATTCAATATTGGATTTTCTGGTGTCATTGCTTATTTGCTATAATTTGGAAGCCTGGCTTTGAATGAAGTCATACTACTACTATGACATGGTGACAATTACATGAATTGGGTTTGCATCCAGGTGTTCCCTATTGGTAGATGATATGTAATCCCATATAAATCCTTGAGATGGTTGATTGTTTTCCCTAGCCTTTGAAATGGGGATAGCCTCCCCTCACCCTAAAAGCCAAAAGAAAGGAAAAAAAGTGGTTTCCAAATGAGTGGTGGAAATAGTCAGTGAACATATATAACAAGATGTCACAAATGGTCACGTTCTTATTATCATTACTCTTTTTTGGTCTGCAGTGGGAGTAAAACTGCCATTGTGACTAATACAACAGTGGAAATTGTGGTTCCTCATGATATTATTGGCTCTGTATACGGGGAAAATGGTAGCAATCTTGCTCAATTGACACAGGTACATAATCTTGGATAACTGGATAAGTTTATATGCATACACTTTATACTTTGTTTAGTTGCTCACGCATCCTCGTGTTAATCCTTGTGAAATTGCATATTTGAAGATTAATTTGATACTATAATTGGTTGTTCATTAGTCTGTTACTAGATAAAAACTATGCAATGATGCTGAAATCACTTAATATTATGGCAGACTTGTATTATCTCAGGCTTCTGTATTTTTCTTCTTTTTTTTTCCGGATATGTGGCATTGTTATTATGAAGGATGGGTATTGCTGCAAATATATTGATGAAGGCACTTCATAACCCTTTTTAACTTATTCTGTTCTCATTGTCCAGATATCAGGTGCTAAAGTTATCGTTCAAGAACCTCGTCCTGGATCAAGTGACAGGACTATTGTCATATCCGGCACACCTGATGAAACTCAAGCAGCGCAGAGCCTTCTCCAAGCATTTATTCTCAATGGATCATCATGACAATATCCCCTCACTGATGACCCATTAATTTAATTTTCACGTAGTTTTACTTTTGTTTGTTGCATGTCTTAGTTTTTTTTTTATTCTCCATTTTAACCCCACGACCCCACCTGAAAGCATGTACAGGCCTTTTACTATTCCCTGACAATAATCTTTTGCAAAATCAATTCAGCTCAGGTTGTACACTGAACGGTAGTGTACTAGTTTAACACTAGTCACTTGATTCTTTAGGGTATACTTCAGTAACAGCACATTGTTTCATTTAACAGGTTTCGCCCCTTTTTTCCAGTTCCTTTTAGAAATATTACCGTTAGAAATAGAATGCTGTGTCTTAATTCAATTACTGATGTGGTTCTTTTTCATATGATTTTCTATGAACTCGCTTTGTATACCTCATATTTCTTTTGTCCGGCATAGCCATTTGCATCTGGTAATCTATTGCAATAAAAGCACATTAACATCGGATAAAAAATTAGTTGATGCATAACTTTCAAGGGTTCTGGGGCAGCATTGTGACAAGGATAAAAATGACTGTAATTTCCACTCGAAAAACTGTAAAAGAGACAATATAGATTAATAGAGTATGACTGCGTTGCATAAAAAAATTCCCACTCACATATGTCGGTTTTGCATTTTACAACATATAACTCAAACTAGTGAGGAGAATAAATATCTGAAGTCCTCCCCAATCCACACAAGCACACAAGTAGTATTACACCAGCAATAAAAACAAGTTGGTGATTCAAACAGCAAAGGAAGTCTCTCTGGTTCGTCATTAGTGTATCAGTTGACAGCTGCAGCAGCAGCAGGGGGAGGGTTAAGAGTGATTTCCACATTATCATGGACTCCTTGCAGAAGCAGCTCACCATCGTATGCCACTATTTTCCTCTTTTTTGCTGCTCTTAGTGTCCCAACAAGTGCTTCAAATATATTTGCGCATTGGTCATCATTAAATAGTGTTCCGAATGTAACCTTCACAATACAAGACATTTTGTTCATCTCAAAAAAAGTGCTAGGCATAATAAGGATATAATATATCAGCAAAACAAGTCCACCTGAAGATCGAAGGTGATAACCACAAATTGCACACAGATGCTTATTGACAAGCAAATAAATTGACCATAACTAGTTATGAATTAATGGAATTGTCCAATTACAAAACACAATGCACTAGTTTATTCAGAGATAAATTAATGCATATAAACAGAACACACACTCTCAGGTCTCTGCAAGCAAATTTAATTCAGTTGCAGTTGTGTATCGAATAGTTCCCACATGCTTTCCTTACACCATTGTTTGATTTCTCCTCTACCTTAAGGAAACAAATGATACACACCTTTGTGGATTCAAATGTATCTATAGATATTGGTAATTATGCATGTGTTTTGAGCACAAATGTTTCTCAGGATATTTCACACCAGTATAACAGATATTGGAATTCAAGTTTCATTTTATTGTTAGCAGGTAACATCAGGGGCATTTTCACTCCATCTACTTTTTAGTCATCTACGGTGGGGGGGGAGGGAATTGAGAAAAACTGAGTTTCTAAGGAACATGTTTCCTCTGCATTCCTTTCTTAATTCCTCCAAACAATAGATTGGATGAATACTTCCATTCTTTCCATTCCATTCATCCAAATCTAACCAACATATGTGGTCCTTGGATCCATGTGTATGGAAAAAATACTGTTGGGAGGGATCCCGTTTTGCGCCTGACAGTACCCGAGAGACTAGTCTCTCACCTAGCTGGTGGGAGGATACCTAGGAAACCAAAAAAATTCATCCAAATCTATGCAAAACTGCAAAGCGATTCGAATCACAGTTTTCGAAAGGAAAGGAACGATCTTCCTTCATGGGTTTTACCTTTTTATTAACAAGTCAAATTCATGCAATTGGCATAACCAAAACTCAATTATCTCACCCTCTGTTTTCATTCCAAGGCTTGGGAGGTAGATCATGCAAAAGATAAAATAAACTAGTAAACAGCTAGAACAAAATCAAGATCCAAGCCTCATGATCTAGATCCATACGAAGAAGGAAATTATCACATTTAGCAAATATCAAAATCATGATCTGAATAGGGGGCGAAGAATATTGAAAGATGGAGAAGGGGAGTCCTTTTGTTATACCTTGTAGGAACCATCTGTTTGGACGGTGCCAAGCCTCTTGATTTCTTCCCTGAGCCGCTGAACCTCTTCTTCTACATTCATGGTGGCAATATCTTCTTCTCAGACCAGGACCACCACAAAGCAGAAAATATCCTTCCCTGGGTGAAGTTTCTGTTGTGTTCAGCCTAAGAGCATTTTATATTTGGACTTCTAAAAAATTAAACGGATGGTGCACTTTGATAGAGTAAAAATACCCCTTTCTTTTAGTAATGAATCTCTTCCAAATGTACGGTTGGACAAAATCTATATTATTATCAACCGGATACTCTTTTTATTTTGCAAAACTACTTCTCCAAGTATCCAAGTATTTAACACATTTGAATACACTGGGCTCAAACTCCGCGGTAGGTCCCACCTCCACACTCTTATTGTCAATTTCAGAGCCCTTATCTCTCTCTATTTCTCTCTTTTTATTACATTACATCATTTATCACATTTATTACTTCTATCTTCTTCCTTCCTATTTTTTTTTGGGTGTAACACCCAAGGGGTGTGTATCAATTATTTTTTAAAAAAAAAACTATATGTATAAAATCTAAACGACTAAACCCATAATTTGTTATTATTTGATTGTATTTTTTAAATTGCTTGGATGTCTTTTGGTGACGAATTGGGTATTGATGGATTTCTGGCAAGTGAACCAAAAATCCAGTAGTATAATAGTAAGAAAGATATCGTATCCACAGGGAACGGTCAATTCACGTAGATTGTGATCTAATTATCAAGGGAAAACAATGATTTAGAGATAATGTTGCGGAATTGTAAGTAACAGATAAAATATTAATAGAATTAGAAAGGAAGAGTTAGAGACACTTTACTTGGATTAGGATTGGACTTCATCTCATCTCTCCCCTTGTGCATGTAAAGACTATCTATTATTTTAGGTTTACTCTATAATACTGTAGACAAACTTTATTGCTAAGACCCCGAGTTACCAGCGATCTCACACACTCAAAGATAATCCATGCGGGCTCTCCCAAGCGACAGACTTACCATCGGCTAATTTTGCTCTTTTTTAGTCAGTTTGTAAAGGAACTTAGTTGATAAACGAGGCCAACGTTGTAGACGCACCTTCGCTCAAGTACTGTCACTACCCTTACTCATCAGGATACGCCTATGTTAGAATCCTGGAATTACAATCAACTACCCCTTGCTATCGATACACAGGCCTAATCCTGTGAACGCCCTCCGCTAGAGTACTCACACTACCCATCGCTCATTAGAAACGCTCATGTGTCCGTTTTCTGATATTGAGTACTCTTATTCAATCAGAGACTAGCCTATAATTCCAGACGCAAGCGTGGGAATTAGGGATTAAGTACAGAATAAGAAATACCAATATTATAGATAGGGAGCTCAGAAATAATAATATAAAATTTAAATACACTCAGGGATAGAATCGATTACATCCAATCCTACTGGAGAGTTAACTACATGAAGTAGCCATACAAACTACCGAAGATGTTGTCACCATCTTCAATCCTCGTGAAGCGCTCCTCCTCTCCTACTCTAAACTTAGCTTTGGTACATAATCACTGAACTATAGACTAGATTACAATGATTGTGCACTCCTAAAAATGGTGCAAGAGGTTCCTATTTATAGACTAAGGAAAGACAACGCAAATTGGGAAGAGATTCATCTAAAAACGGCAACAAGGACAAAATCAGCGTAACCTGCGCTCCAGGCTGCGCTATAGCGCAAGAGTGAGCGCAGCTAGCGTCCTGCTACTTCAACTTTCTCTTTTAAATCTTGATCTCTCCCCGAGACTGATTTTCGCATAATTGTCCTTCCTTGTTTCCCTTTATTTGATGATATCCTTGCATTTATTAAACAATCCTTGATTTATTTGGGAAGCTTGTCTGCAGAATCCTTGATTGATTAACAATGTTCTCCTCATTAATGATCTCAAATCTTCATTAAATATCTTCAATCAATCTCAAATCTTGCAGATATCTTCCTCATTTGATGTTATCTATCCTTCAAATTAAATCTTTGCAATATCTTGCAAAAATCAGCAATATTTCTATCAAAATAGCATCAAATTCAAATCTAGGATTAATAAATACAATTTATCTAATATTAAATAAAAAGGGATTAAATTGGGGCAAAATTATCATTTTATCCTTGATAAGTGAACTAAAAAGTACTCTAATTTATCAACTAATTTTCACTTATCAGGTATGCGCAAATTGGTGATTGACCAAACATGAAAACTTCAATGCCCAAGTTAATGAGTCAACAATATAAAGGTAATAAAGATCATATACCATACCCGTAAGTTTTACATTTTTATGTAAGATAGTCTTTGTTTTAGTGGGTGGATGGCTTGTATGGTATTGTATTTTGCTCACAATTTGCTTATATTTTACATATATTTTTGTGGTACAAGAACCAAAATTTAATGCACTTAGGGATCAAATTGTACACACTAACACTTTTTAGGACTAAAGATAAATAGAGTACCACTCTGAGGAACCAAATTATACATTAACTCTAAAATAAAAACATTTTCATAAGACGTGTATCATAACTAATGGATAATTTATTTTCAGACATTGACTTTAAAATCAATTCTATCTAATTGTAAACCGAACGAATGCTTAATATTTATAAGTTATTTTCAATTGTGTTGCAATTAATTTGACTTAGGTAATGTCCAGCTCCATGTTTAAAACTCAAGGAATACATATTATCTTAGCACAACCTATAGTTGCTTTAACCAATGAAGGTCCTGGGATGATTGTCAATCACTATCTTATTGTGCAAAGGTGGAGACTTTTATTTTCACCAGGTGAACAAGTTGTTAAAATACTGTTGATTTGGATTCGAATCCAAAACCTACCCATTGAACTCTATAATGTCAAACTTTTGTGGAGGTTGGTAATACCTTAGACAACATGTTAAAACTGGATAAGTTAACATCCATTCATTCTAGAGGTAAGTTTTACCAGAATTTGTGTAAAACTTGACCTCATGAAACCATTGGTATCTAGAATTTAGGTGTCGGGTAGAGAGCTCAATCTTGAATATGAAGTTCTACATCTTGTGTATTTTCATTGTGGTCATTACGGTCGCAAGATAGAAAATTTTCTGGAAAACTTGAATCCTCCGAAAAATATGTTGGGTGAGGGAAACACCAAGGTTTCCTCCTCCACAATGCTACATGTAGAGTGTCCTTTAGGGCTGACATGGAGATAGGTCCAGAATTTGTGCAAGTCATTAATAACGATATTTCCTCTAATAAGAATGGTAATGATCCATTCAGAAAGAGGAAACTCAGAATAGAGGATCTGCCATATTGGGAGGACTTAATTATGGTCCTTAGATGATGTAAAGAGACAAAATCACAAATGGATACCCAATAAAAGTGGTTATATATCTAATGCGAACTTGGAGGCATATAATTTGGAGCGGAAGTAGTTATAAAAAATGTCAACCTATAATGGTAATGATTCTTATTATGGAATTTTACTTGAAGTTATTGATAAGGAGGAAATTATAGTGGGGTCTAGACAGGTCATCCTTATTGAGGACAATGCTTTAATGAAGCCTATAGTTTTCACAATGGAAGTTATAAATCCAATAATGGGTAAAAACTAAAAAACAAAGCATAAAAAAAGTTGCTCCTCAACATGGGACCTATAAGAAAAAGTTAGTCCAACTAAAAGACATTATGATTAATATTGTAAAGAGACTAAATCAATCCAATGTGGTCGACCTTGAATCACAACCTCATTGTAGCGATGATAAGGACCAAGAATGGGTCCTTTGACATATGAGAATCTTGGAGCAAGCCCAATGCGACAATATCATGGCGAAGCGACAATTATAAAGTGATCTTGATACCTATTCCATGCATGTTGATGAGGACATCTGATGAACAAATTTTATAAACATTTTGTAACCTTATTAATAGTACAATTGGCTAATATTTGAGCTTAAATACATTGATTTAAATGAAATTTAATAAATTGGATCTTAATTGGGCTTATTTATTTATTTTGATTAAAATCGGATAACTTTGCCTAATGACATTTGCTTGCTTTCCAGGTCATATCTTAAGTTGTAGGTTGCATTTTTTAAAAGCTTCCAGTTGTGTTTTAAGGCTGACATTTGGGGCTTCCATTTGATATATAACGCAATAATGTTTGGATATCTGACCTGGGAGATATTTAAGTCGCAAGTCAGACCTTGATTTCTACCATCGAGGATGCGATTTCTATTTGTCTGTTTTAGTTGTTTTGGGCCCATGTTGACTCTATTAGGCCCGTTTTTGTATTTTTATTGTTAGGAATTGTTTCGTTATTTTTATTTTCATCTATATATATGTGTTAGGTATCAATTAGGAAAAAAATTTTATTCTTGATTTTTAGGAATCGAGTTTTCAGAGAGTTCCTCCTCTTCTTTTGAGAGCTACCCTTCTCTGCAAACTTTATCCATTATTACGACTTATTTGAAGTCTCCATGGAAGGCTAAACCACTCCTAGATTAATTCTATGGTGTAGTTCATAACTTGAATTTTGAGGTTTTGCTTTAATTTCAATCCCAGATTATTGTTATTAATCTTCTTATCCTACTCTCTTCTGTTTTGCTGTAAAATCAGATTTGTTTGCTTAATCAATTTGGGCTTTACTTGCTTAATTATGTAATTTAGGGTTTATGATTGCATGTGAATTGTTTAATCCGTCATGAGTTTTATTGATTTTCGGTTCTAATAATCAAATTAAAATTTAGGGGCGGTTGATCACTAATCTAATTTGGTGAATATCTACATGCTTGTTGTAATGGGTAAATTCATGAATTAATTAATGCTCATTGGTTAATTGAAGATCGAACTAGGATTAATATAACAATGATTTCTTTAGATACCAAAGATAAATTCAGTTATGGACAAGCTAGAGGATTAACTTGCTTTCTAAATTTGACTTCTTAATTTCAATTCCAAATCTCAACAAAGTTCCCCTGTGTGTTTAGTTAGTGTTTTGGTACTTAGTTGTATGGTTTAGTTCCTTGAGACACGACTTAGGTTGACTCCTAATATAATATATTCAATTCTAAATTTGTTATTTAACCAATGACGACATCGCTCAAAATTTCCCATCTTGGTCAAGCAAAAAAAAGCAAGTTAATTAATTGAGAAGGCTAAGTAGCCTTTAAAGGACCCAATACATGAAAATGATCATTGGGAAAGGAGAAGACCATGTGAACGTATCAACAACACAATGAGATATTCAATTGGAGGGAAATATTTGACCAAAAAAATGGAGGGAAATATTATGATCATAGAAGAAGGAGATCCTTCTAAGACATCAAAGGCCATTGTAGCAAACTTTTTTTATGCATCCAGTGAATATTATATCTTGGAACTGCAAGGGGATATGAGACCAAACTTTTCCAAGATTAATAAACAATATGTGTTCTTCCTTTGACGCTTGTTTTGTTATTATTTCACATGGTTGTGTAATATAAAAATAATCATCCCTAAATGCCCATAACTATATACAACAACTCTAATATTGTTGTTCACAAAACTCTTTGGAACGAGCTTAGAAGTATTCTGCACAACATTTATGGACGTGGTGTATCATGGGGGAGTTCAATGCTTTCTTGCATGACCATGATGGTCTCACCAAGTTGTTCATGATTATAATTTGATTGATGTTGGATTCATTGGGCCTCCTTATGCATGATATCATGGTCACCGAGGGACAGACTTGGTCAAGCCCTTATCAATATGGCCTGACATTCACATTTTCAGGAGGCTGCCATTATTCATTTTTTATTGTTACAATCTGATCATAATGCTCCCTACATTAGATTTAAAGCACTCTCCAACAACCGAAAGAATGACAGGGATTCATGTACGTACATTGACTCAATGAAGAATAAACATAAAGACTAGAACAAACAAGAGTTTGGAAATATTTTCCAAAGGAAAAGAACTCTAATTAATAGGTTGAATGAAATTACCAAGAATCTTTAGATGGATCCAAATCCTTTCCTAGAAGATCTACAACAATGCCTTTGGAGGAAATTCTTTGGTTTCAAAAGTGTAGATGCAAGTGGCTAAAGCATG
Source organism: Sesbania bispinosa (assembly GCA_026901365.1). Classification (NCBI taxonomy): domain Eukaryota; kingdom Viridiplantae; phylum Streptophyta; class Magnoliopsida; order Fabales; family Fabaceae; genus Sesbania; species Sesbania bispinosa. The sequence goes on from QLOH01000559.1 coordinate 489,239, forward strand.
GAGGATATGACCACGAGCTTCTTTAAATCCTTATACTTAAACGTGGATGGTTTTGTTTATTATTAAATTAGAGGCTTCTTTCCATCTCACTTGGAACAAGAGGTTAATCTTTTAAGTAGACCCTTTGATGATTAAGAAGTTCATGCAACTCTTCATTCTGGGTAAGTTTAAGGCTCTAAGAAGCGAGAAATTCCAAGTCGTGCAAAGTTAATGGAGCACTATTAGTCATTCCCTCTGCTCTCTAGTTAAACAAATCTTATCCCATCTTATTATGGTCAAGAGTTTAAATCACGCGATAATCACTCTCATCTAGCAACTTCTCTAAAAGTGTTTCGACCAATAAGTCTTTGTAAAGTCTGTTATAAAGTTATCACTAAGATCATTACCAATCGTTTGAAATTAGTGATGACTATAATTATTGGTTCAACTTAGTCTAACTTTGTGTTAGGCCGCCATAGTTTTGCTAATATTATCGTTATTCAAGAAGCCATCCATTCAACGAGAAAGACGATGGGTGCAAAAGGTGTGATGGAAATTAAATTGGACTTGGAAAAGGCGTACAAATGCCTCAAATGGGATTTTGTGAAAGACACTCTTGTTGATATTGGTATGCCTTTTGTTCTTATCCACCTTATCTAGTATTGCATTTATACTCATTTTATAAGTGCTTTTTAGAATGGTGAAGCCTTGGAAAGTTTCACCCCTTCAAGGGGTGTTCGCCAACGTGATCCCATATCCTTTATTTATTATCTGTGTGGAAAGATTTTCTCACCTTATTGATCTTGTAGTGAATCATAAGATCTAGAAACACTCTTCTTTATCTCATAAACGACCAAAACTCCCTCACTTAATGTTTGCGTACGATATTATTTTGTTTGTTGAGGCTTCTCTAGAGCAGGTGCAAGTTATCAATACATGCCTCAACCTTTTTTGTGCTAGCTCTGGACAGAAAGTGAAAAGGGATGAAACATAATTTTTTTGTCTTTAAAAACGTCAATCACACACTTAAAGCCCATTTCGTTTTCTGTTGGTAAAGTTTCAAACATACATTGGGGCAAAAAGAGCCTTGTAGTTCCTTTTCCCCAATGTATATTTGGAGAGTTCCCAACTGAAAAACAAGCATACTTTTAGAAGACAATTTTGCCAAGCTTTTGGTTTTCAAAGTACTAATAATCTCAGGAAGTACCTTGGTTTTCCCATTCATCAGAACAAGGTGACGAAAGGTTCTTTCAAAGTCGCTAATGACAAGATACACCAAAGACTTATCACGTAGAATATTCACTCCTTATCCCTAGCATGCAGAACCATTCTCACCAATTTTGTGCTCAATTCCTTACTTAGCTACAATATGTAAACATTGATGCTTTAAATGAGCATGTGTTGAGATATTGTTAAAATAAGTTGGCAAATTATTTGTGGTGATATACAAACCTTAGAAAAAAAAGCATCTTATGGGATGTAATGGTGTGTGTAATCCCAAAGTGGTTGGAGCATTGAGTATAAGACGATCTTTTAATGTCAACTTGACTTTTATGATGAAACTTGTCAAGAAACTTATTCACAATGTTGATGACCTTTGGGTTAAGGTACTAAGATGTAAATATGCATGTGGTATTAATCTAATTCCCAAAGTTCAATGTCACACAAATGACTAAAATCTTTAGAAAGGTATCTGTAAAGGATGGATTGAGCTTCAGAAAAATTTAGGGGCCGTTCGGGGTGGTTGTGAGTTTTCAGTTTTTGATTTTTAAAAATTTTCAATTAAGTTTTTACAACTCAGAACCAAAAACCAAAAACTTGTTTTTGTGGTTTTCAAAACAAACAATTTTAAAACCACGAAAAGTGGTTTCCAATTTTTGGTTTTGAGTTGTAAAAAACTTGATTGAAAGTTTTTAAAAACCAAAAACTGAAAACTCGCAACCACCCCGAACGGCCCCTTAGGTTTCTAGATTGGTTTAGGGAGGAACATTAAATTGTGGACTGACTAGTGTCTTCCTAATGCCAGTGTTTTACAGTAGTGGACTTCTCTTGATATTCTAGTTAAGTTCAATGTGCTTATTGTTGATTTTCTGCTACCATCGGGTCTTTGGAACCAGTCTTACTGAACTCTTATCTCCTTCCAAGTATAGTAGAGAAGATTACTAGTATTTTGAGTAAACAATCATTTCAATCCTTGAAAGATTGAGGGTCAGTCAATTTGGTCTCAAAAAGAAAGAAATTAACAAATTAGTCCCTGAAAGATACTTCTGTCAGTCATTTTGGTCCCTCTGTCAGTGTCCGTTTGGTAACGTTAACATAAGTGATGATTTGACACGTTAAGTGCCACATGGAATCTTATGTGGCACTTCCACGTGGCAATAATATGTACAAGGGAATAAAATGACAATAAATGGTATATTTGAGGGACTAAAATAGCTAAAATGAAATTTTCTTGATCCAATGCAAAAATTATACATATGTTTTCTTCCCCCAATTTCTTCTCAGTTCATGTAAACATATTAACCCTAATTCTGTTTTAGAGACAATTAGACAAGATTTAGGACATGAAGGAATGGGGGTAAGAGCATTATCATTTGTACCAATTAAGGAAGGCATCAAATGTTCCATGGAGTGGTTCAACGAGTTTTATGGAGGTTGTAGGGGAAAAGAAGGGAAATTATATGAACCTAATAAGAAACAAAGAAACTTTTGGGAGCTTACCATCTAGAAATGAGTATTTGGTTGTTTGAAACTTGAGTATGTCACTGTAATGTGACTCAAATTGCTCCGTGTTATTTTTGCATAATGGTGAATTCAATTACAAGTTTCTTGGTTCGATGATGGGGCCGAGTGAAATTCTTCAACCGACAACGAGAATTGAAATGAATTACGGAGAAATGAGTAATACACATCAATATTGAAAGTCTGCGCATTGAAGTTATGAGCCTAAATCATTTTATAATTGGAATGGGGTGTTACGGTGTTGTTGTTCAAGTTATTAGTTTTAATTTTGTTGGTGAAGTAAGTAATATATTTTAGGGTTCAAGCGATGGTGAAAAAAGGTGGAGTATTAGGAATAGTTACGCCCATCCATAATTGTAATTTTTTACTTTTAACATTTGTAATGTCTATGTTTATTGGAATAAAGATATTTTTATAAATGTTCTATATATTTGATTTCTACAAAGAAGTAAATGAATCATTATGACGATAAAGTATAAGAAGAATTTAAAAGTGAATGACAAAATTAAATAAAGGAATATACTTCATTGTTTACTAAAATTTGATGATCATATTTCATTCATATAATATTCAAAAGACATGACATTGAAGTGAGTTATATAAAACACAACATTGACATAAACTTGGTGATGAAAATGATGTTATGATTCCCCGCCAATCATGCCTTTAATCTTGTCTATTCATTTCCGAAACAGTATTAGAATTTTAGTGTTTACTTGAATTGTGGAAAATTTTTGGGAAGAAGACCTAATTACAATTTTTGCATTAAGTCAACAAAGATTCATTTTAGTCAATTTAGTCTATCAAAGTTACCATTTAATGTCATTTTAGTCCCTCATACGTGGTATAGCCACATGGGACTGCCACATAAGAGTCCACGTGGCACTTAATGTGTCAAATCATAACTTCTGTTAGCATTACTAGACAAATACTGATAAAGGGACCAAAATGACTGACGAAAGTATCTTTCAAGGACTAATGTGTTAATTTCTTTCTTTTAGGGACTAAATTGATTGATCCACAATCTTTCAGGGACCAAAATGACCATTTAATCTATTTGTTTATATACCTTCATGACATTGTTACTTGGTTAGCATCTAGGGATTGACTTTTTTCAATCAAGTTATCTATAGCCTATTTAATAATAATCATATGATGCAATATTCATCTTTATTTAAGAATATATGGTCTTGGATTGCCTGTAGAGGATCCGACTGTTTCTTTGGGTCCTATGTAATAATGCATTGTCGAATTCCAACCTTGGTAGATGTAAGTTTGTAACCTAACAAACATAGGTTCTTGCAGTATTTGTAATCAATATGTGGAAACAAATATGCATGCAAATCGGGATTATAGCTGAACCGTCCAAATATGGAAGCAATTTGTCCATCCAAGGTTGTATACTTCTTTCTTTATTCTTGATCATCATGAATGGTTGAACTCAAATCATTCCAACTCAAATAAGCTTGCTAGTATCACTTTACATGATACATCTTGAATTGTACCTTCACTGCAGTTCCAACTTTCCTAAACAATTGTTTTCACGTTGATGTAGGGGAACCTTATTCCACAGAGGATTTTAGCTTTTCGTTTCATTTTTTCCCCTTTAGCTAGGACTTAGCCCTCGATTTGTAAAAAAAAAACTATAGTTACTTTAAGGAAAACATAGATTCTAAACAGAGAAAAAAATCCAACCATATACATGTTTAATGGTAATTAATTTATACGAATCATGCATTTAATGAAAATATATGATTGATGTGGTAATATATTGTATAAAATTGAAAATCGTAAATCTTGTTTTGTATAATATATTAAATATTAAATAACATTATGTTATATTAGTTAAAAAATCATTTAAAATCCTTAATACACGATAAGACATAATTATAAAGAAGTTTTTAAAAAGCAATTTGGTATTAATTGATTAATAAAACAGTTTTGAAAGGATTTGAATTTTTTTTGGTTTATATCATAGGTATTTTATCTCGACAGGTAATCCTATTTTTTGAGCTTTAAAACTCAAACCTTCAAACATTTTTTAAAGAGAATTAAATATGTAACACTTGAACTAAAGGGGTTAATAAAAGAACTTTAAATGTGATGTGCATATAGAATAGAAGGGGTGAGTGTGGGATGAGTTGGGACGAGTTTTGTCCGCCTCGTACCCGACCCGTTTTTTTTTATCATGTCAAATTTTCATACTCGAACCTTCCCGAAAATGTACAAGACTAATTAAAATCCGAACCCGTCCACAACCCGAAGAAACTCGTCCACAGACCCTAAATCCTAATTTTTTACTTTGTTATTAACTTTCAAATATTGTTAAGAGAGAAATATCACTATATCATTATACAACTTTATGTATGAAATGTGTTTTTAAAGTAGATAGAACCTCTATCATAGAAGAAAGCTGAATTAAAAAATCCCTAAAAAGTTAACATGGTGTTAACCCTTAGAGTGATATAAAATTATAAATATTAAATATTATATATATATATAGAACGTGATGTGTAACCCGAATATTAATCCGAATTCGCCCTTAACTCGATATTAGATTATTGAATTAGACCCGATTTAACCGAATTCGTATGATCCGAGCCGATTAACTTGGGTTGCGAAGGTACAAGTTTTGGTAACCTAGAATAGCATAAGCGTTCATTATTTGAAATTGTGAGTGTGGGTGAGTTTCAGTGGCAGTCTCTTCCCTTGACTCTCGTGTCTAGGAAACAACACTCAACATTTTCTTTCCATTTCTATTCTATTCTTTTCTATGCCTTTTCTAATTTCTTTCTACACTCACTCTAATCTATTCATTCTACCTCCTCCTTCTTCTTCTCTAGGGTTCCCCTCCCCAACAAAACGTCCTCTCAATCACTCACTCAAATTTTCTCATCATTTTCCGATTCCTGTTTGGAAAATTCAGAGTGATGCTTGAGAAATGGATAGGGCCGTGAATCCGTGTGAGAACGGGGAACAGTCACAGATGGTGGTGGTTCCCATGCAGGTAGATGGGGTTCACTATTCCAATGGAGCTTCGGGTTCTGAAGAAGGGGAAGAAGCTCCACCCACTACTACTTCTGGGTTTTCTGGGGCCAATGCTTCTCTTCCGCTCTCTCGCGCCAGTGAACTCACCATTTCCTTTGAAGGAGAGGTCTATGTTTTCCCAGCGGTTACGCCTGAAAAGGTTCCATTTTTATATCAATTTTTGCTTCCTTTATGGTTCGTATTAAACTTTCAATTCATCATCACAGCTGAGAAGTAACGTGGGTATTTTTTAATTTTTTGTTATCATACCTTATCTTAATTATTATGTAAGGAGGTGTCGATTTTGTGTTTCCCCCACCGATCAATTGACAATTTTCGTGGTAGAAATTGAAATATTTGAATTTAATATGCTAAACCCATTTCTTTTCTTTTCTGAGGAAAAGAGAAAAGGTGTGTTCGATATGGATTGTCAATTCATGTATTGGTAAACTTGTAATGATGTTTGATATCCGATGAAAAAAAAAAGTACTGGGAGGTAATTGCAGAAAGGGTAGGTTACCCACGCAATGGTTTTTCCAGAGTAGTATTATCACTATAGATGTAAATTTTCTGCTTATTGGAAGTCAAGTGATTTCTCAATTTAGGGCCAGTTTGTTTAAATTTTAAAAATGTGATTCTAAGATTGTGTGAAAAAGTGATTTATTTTTTAGAGGTTTTTATAAAAATTAGGAGTTAATTTGTGATTGGTTACAATGACAAAAAGCGCATTTTAACATTCCCTCTTTAGTATTGCATTTGATTATTCCAAAAAGCACATTTTAACATTCCCTCTTTAGTATTGCATTTGATTATTCTGAGAAGCATTGGCAAGGTAGTTAAAATCGAGATCTTACTAAGGATTGGGAAGGGGTCCCAAGATTGTAAATTGTGGGATTGTAACATGGATCGTAAGATCCTACAAAAGTCATATAATTCATATATATGCATATAAAATAGCATAAATAAGAAAAAAAATAACCTTCAAATCACTACAAACACATCACTAAACTTGAATTCGAAAAAATAAATAGATCATACTTAACAGGTAAATCAAGTTCCAAGACACAGTAACATAAAACCTATAAAATACCAAACCCCAATATTTCAACAAGTGCCAATTACATAAAGTCGCAGGTCCAGCACCACCACTAGGTCCAGCACCAGTGTTAGAAGCCATTTTCAGCAACAGAAAAAATTTCAGAAGCAGAGGCAGAGTAAGTCGCAGACAGAAGCAGAAGGTAGAACACAGAAGCAGAGCAGCAGAACACAAATGCAGAAGCAGAACGCAGAAGCTCGCAAGAGGGGGCTGGGGATTCAGAAGGCAGAAACTAGACTCAGAGAGAGTGGGAGAATGGTCGCAACAAAGAATGCGACTGAATTGCATCAATTAGGGTTCAAAAAGCCCATATTTGGACCAGGCCATAACGGGTCAAAGTTGATTTTTTCCCCCCAAAATGGATCTTTTAACATGGTTGGATCACACAATCCCACTGATTTTTCGATCTTGCGTGGTGATCCCAGCGATCTTGCAAAATCAAGCTCTGGAATGGGATCGAAATCAGAGAGGGCGAGGAAGATCGTTAGATTGTACGATCTTGTGATCCAAATTGCGATTTTGACTTCCTTGATAATTAGAATTCTGCCATTTTTCTTTTTTAAGATTTTACTTATTTCTAGAATCTCAAACAAACACATTGAAAACTTTTAAAAGAGATTTTTTTTTGAAAAAAATGATTATTTCTAAAAGTAATCACTTGCTGCTCTAAGTTTTGGCCTCGCTTTCAGAGATAGCTAGCTTTTCCTTCCTCCTCGGTGAATGATCCTTAATTGAATTCGATTACTTGATTACAAAATGATGATTCTTTGAAATCTGAATGGTTGCTAATTTGCTATGCTCCAACTGTTGAAGTTTGAAGATATAAAACATAGTTTCAGGTTTCAATTATGTTGTCATGTTGTTTTGGTTGTTGTTACCGATAGATGCTTAGAAGCCGTCATTTGTGTTCTGTCAACTTGTTCCATTGGATTGGATGTGCTTCCCATTGAATTATTTGTTTCTTTTTAATGAAATTGCTCCACTCATACATATTTTCACAATTTCTTTGAAATGATTGGACATTTTTGGGGTTTGCCAACCCTTTTCTTGGTGAAGCACAGGTGCAGGCTGTATTATTACTCTTGGGAGGGCAGGAGATGCCCAATAGCATCCCCACCTCTGACTTTTTGCTGCAGCAAAACTGTCAGGACATTGGGGTATTTCTTTATAAATTACTTTCGTTTTTGATAAGTTTCATCACTGATTGCTTCTTTACATTATTAGGTCTTTCTAAACTTCTTATATGTGCCAGGGAATAAGTGATCCTTCCTGCAGTTCAAAGCTTTCACGGAGAATTGCATCACTTGTTAGGTTTCGTGAAAAAAGAAAAGAGAGATGTTTTGAGAAGAAAATTCGGTATACTTGCCGTAAAGAGGTTGCCCAGAGGTAGGGTGAGGGTAGTTGGGAACTTTGATGTGGTATGCCATGTGATTTTTCTTTAATTGGCACTTTTTTTCACATATTCTCTTTTTATATTATGAATTGGTGTAACATTTAAAAAATTGTTAGATTAAAACTAAAAGAAATGCACATTTGTTAAGCTTTCTTTTTTTTGGTTAAACAAAACTCTGAGCTGATTTGAGATTGAGCTGAGTGATTGATTCACATCTGTGCTTCATGAGTAAGCTTCCCTCTCCTCCCCCACCCCAACTCCCCCTGTTCTCTCATATGCAAGCATTTATTTGTCCAAAATCTACATTGGCAATAGTATTTAGTATTGTGTCTCTGTGGATGTTTCATACATGTATTGCACAGCATTCAAATATCCTGGCTTTCAAAATAAGAATTGGGGTTTTACTTTTGAAACTACCATGTTCTGCTTGTCCTCTGGACATAAAGGCTGGTGCTCTTAAGATTGATAATTTTTGGTTATCTAATAGGATGCATCGTAAGAATGGACAGTTTGCATCATTGAAGGAAGATTACAAATCTCCTGCTGAAAACTTGGATTCTAGCAATGGTACTCCTTGCCCAGAATCTATGTGAGTTTCAAAATTATCTTTTGTTTGAAACTGATGCATTGATTTTTACTCTTAATCATTTACATGTTGGTGCTAATATGGTTATTGTTCTGTTGCACCTCTGCCATTGTTAAGTGAACGTAGATGCCAACATTGTGGAATTAGTGAGAAGTCTACTCCAGCTATGCGTCGAGGACCGGCTGGTCCAAGATCACTGTGCAATGCTTGTGGGCTTATGTGGGCAAATAAGGTAATTATTAATTAATATCTGTTTGTTAGCTGGGATTATGTTTCTTGTTATTGATTTGACTGTTGCTAGTGTTGCCCTCCAGACTTTTGTACCTTTATTTTGTACTAACTAAAACCCATGGCTTAAACATGGGAGCTTTTGTCCCCTCTAATGTCACCAAATTTAGGAAAAAATATTTTTTAGTTTTTTTCTTTTTACCTTTTTGTCATTGAATGTCTGCTCATATTGCCAAGACATTTTTCTTTTGTGATTTGTAATTCTTTTTTTCTATTTTAAATGTGTACTTTAGTTGATGGGTCTTTAAGGTCTTAAGTCGTGATAATTACTAGTTATTTATTGTACCATAGCCAAAGAATATAATGACAGGAAACTGGAAAGAGATGCTACACGTTGGCATCCTTGACGAGTGATATTTATCTTCCATTGTTTATGATTTGAAGGTAGGGCTTTTGTGTCAACTTGATGAATCTTATCTATGGCACACACAACCATTCTGCTTCAACCAGAAGAATGTCAATGTTTCTTCTATTCAACGTATTATCTATTGTTGTTATAAACTCGTTTTGCATGTCTGAATTGTCATGGCCATGCAGGAATAGTTTATTACCAAATGAGCTATTTCATGTTCCCATCTTGCCTAAAGTGAGTAGGGCAATCTTATTTATTATCCAATTACTGATCCTCATTTACATGATTCATTAATTTGAAGGGAACTCTGAGAGATCTCAGCAAAGCAGGAAGGATTGCTTTAGAACAAAATGAACCGGTATTTCTTTTTTCATTTTTCATATTGTTACCGGACAATTCCTTGTCTTCCATTTTCATACTTTCTCCTATTATAAAATAACCAAGAAGAGAACAATAAATTCTTAGTGTAATGCAGGAAGAACAATAAGTTCTCTTCTTGGTTATTTTATAGATGCTGATTAAGTTTGCTTTGAGGCATTATGAGATAACAACACAAGAATTTTGACATAGCATTGGAAATGATTCAACAATAAATCCTATGCAGAAATAGCTTGTTTCTATTCTTTACTCTTTTTTTGTTAGAACTGCTAATCCAATGAAAATTACAGAGTTGAATCTGTAATTTTCTTCTAGTGGTTTCCAATTTGAAATTTCTTTGACATGATCTGTGCTCAACTGAAGTTACTTGGGAATTCAAATCTAATAATATTCTCGTTAATTGAAGGATACTTCAGCTGATATAAAGCCTTCAACAACAGAACCAGAAAATTCTTGTGCTGACCGGGATGAGGTATCTTTTTCTGGTCTTCACTTTGGAAAATTAATAGAGACTGTTTTGATGATATGAGAAAAACAACTGTTTCTTTAACCTTTTATTTTCTTATGATATTGGTGGTCTCTTTCAGTTTTTACCAAGCATTATTGATGGGCCTTTGAATAGCCCAAAAAAGGGAATGGAAACTCTTCCTAGTTATTTTTTGTAATGTCAGTATATCGTTTTCCTTGGGGATCCATAAGAGGCCAATACTTGGTTTTTCAAATTTGTTCATACTGGTAGTGATTATTGTTCAAATAGTTTTGCGTACACCTGTTTCCATGACTAAACTATGATCCTAATCTGATACTGTTTCATTGGGCTCTGGGTTCCTAATTCTTACCTTTTTTATTCATCAGGGAAGCCCTGAGGAAACTAAGCCTGTGCCAGTGGATTCCAGACAGCCACCTGAAAAGAAAAATGAGCAGGTTTTATTTATCTATTTGTTTGTTTGTATGAGTGGAGTTATTGATTTTTCTATGTAATTTAACAGAACTAAATTTAGCTCAGGCTATGCTAAGGAAATTTGAATTATTTGCTCATATGGGATTATGCAATTTAATTTCATTAAATAGATCATTGAAATATGCATAAATTAACAATTTGATTAACTTTTCAGAACTCAAACATGACAACCTTTTCATTCAGAATTTAAATAATTTTTTAAAAATAATTAAATGGAATATATATCGAAGAGCATATCTGGGGTCTTTGGCAAAAGGAGAGAATTATTCTATTCTTTTTGGTTCTACCCTTTTTAGTAGAACCAAAATGTACTGCTTTTCTATCTTATGTCTTGTTCTTATCTGCTTTTAATTTGTACTAAACATAGAATAGAACTCATATCTCTTGTTATGACCTCATCTAACCTGTCTACCTTGTATCTTACTTACTAGTATGTGAAATTAAAAACTGGGGTGTTTATTTCAAGAATACCTGAAAATTTTATTTAATTTTAAATATTTCTGTTTACAGTATATACTTGAAACTGCTGAAGCAGTTACTGACAACTTGCCTATACAAATGGAGAATCATGCTCTTAGTCTGCACGAGCAGGTATTGCTTCTCGCTTTCCCGTTTTTTGAGTCAATGATGTGGTGTCTTTCTGAGTGGTTAAAGTTATGAAATGGGTCGAGGTAATAACAGCCCCAATATGATGACATTGTTTGAGAATTGGTTTATACTTTTGAGGATTACAGGATGCTATTGAAGATCTTGCTGATGCTTCAGGGACCGAATTCGAGATTCCAGCAGGTTTTGATGATCAGGTATCTGTTTTAAACTGATATGTAACGGTTCCTGAAATATAGGGTCTAAGCCATCCAATCTTGCTGGCCTTTTTATCTATCAGTCACTTGTTAAAGTTAACGAGTGCTGACATACAGGTTGATATTGATGATTCCAACATGAGGACCTACTGGCTGTGATCTAGACAATGTTGATACACATGGTTTGTTTGCAATGGAAACGAATGTGCAGTGCTGGTTCAGCGTGGTTTAACTAACATTAGACTTCCAGAAAATGGTTTTTGTTTTATAGGCGAACTGTTTCTGGAAGCTCTGTGAATTATATGATTGTAGACTTACAATTTTCTTACATGAGTTGCTGTACATGCCCTTGGGACCAGATTTGATTTATATAATGTGAATAGTTCAGTTTTTTGTTTTTTTTTTCCTCCTCAATATTGATTGTGTTCTTTGTGGAACCGACACATTTGCACATATGAAATGATGACACAGTAAGGTAGGTTGGATTAAAAATTTATTTTTTTTAGAGATATTATGTAAAGTAAAAGTTATTTTTCATTTGATCATAGAGATGCTATTTGATGTGAATAGGCAGAATAGCAATCAGAATGACTTGCACGAATACAAATGGTAAAAAATTTAACTTATTGGAGATTTTTTTAAGTAAAAGTTATTTTTTTTTCGGTTTGAAGTAAAAGTTATTTTTCATTTAATTATAGAGATGCTATTTGATGTGAATAGCAATCATAATGAATTGCACTAATACAAATGTGGCTTTTTGAGTTTTTTAAAAGAAATGTTAATAATAATTAAAATATAAGAGTAAAATGTTTTTAATTCTTATAAAATTAACGAGTTTTGTTTCTAGTTCTTATAATTTTTTTTAAAAAAATTCTCATTTTTTTTTTCAAAAATGGTCCCCGCCATAATAAGCGGTCTTTTTAAGTGTTGATGTGTAATAGTGTGTCATTATATTGATCCTCAATCCTCAAATCTTCCTTTTCCATCTAGTAAAAAAAAAAAAACTTATCCTTCCTCTTCCTTCATCTGCAACCTCTGCCCCTCACCCCCTCATTGAAAAGTTCTTTTCCTTTACAACCTTTGCCTCCTCAAAAAAACTAATATGCAACATCTGCCTCCTCACCCCGTCATAAAAAAGTACTTGTGCAACCCCTTTTTTTTGGTAAATGGAATTCATTGATAGAAAAACCAGAGGGCAGATACAGGGTTGAGGCCCAAGCGGCCCAAAAAGAAAGCAGTATCAGAAAGTACAACATAATTTATCACTGGATACGCATTGAAACAACCCTAAGACAAGTACAAGGAAAGTACTAGATGCCCTAAAAAAATATGGATCTCCGAGGAAGACAAAGGGCCTAAGATCAGCCTCTAACTATGGAGGGAAAGAGACACGGATTTCTAGAGCAGGGGTCTCTGAAATAGCTCGACAAACTCCATTCCTAGTGTCCTCCATTAGGATGTCACGAAGCTCTGTTGGGGGAGAGAGTGACCAGTTCCTAGGGAGGGAGGAGTTCTCTTCCATATGAGCAATACAGTGTGCTGCTCTGTTACCATTTCTCCCTACCCAGGTAAATCCAACGAACTCAAATAGCGGTTTGTAGTGAATGATGTCCTGGACTATATGAGAAATCTCACCTAGCTGTTTATCTTCTCTGCAAGCATCAATGAGTTGGAGTGAATCATTCTCAAGGATTACAACTCTAAGACCCAGATTGTGAGCAAAGCGGACCCCTTCCCTCAGAACGATGGCCTCTGCTGTGAGTGGCAAAGGAGCGAAGAATCTGAAAGTATGACCAAATTCTATTGAGCCCATGTTATCCCTTGCTAAAATTGCTCCTATTCCCCTTTTGTGATCTGTAGAAAATCTTGCATCAATATTGATCTTTGTTACTCCCTGTTTGGGAGCCTTCCAAACATGATTATGCCGAAAGATAGAAGGGGGGGGAGGGGTTTTGGGTAGTTGTTTCCACTGTGCTAAAAAATTCCTTGATTTGGAGATTAATTTTAATCAGCGTTCCTGTGGGGTTAGGGGGGCTCTTTTAAAAAATGATGGAATTCCTGTCCTTCCATATATTCCAACAAATACCCCCTAGAAGAGCCTCAACATACTTTCCTTTATCTTCCCATCTATGAAATTCTGTAAACTTCTGCAGTAGCCAAGTGGCAAAATCAGTCATCCCAGTTCTAGGAACATTCATCTATAGTTGTGAGCCAAACCATATTGGTTGGGTCCAGGGGCAAAAAAATATGAGATGTTCCAATGTTTCATCTTCCTGACCACAAATAGGGCAAGTAGGACATGGGGTCAACTTTCTCCTAAATAAGTTTGCTTTTGTAGGGAGTATATTCTGGCAAGCCTTCCATAGGAAAATTCTAACTTTCCTGGGCAGTGATAGATGCCAAAATTTTCCCCATAGTTTTCCCAAGTTGGTAGAGGTAGAGGCTATAGGAGCTGAGTTTAGATCCTTTTCCTTTTTCAAAACAAAGTAATGTGATTTAACTGAGTATTGGCCTGAGTTTGAGAGGGGCAAAATGAAGAGGTATTCACCTCGAGGGTTGCCAATAGGGGTGAGAATGATACTTCTTGCCTGGGCTGGTGAGAAGTTATTTATGACAGAAGAATAATTCCAGCTACCCCTAGCAGGGTTAATTAGTTCCCCAACTGTGAGGATTTCTGAGTTATCCATTGGGTATGCTCTTTCACCTGAACTGATCCATAAGTCATTAGTGATCCTAATATTCTTCCCTGACCCGATAAGCCATCTGCCTAACTTCTTGAGTGCCTCTATACCATGTTGTAAGCTCGCCCACACCCATGAATCCCCTCTTTTCCTCTTTGCATGCATGATATCTGTGTCAGGGTAATAAATGCTCTTCATGACCCTTGCCCAAAGAGATTCTGGCTCCTTGTAGGCTCTCCACAATTGCTTAGCTAGCAGAGTAGTGTTCACCAAGGAGAATTTCTTAAATCCCATACCTCCCTCTCTTTTGCACCTGGTTAGGAAACCCCAGCACTTCCAATGCATACCCTTATTTTTCCCATTTGAGCTCCACCAAAATTTTGCAATCTGCGCACATAGTTGGTCACACACCTTTCTTGGAAATCTGACTGTAGCCATTGCATAAGCTGGGATGGCCTGAAGGACTGCCTTAATAAGAACTTCCTTCCCTGCCTGGTTTAGTAATCCTTCTCTCCAACCTTGAATTTTCTGTAGAATTTTTCGCTTCAACCAGTTCAAACTAGTAATTCTGGACTTGCCCTAAGAGGCTGGAAGACCCAGGTATCTTCCTGGGGACTCCCATTCCTGTATGTTGAGAATAGAGCAGATCTGTCTTCTCTTTTCCGTAGGGATACCTCGTCCAAAAATAACACCAGATTTTGTTTAGTTGATTTTCTGTCCAGTGGCATTTGTGAATACACTCAGAATCCTTAGGAAATGGAACACCTCCTGAGAGTCTGCCTTTGAAAAAAGAACCGCATCATCTACAAACAAAAGATGAGTTAGTGGGGGAGAAGAGGGGGCAAGCTTTAATCCAGCAATGTCCCCCCTTCTCCAAAGCATTTAAAAATAGAGCAGATAGGATATCTATGGCTAGGATGAAAAGATAGGGGGGATAGTGGGTCCCCCTGTCTTAGTCCTCTCTCTAGGTCAGCTTTTTTGTTTGGAAACCATTTACCCTATACCTATAAGACACTGAGGAAACAAGGGTCATGACTCGATCTATCCAAACCTGACTAAACCCATAAGCTAGGAGAATCTGTTTAAGGTAGGACCACTCCAATCTATCATAGGCTTTTGAAAGATCCAATTTGATAGCTGTGTAGCACTTTCCATTGCCTGTTTTCTGTTTCAGTCTGTGAAAAACCTCTTGGGCAATGACCAGGTTGTCTTGAATTTGCCTGCCACCCATAAAGGCACTCTGGTATTTGGAGACCATATTGCCAATGTATGGTTTGAGCCTTTGAACAAAAACTTTTTTAAATCACCTTGTAGATGAAGTTGTAGCAGCTTATGGGCCTATATTGCTGCATGTTTTCAGGGTGAGGAACTTTAGGAACTAGGGCCACTAGGGTCTCGTTCAGATCTGCATGTAATCTCATTGAGTCCAAAAAATCTCTAACTAGAGCTGTAATGTCTTCTTTGAGGACCTCCCAGTGTTTCTGATAGAATAAGCCATTGAAGCCATCTGGACCTGGAGCCTTCATAGCCCCCATACTGAAAACAACATTCTTAACCTCTTCTTCTGAAATAGGCCGAAGTAGACTTTCATTAAGTTCCTCTGTAACTTTCTTCTATACCAAGTCAGCAACCTCCTGAAAGTTAATTGGTCCTTCAGTCTTATACATTTGTTGAAAGTAGTTAAAAACCATATTTTCCATCTCCTGTTGCCCTTCCAGCCATTCCCCCACATCATTTTTAAGCCTAAAGATCCGATTTCTGTCTCGTCTTTGAACTGTTGATGCATGGAAAAAATTTGAATTACAATCACCATGTTGCAACCCAAATCTGCAATTAGAGACCTAATTTCACAAATCTAATTGTCACGTCGCAAGGAACAACAAATCCAACGTGTGACAGTGACAACGACGACAAGAGTTTGAAGCTCAATGCGACAATGCCTCCCTCTTCTTCTTTCTCTCTACCATTATCTCTCTTGCTCAGTTGGTTTGTCTCTCATTCTTTCTTTCTTTTTATTTTTATGATTTATCCTTTTATTACAATATCTGAGTGGTTGGGTATGGTGTAAGGGATGGTGAAAGAGAGGGATGGTTTCTCTTTAATTGGTTTAGTAGCTATAGGGGGATTTGATGATGGTAAGGTGTGAATGCTGTGGGTTTTTGTGATGGCAAGGGTTTGAAGAAGGTGATTGAGGCTTGGCAAAGAAACATGTTGATTGATGACTTTCAGTTTGGATTTTAGGCTTACGATTGTAAGTGTGTTGGTCGATCTAAGGGATGATGGTTATATGGTGGTTCTTAACATTATTAAAACGTTCTGGTACCTGAATGATGCTAGCAATAATTATTACAACTAGAAGGGTTGACTGTACCGTGATGGGACTGAGGTGGAATGTGTGCTTGCGATCACTTCTCTCGGATGAGGAATCAAAGTTAAGGATTTTGAGGTGCACTGAAGCTAATGATGGGCCCATATGTATTGCATTGAAATTGAAAAGGATAAGTATTATCAATTTGTTCAGTTCATATCATGACATTGTCATCTGCATGTGATTGAGTGGGTCTTTGAAATGTGGTAAATTTGTTAATATATATCCTGTTGTTATGATTGTCCTTATGAAACTACTAACCTGTGTGTTACTCTAGTTTTATTTTTCTTTTCTACCAGTATGAATTGTTATACTTTTCCTCACTTCATTGTTTTCCTATGTTATAAAAATTATTGTAATTTTAATAGACCCGAGCGAAGTTGATCTTCGCTAGAGTGACGACGATATGGGGTCTCGACAGAGCCTAGGGTTATAATGTGGAGTTTTGTGAGGTTACTTTTATGGGGTGAATCACTTACTTAATCTACTGTGCTGACCCCCACCTTTACTGCTGGACCTTTACGCTTTTGTGTTCATTTAGAACTTACTTTCACTTTGCCACTAGGATATGAACGTCGCAATGACATTCCCCTAATGTTGTTTGTGTGTCCCTTAGCCCTCTAGAGGAGCCAACAGTGAAGCTTGAGTTGGAGATGATCGCGTTTATTTCCGTTGTCTAGTGCTTGCATGTCATACAAACCCCTCTCACCGGTCATCCTGTCCAACCTGACCATAATGACCAAAATGGGTGGTTGACTGATGAGGATGTGGACCTAAAGGAGGCAACAACTTTTGATGATGACGGAGATGTGTAGGTGGAGCGACTAGAAGGTTGCGACTGCATAAAATTGTTGATGTCAACTCTTTTTGGGATGAGGAATGTAGGTTCTGGTTCAATCAGACTGTTTTTATTTTATTTTCAGACTTTATTATTATTATTATTATTTTTATTATTATTATTATTATTATGCTTAGGATGGATAATTGTACCTTAATCATAATTACCAGAACTATGTCTTAATTTATGTGATGTATGTTTGTGTTTCTTTTTTTAAAATGTGACAAAGGGTAAAGTAAGATAGACTACCATGATTTTTTTTTAAAAATTAAGGTGATTGTTTTATGAAAAAAATTCATTTTCATAAATACACAATTAGTGATAGGTTAACAAAAAGGTGTCACGTTAGAAATGACATAAATGATTTCAGAAAAGAAAAATTTTAGGAATAAGCTTCTATTTAAATTTTTTTATAAAGAATATAAGTAAAACTGTTTTTTTGTAAAAATACATGAATGATATTAATGACATATATTGCGCTTCCTGTGCGCATCAGAATATTCTTCATAATGCTACGTATCTGGTTTTGAAAATAATACTCACTAATTTTTAGGGAATAAAATTATATTTTACCATATTTTATTATTTATTATTATTTCTAAACTCCTGAGCTCCCTGCAGCGTTCTTGCATAGCAAGACATTTCCTTCTAACGCGCACATGTATACCATCTTCATTCAAAAACCGGTTTCCTTCCCTGTAAGAAAGTTGAATGCCCACAGAAGCCAATCAACGCAGTGAGTTAGTTAAGAGTTTCTATTCCAATCACCGCTAAAACCCTAACGACCGATTCCCTCCTGTGATGGCGGTGGCGGATGAGGCAGTTGCTTCTTCAGCAGCTGCTCCACTGGGATCCTCCGTCATCTCGCTGGTGAACAGGCTTCAAGACATCTTCAGCCGCGTTGGAAGCCAGTCCACCATCAACCTCCCTCAGGTCGCGGTGGTCGGCAGCCAGAGCAGCGGCAAGTCCAGCGTCCTCGAATCCCTCGTCGGTCGCGACTTTCTCCCCCGCGGCAATGACATCTGCACCAGAAGACCCCTTGTCCTCCAGCTCGTCCACACCAAACCCTCCGAACCCGAGTACGGCGAGTTCCTCCACTTGCCTGGCCGCCTCTTCCATGATTTCTCCCAAATTCGCTCTGAAATTCAGGTAATTCATTCCAGCTCTTATTCATCTTCTTTTGAGCTTCAGAAATAGTTGAGTTGAATTTGAGATTGATCACGGAGTGTGCTTTTGAAGGCTGAAACTGATAGGGAAGCTGGAGGGAACAAAGGTGTATCTGATAAGCAGATTCGTTTGAAGATTTTTTCGCCTAATGTGCTTGATATCACGCTTGTAGATCTACCTGGCATAACCAAGGTTCCCGTTGGTGACCAACCTTCTGATATTGAAGCCCGAATTAGAACCATGATCATGTCCTATATCAAAATTCCCTCCTGTCTAATTCTAGCCGTCACTCCCGCAAATTCGGATTTGGCCAATTCCGATGCTCTTCAGATGGCACAAATTGCTGATCCTGATGGTGTGGTGCTTTTGCTTCGTTTTTATGCCTAAAACACTATATAATCTTTTCAATTCTTTGTGATTGGTTTTTAAATGGCTTTTTTTTTTCTGTTGCAGGTAATAGAACGATAGGTGTCATCACCAAGGTTTAGTATACTCTACCTACCATGCAAATGTAACTGTTTAGTTTGTTATGCTGTTTCCATGTTCTGACAAGTTTAGGCACGTATTGCTTGGACTGTAGTTGGATATCATGGACAGAGGTACTGATGCACGGAATCTGTTACTAGGAAAAGTTATTCCTCTCCGACTTGGATATGTGGGTGTTGTAAATCGTAGTCAGGAGGTAAGGATGTTACCCTGCTGTGATGAAAGACAGGGTTTGGCTACATTTAACCTTCTGATGTATTCTTTCTATTAAAATTAGTGGTTACTGAATATTGAGTACACAGACTTGAGGGATCACAGACAAATACGCACATGTAAATTACTTGATTAGCATGCAGGTCAATGTGTTAAATGCTGAAATTTAGTTGTCTGTTTTGTTGTCAACTTAGGATATTTTGATGAACAGGAGTATAAAGGATGCTCTTGTTGCTGAAGAGAAGTTCTTCCGCAGTCGTCCTGTAAGGAAGTGCCATTGTTTAATAATATTCCATGCATGTCATTTCTATATACTGATTTTATTTATGCTATTCAAGATGTACAGTGGTCTAGCTGATAGTTGCAGTGTTCCTCAATTGGCAAAGAAGTTGAACAAGGTAGAGTCTTTGAAATGTTGAAACACAAGTTAGCTCTTGTTATTTATTAATTATTTTAGTGTTTCATATGCTGGCCTTAATAACACCTTCTGCTTACTTATAAAATTAAAAAGAACTACATTATTAGAAATTCCCCAAAAGATCAAACCACTTTAAATTCTTATAAGATTCCAGTTTCTGGACTTAAGAATTTCATGTGTATATTTGCTTGTACATCTCTTTCAGATTCTTGCACAACATATCAAGGCTGTGCTTCCAGGGCTAAAAGCACATATAAGCACTTCATTAGTTGCTCTTGCGAAAGAACATGCAAGCTATGGAGAAATCACAGAGTCCAAGGCATGTGTTAATATTTGGATGTGTCCCTATGACTTGGATATTATACTGTATAAGGATTGTACCTGTTGTAATCAAAAGCCACTGTGTTCTATGTTGCTTGACCTATTACTTATTTTATCCATAATTCTTCATCTCCTATAGGCTGGACAGGGTGCTCTTCTCCTAAATATTCTTTCAAAATATAGTGATGGTACTTAACTTACTCTACTGTCTGATTTATTATCACTTCTACTTTTACACTTCTGAATTTTTTCCATTTCTTTCATATTTGTTATTGGCATTCAACATATAACTACCTTTCAAAATCAGTAATACCATTTTTTTTCTTGTTGAAAAAAGCATTCTCCTCCATGGTAGAGGGAAAGAATGAGGAGATGTCTACATCTGAGTTATCTGGTGGAGCACGAATTCATTATATTTTTCAATCCATATTTGTGAGGTGTTTAGAGGTATAAATTTTTGTTTTTATATATGATATAGTGTTTAAAAAATATATCTACACTCACCATGCAATGTTCAAATTAGGGACAGCAAATTGGTATGCTATAATTAGGCCAACCCATTTGTAATTGATTGAACAAAATAGCAACCCAGCTACCCTATTATCTATTTGTTGCAGCGAGTGTCCATTCATTTATCCTATTTAATGGATGGATGCCCATCCACCCAATCTCTGCTCATTATCCATACATAATTTGTGCATTATTTAAATATTTTTAATGAAATGTGTTAGAAATATATAATATAAAACTATTAATGCGTCCTCCACCCAATAGCTTAAGCTTTTGGGTTAGTTGGTTCATGACATGGTATCAGAGCCTCTACGACTAAGTGTTCAAGAGTTTGATCCTTGCAGTTGCCGCCCCCATTATTCCAATAAAAGGATTAATTTCAGCACAAGGTAGGTGGGCTTGTGCATTGTCCACGCTTCAAGCCTAAAAGGCTCTTGCGTGAGGGGGCGTGTTAGAAATATATAATATAAAACCATTAATGTGTCCTCCACCCAATAGCTTAAGCTTTTGGGATAGTTCGTTCATGACAAAATGTATGATTTTTTTAATAAATGAAGTCTTTTTTTGTTTCATATCACATGATTGTCTCGATTTTGGAAGTGTTGAACTAAATGCTTCATTTTGACTTGCTTTCATGGTCCAAGCAAACTATACAACATACACATTGAAATCAAATTGAACGGCTTCAAGGGAAAAGGAAATATATAATTAACTTTATGAGCACATTTATATCCTGTAGATTTTTAGGGGACAGGCAAAATATATCCGCATCTCCTTGAATTACAAAGATCCCATGGTTTTGTTCTCTTCTGAGCTAGCTCCTGAGTCTTATTATATAATCCAACTTAATGTTATCTTCTAGGAGGTGGATCCGTGTGAAGACTTGACCGATGATGATATTCGTACTGCCATACAGAATGCAACTGGACCTAAATCAGCACTGTTTGTTCCAGAAGTAGGTCTTGTCACCTTTTCTTTTAAAAGAAATTATGTAATTCTAAAGTTTTCTTTGTCGAATGACATTCTTTTCGTATTGATTATGTACTCTTTTTTCCAACAGAAGAACTTATTTCTCTATTACTTACATGTATTTAGGTTCCATTTGAAGTCCTTGTACGAAGGCAAATATCTCGGCTATTGGATCCAAGTCTTCAGTGTGCAAGGTTTATATATGATGAGTTAATGAAGGTAGGGGTTTATGGCTTGCCTTTTCTCCTGCTTCACTTCACCATCATACAAGTATGTGCCAAATTAAAATCTCTTCCTTTCAGATCAGTCATCGCTGTATGGTGACTGAACTGCAGCGCTTCCCATTCTTGAGAAAACGCATGGATGAAGTTATTGGTAACTTTTTACGAGAAGGCCTTGAACCCTCAGAGACTATGATTACACACATCATAGAAATGGAGGTATGTTGAAATTTTACTTCTTTGATGTATAAATTTAGGCAAGTTTCACCACCTACTGCAATTGTCATGTTGATAGTTATTAGATTTTGGATCGGGTCTAACTCAACCCCAAAAGCTAGCTTAAGGGTGAGGATTGCCTAGACTTATATACTTTAATTTGGCCTTATCTCTAGTCAATGTGGGACTCTCCAACACACTTCCTCACGCCCAGGGTTGGACATCTGGAGCGTGAACATCTATATGAGTGGCGGCCCATTAACAACAGATCTAGGATAGGCTCTGATAGCATATTAGATTTCGGACCGGGCTAACTCAACCCCAAAAGCTAGCTTATAGGGTGAGGATGCCTAGACTTATATACTTTAATTTGGCCTTATCTCTAGTCAATGTGGGACTCTCCAACAATAGTAAATATTCAAAATTCAGTTGGGTACCAAGGTTATAACTTGGTTCCATGATACAATCCTGCCAAGATAGGGATTTATGTCATAGTTCTGAACCTCAGATTGTGGCACAGAGCAGCTAATCCCCAAAAGGCTATAGTGGGATAGTGTATAGCGGGATGACCGCTGTACCAAAGATTATAGGTGTGAGACCAATAAACTATACTATAAGAAATTTCCCCAAAATTAAATACTTATTCATCATTAATAATCAAGTCATAATCTAAAAACATCACCACCATATAAGTCAATAACAACAAAAGCAATGTGATTGTGGTTGAATGGATGAGATGACTTCCAAGAGCAATAAGAACATATAAACAAAGTTAAAAAAAATGATGGAATGAATAGAATAAAACAGAACACATCAATTACATGAAAAGAAAAGAGCCAAAGGAGTTGGGGGGAAAAGAAACAGAGACAGATGTGGGAATGAGAATTGTGAAGTTTGAAGGAAGAACCATCACAGAAAAAATAAAAAGAACAGAGACCTGTGAGCTATGATGCTGACATGAACAGAAACCAAAGGATGAAAGGGAAGAAAGGAAATGCATGAATAAAATTCCTGGATGCCCGACAGCAGTGGGTCTATTGAAAACATTAAGGTTGGCCAGAAATTATATCAGTGAATATAGGAACAAAGTAAAAACAGACAAATGGAATGAATAGAAAACAACAGAAGACAGAAAAAAAGAACATGTCAGTTACGTGAACAGAGGCCAAAGGAATTGGGGAGAAAAAGGACAGACAAATTAGGGGAATATGAACTATAAAGTGTGAAGGAAGAACAGACACACACAAAAAAAGAACACAGACCTGTGAGCTATGATGCCTCACATGAACATAGACCAAAGGATGAAAGAAAGGAAATGCGTGATCAAAGATGCCTGGATGCCAGGCAGCATTGGATCTATTGAAAAACATCAGGGTTGACCATTGTTAGAATATTAGAAAAATCTTACAATATCTTTATTTTATTATAGAATATCTTAAATTGTTTCTTAGGATGTTTCTTATCTTAGAGTATCTTAGAATATTATTGTTAGAATTAATCACATTAGTCACATGTCTTTTTTAGAATAGCTGTTACAGATTCTCAGCAGTATATTTGTTAGCAGTTACTTATTTGTAGGCCTTAGATTTAGCATCACATTCCTATTGTAATTAATACTGTACAACATATAAATACAAGCTTGGGTAGACTGTTTAGTCACACAGAATTTCAAATTCAACATGGTATCAAGAGCTGTGAGATCCTAGGGACTCCACTGCGCTATCTTTCCAGTGGCCCTTTTTCTTTTTTTTTCCCAAACAACTGTGCCCTAACCAGCTGCTCCCTCTCCGGTGCTACCCACTCCCGGCGACCGCCACCACCAGACCCAGACACCGCCGACGACCCGGAATCCGAAGCCCCGCCACCATACGCCGCCGCACGCGCCTCCACGCGCTGTCACCTTTCTCTGCACGTTTTCTGCACGCGTCGGGGCGTCTGAGAGCGTTTCACACTTTCCGGCCACTTTTTCACGCCGGCGACCATCGAAGAAGGCCGTTCTACCCTCCGTTTGGTCCTAATCCACTCCATGCAGTGTGCTTTTCATCTCCTCCGACCCTCCGATCATGAGTGCGGCTGTTTCTTCATCGGACACCTTTGCTGTCAGCTTTACAAATGACCATTTAATCCCCTATGACGAGCACGTTGCTGCTGCTGCTATGCAATCCACTATACCTGTTGCTTATGTTGCTCATAGTGGTAATCCTGTTGCCTTTGTCTCTCAGTCTTCCTCTTGGATTCTTGATTCAGGTGCTTCTGATCACATGTCTGGTAATAAATCTCTATTTTCTCACCTTATATGGACACACTCCCAAGTGTTACTTTAGCTAATGGCTCCCAAACCAAAGTAAAGGGTATTGGCCAGACTAACCCCCTTCCCACACTTTCCTTGGAGTCTGTTCTTTATGTTCTTGGCTGTCCATTTAATTTGATCTCCATCAGTAAACTTACCCGTACTTTACCTTACTCCGTTACCTTTGCAAATAATTCTGTTCTTCTGCAGGATCGGAGTACTGGACATACGATTGGAGTAGGACATGAGTCCCAAGGATTGTATCACCTTTCAGTACCTCCCGTTGCGTGTTCAGCAGTTGAGTATATCCATCTCCTTCATCAACGTTTGGGACATCCTAGCCTTCCCAAGTTGCGTCTTATGGTTCCTAGCCTGTCTAAAGTGTCCACACTAGAATGTGAGTCGTGTCAGTTTGGAAAACATGTCAGAAGTTCCTTTCCCAACAGAGTCAATAAACGAGTTGTCTCTCCGTTTCATTTGATTCATTCAGATATTTGGGGTCCTAGTCGTGTTACTTCGTGTTTGGGTTATCATTATTTTGTTACTTTTATTGATGATTTTTTTCGTTGCACTTGGGTATTCCTCATGAAAAATCGATCAGATGTTTTCTCAATTTTCCAAGCTTTCTTTTCAGAAATACAAACACAATTTGGAACCCAAATCAAAATATTGCAAAGTGACAATGCTCGTGAATATCTGTCTACACAATTTCAATCCTTTTTGACTTCACAGGGTATTATCCATCAGACATCATGTGCTCATACCCCTCAACAAAACGGTGTCGCTGAAAGGAAAAATCGGCACTTGGTTGAAACAACGCGTACCTTGCTTCTTCACAACAATGTACCACTTCGTTTCTGGGGGGATGTCATTCTCCTTGCATGCTACTTAATCAATTGTATGCCCTCTTCAGTTCTAGATAACCATGTACCACATTCTATATTGTATCCTAAACAAGACCTTTATTCTCTTCCTCTTCGCGTCTTCGGATGCACATGTTTTGTCCATGACCTTACTCCAGGGAAAGATAAGCTTGCTTCCAAGTCACTTAAGTGTCTATTCCTCGGCTACTCCCGGATGCAGAAAGGTTATCGTAGTTACTCTCCTGACCTTGGTCGATACATTGTCTCAGCTGATGCAACCTTTTTTGAGACTCGTCCATTCTTTTCTTCTGCTCCCGACAAGTCACACGATCCCGGTAATACCCTTTTTCATACTCAACCTTCTTTTCATATTGCCCCTACCCCTGTCATTGTCCCTCCTCTTCGCACTTATCAAAGGAGGCCTCGCCTACAACCAATTGGTCCAGACTTTCATCCTCCTCAAGACTCATTTCTTGCTCCACCGGACTCTCCTGCTCCGCATCCTGCACCGGAACTTCCCACTGCATTGCGCAAAGGTACCAGGTCCTCTCGGAATCCTAATCCTATTTATGCTTGTCATTTGAATTATGATAGAATATCTCCTTCCTATTCTGCTTTTGTGTCCTCTTTGGATTCTGTGTCTATTCCCAAAACTACAGGAGAAGCTATGTCTGATCCAGGCTGGCGACAGGCAATGGTGGATGAAATGGCTGCTTTACACTCCAGTGGTACTTGGTTCCCTTACCTGATGGCAAAACAACAGTTGGTTGTCGATGGGTCTATACAGTCAAAATTGGACCTGATGGAAAAGTTGACCGTTTAAAAGCCCGCTTAGTGGCCAAAGGATATACACAAATTTTTGGTTGTCCTCAAGACTGAAAGCTGGGAACTGACTCCGCATGTTGAATTCATCTTCCCAAGTTGCTTCTTCAACTGATTTCCCCTTCCACTGTATTAGCCACTGAATAACATCCTCTCCATGTTGTCTTTCCTTCCTCATTCCCAGAACATGAATAGGTTCAGCATCCACATGCAATTCCACATCCATTCCTGTAGGCAGAGTAGGAACCACAGGTTTGCTCCCCACAGCTTTTTTAAGCTGGGAGACATGGAATACAGGGTGAATTTTGGACTTTTCTGGTAATTGAAGCTTGTATGAAACTGCTCCCAGTTTAGCTATGATTTGAAAAGGGCCAAAGAACCGAGGGGCCAACTTTTGATTAATTCTCCGTGCCACTGTTTGCTGCCTGTGAGGTCTGAGTTTTAAGAAAACCCATTCCCCCACCTCAAAATTCACAGGTCTTCTATGTTTATCAGCTGCTGCCTTCATTTGAGCTTGGGCCTTAGACAAGTGAAATTTCAGGTGTCTGAGAGCCTCATCTCTATCACTAAGCTCCTAGAAACTGCTTCAACTCACGTTTCTCCTGGAATAAATCTCAATACTGTTGGAGGTTTTCTGCCATAAACCACTTCAAAAGGGGTTGTGTTGATAGAAGCATGGAAAGTGGTATTGTACCACAACTCAGCCCATGGAACCCACAAGGCCCAATTCCGAGGTTGTTCAGCTGCAAAACATCTCAAATATGTTTCTAAACAACGGTTAATCACCTCGGTTTGTCCATCCGTTTCTGGATGATAGGCTGAACTCATTTTTAACTTGGTACCTTGCAACCTGAATATTTCCTGCCAAAATCTACTCATAAACAGTGGATCCCTATCACTCACAATTGATTTTGGTATTCCATGCAGCCTTACAACTTCTCTCACAAATATTTCTGCTATACCTTTTGCTGTATGTGGATGTTTCAATAAGATAAAATGAGAGTATTTAGATAGACGATCCACAATCACCAAAATAGCCTCCCATCCCTTGGACCGTGGGAGCCCCGTAATGAAATCCATCGAAATATCCTCCCACACAACCTCTGGGATTTCTAAGGGCTGCAGCAAACCCCCTGGTGATAAAGCAGAATATTTCTGTTTTTGACATACCTCGCAATTTCTAACAAAATCTTGTATTTGCTTCTTCATTCCAATCCAATACAAATTTGTTGCTATCCTTTGATATGTCCGGAGGTACCCGGAATGCCCCCCATGCAGCGTAGCATGAAATTCTTCCAATAAAATAGCAATCCATGGTGATGTAGCTGGAATTACTAGTCGATTTTTATGATAAAGCACCCCCTGATATAGACAAAATCCCTTCCTGGACTGAGGATTTTGTTGCAAGTCAGCAATGATCTTCTGAAGTTGAGGGTCTTGGGAAATCCCTTGGGTAAGATCTTGCCCCTCTACCCATGTAGGGAAGGACAATAGCGAAGTACACTCAGCTTCTCCATATGATCGTGATAATGCATCAGCAGCTGTATTTTCTCGACCTGGCTTATAGTAAATGTCAAATCTGTAGCCCATCAATTTTGCAATCCAATTTTGTTGGTCAGGAGTAGAGATCCTCTGTTGAAGCAAAAATTTCAAGCTTTTTTGGTCAGTAAATACTTGAAATGACTTGCCCAAGAGATAAGGTCTCCAATGTTGAATGGCTAGAGCCAAAGCCATGATCTCCCTCTCATAGGCTGACTTTGCCAAGGTCATTTCAGAAATAGCCTTGCTGAAAAAAGCAATAGGGCGACCCTCCTGCATTAAAACAACCCCGATTCCTCGTCCCGATGCATCACATTCAATATCAAACACCTTAGAAAAATCGGGTAGGGCCAAAATAGGTGTTGTGGTAATCAATTTCTTTAGTTCCTCAAAAGCTTTTTGAGCAGGCTCCCCCCAGTGAAAACCATCCCTTTTAGTTAAGTCAGTAAGGGGTTTTGCTACCCATACCCAGCAACAAATTTACGGTAGTAACCTGTCAATCCCAAGAACCCCCTGACCCCTTTTACATTTCGCGAGACAGGCCATGCTACTACTGCCTTGACTTTCTCGGGGTCCATAGCAACCCCTTGGCCAGAAATTAAATGCCCTAAATACTCAATCATCTGCTTACCAAAGTGGCACTTCTTTTTATTGACTCGAAAATGGTTCTGCTGCAGAATAGTCAAGACAATCACCAAATGCTCCATATGTTGCTGCCAAGAAGGGCTAAATACCAAGATATCATAAAAAAATACCAGCACCATTTTTCTCAAATGAGGTCTGAAAATTTCATTCATAGCTGCCTGAAAAGTTGATGGGGCATTGGTGAGCCCGAAAGGCATAACTAGATACTCAAAATGTCCGTCATGGGTTCTAAAAGCAGTCTTTTCTACATCCTCAGACTTCATTCTAATCTGGTGATAACCAGATTTCAGATCCAACTTTGAAAAGTATAAAGACCCATGCAATTCATCCAAAAGTTCATCTACTACCGGAATTAGAAACTTATCAGGAATTGTTACCTTGTTTAAGGCCCTGTAATCAAAACACATGCGCCAGCTGGAATCTTTCTTCTTCACCAAAAGTACCGGACTAGAATAGGCACTGCTACTAGGGCGGATAAATCCCATCCCAAGCAATTCTTGTACCTGTCTCTGAATTTCGTCTTTATGAAAATGTGGATATCTGTAGGGTCGAACACTAACTGGCCCTTGCCCTGGCATCAGATTAATAGCATGATCGTAACTTCGTTGTGGGGGTAAACCTTGAGGGTCCTGGAAAACTTCTGAAAACTGCTCCAATACTGCAACTAGCTCCTTATTCTGATTTTCTGTCAGCTGCAGGGATTGACCCACTTGATTTAGGGAATTAATATGCCCACATTTTAACTTGTTCCTATATATTTGTTTATTCTCAATCAAGCTGTGAAATGATGAAATAGAAGACTCTGTTCCTCCTTTGCACTCAATTTCATTGCCTCCACTTTTGAACGTCATCGTCAATGTCTCCCAGTTAGCAGTTACATCCCCTAATGTTCTTAGCCAAGCTATTCCCAGAATAAGGTCAAGTCCTCCCATGTCCAAAACCCAAGCATCCACCCAGCAAGTATAAGCCCCCAACTTCACTTTCAGTTTAGAACACTTACCCCTTGTAACAGTGCGATATCCATTTCCCAAAGTTATCCCGAGGCCACCTTTTTGCTCCTCCATTTGAATTCCTAATGCCTTCACAATTTTAGGTGAGATGAAATTATGTGTCGCCCCGCTGTCTACCAAAATCAAGAGCGGAATCCCATTCACAGTTCCTTCAATCTTAATTGTTTTTAGAGACTGAGACTTCACTTCTGAAACTTCGTAAAGTTCTGATAGGCCAAGAGAATCCAGCACACTACATTCACCCACTTCGTCTCCAAATTCTACCTCTCCCTCTGCGAGAACGACATCCCCTTCCTCCGTTAGCTCCTCATCATCCCCAAGCAACATTACCCTCAATTTTGGATTAGGGCATTTATGAGTAGGGGTATAAGGTTGATTGCAGCGAAAGCATAACCCTTTTTTCCTCCGTTCTTCCCACTCCTTCGCAGTCAGATTATGGGTCCCTCTCTTCACGTTCGCTCCTACTTTTAGAGCTTCGGTGGCTACTCCATCTTGTCTATCGTAAGGACGTCCTGGTTGGGAAACAAAATTAGACTTCCCTTGCCAAATTGGTGTGGTCTTAGTAGAGCCCATAGTGAGTGCACCCTGGGTCGTCAAGCTTCGGCCCACATTGCTTCTAATAGGATAGTCACAAACCCGTTTTAAAGCTACTTCCACATTTCGGGCCAACCTCATTGCTTGGATTCGGGTCTCCGGGTTGTGTATCCGAACCCAATTTCGGATGTCTTCCTTCAACCCATTGAGAAAGTAACCTCGTAAGCCACCCTCTAGGATCACGACCATCGAACGTTGGTAGTTCGACTCTCTTAGCTGTTATGTGAACGTCATCCCCCGCTCCATGTAGACCCTTCGTCGAGAAACTTCCTTCGAAATGAATGTCCTCCCCTCCAACACGAATTCCCGATGTCTCGTCTAGTTCGGTGTCATCGTTTGGA
This sequence comes from Sesbania bispinosa, assembly GCA_026901365.1. Taxonomy (NCBI): domain Eukaryota; kingdom Viridiplantae; phylum Streptophyta; class Magnoliopsida; order Fabales; family Fabaceae; genus Sesbania; species Sesbania bispinosa. The sequence continues at coordinate 519,356 of QLOH01000559.1, forward strand.
GTTTTCTCGGTTTGAACCAAACATTTCCTTAGCATGGAACGAATTTCTTGGTTGTCCTTCACCAGCATTGAGCGAAACTCCTGATTCTCCTTTTCACTTCGAAGCACAATGGCTTGTAGCTCAGCATGAGCTTTCCGACTAGCAGCCATGGTTTCCTGCATGTTCGTCATTGATTGAACCAGCTCCTCAAACTTGGTTTCCATTGCAGCGACCTTCCCTTCGGTGACGTCCAAGCGCGATTGTTGCCTAGTCTCCATCCCTCAATGGATCCGGCAGGTCGGACCAATAATGCAAACCAGGAAACTAAGAACAGATTATAATGAACAACTAGTGCAGAAAATAGAGGTTTCAAGAGAATTGAACAGTAATCAATACCTCCCAACTCCCAGAGTTAAGGGGTTCCCAAGCCTAAGGCCGATTTCTGCACAACAACCACACTGCCTCCCTGCACCCCTTGCCTTCCTATTTCATTCCCCGTAACAGAATTGCCATTCAGCATAACCAACTCCCCTCCTCCTTGGTTGCCACGTGTACCACCTTTTCGTCTAGAATAAACTCTCCATATCTTTGGGCCTTGATTAATTTGATCCAACACCCCCCTATTCTCTTGGGCTCTATCACTTTCTCTCCAGTAGCCAAGATTGCCTCTGTTCGACTATTCCTTGCTATGGCTGCTATCCATCAATGGCCTCTCCATTAATTAGACATTAAAAATGCCTTCTTACATGGTGAGTTACAAGAGGAGGTGTATATGGAACAACCACCAGGTTTCATTGCTAGTGGCGCTTCTGACTTAGTTTGCCGACTACGCCGCTCACTCTACGGTTTGAAACAATCTCCTCGTGCTTGGTTTGGGAGGTTTAGCACTGTTCTCCAACAGTTTGGCATGACCAGATGTGAAGCTGACTACTTTGTCTTTATGCATTCCTCACCAACCACCTGTCTCTACCTGCTTGTTTATGTTGATGATATTATCATTACAGGTAATGATCAGGTTGGCATCCATCGACTTAAACAACATTTGTCCACCCACTTTCAGACGAAAGACTTGGGTCCTCTGAAATATTTTTTGGGGATTGAGGTTGCTCAGTCGAAGACAGGAGTTGCTATCACCCAACGAAAATATACTCTTGATATACTTGAGGAAACCGGGATGGTAGATTGCCGACCAAGTGATACTCCTATGGATCCCAATGTCAAGTTACTACCGGGTTAGGGGGAGCCACTGAAAGACCCGGGTAGATACTGACGTCGGGTCAGCAAACTTAACTACCTTACAGTAACCAGACCTGACATTACCTTTGCTGTAAGTGTAGTAAGTCAATTCCTAAATGCTCCTTGTGATAGTCATTGGAACGTCGTCATTCGCATTTTAAGGTATATCAAGGGTGCACCAGGTAGAGGATTACTTTATGAGAACAAAGGTAACACCAAAGTAGTTGCCTATTCAGATGCTGATTGGGCATGTTCACCATCAGATAGAAGATCCACTTCAGGATATTGTGTTTTTGTTGGAGGTAATCTAATCTCATGGAGGAGCAAGAAGCAGAATATAGTTGCCAGATCAAGTGCAGAAGCAGAATATCGTGCTATGGCAGCAACAACATGTGAACTTAGATGGCTGAGACAATTACTCCAACAACTCAAATTGGGAGATTTCAAGGAGATGAAACTAATTTGTGACAATCAAGCAGCACTACATATTGCTTCCAACCCGGTTTTCCATGAAAGAACTAAGCACATAGAGATTGACTGTCATTTTGTAAGAGAGAAAGTTCTTTCAAGAGAAATCACTACTGATTTTGTTGGCTCTAATGATCAGTTGGCTGATGTTTTTACTAAGTCTCTTAGGGGACCTCGGGTTGTAAATATTTGTAAGAAGCTTGGTGCATATGATATATATGCTCCAGCTTGAGGGGGAGTGTTAGAATTAATCACATTAGTCACATGTCTTTTTTAGAATAGCTGTTACAGATTCTCAGTAGTATATTTGTTAGCAGTTACTTATTTGTAGGCCTTAGATTTAGCATCACATTCCTATTGTAATTAATACTGTACAGCATATAAATACAAGCTTGTGTAGACTGTTTAGTCACACAGAATTTCAAATTCAACAATTATTTAGGATTATTTCTATATCCCCTTGTATTTATGATTTGTTTCCTTATTTAAGTAGAATTAGGATTGTGATAATTATTATAATTAGTTTCCGTATTTGATTAGGATTTAGAGTTAAGAGTGAGTGCTTAGTCTTTTGTATCGATCGTATCATTGTATCACATTACAAGAAATATGTCATTGTTATCACTTCTCTTCTCTCCTTCCTTATCTCTAAAAACTTATAACTTAAACAACTAGAAATGATGTTGGTGAGCAGTGGGTAAGTGGTCAGAAATGAAACAGAGGTGTCACACAGGTCAAACTTTGTGTTTTTTCATCTAAACAGAGGTCACACTTTGAGTGTTTTGCATCAAATACTGAAACCTAAATAATGTGTAAAGACTAAAGAGAGATCGAATCACAAATATACCCAAAATAATGGGTTTAGTAACTCAGAAAACAGGGGGAAAGGGCTAAAGAAAGGGTTTTACCACTGTGAAGGATAGCTGTCACGACAGAGAACACTGTAAAGGAAGCCTTGTAGCACAGCCTGAAGCTGTTCCATGCCACTCCACTGCCATAGCAGTAGCACGCTTTTGATCACCTTGATTTATGTCACAAGTCACAACTGATATTGAAAGTCAATGCCTGGAATGTAACTTATAGATGTTTCAGTGTTCATATTACTTTCAACTATAGTCTTTGAACTATCTTTCTAGCCTTTATTGATCCCAGCTCCTCTATTTATGAATTCTTAATATTTTTGTTCTTTTCTCATGCTACACTGTAACAGAATGAGACAATTATTTTTTAATGGAGTTGTTTGGGTGTGATTGCTGCTTTTTGGCATGTTCAACCTTTATTCTTAGAATATATCTTGCTTCAATAGTTGGGGTTTCAGAAATTTCATCAAAATTGAAATGCATTTTACGTACTGCTTGCTTGCTTGGTCATCCATGGCATCATATTCTGTTCTGTGTTCAAATATTGATTGTGTTCCTTCTCTTGAAAATAAGGGGAAATCCATTATGATTTAAGAATATCAATAATTTTGTGGACACTAGTAGAAAGTCATTAACATGCCATGAGTCAGTTTATTAATGTCAATTTTGATGTTCAGTCTGTCAAAGTGAAACTTGAATTCCTCATCCACATTTTCTTATTCAAAGTTCAAACTACTCCAATTTGCAGATGGACTACATAAACACTTCTCACCCAAATTTTATTGGTGGAAGTAAAGCGATAGAAGTTGCAGTGCAACAGACCAAGTCTTCTAGAGTTCCTCTACCAGTTTCAAGGGTGAAGGTATACATATTATGGGCTCTCATCCAATCACATGCTCTGTTTTTCATGCTAGCTCTAAACACTAATTTATGCCCTCCTATCTTTTGTTTTAAAATTCTCTTTTTAACATCCAATAGGATACTTTGGAATCTGATAAGGGATCATCCTCTGAAAGAAGTGTGAAGTCTAGAGCTATTCTTGGAAGACATGCAAATGGAGTAGTGGCTGATCATGTATGTAATTTTATGCTGTTAAGTTGACCAGAAGGTTTGCTTATATCCTGTCAAGATAAGGGGTTCTATATTATCATCTTGTTCTAATCAATTCTTATGATATTAATAAAAAAACAGGGTGTTCGTGCTGCATCAGATGTTGAAAAAATAGTGCCCTCTGGTATTTTTTTTTTTTTTTTGTTAAATGTTTGAGTTTGCCAAGGACTGTGGTTTATTATGAATTTAATTTTGTGCTTTACTTTTGGTTGTCTTCAATCAAGTGTCCTGGATGTATCAACAAGCATCATTCTTTTTGTAAGGTATTAAATTTTTTATTGCTTGATATCTTTTTGCCAGGGAACACTGGTGGGTCAAGTTGGGGGATCTCATCCATTTTTGGTGGAGGTGATAACCGTGTGTCTGTAAAGGAGAACACTGCTAGTAAACCACATCCTGAACCAGTTCACAGTGTGCAGTCATTCTCTACAATTCATTTGAGAGAGGTATATATACCTGTTGACACAACCGTCAGTTTGATCAATGAGTTCCATGCGTAAATATATTTTGCTAATTTGCTTTGGTTTCTGTAGCCCCCTGCTGTATTGAGGCCATCTGAGAGCGGTTCAGAGACAGAAGCTGTTGAAATTACAGTAACAAAGTTGCTTTTGAGATCATACTATGACATTGTCAGAAAAAATGTTGAGGATCTTGTTCCCAAAGCAATTATGCACTTCTTGGTACATATTCGTTTTTGCAAAATTTTGTTTTTAATAAGATATTGCAATGATATATGCAAAAAAAGTAACATGCTTTCAAATCAAATGGTATATTGTGTGGTATATAAAAATATATATTCTCATGTACCTGGTATGTTTGTAATCTAATCAAATGACAGTTTCCGCTAGATCTGATGCATATCCTCTCACCATAGGACAACACTGAGTGTGTGTTGCATGGTTAGAAGTTATATCAATAGTTGCAATTTCTCTCTTTGTTGATTTGTGTACTTGTAAACTCTATCCTAGATAATTAGGATAGGATGGGTTGTTTTGTGGGCCATGGTATATCTTTTGTTAATGTTGAATGCTAGAGGTTTAATAATAGAATATAATATTAATATATGGTGCATGATGATGTGTTACAAAATACTATGCACTAACACTTATTTATATTAATACTAGACTCCTGATCCTAATTAAATTAAATAAGGATACAAATCAAGAAATATAATGGCAGACAGAAACAATTCTTAAGAGATCATATAAGATATTATAAGACGTTTCTTGATATTCTAACTGTTAACGTTCATTATATTTGCTATATTCCTTATGCTACTTGAGTATTTGAACATACCTGAATTTCCATGCATTTCATAACTAGGTAAACAACACAAAGAGAGAGCTACACAATGTCTTCATTGAAAAGCTATACAGGTAAGACGAGGTTGCAGACTGCTATGTCAGATTTATTCTGGAGTTATATGTATTGTCTTGTTGATTGTGCTCTGTGTCACATTCAAATCAGAGAGGATCTGTTTGAAGAGATGTTGCAAGAACCTGATGAGATAGCTGCAAAAAGAAAGCACTGTCGAGAACTGCTTCGAGCTTATCAACAGGCTTTTAGGGTGAGAGATTTTAATACTTCAATCAGCAGTGTCTAGCTGAAGTTCTGTATTATTTATATGAAAATTTTTGGTTCTCCTTTGAAGTTACTATCTTTGGCTTTCTGTGGAGACGCTCATGATCGTTGGTCTGCTCACCTTTAAAAAATTAAGGCAGCCTGCTATGTAAAGGTGGCACTATGCGCCAGGTCAAGGAAAGTGTTAGTGTCGTTGTGTGGGTCTATAGTAGGCAGCTTTACCTTGCATTTGCTGAAGGCTGATTCCACTTCTTGAGCCTAGAACCTCTGGGTCACATGGTGTTAGGAACCTTAATTTAGCTATACTGTTTAGAAAGAATAGCTTTATTGCGTCAAGGAAGATGAATACTTATACTAGGTTTACAATAATGACTCATCAAACCCATATACATCAATCCCCAAAGAAAGTGTCCTTTGTTGCTACTCGAAAAATCAAACCCCCTCCCCCTACCCACAAGGATGTCTCGGGTTTCCCCATAGGTATGCCCCTTAGCCAAACGCTACATAACAAGGGATAACAACCTCAGAAAAATAAGCTGACAAACAGACAGAATAACAACTTACAAATCCCCCTTGGCTGACACATCCTCAGCTGGTTTATTCTTCTACTCTTTGTTCCTTGATTTCCTCGTGTACATTTCCAAATGTGGGGCTTATTATTCTGAGTCATGGGTTTAGCATATGTCAACAACACTAACTGTTGTGCCAAAGCTCTAGTTAGCCAACATGTAACAAGAGATAACAACCTCTGCAGTCTGCAAAATAAGCTGGCAAGGTAATAGAACAGAATAGCAACTTAATAACAGATATACATAATAATTTTAATGACCCAATTCAAGCTAATTCCCCCCTTGGATGACTCATTGTCAGCTGGTTTATTCTTCTACTCCTTGTTCCTAGATTTGATCATGTACATTCTCCAAATGTAGGGCTTATTTTTCTGATCTTGGGTTTAACACAAGGCGACAAAGCCAACTGTTGCGCCAAAGCTCCCCTTCAGTCTGCTTACTTATATTTAATAGAATTTATACTTTATTTCATAAGACAAGCTTGGTTCTCCTTGATTCTAGTTATTGGCTACTGATATTTGGTTCTCACATGGTAAATGCCCATAATAGGCTAGTTGTGATAATTGGTTTGTCTGTATGATATGTTCTCTTTGGAATCTTGATTTTCTGTGAATAATTAGGCTGGCTATTCTCAAGGGTTGCAACATGATGTAGCACTTTTCTACTGGCACATATTTTACCCGTCACTGTTACTGAATCAGTTTCTTCTCATGACTTATAGACATGTATATTGTCCAGGATTTATTTTTTTTATCTTAAAATCCATGGGATTTTTACATAGTAGTCATATTTGCAAAATATGGTTGGTTGCTGATGACTGTATTTCTTCTCCGTAGGAGTTGGACGAACTACCTCTTGAAGCTGAAACAGTTGAAATGGGATACAGTTTGCCTGAAACAACTGGCTTGCCTAAAATTCGTGGATTGCCAACTTCATCTCTGTATTCTACTAGCAGTTTTGGAGACAAAGTCTAAGAAGTACATGTATTCTCCCAAGAACCCACAGTTCACATTCTGGGGAACTTAAATCACTCTTGCATGCTAATGCAGATTCTAATAGAAGTGGAGTGCCATGCATTACAGTTTTCAATCCCACGGTTGATGAATAAGCTGGCTGATTGTGCTTGGGGAACCAAGGAAGTTGACTCATCATTTTATTCATTTGTTTATCCTTTTGCAATTTTTGGGGTTTGGAACTGCGCCTCCCGGAGCTGGACAGCATTCAAGACTATTTCTAACTAAAATGGTCTTGAGTGTTGGTCAATGCCTTTTTTTGTCTGAGTTCCCTTTTGCTCTCATATAACGTTGGCATTAATTTTCTAGGCTCCAGAAAGAATATATTCATGTATATTATTAATTATTACCATTTTTGTTTTGTTGGTAGTTATTAGATATTGTTCATAGCAACATTCCGGGGTGTCTTATTAGTATGCAGCTCTTCATTTTTGTTCGCCGCAATGGCAGATGTGTTTACTATTAAATGGCTGGGCATTGGGCAATATTGATCTTTTGTTTTTTTTTTGGTTTTACTCTTGTACTTTTTTACTGTTATTGCATTTTCTGTAGAGAATTCATTCATCGCACATTCGCACTGTGGACAAATCTGATCCTGTTCTCAAGTCTCAATACTAGTTCACATCTCGGAATGAGCGATTGTTTAAATGTCAATTTATGTTTGTGTTTTGAGTTGTGAAATTTCGAAACTGTGGTTTTAATTGAAGTCGGCTTAAATGTATTTTTGATCCCCTATTTTGTTGATTTTGTGACTTTGATCTCCTTAGTTTTCTTTTTGTGATTTTGGTTTTCCAAATTTTCTTTTTCAATTATTCAAATTTGATCCCATCGTTAATTCTCCATTTAATAATTAATGAATTTTACTATTATTGTTTTTATGAGAGTAAATTAGCATTTTCGTCCTCGATTTTTACAGTGTCTTGCAATTTCATCCCCGATGTTTTTAAAATAACACTTTAGCCCATGACTTTATTAAAAATATGCACTTTCGTCTGCATATTTTTTTTTAATAGTTAAGGACTGAAGTGCATGTTTTTAATAGTTAGGAACTAAAGTTCTATTTTGGAAAAGTCAGGAACGAAATTGCAAGATACTGTGAAAGTCAAGCACGAAAGTGCTAGTTTACTTTTTTATATGATGACAATAATGAAGGAAAACTCATGGTTTAAGGTTATTATAAAACTTTATTTTATTTTCTTGGATTATTAACAATGATAATGCGATAACATTAAAATGCTAAGATTTCTTTACTTCTATGTTATCAATCGATAATGCATAATGAAGTGTGTGTGTGTGTGTCTATATATATATATAGCGAAAAAATTAAATTTATATGAGAGTGAGATGAATCAACTTCAACCATTGGATAAAAATGGATGACTGAGATTTAATTCATCTGTAAAACCTGTCACGTGCCTTTTCAACCTAAACCTTTCATCCCTAAACGTGAATAAATTTTCAGTACTCCAGGAGCACTCACTCCTCAGTACTCCCCTTCATTATTTGATAGTTTTTTCTTTTTTAACTTCTTTTTAAAATTAAAATTAGGGATGCATAACTAGGGTCTGTCTAGCATACACAAACTTAAAATTTATGTATGATACACAAGTAAAAACTGACCGGGATAAGATGGTTTACCGGTTTTGTTCCTTTGTTTTATTATTTGCACACACCCCTCTCATGATTTAAAATAAAACAAAAAAGGACCCGCCTAACAAACCTTTAAATGACAGATAATTATGTTTTTCCGCACGGACATCACAACTATGTTGGGAGAATATATATTTCAACTATGATGAGATATGCAAATAAATGCTAATTTATAATATGTTCCTTTAAATAAATTAGCATTTATTTGAAATAAATTAGACATAGTGTCTAATTTATATTTGTATAATTAGCATTTATTTGAAATAAATTAGACATATAAATATTGTGAAAAGATATGATGAGGTTGAGAAAAAAATAATTTCCACGGTCATACAATTATATAAATGACTCTAAAACGATTTTTCATAATTTCAATTTCATAATTCACCATAATTATATTTTAATTCAAAAAGTAACCATATTTTCTTCCCAGTCATGAATTGCAACATGACTCATCTGAAAATTATCCTGATTTTTCTCTATAAATTGTAATTATTTTGATTTTTTTAATATGAAAATAAAAAATAATTAAAAAAATACTAGTGTGGAAAATTTTGAAAAAAAATAATTTTAACCCAACTTTAGGTGTCCCAAATGAGGGGCACAACTTTATATGTGTTGATTGATTCATTTGGATGTCCAATCACTATAACTTTTAGCATGTAAAATTCAAATATAATATAATACGAGTCGTTGATGGTGATTTTTCAACCATCAATTATTCCATGAGTCATCTCATATTTTGGGATAGAGATGATAATGGATACCCTCTGGACATGTTATTATAGCTAGAGGTGGCAATTCGGGCTACCAGGTCCGACCCGTCTTGATGCGGGTAGCGGACTTTATCGGGCTGGGCTAAAAAGCCATTAAGTTATTCGGGCTTCTAAAATAGGTTCCCGAGCCCTACCCTTTTGCGGGCTTTTTGCGGGTAGCCCGGTTTTTTGGCGGGTTTTTGCGGGCTACCCGGCTTTTTTGCGAGTAGCGGGTTTTATCGGGCTGAAATCCTGAGTTTTTTTGTCTCTAAACTTTTTAAACCCCCAAACCGTGGTCTCTACTTGTCAGTGAGATCTGTTAACCTGATGAACTGGCTAATAAAAGTTACATGTCAGCCTCAATAGTGAGTCCCAAATAAATGACTGATCATCTAATTAACTTTTTTTTATTAATTTTTAATTATTAAAATAAACCTAATTGCTAAATTAGGGTTTTCACCTGACCAATTTTACCTGATAAAAACCTATATTCATAATTATGGTTATTTTAATAATTAAAAAATTTATAAAAAGAATTTTAGTTAGATGAGTTGGGGCCCACTATTGAGGCTAATATGTAACTTTTGTTACCCACTCATCAGGTTAACAGATCTCACTAACGGTTAGGGACCATAGTTTGGGGGTTTAGAAAGTTCAGGGACAAAAAACAAATGAGTTAAAGTACAGGGACGAAAACCAAAGTTGACCGAAACTATAGGGACAGAAACATATTTTTCCCGTGATATTATATATTAAACAATTTAATTAATTAATATATTTGTGTGCGGGTATAGGGCGAACTAGGTACAATAATGCCCTTACTCATGTCCATCCAAAAAATAAACGGGTTATTACTCGTATCCACGTCCATACCTGTTCAGCAGGCTTTTACTCTGCCCGAATAATTTTTAAGGGTGTCTATAGGATTTGGGCTCAATTGTCATTCCTATCATGGGGAAACAATCTTTAGCCTCTAAATCAATTTTGGTGATTCGTTTTTCATAAAATGTAATTATTATGATTTTTTTTTGTAAAAATACTCAAAAAATCAATTAAAAAACACAGGTTTGAAAAAATTTGGGAAAATTACATTTATTACACTTTTTAACAGTTTTCCGTCGAAACCCCTTAGCTATATTATTTTCATATAATGGGAGTACTATTATTAGATAAATATTGTCTTTCGTTTTATTTATTATCTTTTATTTTAATGTATATTATCTGCGTTGGATGATATTTATTTAATGTTAGCTAATTGAGGGTATGTAATTCACCAAAAAATAAAAAAGAAGCTAATTGAGGGTATGCTCCAATTTGTTTTTCCAGTGGAACCAAAGTTGCAAGAAATGCAAGAAAATGTCATCCATCGAATGGAGAAAGGCAAACCGGTTACCGACTTTAAATCTCACCCGCTCATTAAAAGAATAATATATCGGATGATCTGCATTTACTTGTGTATGGTACACAAGTTTTCAACTTGTGTATATTAGACAACGCCTGCATAACTAATCATGTCAGGTGTTTGATTTTAAATGGAAGGAGTAACTACTTCTGGAGTATTGTAGATTTTTCGCCTAAAGGTCTCCATCCTATACGGCAACGAGAGCCACCCCAATCCCTTCCTGTGTCTACGTCTAGCGCCATCAACAATCACCGACCCAATTGTTAGACAAGCGGCCTCAAGTAATTTAAGGGGGGTGAATTAAGTTACTCCAAATTATCTCTTTTTCGTTCGCTTACTTCTTTTATCTTTTACTATGCTTACAACAATTCTTGTATGATTGAAATATGAATGCAAATTTCCTAATTTCTCAATATATAATAAATTAGCAATCACAACAAATAAGTAAAAGTTCAGGGAAGAAGAAATGCAAACTCAATTTATACTGGTTCGGCCGACCCTTGCCTACGTCCAGTCCTCAAGTCACCCCACTTGAGATTTCCACTATTTGTAAAATCCTTTACAATCAATGAATACTCCAACACCTTGGAACTCTTTCCCTTGTGTTGAGTTTCACCCACAATCTACGAGAGACACCCTCTTTTAACCACACAATATAAGAATAATTGTTTGTACAAGATGAACTCTCTTTTAGAGTAGATGATACAACTTGAAGATCCTATAAGAATTCTTAATGATTTTGCAAGTGTTTGGCCAAGATGATTTTTAAAGAGATTCTTCACTTTTTTATTGCATTTGTATATTCTGCATATTTTTCGAAATGGAGACACATATTTATAACACAACAATTGAAGCTTTGTGTCTTTTGATAAGGAATTGTGTCTCTTCATAATTTTCAGAAAAATCTCGCTGGTAATCGATTACCATAACCTTGTAATCGATTACACTATTCAAAATTCAAATAACATTTGAGTCGTTACAATCTAAATTTGAATTTTAAGTTTTTAACTTACTGGTAATCGATTACAAACATCTTGTAATCGATTACCAGAACCAAAATTTTGTATTTGAAATTGAATGCTTGCTGGTAATCGATTATAATCCAACTGGTAATCGATTACCAGTTCAAAATATTTACTTTGAACTTAATTTTGGTTCATAAAATATTTTTGCATAAACTTTATTTTAAAGGCCAATTACTTGCAAAGTCTGGAATTCTTTTAACATTAATACTAACTAGACTAATACTTATCTAATATAACTTGTGATCTTGATCTTGAATTGAACTTTGCTTTATGCTCTTTCTTTGCCAATTTTTGTCAATCTTGTGAACTCATTTTCTTTCCATTGGCATCATCAAAACCTGCATATACAATGTATCTACAAGTATATGCATCTACAATCTCCCCCTTTTTGATGATGACAACCATCTTCAAGGGAAGAAAGAAAAAATAATTTCAAGTATACATATATCGATCATTTCCCCTCTCCCCCTTAGTATTTGTATTTTTAGAAACAATGCTATATTTTGGGGACAAACAAAATTAAATATATTTGGGGACAAAATTCTTTTCTTTTCTTTCTAGAAATATTTGGGGATAAAATAAGATTTCAAGTCCTTTCCTTTCCTTTTCTCTCCCCAAATAAACATTTTAAAATTTCATAGCACAGAGTCCTTTCCTTTCCCTTTCTCTCCCCCTTTGGCATCATAAAAAATAATCAAAGAGCATAAAAAAAATACTAAACAAGATATATCCATAAGGAATAAAGTATTAGCCAAAATAGAGTATTAACCAAAATAAACAGAGTATAAAATAGAGTACCAAACAAGATATTTCCAGAATTCATACAATACTCTCTGGTAATCGATTACGGTCCATTGGTAATCGATTACAACTATCCCAGATTTCATATTCTCGTTACCAATATTTCTGGTAATCGATTACGTGACCTTGGTAATCGAATACATGTGCAAAATATCACATTTCTGAAATTTTTAGGAATCTAAATTAGAGAAATCTAAGATTCCTAACTCTCTTCTAATTGTGAAGAAACTATCTTTGGGTAAAGGTTTGGTAAAAGTGCATAAGTTTCCTCATAATCTATTCCTTCTTCTTGATTATATCCTTTAACCACTAATCTAGCCTTTTTGTCAATAACTATACCATGTTCATCTAATTTATTTCCAAATACCCATTTAGTTCCTATAATTGAATGATCACTTGGTCTATCAACTAGTTTCTATACATGATTGATTTAACTCTTCTGGTAATAATAATAATCCAATGTTCATCTTTTAAGGCTTTATCATTATTTTAAACTTCAATTTTAGAAACAAAAGCCATATTATTGCATATATCTTTAAGAGAAAGTCTAGTTGTTACCCCTTTTGAAAATATCTCCAATGATGTTGTTAAGAGGGTGATCTCTTAAAGTTCTCCATTCTCTTGAAAGATCCATGTTGGTTTGATTTTCTTTAATTGTAGAATCTTTTATGTTTACTTCTTCCTTATCCTTGTGGACTTCTTCATGTATGTGAGTATCTTCTTTGTTGTTGTCTCCATAAGTGTCATGTCCACTGTTTTTGGGAGTAATATCAATAAGCTTTGAAGTATCTCCCTTCATGTGCTTGGAGCATACACTATCTAGATACCATTGAGAGTGCTTTGTCGTCAAGCAAACCTACAACACAATTCTTAACTTTTGGTACCCATATCATCTTGGGTCCTTGAATATTAGTTTTGGGGAGGGTGCTTTTTGGAACCCAAATCTTGTGTCCATTTTGAACACCATTCTTTCTTATATTACAAGTAGATGCACTACGTTCCTTTCTACCACAATAGTTACATTTAATAAATGGGCTAGTAGACATGTTATATGAGATAAAAAAAATTTTATAAAGCTTTTGTTGCTTTGAAGGATCATATCCTAATCCTGCTTTGTCAAAAACACACCTTTGATTTCCTAATATAACATCTAAATTATTTTTGCCAAAAATGAATTTTGCAAGTGTATTATTTAACTTATTAATTTCTTCTTTGTATTTGTGGCAAAATATGCATGAGTGAGTTTCTTTATCAATTTCTAACTTATTAGTAGAACTTTGATTTTCATTATTATAATTTATTAATTTAAATTCATAATTAAGACTATCTAGTTCTTCATTTAACTTTGAAATCTCTTTCTCTAATTTTGCAGTAGTTTTCTTATAGGATGATACTAGTTTTGCAAGTCTAAATGATTCTTTATGTAAATCATTTAAAGCATCTTGTAATTCATCAAATGAAATAGATATGTTATTGTTAGAAGATGTTACCTCTTCTTCACTATCGTAGTCTCTAACCATAAGTCCCAAGTTTACAACTTCATTTTTTGAATCACTAGAGCTCATGTCATTATCATCCCATGTGATATATGCTTTCTTTGCTTTCTTTTCTTTGAAGATCTTCTTGTTGGATTTTTCCATTTTCTTTTTATAGATTGGACATTCTAGTCTCAAATGTCCAGGTTGATTGCATTCGAAGCACCTTGGAGTTGAGGAGGAATATTCTCCTTTCATCTTTGTGTTAAATGTAGATCTCTTTTGATTCCTTCTATTCCTTAGGAATTTGTTGAACCTTTTTACAAAGAGATCAAATTCTTCATCATCATCTAAATCTTCTTCCTCAATGATGTCTTCGTTGTCATTTTCTTCATAGACAAATGATGATGCTTTAAGTTCAATGCTTTTCTTATTTTTGTCATTTTCTTCATTTTGATTGAGTCTCAATAGTTCCAATTCGTGTTCTTGAAGTTTCCCAAATAGTGAAGCAAGAGACAATGTTGTAAGATCTTTTGATTCTGCAATCGCAGTCACCTTTGGTTGCCATTGCCTACTCAAACATCTTAACACTTTGTTAATAAGATCTTCATTAGGAAAGACTTTTCCTAAAGATGCAAGATGATTAACTATATGTGTAAATCTCTTTTGCATGTCTTGTATGCTTTCATTTTGGTTCATCCTAAATAATTCATATTCATGAGTAAGGGTGTTTATTCTTGATCTTTTAACATCACTTGTACCTTCATGTGTTACTTCTAATGTATCCCACATTTCTTTTGCACTTTTGCAATTAGATACTCTAAAATATTCATCTATGCTTAATGTAGATGTAATTATGTTTTTGGCTTTTAAATTGTATTGGACTTTTCTCTGGTCATCTTTACTCCATTGATCTCTAGGTGTTATTTTAACTTCATTCCCTACTTGTGTTGAAGGAATAAAAGGACCATTTTCTACAGCATCCCAAATATTTAGATCTATTGATTCTATGAAAATTTGCATTCGAGATTTCCAATAATAAAAACCTTCTCCATTAAATACCGGGGGTCTATTGAATGATTTTCCTTCAGCGAAAAGGGAGTTGGATGAGGCCATTATTAATCTTGAAGCTTCTAATCCTTATACAAGATTCAAGCTCTGATACCACTTGTTAGACAAGTGGCCTCAAGTAACTTAAGAGGGGGGGTGAATTAAGTTACTCCAAATTATCTCTTTTTTGTTCGCTTACTTCTTTTATCTTTTACCATGCTTACAACAATTCTTGTATGATTGAAATATGAATGCAAACTTCCTAATTTCTCAATATATAATAAATTAGCAATCACAACAAAAAAGTAAAAGTTAAGGAAAGAAGAAATGCAAACTCAATTTATACTGGTTCGACCAACTCTTTCCTACGTCCAGTCCTCAAGTCACCCACTTGAGATTTCCACTATTTGTAAAATCCTTTACAATCAATGAATACTCCAACACCTTGGAACCCTTTTCCTTGTGTTGAGTTTCACCCACAATCTACGAGAGGCACCCTCTCTTAACCACACAATATAAGAATAATTGTTTGTACAAGATGAACTCTCTTTTAGAGTAGATGATATAACTTGAAGATCCTATAAGAATTCTTAATGATTTTGCAAGTGTTTGGCCAAAATGATTTTTAAAGAGAGTCTTCACATTTTTATTGCATTTGTATATTTTGCATATTTTTCGAAATGGAGACACATATTTATAACACAACAATTGAAGCTTTGTGTCTTTTGATAAGAAATTGTGTCTCTTAATAATTTTCAGAAAAATCTCGCTGGTAATCGATTACCATAACCTTGTAATCGATTACACTATTCAAAATTCAAATAATATTTGATGTTACAATCTAAATTTGAATTTTAAGTTTTTAACCTACTGGTAATCGATTACAAACATCTGGTAATCGATTACCAGAACCAAAATTTTGTATCTGAAATTGAATGCTTGCTAGTAATCGATTACAATCCAACTGGTAATCGATTACCAGTTCAAAATATTTATTTTGAACTTAAATTTGGTTCATAAAACATTTTTGCATAAACTTTATTTTAAAGGCCAAATTACTTGCAAAGTCTGGAATTCTTTTAACATTAATACTAACTAGACTAATACTTATCTAATATAACTTGTGATCTTGATCTTGAATTGAACTTTGTTTTATGCTCTTTCTTTGCCAAATTTTATCAATCTTGTGAACTCATTTTCTTTCCATTGACATCATCAAAACCTACATACAATGTATCTACAAGTTTATGCATCTATACAAGTGTCCGACCCGCAGTGAACTCAGGCCATCGCCCCCGACGTGCGCCAGCAAACCCAGGAAATCACCCCACGCGTGCGTCGCAACGAATCCAGGAAATTGTCCCCATCGTGCGTCGAAAGGAACCCAGGAAATTGCCCCCATTGTGTGCCGCAGTGAACCAGGCCGTTGCCCCTATCGCTTGCTGTCTTCGTTTCTTCCTTTCTACCATAGTAACGATTGTGTGGTTTTTCTTTGCTTTTTTAGAGCAAGTCTTGTTAATCGGCTTCTATGATATAGATCTCTTCCAAGTCCAACTTTTTTATCCTTTCAATGTTTGTTTTTACTCTGTTGGTTGCAATTGATGTTCATTAATACCTTGTTTCTATCAAAATTTTATATGTTTGCAACCAAATTAGGAAATTTATGAAAGTTGTTTTTAAACATTTTCTTCCATTTTCTTGATCTCTATGCTTTAGAGTATATATCAGTAACGCAAAGTAATTCCAGATACGGTCTTAAGAAGATTTGAGATTTCAAAATCAAATACACCCCTTACTATAGTCTATAACCCATTCCCATGAGTCTTTGATAGGAAATTCCAGTTACGGTCGTGTACCATACTTGCTCAGTATGCTAAGGAAATTTGGAACATAAAAAGGTTTCATGTACCAGAATTTAAGATGCATTTCTCTTGCAAGAGTCCCCATTTTCCCACACCTCTTGCCGCCCACCTCCCTTTTTCTTTTTTTATTCGTGAACAGTAGTCCCACCTCCCTTTTTTCTTTTTATGTCATATTTCTAACCCAATCAACCCAACCCAATCCAATCATTAATAAAAAATATTTTATAATTTTTTGTACTAATAAGTTACACATTTTAATATTTAATATTTAATATTATATAAATTAATTTTCTTATTATCAAATTATAGGTTTTTATTTTTATCATCATACTTATAATGATAACTTATATTTTTTATTTAACTTTTTTTTCATTTTTCATTTTTTCATTTTTTATTTTATTTACAAACACAAGTATTTTAAAATGTTGGACCCAATTAACCCAACCCAACCATAATTGGGTTGGATTGGGTTGGGTACGTCCCTAAAAATGAAAAAAACTTCAACCCAACTCAGCCCATGATCACCCCTAGTTATTGGTATCTTTTTAGATTTTTTTATTCTCATAATATGTCACTGAGCAATTCATTTGATTATTAAAACTTTTTTTTGAAAAGCACTAGCAAGTTACCCGTGCATTCGCACGGGTGCGGGTGATGCTGATTGTTATATATATTATCAAATATTTTTAATAAAATAATAAAGATAAATATTTCATTTAAATAATAAATTATATGAAAAAATATATAAGATAATCACATGTGTTTTGATGTTTTTATCTTTATATGGTTTACTAATTTAGATATTAATACATGCACGATAGGAGTTTGATTATTTTTCGTAGATGATACTTGTGTTCCATAAAAAATCAATTTAAACCTATAATTAAATAGTTGGCTTACCTGAGAGAGGGTATTTACGGTACAAAGGAGACAAAAATATTTGCAAGAAAATTTATCCGTGGTGACAAAATATATCAGCAATATATAAAGGTATATATAGCAACCTTTCGGCCGCTGTACACTAAAATGAAAGCATGGAAAGTTAATAAGTTTTAAAAACAGAGATCGGGAAGGGTGCGCACCTATATTAATGTCTCAGCAACAATAGAGCAAAAAAAAAAACCAACAGATTCATCAATCTTCCCAATTGTATTGCTACTCAGATATACCTTCTCTTCACCATGGAATAGTGACAGTGCATATATAACTGTTAATCGTTTCAATAGCATCCAACGTTGTTGCAAGAACCACTTTATCCGTAAAAAAACACAGGGGACCAACATTCATGCAATAGATTGGGATACGTATAAATGAAAATTTCTTAGACTGGATCACAATCACCATTCAGCACCATATCTGTCGAGATATTGACAGTCTCGATCCCGTCATTGTCAACCCCAAATAGTGCCTTCACCAATTTCAAGGATCCAATCGACAACTACATGAAGTTCTCCACGTGATTGATCGGGTGCTAAACACTGAAGTCTCATGTTCGTTTCTAGCTTCAAAACCTTGCAATTTTTCCATAAAACTGATGAATTAATTGTAGCCATAACAATGTCAGCCCTATTACCACAAGGCACAACAGGCAAGATTTGTCTAAAATCCCCACCTAACACAACAACTTTACCCCCAAAAGGCTTGGCTAAACTATCAGGGATACTAAATCTCATGATATCTTTCCATGTTCGATCAAATGCTTCAAAAGCCAAACGATTGATCATAGGTGATTCTCCCCATATCATATGGCTAGTCATTTGAAGTAATTCAACCTTTGAACTGCCCTGGTGGATTGCACAATTAACATGAATCCTCATTTAATGTGAGAGGTATACAAAAAAGTGAATGAACAGTTCTTCCACCAGGCATTAACAAAGATGCAATACCACTCGATGCAACGTTTAGGACAAATTTTTTCTCTGATCGCAACTTATATGACAATGTTTGCCACAAAAATGTCTTGTCAGTCCCACCATGACTGTATACAAAGAAGAGTGACACGTGTATTGAGAGAACAGTTTTAGGATAGAGAATAATCAGATAAACAGAATAGATAATAGAGATAATAAATAAATGAAAACATTAATGAATAAAATTGAAAGATTAAATATGTAATGATACAAAAAAGTATGAATGAATGATGAGATAAACTGTTTTAATATAATAATAAAAAATTAAAGTGTGGTAAAAAGGGAGGAAAGAAAACGGTTGGTAAGAGTACAACTATCCCCGTGGAGGATACTCGTGATTTATAAAATAACACTCTTGTAATTAAACATATTAATAGGAACGAATAAAGAGATGAAATATTTTAATATAAGAATGATAAAAAAGAAAGTGAATATGTGATAAGAAAGCAAAAAAAAGAAAGAAAATGGTAGAAGGAGGACTGTGTCCCGTGCAGTATATACACGTGGTTTATAAAAAATCACCTTATTAAAATGACAATGAAAAAACTAAAAAATGTAAGTGAGAAAACATGACACATGGAAAACAATTTTAATATAGATTAAATAGGTAAGAGAGATAATAGATTAAATTATTAATGAATAAAATAATGAGATAAATGATATGTTGAAAAAGTGAAAAAAATTAACATCTTAAATAATAAAAGAATTTAAAGAGTAAGTAAAAAATAACTTTTGTTGGAGAGAAAAATTTAAAAGGGAAAAAAAGGGAACAGTTGTTCCCGTGCTTAAAAAAATTGAGAATGGGTGGGAAAAAATTATTGACACGTGGCATCGGGGAGTTACAAAAAAGTATGAATGAATAATAAGATAAACTGTTTTAATATAATAAAAAAATTAAAGTGTGGTAAAAGGGGAGGATAGAAAACGGTTGTTAAGAGCACAACTACCCCCGTGGAGAATACTCGTGATTTATAAAAACAATACTCTTGTAATTAAACATATTAATAGGAACAAATAATGAGAGGAAATATTTTAATATAAGAATGATAAAAAGGAAAACGAATGTGTGATAAGAAAGCAAAAAAAAACACTCCTGTGGAAGATACATGACCTTCATAAAAAAAATCATTTTACTTTTCTTTTACTGTAATTGAGAACCAGTGACACGTGTATTGGGAGCACAATTTTAGGATAGAGAATAAACATATAAATAGAATAGATAAAAAAAGATAATAAATAAATGAAAATATTAATCATTAAAATTGAGAGATAAATTATGTAATAATACAAAAAATACGAATGAATGATGAGATAAACAATTTTAATATAATAATAAAAAAAAGAAAATTAAAGTGTGGTAAAAGGGGCGGAAAGAAAAACGTTGGTAAGAGTACAACTACCCTCGTGGAGGATACTCGTGATTTATAAAAATAACACTATTATAATTAAACATATTAATAGGAACGAATAAGAAGAGGAAATATTTTAATATAAGAATGATAAAAAAGAAAACGAATATGTGATAAGAAAGTAAAAAAAGAAAGAAAACAGTAGAAGGAGGACTGTGTCCCGTGGAGTATATACATGTGGTTTATAAAAAAATTACCTTATTAAAATGATAATGGAAAAACTAAAAGAATGTAAGTGAGAAAACATGACACATGGGAGACAATTTTAATATAGATTGAATAGATAAGAGAGATAATAGATTAAATTATTAATGAATAAAATAATGAAATAAATGATATGTTGAAAAAGTGAAAATATTAACATCTTAAATAATAAAATAATTTAAAGAGTAAGTAAAAAATAATTTTTATTGGAGAGAAAAAATTAAAAAGTAAAAAAAGGAACGGTTATTCTCGTGCTAAAAAAATTTGAGAATGGTTGGGAAAAAATTATTGACACGTGGCATCGAGTGGTTACAAAAAAGTATAAATGAATAATAAGATAAACTGTTTTAATATAATAAAAAAAATTAAAGTGTGGTAAAAGGGGAGGATAGAAAACAGTTGGTAAGAGCATAGCTGCCCCCGTGGAGAATACTCGTGATTTATAAAAACAACACTCTTGTAAATAAACATATTAATAGGAACAAATAATGAGAGGAAATATTTTAATATAAGAATGATAAAAAAGAAAACGAATATGTGATAAGAAAGCAAAAAAAAAAAAACACTCCTGTGGAAGATACATGACCTTCATAAAAAAATATTTTATTTTTTTTACTGAAATTGAGGATTAGTGACACGTGTATTGGGAGCACAATTTTAGGATGAAGAATAAACAGATAAATAGAATAGATAAAAAAAGATAATAAATAAATGAAAACATTAATCAATAAAATTGAGAGATAAATTATGTAATGATACAAAAAAGTATGAATGAATGATGAGATAAACAATTTTAATATAATAATAATAAAAAAAATTAAAGTGTGGTAAAAGGGGAGGAAAGAAAACGGTTAGTAAGAGGACAACTACCCTCGTGGAGGATACTTGTGATTTATAAAAACAACACTCTTGTAATTAAACATATTAATAAGAACGAATAAAGAGAGGAAATATTTTGATATAAGAATGATAAAAAACGAATATGTGATAAGAAAGAAAAAAGAAAAAAAATGGTAGAAGGGGGACTGTGTCCCGTGGAGCATATACCTGTGGTTTATAAAAAAGTCATCTTATTAAAATGATAATAAAAAACTAAAAGAATGTAAGTGAGAAAATGTGACATGTGAAAAACAATTTTAATATAGATTGAATAGATGAAAGAGATAACAAATTAAATTATTAATGAATAAAATAATGAGATAAATGATATGTTGAAAAAGTGAGAAAAATTAACATCTTAAAAAAACTTGTTTTGAAGATAAAAATTTAAAAAGAAAAAGAAAAGAAAAAAAAGGGAACTACCATTCCCGTTAAAAAAAAAAGGAAGAATGGGCGGGGAAAAAATGTCGACCCGTGGCTCCGGACAGCTTACTTTTCTAATAGATATATAGATTAATTAAAATATTCCAACACTAATTTAAATAAAACATAAAAAATTCATATAAGATATTAACCGAGCCTTATTGCATGAAAGGAGCTACATAAATAATCCATTAATTTTGGATGGAGAATTAAGAAAGGGATCAAATTTACATATGTATCCATTAACAAAATTGATGGGCATTCATTTCTGGGCCCGTGTACTGCCAAGAAAGCCCAAGTGCAAAACCTTACAAAAGAAAATATCGAGAGGTTTCGACCAAAAAAAAAATCCAGAGGTACTGAGGTTCGACAAAAATAAAAAAGAGGTACTGAGGTAGTGTTTGGAAGCTTGGTAACCGCAAACATTCAGATTTTTTTTTTTTCAAAAGAGAATTTAATTTAGATAATTAGTGAGACAGTGTGGGACAATGGCCTCCCCAAACATTGGTCCTGGAACCATAGTAGGGACGCTGGGGGAGCGGATCGTGTGACGTTTTGGAGGGAACGTCACAGTGACTTTCCGCTATTATTAACCATTAGATTAATCTAAAGGTTTAAATGTTGCCATCTGTTAAATTTTTATTTTGAAAAAAAAAATCGATTTCTTAAAAGTTGAAACTCATTTACGTAACTAACAAGTGATCAAACAGTGAAGGGACTTTCGCGTTCGTGCCGTTTCGAAACACCACCGCTCTTATTTTTCACTTAATCTGTATTTGTTGATCTCATTTTGAAGAGCAATCAGCAACTGTAGAAGAGAAAAGAAGAGTGGTTTTTGTGTTGAAAACTTCAAAGGTAAATTTCTTAATCATTTTTTTCCATTAAAACCTCTTTCTTGTTCTGTAAAAATTGTTTCTTGAATCACATTTACTAGAATGGCTTCAATGTCAAAAATTGAAACTTATAGCAAGTTTTAAGCTTTTAAGTAGTCTTCATATGGTGTAGCAACATGAAGTAATAAATAAATAAATGGTATTAATGGAATGTAATAAATCAGAGGGAAGGGGTCTGCACATAACATTTTAAAGGAACGAAACCAAATAAATTTGTTTCTTAAATCACATTTACTAGATTGGATTTGATTCAAATACCATGTTATGCTTCATTTTTTTTTCTATACCAAGAAGCGGTCTGCACATCTTAGTTTGCTATATGTTTTCTACACTTTTGCTCTTTTTTTTATCAAAATTTGAAAATAATAAAATTTGTGCTCATGGTTGCACAACTTGATGGATACTTAATGAGTTGTGTATTTTTTTTTTTATTTTGCTTATTTTTTTGTCCTATAATTTATTTATTTACTTTTATCATTGATTTAGCAGGAAGCATATCATGTCATCTTTAGATGTTGATTGCAAGCCAAGAGTTGGTATGGAATTTGATA
The DNA here is from genome assembly GCA_026901365.1 of Sesbania bispinosa. NCBI lineage: Eukaryota > Viridiplantae > Streptophyta > Magnoliopsida > Fabales > Fabaceae > Sesbania > Sesbania bispinosa. The sequence continues at coordinate 542,461 of QLOH01000559.1, forward strand.
GTGTAGAGACAGCTTGGCAATTTTGGCTTAGATATGGGGCACAGACTGGCTTTGGAGTTCGATTACGATACACAAATAAAAGAAAGCAAGATGGCGCTATTACTTCATGTAGGTTTGTTTGTTGTAAGGAGGGGGTACGAACAACAAACAGTGCTTTGGTTAGCAACCATAGAGCTGCGACCAGAACTGATTGCAAAGCAAGGATTTCACTTATATTAAAGAACGAAAAGCTTGTCCTACATGAGTTTGTAGAGGACCATAACCACCCTCTACAACTTCCAGAGACAACACACATGCTTGCGTCATACAGAAAAATAAGTGAAGTCCAAGCATATGAGATTGATCTAGCGGATGACTCTGGATTAAAGCAAAAGTCAGCATTTCAGCTTATGAGCACACATGCAGGGCATAGATCTAATCTTGGATATACACGGTTGGATGTAAAAAATTACCTCAATGCAAGAAGACAAAGAAGCATGGTGTATGGTGAAGTTGGATGTCTTTTACAATATTTTCAAGGACAATTAAAGGAAAACCCATCTTTCTTCCATGTATTTCAAATGGATATGGATGAACAAATCACAAATATATTCTGGGCTGATGCAAATATGGTGTTGGATTATGGGTATTTTGGTGATGTTATGTCATTGGATACTACATATTGTACCAATCGTGCAAATAGACCACTTGCTCTGTTTTCTGGTTTCAACCATTATAGGGATACGATCATTTTTGGGGCAGCATTATTGTATGACGAAACCATTGAATCATTTAAATGGTTGTTTGAGACATTCTTACAGGCACACAACCAGAAAAAACCTCAAACTATCTTTACTGACCAAGACCAGGCAATGGCTAGGGCACTTGTTGAGGTGATGCCTGAGGTTCGGCATGGTTTATGTACTTGGCACTTGTTGCAGAATGGTATTAAACATCTTGGCAACTTGATGAAAGGAGGAAGTTATTTTTTAAGAGATTTCAAAAAATGCATGTATGACTTTGACACTGAAGCAGAGTTTGAGACAGCTTGGACCCAGTTGATCTTAGATTATAATGTTCATGAAAATAACTGGATCAAATCGATTTATGCCATAAAAGAAAAATGGGCACCATGTTACATGAAGGAGACATTCACACTTGGGATGAGGAGTACCCAACTAAGTGAAAGCTTGAATTCTCATTTCAAATCTTGTATGAAACCGAATGTGGACATCATGCAATTCTTCAAACACTTTGAACGAGTTATTGAAGAGAAGAGAAGCAATGAATTGACTTGTGAGTATGAGTCCCGTCATAAGCTTGCAATGTTAAGATATGAGCTGTCACCGATACTAATACAAATGGCAAAAGAATACACACACACTGTATTTGACTTGTTCCAGAATGAGTTTAAGCTTTTCTTAGCTTCATGTATATCTGAGAGGAAGGAGTCTCAATCTTTATGCCAATATGTTATCACTGGGGTCAATCATGAGGGAGCTTGGAGAGTATCATTTGATCATGCTTCAACCTCCATATCTTGTAGTTGTAGAAAGTTTGAGACATTTGGCATACTTTGTTCACATGCATTGAAAGTATTTGAAGCAAATGATGTTAAGGTTGTTCCTGAGAAGTATATTTTAAAAAGGTGGACAAGAGAAGCTCGCAGAGGCATTGTGCATGATGTAAGGGGAAATGAGTTTGAAGGTGATCCAAAGATATCAAGCACAAGGAGATTTAGGCAAGTTGTCTCTAAATTTGTTAAATTGGCAGCCGAGGTGTCCACTCCTGAAGAATACCACAATATTCTTGACAATGGGGTCGATGCATTATCGAAGCAAATAATTGAACTTCGCTTACAAGTAGGAAACATTAATAGTCATAACAATGATGATTTACCATTTGTCAGTGGATGTGCATCTCAACCAAAGGGATTCAAGCAACGACCTGGTTCAAAGAGACATAAGCGATTAAAAAGTTGGGTTGAGCTTCAATCCAATAGAAGAAGAAGAGCTCCAACTAGAGGACAGCCAAACAACCAAGCATCTCAGGTACATAAGTTGACACGTTTGTCAAATATTCCTTACTTATTTATACTATCACTGGTTTAATTTTTTTATAATCAATTTTGGATAAACAGTTAAGAAGTAATAAGCCTGGGGAAGTAGCTTGTTCAGCACCTGCAGCTTGTCAGCCCCCTCAATTTAGTTTCACAGAACTTTTGATGGTAATATCATTTATGCTTATTTGTATGTTGTTTTGTGCTTTTATTCTTCTTCTTCTTTTTAATTTATGCTTATGTTGATCAGGCTGTGTTTTTTTTTGTGTAGGCACCACTTGATGACATGTGTTCAATCCCCAATCTACATTTAAGCTAATTGCAGACAAGATCACTCTCTTTCTATTGTTGTAATTTTTTTGGCATCTAGAGCTTTTTACAAAGAGCAAATTTGTATTTGTATTGAGTTAGCAAATTTGTGAGTTAAAACTGTTGGCTCTATTCTAAAGAAAACAAATTCCATCTTTCTGTCATGGCCATTTCTGCTTTCTGCTTGTGAGTATAAGTAGCAGATTTTTATCTAATTCTAAGTAGCAGATTTTTGTGTCCTGTAATGTGATACTGATATCCACTAATTCTAAGTAAGCAATCACAAATAACCTAAAACTAAGTAGGCTATTGCTGATTGTAGTTTTTATATCTGTCATAGTTTAAGTACTCATTGACAAAGAGTGATGCAACAACTAACCTGTAATTGAAACATAAGATAAAGTCATATGGAAATGGATTCTTCACTTTGCTTAATTATGTTTTGTAAGTTGATCGTCAATTTAAGGGGCTGCTTGGGATTTACTAGTCCAAGGGTGATGTCAGATCTATCATTTAAAGTTTGCATTGTGTTTCCTCTAAAGTTCACTATTTTTCTTTAGTCACCATGTTTTATTTGTTTTTTCTTGTCCTCTGTTTTCATTATTCAGCACATGGTATTTCTTGTCCTCTGTTTTCATTAGTTATGGTTCATCTGTTAGTAACATAGCAAGCTTATGATTTAGCCTTGTCACCAGTTGCTTGGTTAAGTAGGTTATTAGAGCCATTTATCAATCTCAAGACTTCAATATTGCACATACTGCTTTTGCTCGGCTGCATATATATATATATATATATATATATATATATATATATAACATTTCTTATATGGTCTGTTGACTGTTGGTGGGGGTGAAAACTGAAAACGGAGGGAAGAAAGGCGTGGCACTGTTGGGAAACAATTTTTTGATTGAATCCTCTTATTTCTCGTTCAGGGGATTTCTGTGAAAAAAATTCTACGTGGAAAAATGTGATGCACAAGATTAATCCAATGGTTCACAAAAGGTGAAAGTCACCGTGACTTTTAGTAGCCAAAGTCACACAATCCGGACCCGGACGCTGGGACGGGAAATGTGAAGGTCAGGTCAGCTCCCTCTAGTTGGTAAGGGATTCTCTCATGCTATGGTAAGGTCACAAAGCCAACTTCTTTGGAAACTTCCTCCTTTCGAATCATCAATTTCGCTTTGAGATAAGTTTGTAATCCAAACTAATCTATTTGCATTTGCGGTCCCTTCTCTTTTTTACTTCTCCGCACTAATCCAAACTAATTACTATATTTAGACTAAAACGTCAAATTGGTCCTGAAAAATGGAGTCGATTTCAAGTTAGTCCTTCAAAGAAGAAAATCTAAAAAATAGTCCCTGAAAGTGTGCTCCGTCTTTCAAGTTATTCCCTCCGTTAGTTTCCGTGACTTAACCATAACGGAGATGCTTAGTTGGCACGTTAACTGCAACGCGACATGCTGATTTGTGTCCCCAAATCAGCATGCCACGTTGCAGTTAACGTGCCAACTAAACATCTTCGTTATGGTTAAGTCACGGAAACTAACGGAGGGACTAACTTGAAAGACGGAGCACACTTCCAGGGACTATTTTTGAGATTTCCTTCTTTAGAGGACTAACTTGAAATCGACCCCATCTTTCAGGGACCGATTTGACTATTTAGTCCTTTATTTATTTATTTATTATCTTCAGCTAATTACGTTAGGTTAATTTATTTATTTTTTTATTATTATCTTTAGCTAATTACGTTAGGTTTGGTTGTCCATTGACCGATGACATGTTTGGTTCTGGACTGTTCGAATAAGATTAGCAATCAACCAATGAGAATCGGACACGTCTCCCATTGATCATTTCTAAGGTTTTTAGGGCTTAAATAGACCATTCGGCTGGCTCGCATCGCACAACAGCATATTCTCCGTTCACTTGATTTTTTCTTCCGCCTCTCTCTGAACCCTATCTTTGCCCTAATTCAAACCATGCCTCGTCGTAGCTCCGGTGGTAAGATCCCTATCTCTGATCGGTTTTTAATATTTACATGCTTAAATCCCATTATGTACGATAAAAAACCCTAACAATTTTCTGGTGTAGTCTCCGCTTTCGATGATTTCTAGGGCTTTCCCCCAGTTCCTGTTACCTCCCCATGTTTTATTACTTTGGAAAGTTGTTGTGCCGCTACGGTGTAGTTTGATCCAAAGAATCGTGTTAATTTTCCCCGTTTTTTGGGTATTTTAGTGTTCTCTCCGAGATGATGGGAACTTGTTAATGGTCTATCTGGGCGCTTCTTTCGCTTAACAAATCATTTCACTTGTAAAGATATATGGTTTCCCATTTCTGTTGATGGTTCGTTTCTTCGTTTTATGTATGCTGGTGCTTATGTATTGTAATTGGTATTATTTGGTGGGTTTTCTGTGGTTTAGGACTTTAGGTCGGTCCATAAGCCAACACTACCCACACATATATATTTTTTCTAATTTTTGTCTGTGATGAAATAACATTGTTTATCATTCATGATAGATTTACATAAAAAATGATCATATTTAATCTATGAAAGGGACAATTGACTGCAAACACTGATGGATCTTAAATTGACTGCAAACATTGATAGAGAGGCTTTGATTTGTATCTTGAATACTTTATATGGTTATTTTTCTGATGCATGTGTTTGGAATTCATGTTATGCATTTTTGTGTTATATTTTAGCATGCTAAACGTGTGTTAATGAACCATTCCACACCACACATCAGTGGGTTGGGCTGGATCAGGTTGAAGAAAAAATCCAATCCCAACATATAGCTTTCATGATTTGGTTGGGTCTGAAAAAAATACAGATCTGATGCAACCTATTGAACCCCTGGGCCCTAGTGCTTAGGTAGGAAGGGAGGAGAAGTGGTCAATGATTAGTGATGATATTATTGTTACTATTATTATTGAAATATTTTAATCAAGTTGAATGTTTTATTGTTGTTTAGAGGTTTTCCCATCTCTGATTTTGTATTGCTTATTTTGCACATATCTTGTACATTTTATTGCTATGATAGGGGATCATAATATGGTAATGTGTACATGCTATGTAAGCTTTTGGGTAAACTAGCAATTGGATCGTCTTTATTCTGCATGATAATGTTGTTTTCAAGTAATGTGACCCTATTGAGTTATTGCATACTGTAGGAAGATCTGCTCGTCCAGCTCCACGGGCTGCACCAGCTCGTCCTGCTCCCCAGCCAGGTATGCATTAATGCAAACAAGAGCAGGCTAACCTTTGTATAAACTTTAAAGCTTTAGGAAGATGCACATTATGTCATTACACAAGAACTTTTGGAACACATTATTTTTCTAAACATTTTGCTGATGTCTTGATGCAGTCAACCATGCTCCTCCTCCAGCACACGTTCAGGGTGGTGGTGGATCTATGCTTGGTGGCATTGGTTCAACCATAGCTCAAGGTATGTCATTGAAGATGAATATTGCATTTTCCTATGGAACCCTATTAATATAAAATTTCATATTATTATCTTTTACTGAATTTCTGTTTTCTTTTTTATGTTGGCAGGTATGGCTTTTGGCACTGGAAGTGCAGTTGCACACAGAGCTGTGGATGCAGTATTGGGTCCTCGTACCATTCAACATGAGACAGTAGTAGCTGAGGCTGCTGCCCCTGCCCCTGCACCCACTGCAAATACTTTTGGTGGTGATGCTTGCAGTGTTCATACAAAGGCATTCCAGGATGTATGTTGTTTACCTAGTTCTATTCTTTCTTGAAATTTTCCCTTTATTTTAATTTATAAATAGTTAGTACTATATACTTAATCTGCTAGTTAACATTGAATATAGTATCATAAGTTACACTAATGCATAATTTACATACAACAAAGTATCCCATGTCATAAAATATCAATCACAAACCTTGAAAGATTTATCTTCTGCTTAGAAAAGATGTGGGTGGTGAAATTTATCTCCCACTGTTTTGTAACTAATTATGTCTAACAGACTTGTTTCTTCTTCCTTTAGAATGAAAGACAGCTTTTGAACTTGTTTCGTGCATCTATGGTATATCAATGTACTTATTAATATGCTGTGCCCTTGGGTGAAGACTTTTATTGCTCATTAGTCATTACTTTCTATGATTCTGCGACTTGTCAAGGGAGAGGATACTGTTCTGTTGAGGTCTTTAAATTGATGATTTTTTTTAAAAATTACTTCAGTGTATGGATATTCTACTTTTCTTGGAGTTACTGGTAATCTATTCTATTAAATGTTTAAATCATTGTATAATTACTCATCTCTATGTCATGCGGGAAACATATTCTAAGTTTCCTCAGAAACAGCCTTTATGGTAGTCATCATGTTATTTCTGCTATACAAGCCGTAGGCACTGTTGTATTTATTGAAATCTGTATATTTGAGTAGTCTCATGTTTTGTGTAAATTTGCTAGTGTAAATTTTTTCATAAAATGCTTGAGCTGATAATGTTCGTGTTCATATGGTTGCAGTGCCTGAACGGCTACGGGAATGATATTAGCAAGTGCCAGTTTTACATGGATATGCTAGCAGAATGCAGAAAGAACTCTGGAGCCTCATTGAGTGCGTAACTGCCCTTTGCCTTTGTTGGAGAATGCATTTATGAACTGTGTCTCAGATGGTTACAATTACTTAGTGGCTAAGGATATTATTTTTTAATAAATTTCATTTGTCGGATGATGCTGACGAACTGAAAAAGAAATTAATATCATTTTATTGTTCTGTTGCTTGTCGGTACGTGTTAGTTACAGTTTGTTGCTGTTTGGCCTGAAATTCCCTTGCTATATCAGGATGTTTGTTTGGATTTGCTTGAATCGGTAGGAGAAATTGCCTTGTTATCTTTATCCCAAAAGCTCTTCTACTAAGCGTTTGGTTAGAAGTTATTTGAACACAATTTATATGAACAAATCTAAACAAACACTGATTTATCTGTCAGAGCATCGGAGTAGAAACTCTCATGGCATCACGAATTTAGAAACCACTACAGACTACAGTTGTTTAGTGTTCAAAGTACTAGATATGCCTTTTGGCTTCAGGAGTATGAGTGGGTTTTTTCTTCTTTTGTTTCTGTAATGCCCTAATTTCTGAACTCAGAAATAATGTCCGTTGGAGACACTATTCCTGAATTTCTTGAAATCATTTCGTTAAATTTTCAATATCGTCATACATTTGCTTAAACTTTCCAACGATGAGCTTAAGCCAAAACAAGACAAACATCAAACACCTTAAATAAGTATGAAACCTACTTAAGTTTAGGGAAGAATTCACACTTAGAGAAGTGTGATTCAATGAACTTATATCGGAAATCCGGCAACGTCTCCTCTAAAAACCGGATAATTACTAAATCCAGCTTAACCTGAAAATCAGCAAAACCAGTACAGTTCAATATCATACATATCATAACATTAGAACTAGGCCTCAGTGGCCAACTCAGAAATAATTATTATACTTATACAATATACATCAGTGACTAATCTTATATTAATTACAATTGAATTTACTTCTAATACTTAAACTTCAAATTCTAAAGAAACTCAGTTCCACAATTCCTCCTTCTTGCTTTAACAACTTCTAAGGTTTCCTGCACAATTAAAGAAGATCCCCGAAACGTGGGGTGAGACTAAAGTCTCAGCAAGTACAACTATGCATATGCAGTGTAGGGAAAACTCATTAACAATTATGCAACAATCATAATATGATCATAATCTTAGCAATCAAGTCAAATATAATGCACTAATGATGCAACTCACTGCTGTGCCCAGCAGGCATAATCTTATCACTTAAACTAGAGTTAGAACTGAGCTCAGACCACGGGAAACGTCTTTCCCGGGGACGTATCCCACCCATTACTAGACCGAAGCCAAGTTTTCACATAATACTTAATTTTCTTAACTCACAGCGCAAAGGCCGGCTTGAATTAACTCACGGTCGAAACTGGCTTATAATTGAATGCACTGAAAACTGAGAAACAATGTATTTCGAAATCTCGTAAGTTTCGTAATCTCGTAATTTCGTAACCTAAGGTTCCTAATATCAATTCAACATGCGTTTACACTTAACCACTTAAAGTATCATACAATTATCACTAATTCAACATCAATAAGCATAAGAAAGGAAAAAAACAAGATTAGGGTTCATGCATGGAATCAAAGGGATTGAATTGTGAAAGTGTGTGAGTTATACTCACCTATTCTTGGAGTTTCAAGGAAGAAGAGTAGGAAATGTGGTGGATTACTTCACGATTCCGTGCTCCAATCTTCCTTCTCAAGCCTCAATTAAGCCCTCTCTCTCTCTAGAACTCAGACCCTCTCTCTCTAACTTAGGAAAGAAGAAGAAAAGAAAGTGAAATTATGAAATTGAAAGGAAATTCTGGTGACTTAAACACCCTCTCTGGACGAAATTCGCTTGAGCGAATTTTACAGCAACTGAACCTAAACTTTTTTCTGCATAATTCGCTCAAGCGAATCTATTTCGCTTGAGCGAAAATGAGTCTGTTTGAAGGTGCAATTTTGATCGAAATCCTATCATATAACCTATCAAACAGAAGCCCCGGACCTTAGCTTTCTATCCCAAGTGGAATTACCTTAATTGGACACCTATAACTCTAGATATTCTCAATTTAGTGAGCAAAGGTCATAGGGCTTAAAACTCAAAATTGCTTTTGTAGTCTAAGTCTTGTTTCCTCACTTCCTAAACCATTTTCCTTACTTGTTCTACACATAAATACTTACCTAAATCTTACCCTAATTAAGAAAATTCCTAACTACTCTTTTCTTGGCTATTACTCATTCATATCCTTATTCCAATCTCTTCTAACTCATCCTAACTACCGATTTGTTACTTGAACAAGGACTCTAACACCTATATATCATAATTTAGCTACTCTTAATTCTCACCTACTCTGACATTCCTAGTTTTCTTTGCCAAAACACATTCCTAACTTAACTACTCTCTTAAATCTACCCTTAATGCCCATAAATTTTCATTATCCTCATAATCTTACTCAAAATCTTTCCTCTTTCCTCAACTTCTCACTTCCTTTCTAACTTACCTTCCGTTGGGTTTAAGTCCTGTTTTTTCTGGGATGTTACATTTCTACCCCCCTTAAAGGAATTTTGTCCCTAAAATTCGCTCCGGTTAATTCTTAACATCAATTCACCTTCTATCTCCTTATTTCTCGGAAGACATGTTCCGAAACTTATACCTCTCTTCCAAGTTCCTAGTATGGTTTCTCTGATGGGTTCACACACTACATACTCCATTCTAATATATTCGACTAATTTGGTACACAACTCACCTAGTAGGATCTAAAAGAAGTGAACAAATTCATGCACAACTGAGTAAGGTTCTAATTCAATACTTAATTCCAACAACCGCTGGTTGGTTTTATATCTTAGATTTTTACTGACTCTGTTATGCTTAGAAAAATTTTAAGTGATTTACAAGTTTATATTCTAAGTTCTACTATATTACTAACAATAAGTCATGCACACATAATTACTCAATCCCTCGAATCACTAAGTTTGTGTTGGCGAAATAATCCAACATTCACGTCATGTTCGAGGAATTAAGTTCACATAATCACATAGACAAACGCCGCACCTAAGTGAGAGGAAGGTCACTCATTCTTCTAAGAAAATAATGGAATCCTAACAACACTCATGCCATAAACGTATGTATAATACCTACCGGTTACAGCATGAACACGGTAAACTCTCCTAGTCACCTATCTTCCCGTAATGGGATCTTTCTCTATCCCACCCTACCGGTCAGGGCTTGTACTTAATTTGGTTCTAAGTTTCATTGAAAAGGAGAGTGACATAATGTCATCCACACCCTAGTCCTCCTATAAGTAAGGACCTCCAAATGCTTTAAAGTTTTAACCTAGTGAGTGAGCCTAACAACCTCTCAATCCTTCCTAACACTCTGGCCAGACCTAACTATACACAATCAAATCTAACTTTCAGGTTGGGTGCAACTTAGTTGTGCTCAAGTACCGAGTGCCTTCTATGGATTCTCATGGTCTGCCTATAAAACTTCCCCCTTAAGGCTTCAGGCTCTTCCTAATATTTCTCTGTTTAAAATCTTGATTTCTCTCTTGGAGATACCAAGCCTATATCCAGATACCTAACTAATTTGTTTCCCCTTCTCATAAACTCCAGAGTTATTTCTATTATGGTGTGAAATGGAATTCCCTATTTTTATTTGGGATGTGAACATATGTAAACATGGTCACACTACAACATATAGGTATGTGGTTTAAAGTTCTAGAATTTCACTCCTGGAATACATGGATAAAGTTGATTATCTAGACTGGAAGATATTTATAGTTGCTTGACAATTTCTCAGATAATTCTAAGGTGGCCTGGGTAATCTTCTAGTTCTACTCATTTCCTAACAAGACTTCAATTTCCCTCCCCTCTCCTTCTTAATTGGCTCAAAACTGTCTAATTTCTTCTACTATCTTTCTATCCTTATTGAGGTGTTTGATTCATTTACTACATGTTCTGATAATCCCCTATGATAATTCCTAATCCTTTTCTACAAGGTTTTCTCTAATGTGGTCCAATTTGAAAAATTTCGTTCTCACTTAAGTTTGTAAGCACTACACTACTATTCTAAGAAGTTTGCATTAAAATTCCTAGTTTCCTTGACTAAGGGTCTTCCCCCTAAAAGGGCTATGACTAAGGTTTCCCTCACTTAACACTAATAGGGTCATTTAGGTGACTTGGATGATGTTTCGACAAAGTTAACTTTCTGTGAAACAATTTCGGTTCATACTCACTATCCTGACTAAAGGCCTTTACCTTACTCTTCTCCCAAGCCTTCGAAGTTAAAACCGTTATGATTAGACTGAAGGTATGAATGAAGTGTTCACATTGGAAAATTTCTAGATCCTCAGGGTTATAAAGCATTACTTCTTAAGATTACTAAGTATTTTCCAAAGGTGAAAAAGAAGAGTGAAAGTATGGTTTTCTCGTGACAACTTACTCACTCGGTAGGGTGTAAGGATGTTACTAATTGTAACTGCTGAGAGGGTGATAATATTAGATAACTGAAAACTCACTACCTTTACTATGAATCTTTAACTTATTCATCTCCTAAACATACCCCCAACTTCTAGTGGGTTATAAATTAATGTTGTAGTCCTAAGGTATAGGTGTAGTGTCCTCACCTAAGGGTTTCTAGGATATTAGGGTCACAAGACACTGCCTCTAAGGCCACTAAGTGTTCTCTAAATTTGGGAGGAAAGGGTGAGGAGATAGTGGTCCCCATGACCACCTAACCGTCTGGTGGGGCCTAGGGGTCTTATCCATGCAATCCCTGGATAAGGCACAAGGTTGGTAGCTAGAAGAATCATTGCTCGCCCGACAAGTCTCCTGACTACCCTCAAGGTGGTCTAAGGAAATACCCCATTTAACTTTATCCTGCTCTAAAGGAACCTCAATTTCCTAACCCCCTTAAGTTTAGATCTAAATGTCTATATGTCCCTGCTAAGTTTGTTGACTTAAGGCGAGATCTTAGGCCTACTTAGATTACAATTCTCTACACACTTCCCCGATGGTTTGGAATCCTTATGGGTGCCTCTGCGACTTCTAGTTTACCCTGAGTAAAATTTCTATCTCAATCTGGACTACAACCCCCACATTCCCTCTAGTATGACCTAAACAAGGGTTTAAATTAAAAGAACTTTAACCTTGTGAGTTAATACCTAACAAGCACACATACCCTAACATAATATGTCATAAAATCACTCATACAACCAATGTCATAAACAGACAGTAATTCACCAAACACATTCAGATTATACACATTACACAAATAGAATCACATCATAAGTCAAGCAACAACCATCCTTAAAATATTGAATCAATCTCCACTAACTACCTCAAGGGTGTCTGACTTTTATTAGGTTTTCAGGGTCACATTCTATAAGGCTCCTAAGGTAAGGGTTCCATAAAAAAAATTTAATTTAAGTTACCCTCTTTCTCACATAAGAATGGGTGGATTTAACTTTGTTAGGGAAGTATCCTAACTTCCGGACCAAAGTATCCTACTCACATAACTGACCATGATCTCCATATACATCACACATCATAAGAGTGATCAGTTCCTATAATGAGTACACGTACTAGAAGATCATAGTAAGTCACGAGCAACTAACCTAACCACAGTCCAATTGGATTGAACTGCTCTGGTACCAAAATGTAACGCCCTAATTTCTGAACTCAGAAATAATGTCCGTTGGAGACACTATTCCCGAATTTCTTGAAATCATTTCGTTAAATTTCCAATATCGTCATACATTTGCTTAAACTTTCCAACGATGAGCTTAATCCAAAACAAGACAAACATCAAAGACCTTAAATAAGTATGAAACCTACTTAAGTTTAGGGAAGAATTCACACTTAGAGAAGTGTGATTCAATGAACTTATACCGGAAATCCGGCAAAGTCTCCCCTAAAAACCGGATAATTACCAAATCCAGCTTAACCTGAAAATCAGCAAAACCAGTACAGTTCAATATCATACATATCATAACATTAGAACTAGGCCTCAGTGGCCAACTCAGGAATAATTATTATACTTATACAATATACATCAGTGACTAATCTTTTATTAATTACAATCGAATTTACTTCTAATACTTAAACTTCAAATTCTAAAGAAACTCAGTTCCACAATTCCTCCTTCTTGCTTTAACAGCTTCTAAGGTTTCCTGCACAACTAAAGAAGATCCCCGAAACGTGGGGTGAGACTAAAGTCTCAGCAAGTACAACTATGCATATGCAGTGTAGGGAAAACTCATTAACAATTATGCAACAATCATAATATGATCATAATCTTAGCTATCAAGTCAAATAAAATGCACTAATGATGCAACTCACTGTTGTGCCCAACAGGCATGATCTTATCACTTAAACTAGAGTTAGAACTGAGCTCAGACTACGGGAAACGTCTTTCCCGGGGACGTATCCCACCCATTACTAGACCGAAGCCAAGTTTTCACATAATACTTAATTTTCTTAACTCACAGCGCAAAGGCTGGCTTGAATTAACTCACGGTCAAAACCGGCTTATAATTGAATGCACTGAAAACTGAGAAACAATGTATTTCGAAATCTCGTAAGTTTCGTAATCTCGTAATTTCGTAACCTAAGGTTCCTAATATCAATTCAACATGCGTTTACACTTAACCACTTAAATTATCATACAATTATCACTAATTCAACATCAATAAGCATAAGAAAGGAAAAAAAAACAAGATTAGGGTTCATGCATGGAATCAAAGGGATTGAATTGTGAAAGTGTGTGAGTTATACTCACCTATTCTTGGAGTTTCATGGAAGAAGAGTAGGAAATGTGGTGGATTACTTCACGATTCCGTGCTCCAATCTTCCTTCTCAAGCCTCAATTAAGCCCTCTCTCTCTAGAACTCAGACCCTCTCTCTCTAACTTAGGAAAAAAGAAGAAAAGAAAGTGAAATTATGAAATTGAAAGGAAATCCTGGTGACTTAAGTGAATTTTCGCTCCAGCGAATCAAATTCGCTTGAGCGAAATTGACATAAGAAAAACACCCTCTCTGGACGAAATTCGCTTGAGCGAATTTTTATTCGCTCGAGCGAATTTTATAGCAACTGAACCTAAACTTTTTTCTGCATAATTCGCTCAAGCGAATCTATTTCGCTTGAACGAAAATGAGTCTGTTTGAAGGTGCAATTGTGATCGAAACCCTATCATATAATCTATCAAACTGAAGCCCCGGACCTTAACTTTCTATCCCAAGTGGAATTACCTTAATTGGACACCTACAACTCTAGATATTCTCAATTTAGTGAGCAAAGGTCATAAGGGTCATTATAGGGTGGACCGTTTGAGTTTGGGTCCACCATAGACCACTAACTTTTTTTACTATAAAAAGTAATTTTAATTTTATAATATATATTAATAAATTTTTTAATATTAAATTTATACTATTTATAGTAAAAGTCTACCATGGACCCAAACTTAAAGGGTCCACCATATAATTACCCAAGGTCATAAGGCTTAAAACTCAAAATTGCTTTTGTAGTCTAAGTCTTGTTTCCTCACTTCCTAAACCATTTTCCTTACTTGTTTTACACATAAATACTTACCTAAATCTTACCCTAATTAAGAAAATCCCTAACTACTTTTTTCTTGGCTATTACTCATTCATATCCTTATTCCAATCTCTTCTAACTCATCCTAAATCTTAACTACCGATTTGTTACTTGTACAAGGACTCTAACACCTATATATCATAATTTAGCTCCTCTTAATTCTCACCTACTCCGACATTCCTAGTTTTCTTTGCCAAAACACATTCCTAACTTAACTACTCTCTTAAATCTACCCTTAATGCCCATAAATTCTCATTATCCTCATAATCTTACTCAAAATCTTTCCTCTTTCCTCAACTTCTCACTTCCTTTCTAACTTACCTTCCGTTGGGTTTAAGTCCTGTTTTTTCCGAGATGTTACAGTTTTTGTTTTGATAAGTAAAGAACTTAAATTAAATAGTGTACAAGAATACTCCAACTCATGTAAAAAAAACCAATATTAATGTTCCAGGACAGCAGACCAACCCAAATAATACAAGCTACTACAGTTCCAAAACCAATAAACATGTCAATAGGAATTAGGAAGGAAGCATGAACTGTACTTCACCAAATGCAAGTGAGCATATTCCAAAGTGACATAACAGCTTAGGTGACCATAAAAAAGTATAACCAGGAAATCTGTAAAATCCCAAGTGAGTATATAACGCAGTGACCAGACACCCTTGTTTCCACATACACAGACCCTTATATCCCATGACCTCAATAAAACAATCTCGCAATGATAAATGTAGCCACACAAACCACCACCTGCAAACCGAAGACAAGTGACCAACTGACAGAACTCTTCAAACAACTCTAAAGTCTGAAAAGCAATTCACAGGCCAAATTATAGTAGTCATACATAGTAGAAATTTAAAGAGTAGCCAATATTATCACTTCATATTATGAAATGATAAAAGAAAGAACAAGTTTAATGCCAATACTAACGGTGATGAAAAGGCAATAACAGGTTTTTATATATAAAGCCATTGATGGACCTAAACATTTAATGCGACAGAATTCTAATTATCACTCTTAATACAAAGACACAATAGACAAGCACCAAGGATTTATGCACTCTGATATTCATTCTATTGGTACGTCAACATAATTTAAATTAGTGATTAGTGAATAAACACAACAGGAAAATGACGATTTAATTTTGCGATTGGTCACAAACTAGGGATTTAGGAGTAAATGGATAACTCTAGAAGGAAACACACAACGATTGGTTTCGAACAGGGAAGAGATTGGGATTTTGATTTCGAATATAAAGAGAGAATGATGAAAATTTTTCAACACTGAGAAGTGATTCTAAATAAATTTTAAGTGGGCTTTGTTTGACAGAATTTTAGGCGGGTTGCTAAAAGTAACCTCGTTTTTGCTATTCGCACCCTTACCTCATATCCCTTTCCCAAATTACTCCTACCCCTTCCCCACCCCATGCCCCCTAGCCCCTCCCTTGCAGCCTTCCCACTCCCCTTTCTCGTCCCCCTCCCCCTCCCCCTCCCCCTTCATAATTTTTTTAAGCTTTTGGGTTTAGAGACGGAATTTTTTCGTATTCAAGCAAATTTTTTTAAAAGAATTTTCTAAACCATCTGAAAGTTTTCGGAAAATTATTTCCGAAAGATTCTGGAAATTCTTTTAAAAAAATTTGGTTTGAGACGGATTTAGAGACGGAAAAATTTCATCTTTAAACCCAAAAACTTTTTGTGGTTTTCAAAATATTTGTTTTGAAAACCACAAAAACAAGTTTTCAGTTTTTGGTTTTTAGTTGTAAAAATTTGATTGAAAATTTTTAAAAACCAAAAACTGAAAACTCACCACCACCCCGAACGACCCCTTAATAAATTAAAAGGTAACTTTTAGATAGTCATTAATTTTACGTAAATAGGCAAGTAGGAATATATTTTTTTAACATTTTTTGTCAGAGCAATTCCAATGGGAGTTTTTATTGGGATCTTAAAAATAAGATCTCAGGGAAACAACTCACACATCATTGGAATATGATGATGTGGTAAGCGGAGTTCTTATTTTCAAACACCAGATGTTTAAATAAGCAATTCACTATTATGGATTCCTATGGGAAAATGAAAAAAAATAATGAATGCATGATAGATTACAGGATCCATTTAAGAGTTCTTATAGAGTTCCTAACATTGGAGTGGAGAATTGCTTAAATTGTAAAGAGTAAAATAAGATGATGTATATATGTGAGACCAAAAAAAAATATTAAAATAAATAATAAATAATTCTTTATTCTTATGAGTTGCTCAATTGGATATTTTCATCTTCATGAGAAAAGAAAAGCTAAGAAATGCTTAAACTATCAAGATGCAACAAGTCCAAACTATGGTATCAAATAAAGAACATTGAGTAATATAACATATTAAAAAAATATTTTTTATTTTCAAATCCTAATTATTAAAATAAATGTATTGTACGAATATATAAGATGAGTTGATACTGTGGTATCAACATCCACACTAATATCCGTAATATTTGTAATCCCAACTCAGACTCAAGTAATTTAATGGATAAAAACCCTACCTTTTATAGGTAATATTTGTGGATGCCTACTAAATTTGGGTTCAATTGTTGTTTTTTCTAACGTTAGATAAAAGTTTTGTAATTTAACAAGAGCTTAATATTTAAATTATCATTATTTTGATCATATTACTTGACAGAGAAAAAAGAATAAAAAAGTGTGAACTAACTCTATTATCCTAAAATGGGAAAGCAAAAAACACCCGACCAGAACCCGATAAACCTGCAATCATGGTAAGCGTAAGCTATTTGGGTGGGTGGTGTGAGTTTTCAAGTTTCACGGGTTAAAAAACTCGCTAAAATCCAATATAAACAGGTGACTGCAGTCGACAAATACACATTTGCTACGGTCACTCTTTTGTACTAACCGTTAGATTTAGATTCATAATCTAACGCTTGAAGTTTGACATTTATTCTCTTCTGTAAATGAGCATGCCCCTTGTCCCAAAATATGTTGATGCACTCTCTCTCTCACCATACCTCTCGTCGTCATTCTTGAAGTGATTTAGTGAGTCACAAGATGGGGTTGAATTGTGACATTTAAAAACTTTTGATCTAACCTACAAATACTTTGGGAAACATTTTTATTTTAGCTCAAAGAATACAATGATTATCAGAAGGTACTTCTAGAAGATAGTAATTAGTATAATACACTTAGAAGAATGCTAGGAATACACTCTTTTGAACATTCTCCATAACACACTATGTGATTGGTTAAAATTCATATGGGTCCCACCACTTGGGAGTGGGACCCACGAATTTGGTGGAACCCATGTGAATTTTAACCAATCACATGGAGTGTGTTTGAGAGAGTGTTCAAAAGAATGTGTTGCTAGCACTCCTCACATGCTAATTAAGTTGATCCAAACTATCGTTTTAAATGTAAGCACTATGACAGGGATTATTACCACAAATTTATCCTTCCGAATATTGTATTTAATGTAGATACAACTTAAATAAGGTTCATAAGAAGACTATAATGTTCCTGCAATTGTACAGAAGCAAAATAGTGAATCTAATATTTTACAACGAGTTTATATTTTAATAAAACTTTCTAGAATACTTAATAACTAATTGTATTTTGTAAGAAAAGTTGTTTAGAAGCATGTTTGTATCAATCTGATATTTTTAATGTAACATCCCAAATTTTAGCTAATTTCATAAATTAAATTAATAAGGGAAAATATTTTTATAAAAAAAATTGGGGAAAAGGGGAGTTAATAGTGAAAATTAGAGTTCAACATTCTGGTACTCTCGCCCAAGCAAGAAGGCCTTGCTTGCGCGAGCATATCAGTAAAAACCAAAATTTTGGTTATTGATATGGTCGCTTAACTCGCTCAAGCGCAATTGAGCCAGAAATCAGGGGTTTGCTCTCTTACTTGTTCTCGCTCAAGCGTGGAAACTCTCGCTTGAGTGAGACGAAGTCAGAAAGGTTGGGGATTTTTACTGGGTGAACTGCGCTTAAGCGAGCATGTCCTCGCTTGAGCGAGAACCCGAATCTTTCAGGGAATACCCTCTCTTGCTCAAGCGAGAAAGCCTCGCTTGAGCGAGAACACGCGAACTCAATTTTTTAAAATAGAAGCCCTAAGACCCCAACCTCATTTTATTACCCTCATTTATGTTTTTAGAGAGATAGTTGAGAGAGAGAAAGAGAGACTCTGCCTTAGGCTTGGATTGAAGAAGGAGGAGTTGCTCCTCCACCCACCCACCCACCTACCTCTTCTCGTATTCTCTTGGAGCTCTTTCTTGGTGAGTAAAGCTCACACACTTCACCTCTTCTTGAGTGAAATTTTCTCATATGCCCTAATCTCTACTTGCTTGTGAATGGGCTTGTTTGTATGGTTATTACTTGTGGATGGTTGTATTTATTAATGATTGTTCTTCATTAGGTCACATTGGAAAGAAACCCTAGGTTAGGGTGTTTACTAGAGTAGTTCATGCTTATGTTTAATGTTAAGCAAATGTATTCTTATGATTCATCTCATGTGAAAAAATACTCATGTAATCATGTTATTAAGTATCACGAGTTAAAAGAAAATCATGTCAGGCTTTAGCCATCAAGAGTCTAGGACCATCATGTTCATGTTAAAACTGGGCTTCGGTCGTCAGGTAACAACAATGATTTTATGTCCCCAAGGGAGATACCCCTTGTAGTTTGAGCTTAGGTCTAGCTGCAGGAAAGCGATAAGACCCTTAATGTTGGGCTAGCAGTTCATGTTAAATCCAGTTTCAAGTTATCATTGTTTATGTGAATTGATTGTTAGTCCATGTCATGATTATACTATTGCATATCATTATTTATACCTTGCACATGCATGCTTAGCTTTGCTCACTAAGGCACTGGTCTCACCCCGTTGTGGGTTTACATCTTCGATCCCCAGGCAGGTCGTTGAGGGCCATGATGCAGATGGAGCATAGAGTGCATTTGGCTTTGGAGCCATCTTTTGATTGTATTCTATTATGTTCATGGATGTAAATTCTTTTGGATGGATATTTAGTACATTTGTATCTCATGTTGTTTCCGCTTTGATGGGACACATGTATTGTAATATCCATGTTACAGTTGTATATGTAAACTCTCAGATTATGTTTAATAACTAAGCGTTGGATTTAGTTAAACAAATCTGTATTACTGTTATTGATATCATTAATGTCACGAAAAATAATTCCCTAAATTTGGGACTTATGCTTCCAACGAGCATAATTTCTGAGTTTTGGGAATTTGGACGTTACATTTAACACAAGTTACAAATGTGAAATAAGATAAATGATGCTTCTGAATTATCAAATAAACTTGAAACTTGATAAAACTTTCCAGATCAGATACTCAACTAATAAACAATCAGAATATATAATAAAAATTGTTTAAATCCATGTTTGCAAAGATCAGATATTTTGTACCTTAAGTTTCAATTTTAACTACGAACAAATTTTTAGAAAATGTGTTACGTCCAGTACCTACCTTAATAGGATTTTCCACTAATCAAACTTGAGTACAAGGTATTCTTTTCCCACAACCTTCTCAGGCTTAAATTAAGTAATCTTTTCCAGCCTCTTCAGGCTCCTCACAGTAAGTATTCTTTCTTACAAGCCTTTTTAGGCTTCTCACAACAAGTTTTCTCTCTTACAAGACAGTTCAAGCTTCAAAACCAACACTAACTCTCCTAGTTAGCTTGGAATATAACTACTTTCTTTGATAAAGTTGATTTTTGATAGTGGTCTCTCTCTCAAAACTCAATGAGTGGATAGAATATACAATATAGAGCCTTGTGAAACATTTCTAATGCAGAAAGGTTTCTCCAGAAGGAGAATTGTAGCGCAGAAGTAGAAATTCATGAGTTTTTTGTCTTAGGCCTCTTGCTTATGTCTTCCTTCAATACCCATCACTTATTTATAGTTCCATGAAGTCCAACTAACAATTAGAAAGCTTATAAAATGGTCAAAAAGTGAGACTTGTGATTTAGCGATATATCATTATCACATATGGCTTTTCTTCCTCCTCTTTGACGCAGTTTTGACTAGTTAAGTTGTCTCTCTGCTTTTGATACAAATTCTTCTTTCTGGAACATTTAAAAAAATATTTGCAATCTTCTAGAATGATTACTAAGTCATTTTCGTGCTTCTGGAGAAGATTGACGATTCTAAAAAAATACAAAAAGTTTAGAGCCTATTTCTTTTATAGTTTTTAAAAATTGTTTTATGTTTTTAAAAACAGAAAACTAAAAAACTTGTTTAACATACATTATTTAAAAACAGTTTTGAAAAGTGTGACAGTTTTTTAGTTTTTAAAAACTAAAATTTTGAAACTACTTTTAGGTTTTTTGGAAAACTGTTTTTAGTTTTTCTGTTTTTGTATTGGAAATTATGTAAATAAATCAATTCAAGTATAAACAAAATAAAAGAATAGTTTTCAAAACTAAAAAATAAAATTGAATCAAACATGCTCTTACTTTTTGCTTTTGAGTGTGAACTTTGTCATTGTTATAGATTCCAATCCTCTTCTACAAGTTTGTTCTCTTCTCAAATAGTGTTAACAATGAAATCTTTGATGATCAAATTACATTTTTTGCTACTGGAGAAGAATCTCTAACTTAGTTCCTTTGGACATGATTATGTGCTTCTGGAATAATGTAAATTCTCGAATCTTATTTCTGTACAATAAGAATGGTGTCCATGCTTTTGGATTTGAAATTTAGTTTCTTGGAAGCTTCTTGATTGTCCTTCAACTTGAAATATCCAAGGATAAAAGCTTGAGGAGTGTAGGGACTTGTTCAATGCTTCTAAAGATACTTTGAACATATTTATACCTTGAAATTTGAATCTAATGCTTCTGGAGATTGATAACTTTACTGCAGAAACTGTAGGTTTTGCTTCTAAAGCCAAAATTATGTTTCTAATAATATTGACCTTCTCCAATTGCTTTGTTTGCATCAGTAACACTTGAAAAATATGCTTGAACTGATTAAGTGATCTTTTATATTCAGAATGTGTCAAGTTTTTCGAAAAACCCTTTTTAAGCTTCTAGTGGTCTTGAATGATTATTCTAAAGCTTCACCTTTGCTTCTGAAGCTTGATACAACTCAATTGAATTTTCATGGGATCTTAAATGAACCGTCTTGACCTTTTTGAGCTTAGACTTTCCTGTGCCCTTTTTCTTATTGGATTTGCCAACTACCATTACGGTTCCTTTGGTCTTATCAGAAGCAATTTGATTCTCATAATCAATTAACAAGTTCAGCATCTCATGCAGATCACAATCCATTTTATTCATGTTAAAGTTAACAATGAATTGTGAGAACGTCCCAGTGACTGACTGTAAGATCAAGTCTTGGGATAACTCTTTCCCAAGTTTGCACCCCGACTTCTCAAGTTGTTCTATAAGATTAATCATCTTTAGAACGTGGTGCCCTACTTGAGCATTCGCAGTCATGGTGGACCTAAACAAGTTCTTAGATAACTGATATCTAGCAGTCCTGCTTTGTCCACCATACATCTTCTTAAGATGATTAATAGTCTCAGCTGGTTCCATGTCCTCATGTTGCCTCTGGAGTTCAGAACTCATAGATGCCAAAAGGAGGCATTTGGTGCTCATGTAGTCTTCCAAGTACTTCTTATAAGCATTGGTCGCCTCTACATCGTTTTGATCCTCAGGTTGGGGCACAACAGGCTTATCAATTACATCAATAAGCCTCCCGTGCATGAGAAATACTCTCAGAGTACGGTACCAATCATCAAAGTTGGATCCAACCAACTTTCCATCAGCGCGTATAGAATGAAGTGATATAGCAGACATTTCGAGATATCTAATAAAAATTATAAATATGTCAGGTCATATTCATTTAATAAATATATGCTCTAAAAATAAAAATTCTCCCACTGACTACAATAGTAGTTTAAGAAATAATTATTTCTTCTTGTGAAAAATAAATGACTTAGAATTATGAGCAAATACTTGGTTGTCAAGTCATTTCTCATACACGTTTTAAGGCATACAATTTTTTCACCAAAAATGATATAATAAATAGTGCCCTGGTTGTCAGGTCGCTCCTATTAATTAGTATCATAAAATTAAATTTTTATACTCTCCTAGGTTGTCTAGGCACTCAGTATAATTTAATTCTAAATTGCATCTTATGCCATAATTAATTACAAGTCCCATACACCTAATATATTATATAAAAGGGTACTAAATTTGGGCAATTGAAACCATTTCAAGTATAGCATATATTAACTATTAAATTTCTCATGATAAAATATTAACACATTAATATTTTATAATTCTGTCATGCATTTTTAAATCTAATACTGCTACTAAAATTAAATCCAAATATTTATATTAAAATAGCAGCAACATATAATTAAAAAATATATATACACATTTTTTTATATATCAATTGATTAATTGACCAGAATAATGTATCTCAATACACATATACATTTGATTTGACGTCCAACATATATATACACATATACATTTGAAACAATTATATGGGATGGTATATAACGTCCAACGAATATATATATTAGCTAGAAATAAATACAATTGTCATATCGGTTCTGACGTCCATCACTTCCAACAATTTAACAATTTATTAAAAAAAATAAACTTATTATATAGCTTTCTACCGTCTACTTTCTTGTCTCACGAGAGAAACCTTCTATATACATATAAGCATGTCGAGTATATGACAATGATGCTAGACTAAGCTACAGGGATTAGAGACAATATCATATATAATATCAATAAGCTTTCACGAACTACTAGCATATTTATAGAATAAAATAATAGTGTACAGTGACTAGTCTTGTCAAACATATAGGTTCCAAAAACCTATTATTTACATTTTACAGTATAATTTATAACACAAAACCATGCTCTGTTTAACGTCCTAATTTCAGAATTTAAGAATATTACCCGTTGGAGCCACTATTCCGAAACTCCGAAATTATCCCGCTACTTCATCGATATCGTCAAACAATTTTATACAATTACTTAGGCAATTCCAACGTTTACTTAAGTACACAAGTAGTCATACATCCTTCAAATTTAGATAAATAACTTACAACTTATATCCTAAACTCTTACGACACCCCTACCGGAAATTTCGGCAGAGTCTCTCTCCAGAAAACGGAGATTTTCCCAAATTCTAACTTATCCTAAAAATCAGAAACTTTACCAATACAAAGGTTAAATACACAATTTAATGACAATAATTAACTATGCCTCCATGGCCAAAATTACAACTCAATTTTATTACAAGAATACACATTTGATTTACTATTACTAAACTTAAAAGTTCTACTTAAAATGAGTCCTCGACTCCCCGCTCCAACCCGAACGGCAACCTGCACAGCTGAAGATAATCCCGGTAACGTGGGGTGAGACTATGTCCCAGTGAGTGAAGGAAATGTGTGTGCGGTGTGGGGAAACGACACAGGAAACACGGTGATATATCATAACTAAATCATTGCAGAAAAACATTTAAGATGGCAATCCAATACATAAAATGTTAATCATGAAATGGTAATCATTCAAGGTAAAGGACATTTCAATGCAACTACCAACCATTCTATATATCGTACTTATTCTGAAGTGTTCGCTTTCCCCAACACTCAAGGGGTTCTTATCACTTTCACCTTCAGCCTAGAATTGAGCTCAAAACTGTACAAGAGACGTCTCCCTTGTGGCCACTTAACCTCCTATCTTAATTAGCAAACAAATTTACCTTTTCATTCTTAAGTAATTTGGGCACAAGACCCCCTCTTTGGACCGAAGTCCCCTCTTTGGACCGGAGTCCCCTTTTTGGACCGAAGTCCCCTTTTGTGTTTTCATTATCCATTCTCATATGTGTACATATATATTTCCACCATGCATCAATAGTATTCACAGTCAATTGTTTTACCTTAATTTCTTTAAATAAAGGGAAAGGATTGATAGGGCTTATGACATTAATTTCATTTCCTCAAACCCTAACCATCTCAACCCTACATGCTTCTCAAATTATGAAATGAGAGTAATTTTAACTACATGCAAGTATAATTTCCCACTATCATGCATTTGAGCCTTTACCCCAACATTTTCCCCAAATAACTTAACCTAGGGTTTGTACATGTTAATATGATACACCAAGCAATTGAAGCAATCAAACAATCCAAACATATATCTAATGATTCCAAGCATGACAATGAGTAATGGAAGGGAAATAAAGGATAGGGATCATGCAAGGGATACAATTACTCAAACATCAAGTGAAAGGAAACCCCACTCGCCTCTTGGGCTGACCAAACCCTAGGAAGGCATAAGGAAAGGTTAGGGAAGAAGAACTTGAAGTGGGAGACCTTGAAGAGGTGTGAGAGCTCCTCCTTCTTCTCCATCTCCAAGCCCTAGCACTCCTTCTCTCACTAAGTCTCGCTCTATCTCTCTCTCTAGGAAATAGGAAGTGGAGAAAATGAAGAAGAATGGCTAAAAACTCAATTTTTAGTGTTTTTACAGCAACAGACGCGTCGTTGCGCTTCACCTGCGCTCAGCGCAGCTAAAGCGCAACTTTTCCCCAAAACTCTCTGATTTCCGCGCTTCAATTGCGCTCAGTGCAACTTGGGGGGCAGAAAACAGAGAGGAATTGAGGAAATTCTGCTGTTTCTCGACAACTTTCTCACCTGAGCAAGAATGTGTTCGTTAAGGGTGCAAACGAGCTCGGAATACTATCATATATAATATCAAACTGAAGCTCCAGATCTTAGCTTTCTAATCCAAGTGGAATCACCTCAATTGGACACCTACAACTCTAGATAGTTTCAAATTAGTTCACCAAGGCCATAGGCTTGAAACCCGAAATTAAGCAACAACCTAGGTTTTTGCCCTTCTTTTGACTCCAATACAAATCTCACCTTCTCAAACCTAATTCCTCTCCTCCAAAACCTTCTTCTAACTTATTTCTTCTCATCCAAACCCTTCCCTATTCTAATTCTTGATTAATAAATTCCCTTAACCACAAAATTTATTCTTCCACATTTAATGGCTAAGATCTAGGGTATTGCTCTTCTCCTTAACCCCTTCTTGTGAAACTTCCTTCCAATTTAGCCCTTATTTTACCTAACCTCATTTCCTTATTCTCAAACCGTTATACTTCTCTTTGATATAGGGTGTGGTTCCTTCTAAGTTTGACCTACAATTTGATTGGCTTAACTCTTGGTCTCTCTTCTAAACTCTTTTAAACTCACGGTTCCTAATGATTTTCCTTAATTTCTCGTCTGACACGCTCTTAACCTCCGTATTCTCATCCTACTTTTAACTTCCTTCTCAAGGCTGGGTTCACCAGCTAAGGTTTCTCTTATATCTTCTAGGTTTAAATTTCTGGGATGTTACACTCTGATACCAATTGAAAGTAAAAATCATGTTCCAAACATGCACAGCGAAAATAAAAGGATCTATTTGTGTTTAAATTACACATGCTAATTGAAAAAAGTATCTGTGAATGCAAATAAAATTTACCCGGTTGAAGTCCAAAAAGCTTAAAATTTTTCCTTCAGAACTGTGAAGGTCCCACATGTATCCACACCGAGACTAATCTTTGCTCGTCAACACCTTGATTGTGAACTCTTTTCAGCAGAATATGAATAAAAGAGAGTGAAACTATTTTTTATTTGGATCTCTTGTATTTTTTTATGCAGTCACTTGCTCTTTATATAGCAATGAATTGTAACCGACTAGCAATCTGATATCACTACTCATCGTATAAGTGAAATCTTTATCCCCTCTTGCCTTACAATTCGGAATAGAGGGTAACCGTTTGCACGTTTGAATATAGCTTCCTTATCCATATATAAAGCAATTTGATTTTCAATTTGACCAAGTCAAGATAAAAATCAATCTTCCCAGTTTCAAAAAGATTTCAATGTTTGAAATAATAATGATAACAAAAATTATGCATTCCTCTATTCTAAATACAATACATATCATTTATATTTTTGGTGCTAGCAAAAAATACAATAATATTTCACTTACAAGAAAAATAATTTACTTGATGAAAATTAAATTCTTTAATTTAATTATCAAATAATAAAGTTTTCTTTAGCAAAGGTTAGAACACTCGTTAGTGTGTGACCCCGTAGGTTCAAAACTAAACCGGTGGTAAATTAACAATATTAATTTACTAATTAAGGTTGGCGTCTAACAACACTCCTTAACGTTCGAATAGCATGAAATAATATTTTATATTTCCAAGAACCTTTAGAAGAATAATATAATATTTCCTTCCATCTTTATAACTCCAAATTAACTCTAGAATATGGTTTAATTCTCAAATCTATTAAGTTAATATATAATGAAAAATCAAGAAACTCTTTTCTTTATTCTTTTAATTGCCTCGACCAAGGTCTTTATTTTTCATTATTGAGCTCAAACTCATTCCAAGAGTTGATGGATTCTTTCTTGATTAATCATTTAATTCTACAAGAATTTAATTATACCCAATAATCATTCAACTAACACCTTAAGGTATTAGGTGTCCGAAATCAAAGTATAATAAATGTCTTGTTAATTATTTTGACAATCTCAAGTCTAAGGAAATTATTATATTTCTTCGTAAGAATTTCCTATTGACAATTATAAGGTAATATTTAACCATCAGGAATTCTCCCTTTGAGTCAGTTCAATAGTCATATTCCTATATGCACAATCTATATGTGTAATTTAATAAATGAGATCTATTAATCTTTATCCAATAAAGACCATTACACATATATTGACCTATCTGGATTAATGATGTCATATCCTCAATAATCCTATGATCAAGAACAGTTTAGATAAAAAAATTATGAAAGACTTATTTCTCATTATTATAATCTCTATTATAAAAACAAGTCTCTAATTTTAATCAAGGACCTTATCACATTAATTATTTTCACAAATAATAAATATGATAATGAAACAATAAAATATAATTTTATTAATGCAAGGGTGTTTCTCCGGTACCCCCTCTGGGTAAGAGGGTAATGGTACCCTCTATACTTGCTGGCCCAATAAAGTTGTGCCACATAACATACCTTGGTTTTAGAATTTATTCTTAGGTCCCTTTACAATTTAATCCACTGATCATTTTACTAAAACCCTTCATTTATCTATTATACAAAAGTTTCCCCAAATTAAATCAGAATTTTTTCTCCCTCTTTTTTCTTTTATTCATTTTCATTAACCCTGTCCCCCCAAATTAAAACAAAAAACAAAACATTTCTCCCACTGTTTGTTCTTCCTCATCCATTCTTTCATCATCTCCATGAACCCTAATCCCCCAATATGACACGCATCCTTTCCCTTGCTGACTCTCCATTCATTGGAAGGTTGGGTGTTTTATTTTTTCTGATAATCATAAAAGATTTTGATTCTTATAATTCCCACATCTAATCCTTGCAATTAATTTATTTTATTTTATTTCCTTTATTTTCTATGAAATCAAACTTAATCTCTTTTAATTAAATTCATGATTTCTTCCCAATTTTCTCAAAATTAATCATTAATTGCATTAATTACTTGATCAGAATCTTTACGGATCATATTCATCAATAGAATAATCTTTATAAAAATCAAATCCACAATCCATTTTAATTGAGAGGGAAATTATTAAAAGAATCTATCACATTGATGAGAAAATTTATTAATCAAGATTTGATCACTTGTGAATTCCTGATAAAAATATGTTCTTTTTAGAGGATCCTAACATTAATGTAATATCTTCCATCATCTTCTCCTCTCTTTTTTTTAATTTTATATTTATTATTTGATATATTTTTTATTTTATTAAAAATTTATATTTTTTATTATTTAATTTTCTTAATTTTATTACCTACAAGTAAATAAAACTACTTACGCGTTTATTGAAGAAAAACAAGAATAAAAATACCTAGAGACCGAGGAAAAATTTGAAAAATTCACATTAGCTTCATTTCTGCATGGGGAAAACAGAATTTGCATGCATGAAGAGTCGCATGCATTTGGTAGGATTTGGACCTTGTGTAGTTGTCGTGTGGCCAATACTAAGGGTTTAGGGTTCATATCCTAACTTGTGTTCTATTTTAGTCACATGGGGTATAACACATGAAAGAACATATGAAAGAACACAAGTTAGGATATGAACCCTAAACCCCTAGTATTAACCACGTGACAACTACACAGGGTCCAAATCCTACTAAGTGCATGAGATTCTTCATGCATGCAAATTCTATTTTTCCCATTAAAAAATGAAGCTAACATGAATTTTCTAAATTTTTCCTTGGTCCCTAGGTTAAATTTTCTTATTTTTATTTATTAAGTGGGTAAATAATTCACTGTAAATACATTTTAACTCAGAAAAATCACAAAATTTAATAGTGGACCCCACTGTGTCACCGACATGTTGGTGAAGTCATATTTCCATTTTAGTCACCTAGGGTATAACACGTCATAGGAACCCATGAAAGAACATAAGTTAAGATATGAACCCTAAACCCTGTTATTGGCCACGTGACAACTACACAAGGTCCAAATCCTACCAAGTGCATGAGTCTAGTCATGCATGCAAATTCTGTTTACCCCATGCAAAAATGAAGCTAACGTGAATTTTCTAAATTTTTCCTCGATCCCTAGGCATTTTTTTCTTATTTTTATTTATTAAGTGGGTAAATAATTCACTGTAAATACATTTTAACTCGGAAAAATCGAAAAATTTAATAGTGGACCCCCACTGTGTCCCCAATGTTGGTGAAGTCATATTTCCATTGTAGTCAACTGGGGTATAACACACCATAGGAACCCATGAAAGAACACAAGTTAAGATATGAACCCTAAACCCCTGGTATTGGCCACGTGACAACTACACAAGGTCCAAATCCTACCAAGTGCATGAGTCTCGCCAAGCATGCATATTCTGCTTTCCCCATGCAAAAATGAAGCTAACGTGATTTTTCTACATTTTTCCTCGGTCCCTAGGTATTTTTTTTCTTATTTTTATTTATTAAGTGGGTAAATAATTCACCGTAAATACATTTTAACTCGGAAAAATCGCAAAATTTTATAGTGGATCCCCCACTGTGTCCCAAACATGTTGGTGAAGTCATTTTTTCCATTTTAGTCACCCGGGGTATAACACACCATAAGAATCCATGAAACTTCACAAGTTAAGATATGAACCCTAAACCCCTAGTATGACCACGCGACAACTACACAAGGTCCAAATCCTACCAAGTGCATGAGACTCTTCATGCATGAAAATTCTGTTTTCCGCATACAAAAATGAAGCTAACGTGAATTTTCCAAAATTTTCCTCGGTCTCTAGGTGTTTTTATTCTTGTTTTTCTTTAATAAACGTGTAAATAATTTTATTTATTTGTAGGTAATAAAATTAATAAAATTAAATAATAAAAAATATAAAATTTTAATGAAATACATATATCAAATAATTAATACAAAATTAAAAAAAATGTGAGGAGAAGATGATGAAAGATATTACATTAATGTCAGGATCCCTTGAAAAGAGCATATTTTTATCAAGAATAAACAAGGGATCAAATCTTGATTAATAAATTTTCTCATAAATGTGATAGATTCTTTTAATAATTTCCCTCTCAATTAAAATGGATTGTGGACTTGATTTTTATAAAGATTATTCTATTGATGAATATGATCCGTAAAGATTCTGATCAAGTAATTAATGCAATTAATGATTAATTTTGAGAAAATTAAGAAGAAATCATGAATTTAATATAGGGTACTGTTAGTTATGACTTAGGAATGAGTTTGTTATTATGTTAGGTTGTTATTTTTCAGTTGGGTTAGTTAGTCGTTGCTCTCTAAGCTGCCTATATATAGTATATTGTTGTATACGGAAAGGTAGAGAAAAAGTGAGAACGATTGCGGAGAACCTTCTGAAATACCTGCTGAAGGTGTAACCTACTGAAGGTGATTGAACCTTCTGAAGCTGATTGTCTGAAATAAGAGAAGCTTTTTTTCTCTTCTATATTCCCTCTCTTTCTTCGTGTTCTTAATTCTTTTTTTTTCTAAGCTTTCATTTGCTTGTTATTACCCAACAAGTGGCCCCGTCTGTGGGAATGCTGAAAGAAAAGATAATCAAGAATGGCAACGAAGTTTGATATTGAGAAGTTCTCTGGCACAAATGACTTTGGGTTGTGGAAGATCAAGATGGAGGCTATCTTGATACAGCAAGGATGTGAAGAAGCGTTAAAGGGGGAGATGCACATGCCATCATCTTTGACGCAGGCAGAGAAAAAGAATATGATGGACAAAGCAAGGAGTGCAATCATTCTGTGCCTTGGTAATAAGGCACTCAGAGAGGTGGCGAAGGAGAAAACAGCTGCAGGTATGTGGACGAAGCTGGAATCTTTGTACATGACAAAGTCTTTGGCCCACAGACTCTGTTTGAAGCAACAACTTTATTCGTTCAAGATGGTGGAATCAAGAGTGATTGAAGAGCAGTTGGAAATCTTTAACAAGATTGTTGATGACCTTGAAAACATTGGTGTGAAGCTTGAAGATGAGGACAAAGTCGTGATCCTTCTTAATTCTTTACCTAAGACCTTTGAGCATTTCAAAGATGCTTTACTGTATGGGAAAGATCATACGATTACTCTAGAGGAGGTTATTACCTCTATTCGAACCAAATAATTACAGAAACTTCAAGATTCGAAGGGTGTAGAGGAGGTTCCCTCTGGTCTAGTTACAGTGAAGGGCAAGGGAAAGAAGTCAGAGAACAAGGGGAAGAAGGCAAAGTCTGAAGGCGAGAAGCAGATCAAATGTTACAAGTGCCAGAAGATAGGTCATATCAAGAAGCATTGTCCTGAGAAAGATGCCCAGGAGTCTAGGATACAGGAAACTTCAGGTGTTGCAGAGGCTTCTGAAGGATATGATTCTGCAGGTGTTTTGGTAGCTTCGTCTGAAGACTCTCTGAAGAGTTGGGTCATGGATTCAGGGTGTACCTATCACATGTGTCCTGTAAAAGATTACTTTGAGACCTTAGAACTGAAGGACTATGGATCTGTACTTCTTGGGAACAACAAAGCTTGCAAGGTGCAGGGCATTGGGGCAATCAGACCGAGGATGTTTAATAACAGAGAGATGTTGCTGCAGGACGTGAGGCATGTTCCGGAGCTCAAAAGGAACCTTATGTCCATTAGCATGTTTGATGTTGTGGGGTATTCCACCAAGGTGGAGGGTGGAACAATGAAGGTGTCTAATGGAGCATCCATAGTTGCTAAGGGGAGGAGAAGTAATGGGTTATACATTCTGGAATGTTCTACTGTCATTGCACATGCATCAGTTGCAAGCCAATCAATGGTAGACAAGACTAAACTATGGCACCTGCGTTTAGGCCATGTTAGTGAGAAAGGCTTGCTGGAGTTGGAGAAGCAACAACTGCTGATGGGTGATAAGCTTCAGAAGCTGAATTTCTGTGACCAGTGTGTTTTGGGTAAGTCTCATAGAGTGCAGTTTGGGACAGGTAAACACACTTCTAGTAGACCCTTTGAATATGCACATGTTGATCTGTGGGGTCCATCAAGGACTCAGACACATGGTGGAGGATCTTACTTTCTGAGCATTATTGATGACTTCTCAAGGAGGGTATGGACTTACATTTTGAGGAACAAGACTGAGAAATTTCAGAAGTTCAGAGAGTGGCATACTCAGATAGCTAATCAGCAGGGGACCAAGCTGAAGGTACTGAGAACAGACAATGGGTTGGAATTTGTTTCAGATGAGTTTAACAGTTTTTGCAGGGACCAGGGAATCAAAAGGCATAAAACTGTGGCAGGGACTCCTCAACAAAATGGACTTGCTGAAAGGATGAACAGGACCATTCTGGAGAGAGTCAGATGCATGCTTTTGGGAGTAGGGATGCCTAAGATCTTCTGGGGAGAAGCTGTTAATACTGTTGCGTATCTGATTAACAGGTGCCCTTCGTCTGCTTTTGGGTACAAGACACCTATGGAAGTTTGGAGTGGAAAACTAGCTGACTGCTCTAATCTGAGGGTGTTTGGGGCTTTGGCATATGCACATGTCAAGAAGGATAAGCTGGAGGCACACGAGCTGAGAAATGTATCTTCCTTCGATACGCTGAAGGAGTCAAGGGATATAGGCTATGGAGGTTAGAACATAAACCTTCAAAGCTTATTATCAGCAGTGATGTAACATTTGATGAGACGAGAATGGGAATGCTTAGTGGAGACTCTGAAAATGGGAGGGAGAAATCTCACATTGAGATGGAGGCATCTACGAGCAAACTCAGGGAGGATCATCTGAAGACTTCAGAAGGTGCTACTTCAGATGATACTTCAGCAGGTTCAGACTTCAGAAGGTCTGAAGACTTCAGAACGCGCTGTGAAAGGCTATAAGCTAACTCGTGATAGAGAAAGTAGGGTTCCAAAACCTACCAAAAGGTTTGGACATGTTGACCTTATCTGTTATGCTCTTAGTATGGCTGAAGATATACAGGGTTCGAATGAACCAAGAAACTTCACAGAGGCACAAAAGAGTTCAGAGAGACAGCAATGGCAACGTGCCATGGAGGAGGTGAAGTTAATGGTTGGATCACAAGAAGGGGGTTGAAATTGTGATTCCTTTTAAAATTCTACAGTTTTATCTTCTAATAAAATTCTGCCCAAGATAAGTTCTTGGCTGTTTATTAGAAAATGGATCTTCACAAGTAGAATTGTAAGTATTAATGCTTTTTATGCTTAAAATAGGATTCCTTTAGTGGAATCAATTTAATTAACACTTACTTAGGTATTAAGTAGTTTTAAAAGCTTTTTGTGCACATGCAGAAATTAACAGCGTAAGGGAAAGAAGAAGACACAAAGGTTTTTATACTGGTTCACCTCTTCCAACCTGAGGCTACGTCCAGTCCCTACCTTCTGTAGGATTTTCCTCACTAACTAATCAGTTACAACCTTTGGGTACACACTACCACTAGTATTCTTTTTCCACAGCCTCTTCAGGCTTTCTACAGAATCACCAAACTTATAGAAACAGACCCTGACTTACTGCAGGACTTTCTGCAGAAGCACATGTCCAGAAATCTGCAGAACTTCCTTCTGCAGAAGCACAAGTCCAGAAATCTGTAGAACTTCCTTCTGTAGACTCCAAACACACACAGGCTCACACCAGAGCCTTTACAACCTCTCCAATAACTTTACCTAATGTGCCACAAGAGATTTTACAACAGACCAATCTCTTTGACCTTTCAGAAGCACAAAAACAGCAATGTAAAGTACAAACAGCTCACTATTTTACAATCAGAGCAGCAGCAGAATCTTCTAGTGAGCAAACCTCCCCCTCAACAACTTGTATAAGCAGATTAGAAAGAATTCAAGGAGAGAGAAAAGGTTGCAGAAGCTGGCAGTGAAACAACAGAGAGTATTTTATGCTTCTGGAATGAAAGGTGTGTCTCAATGTGAAGAGAGCATCTCCTTTTATAGGTGAAGAGCCTTGTAGCCGTTGGAATGCATTCAAAATGATCCAGCTGTGCTGTATTGACAAGTCCCTTTCAGGTACAGCTGTGAGGAGTGCTTGATAGCTTCTGGATGCTTGAATGAGTTACTTTCAATTTACTCATTTTTATTTCAAGTTTTCCTTCACAGATTTGTCATTCTTTCAACTTATTGCTTCTGTTAACAATTAAAATGAAGCTTCTCATATTTGTCCTTCTGCAAGATGAAACCTGTTGCTTCTGGACACATTCTCAAATGAAATGGTCAGTTCTTTTGGAATCAGAATTATGCTAAGTTGCATTTGATTTGGTTGTCATGATTAAAACCACTTTGAGGGGATTCTTGGACCTTACAATCTCCCCCTTTTTGATGATGACAACCCAATCAAGTATTACTTAGATAATTCTGATTTTTGATACCAAACTCCCCATGAATGTTAGCATGCATTTTGGTAATGATGATTGTTGCAGAATATATGATTTCAAAACTGAATTTCAATTTAAATCAATCATTTGCATCAAAATATATTTAATTTCTTAAATTGATCTTAGGAATATGCAGCAAACAATATGCATTAAACATCATCATTTGTCATTCATCATTAATCAAAAGGATTACATCAAAAAAGTCATAATCACAAAACAATCATAGTCAGAAAACATAGTTTGCTAGCCATCCGAAAAATATCAGCCCTAAACTACTTAGTACTACTTCTCCCCCTTTGTCATCAATCAAAAACACAAGGGAAGTGTATGAGGAGAAGCAGAATCAACATCTTTCACTTAGATGGAGATGAGTGGTCAGATGATGAAGAAGTAGAAGGCTGCAGAAGGTTCTGTGGGGCTGAAACTGTGTGAAAGGCATTGGAGGAGCCTAAGGTGCAATCACTGGAAGCACAAAATTGTTAAACCAAAACTGATGCTGTGTGAACCTCTCAATCATTTCATTTACTGTGTTTTGGAGAGTGTTCACATTTGAAAACAGTTTCTCCATGTCAGACTTGAGCTTCTGGATATTTTTCTCCATGGATTTGGAAGGAGTAGCAACTTTAGAAGGTTCACCAGAAGCAGCAGCATCCGACTTTGGAGCAGCAGGCTCTTCAGCAGGTTTTTCACTGCTCAGTTGCTGGATAAAAGTGTTCATTGAGGAAAGATGTGAAGAGATAGCAGATATATTATCCATAATTGGTGCAGCAGCAGGTAACCCAGAGTCCAGTATTGGAGAAGCAAGGAACTGATTAACCATATCAGTTCCAAATGTACCTACTAAAGGAGCTGAAACAGTAGCTTCCTTTTGCACTTCTTCCTTTTCTTTCTTCTCAACTTCTGGAGCATCAGCAGCTGGAATTGATCTTGTGGGGGATTGAAAATGGACTGGAGAATTATCCTGAGGGAAAGGAGGGAAATCAGGAAGAGCTTGAGCCAAGTTGGCCAATGTGTCAACTGCCATGCCCTCTGCAGAAGCACTGATAGTTTCTTGAGAATCTTCATGGTGGGGTGCTTCTGTAGGTGGCGACTTGGGCTGAGAGACAACTTCTTCCCCAGGAATGGAGTCAAGAGACAGTGGTGTAGATGATGCAGACACATCTGGATCCAAAGAAGGAGAGGAAACCTTCAGATTCTTGGTTGAAGGTTCTCTAGAAGCACCAGCTGAATGGATCTTTCTTTTCTTGGTTTTGGGTGTTGTATTCTCCTCTTCTTCACTTTCACTTGGACTGGAGTAGTATTGAGATGACTTAGGTTTTTCAATTAACATTCTCTGCACATTCATCTTTCCAAAAGTGCTGCAAGTATCACTAGAAGCTTCATCTTCTAGGGAGATGTTATTGAGTCTAAAGATTCTTGTGAGAAGCATGCCATATGGTAAACTAGCATATGCTCTCTGGGGATTAGCTGATGAAATCATGCTTCTAAGGATCAAATAAGAAAGGGAAAATGGTTTACCCATAAGGAGATGATAAATGACCATAAGGTCAATGTCAGAAACTCTTTCAAGAGTGCCAGCCCTTGGGAGAATTGAGAAGATGCAAAGCTTGTGAAACAGCCTGCAAATGGGAATGAGTTTGCTGGACAGAAGTTGTGAATTAGAGTTGCTGAGGATTTTCTTTGTGACATCCTGCTTGGTCACACCAGCTGAGGTATACCAATCATCATATAGCTTGTTTTGGACAGAACTACAACCTAGTACTTCTGCTATGGTCTCAGCTGTGATCACAATTGTTGATCCTTTAATGTCTACCACCAGGGAGTTGCCATCACTCCTATACTGACTTGCAGAATCATAGAATGCTTTTACAAGCCTCTCATAAACAGGTTCCCTTAAGAGAATATAATCTCCCCAATCCTGCTTCTGGACAAAATGACCAATGTCCCATCCACATTTTCTGATTTCTTTAAGGAGAAATATCTTCCTAGGAATGATAGCCTTCCATTCCCATTTTTCATTGAATATTTTCAGCATCTTCTCATCTTCAAAAAGATCACAGTTGGAGTCTTGTGATCCTTCTGAGGGGTCATTTTCCTCCAAGCTCTCACCAGAGCTTTCTTTTGTCTTCTCATCAGTCTTGGGACCCTCATTGACATGAGAAGGAGCAGCAGTGTGAGTGACAGAAGGAGAGTCTATTCCTATTGGTTTGTTGGGGTCATTTCCTATGGTTTTGAAACCAGGACCAGCACGACGCCTTTCAGACCTCCTAACATAGAATACAGAAGCAATTTGCTCTCTCGGGGTAGTGCTTACTAAAGGCATTGGTGTGCTGGAGGATTTAGAAGGTGTTTGGTCAGGTTGTGGTTCTTTAGCTGAAGGCTCAGTAGGAGCAGAGTCATGCTCTGTTGAGTGGCTTGAAACAGAGGGTTCAATGGTGGGAGACTGAGTAGGTTCAGGTTCCACGTATGGCACTATTTCATTGCCCATTACAATGAAATCCTCAGATTCTGTTGAGGAGGGGTCCTTCTTTTCTAATGCTACTTGTTTGATTCTCATGTTGAGAGAAAAGTGTGTTGCAGAAACAGAGAAGAATAACAGAGTCTGGAAAGTGAAAGGTTTGAGTGTGAAGAAGGAAGAGTGATGCTCCTTTAGCTGAGAGGCAATCTTAAATAATGGACCAAACTAGCCGTTGCCTTATTTGAGAAGGAGAGAGGGAAGGAGAGAGGTAAGATGCACGCGCGCAGTTTTTTAGGGAATTGGGTAGTGTCCAACGGTTATAAGCTTTTAATTTTCCTCAATCATGAATCAATTGACCTACCTGCTTTTAGCTAGAAACAAAAGCTTACTTTCTTTATTCCTTTTGTAGTTTCTATAGAATGAAAAGCTATAAGTGCAGCTTTGACTTTGCCTAGAAGGATAAGCTACATTGAGCTTTGAAAGGGACATTTCCTAGTATGTGTGATGTGACTAACCTATGTTTGTTAGTCAACATCCACTGTTGTCACGTTTCACCTGATAAGCAGGTGGACAGAAGCTGCTTTGACATTGTCCTTTGAAGAAGGATGTCTGTAGAAGCTAAACGCTTCACTTATTGAATTGAGCTAAAGTCTGCAGAAGGTGAATATTCTCATGCACCTTCTCAAGATAGATTCTACAGAAGGAGGAGTATTTCCATAACTATTTTAGGTTTGGTTCTGCAGAAGGTGAAAAATTCAATTTCAATGACCAGAAGATGCACATGCTACTGTAACTGTTACAGTTTTGTGCTTTTGCAATCAAATATGCTTCTCTATTTGCTTCTGTGGAAGTATCAAATTCCAGTAACATACAGATCTTAATTCACACATCAAGCAACAAAGTTTTTCATATTAATTTTATTTCTAAGAAACACAAATCTCTCTTCAACAAGAGGTTTTGTGAAAATATCAACAAATTGAAGTTTGGTTTCAATAAATTTCAGTTCAATGTCATGCTTCTGGACATGATCTCTAATGAAATGATGTTTAATATCAATATGCTTAGATCTAGAATGCTGAATTGGATTCTTGGACAAGTTAATTGCACTGGTATTATCACAGAAGATAGGAACATTAGTGTACCTCAAGCAGTAGTCCTCTATTTGATGTTTAATCCAAAGCATTTGAGAACAACAGCTTGCTGCTGAGATATATTCTGCTTCTGTGGTGGACAAAGCTATTGTGGGCTGCTTCTTGCAAGACCAAGAGATTAATGATTCTCCAAGAAATTGGCAACTTCCACTAGTACTTTTTCTGTCCAATTTATCTCCAGCATAATCAGCATCACAATAACCCGTGAGCTCAAAATCTGTGCCCTTTTTGTACCATAATCCAAGATTTGTAGTTCCAGCAAGATATCTAAAGATTCTTTTTACAGCTGCAACATGTGATTCTTTGGGAGAGGATTGAAATCTTGCACAGAGGCTCACAGAGTATAAAATGTCAGGTCTACTAGCAGTTAAGTATAGTAGAGATCCTATCATACCTCTATATTCCTTTTCAGAGTATAAAAGGATCTTGGGGTGGCCAAACGCATACTTGGCATTGATATAGTTAGAGATGAGTCAAAGGGTGTACTGCGTCTAACTCAACAGGTCTATCTGAAGAAGGTTGTGGAGAGGTTTAGGATGCATCAATCTAAACCTGTGGGCACACCCTTAGGACACCACATGAAGCTCTCAAGGTGTCAAGCTCCTGATTCAGAAGATGAAAGGAGAAAGATGAACGATGTTCCCTATTCTAGTGGAGTTGGAAGCATCATGTATGGGATGGTCTGTACTAGATCTGATTTGGCTCATGTTGTGAGTCTCTGAAGTGGATCCTCAGGTACCTGAATGGAACTCTGGATTCAGGATTTCTATATCAAAAGAAACAATACCTCTCAGAAGGTGGAGCTGCAGTTGAAAGGTTCGTTGATGCAGATTATGCAGGATGTGTGGATACACGAAAATCCTTATCAGGGTATGTGTTTACTCTATTTGGAACTGCAGTGAGTTGGAAGGCAAACCTTCAATCAGTGGTAGCGTTGTCTACAATAGAAGCTGAGTATATTGCGTTGTCTGAAGGAGTGAAGGAAGGTCTATGGTTGAAAGGCATGCTGAATGAGTTGGGAATTGAACAAGAGTGTGTTCAGATTCATTGTGATAGTTAGAGTGCTATTCACTTGGCCAATCATCAGATGTACCATGAAAGGACCAAGCACATTGATGTGAAGTTTCACTTTATCAGAGAAGTGGTTGAAACAGGGGCAGTAAGGATTGTGAAGATTGTGTCTGAAGATAATCCTGCTGATATGTTGACCAAAACACTACCAAGATGCAAGTTTGAGAGATGCTTAAACTTGGTTGGCTTCGTCTGAATGCTGTCATTCCAAAGTCAAGG
Source organism: Sesbania bispinosa (assembly GCA_026901365.1). NCBI lineage: Eukaryota > Viridiplantae > Streptophyta > Magnoliopsida > Fabales > Fabaceae > Sesbania > Sesbania bispinosa. Next base: position 581,792 of record QLOH01000559.1, read on the forward strand.
TGGAGATTGTTAGTTATGACTTAGGAATGAGTTTGTTATTCTGTTTTATAGGTTGCTATTTTTCAGTTGGATTAGTTAGTCGTTGCTCTCTAAGCTGCCTATATATAGTATCTTGCTATATAGGGAAAGGTAGAGAAAAAGTGAGAACGATTGCGGAGAACCTTCTGAAATACCTATTGAAGGTGTAACCTACTGAAGGTGATTGAACCTTTTGAAGCTGATTTTCTGAAATAAGAGAAGCTTTTTTTCTCTTGTATATTCCCTCTCTTTCTTCGTGTTCTTAATTCTTTTCTTTTCTAAGCTCTCATTTGCTTGTTATTACCCAACAGGTACCATTACCGCCTACCGAGAAGGGGTACTGGAGAAACACCCTTAATGTAAACATGATAGATTGGATATTGGGCATACCTCATATTCCTCACATTAATTATATTTATAACATTAAATATTTTAATCTTTATAAAAATTTTCTATATTTAATTACTTAACTAGTGTCATAATAAGTGATTAAGTAATTTTACTTATTTAATTTTTATTATATTTATCAGAATAAGAATTTTAAAAAAATGCGAATTTACTCTACGAAAGATCATCATATCATGCTGAAATGGAAAGAGAATGGGTCTTGGGTTCACAATTCCTGTGAAGCCGGAAATGATTGAATGAATGCCTTTGGAATTCCCAATTTTCCGCCACTCGTTTGTTCAACTTCTAGGTTCCGTCCCTTGTTATCATAGCAATTAATTTGTGGACAAATATGTGCATAAAGGCTCTAAATTAATAATGACTGCACTTTACGTATGCTGCATTATCTAAACATGTAAATAATTTCCATTTCCTTTTCCTTTTCATTGCTCGTATTATTTTTGTGCTTCTTTTATTGGCCTACACGGTGACTACTGAGGTCATAATGCTTCAAAAATTTGGTGCATTTTACTCGGTGCTCGTTTAGTGGAAAGCACCAAACAAATTGAATCCTCACGAGATTCCAGTCTACATGCATGGATATGATGGATTCATTAATAAGGGCAATTGACCCAAAAGTCTTTCTTTTCCCCTTAATGCGTAGTGATTCGGAGTTGTTTTGTTTGTGGACTCTGCTTTCAAATTGTTGTGTCGTCTTGGTGCTTCTTAGAGCATTTTAATATATAGAAGACTTAACGTCTTTTCTTCTTTCACGTTATCGTCTTTTGTGGTATGATCTAATTTCCCAATTAACATACCTTCTTCAAACACAATGCTTTTCTTCTTTGTTTTACGCATGAATGTGCGCTCCTTTATTTTATTTTGTTCATTTGGTTTCTTCTACTTTATTTTCTTGTTATATTCTTTTCTAGAATACCCTATCATTGCTACACTCATAGTATGCATTACTCAATCAATATCTATAAAGATAGTCCAATACATTGAGAATTAAATTATTGGGTATCGTGTATATAGTTTAAACTAGCAAGTCACTTGTGTGTGTAAGTTGAGTAGCTTAATAAATGAATTTAATTAAATTATGACTTTCTTAATTAATATTAAAATAGCCTAAAGTCTCATGTTCAAAGAATGAGAAATTAATGGTTTTGATTTATGATGTTTAAAATGTCAAGAGGAAGATTATTGGCTAATTAAACCGGAGGCATAGAGAATAGATATCTATGTAGATTTTAAGGTTACGTCCTACGTGATTGAGAATGTAAAAATATAGTAGTAATTTAATTTCCTAATAATCATATCAATTCATTTTATTAATAAATGATATCAAACTATTTCTAATTACTTTCATGAAATATTGGTTGAAAAGAATAAAAACTTAAATTGATAGTACCGTATAATGTATAAGTTTCTCCATTCAACTTTAAATTGATTGATCCTCAATAAAACTAGTATAGGCAAAGTTGTCAATTCAAGCTATCTGGCTCTGTCCAATACAGGTAGCATGCTACAATATTTGACAGGCTTTTTTTGCAAATAGTCTGATCATTTTTACGGTTTTTTTTTAGGATAATGGATTTTATGGAGGCAGACTAAAAAGCTCAAAAGTTATTTGAATTTCTAAAATAAATATCCAAACCTTATATTTTGTGGGATTTTGAGGGACGATCCGGTTAGATTAATCCATTTTACCGGCTCTAAATATAGGTTATATTACAAATTCATATTTTCCCTTAAATCAAATTCAAATAATCATATAATAATTATTTAATAAAAAAATAAAATTATTCATTCACACGTTTAATAACCAACACATTGTACAGATTTTAAATTTAGACCATAATAATCTAAAAACAACGTAACTTAGGATCATTTGATAAATAAGGTTATTGGCCATTAACAAAAGATTGCAAATTATAATAAACAGATTGTATGCTAATGACAGACACGTTACATGTGGAAACAAATACTATTTTTCAGAATATATGAAAGAATCTCATGATCTATCTGTAGAGGCAAGTTGTGTAGTACATCGAATAATGCATTCAATTTCTCATTTATCTAGATTGTTTCCTAATTTAAAAAATGACATGGTGAAGCTTCCAGAATTTTGTTAAATTTATATAAGAAGACAGAAGGTCTAGTATCTTATAATCATAATTTGATATCATTGATTATATTATATAGTATATATATGCATGTGACATGCACACTTTGCTGCCGATTATAACCCACAGATTAGAGGTTAATTAATGTGCATTTGGTCAAATTCACCCAAACATAAAGCAAAGTTTTTTTTATTTCATTTAAATTAAATATATGTGTGATAAAAAGTATATGGATTTAATTGATATACATCATCAGTGTAAAAAAGTTTTATACAGAAATTTAATGGTATGCCACCACATTATTTAATGAATGTGACACCTCATGTCTTATTAAATTCAATAAATTATGTGACAACATATCATTAGATGTCTGTGTAAATTGACTATATATATATTAAACTCAAAGTATATAACTATATATTCAAATATAAATATAATGTAATATAATTCGTTTACCGTCTCAAACCAATTATTCCAAAAGCACGTTCACTCACGCACCAATCGAATATGTGTTGAAATTTATTTTTTTAAAAAGTAAAATAAGGGCGAGAAGAATAAAAATAATGTAAATTGTTAAAATACGTAAATAATTTTAAATTAATGTCGCGATACAATCAAATTTGTAGGGGACATGGCAATATGGCATTCAGATCTTTTTGATTTACGTGCAAATCAAGAACCAATATCGTGGAAAGCTGGCTAGCTTTTTTTTTGTCCACAATTAAAAGCTGCTAGTTCATTAGAAGATGGCTTTTAGCTAGAAAGCACCCCACCCATTTCATGCCAGCATGATGAAAAAGAAAATGGTTTTACATTGGAATAAAATTAATTCTAAAAATTAGTTATTGATATAAATTAGGCATATTTTGCGTCCAATATGTTATTTAAAATCAATTTCATGAAATTATAATTTTACACTATTAAAATGAGAAAATGAACGGAGGCTAAGCCTATGTTAGGGGAGAAAAGGAGGAAAGAAATAAGAAGAAAAAGAGAGAATGTTTTGTGTTGCCTATTTAGAGTAGAATAAAAGGGAAGAAAGAGAAGTGCAATGTTTTGGCTTTAATTGATTGAAAAGAAATTGAGAGAAATAATAATGTCCATGGCGCGAATTTGGTCCATCTAATTTAGAGTATATTTTCGGTGCGTTTGGCGACACAATTTAATTAAACGTTTATAACATAAACTCTTATTTAATAAGTATTTATTGACTAAACTCTCAATAAGAAAGTAGATGAATATTAAAACAGGGACAAGATACTTAAATTATGTATAAGCTATTTCATAAGCTACTTTGTGGAGCTTCTTGAAATAAGCTAAAAATAGTTTATGAGCATATAAGCTCTTTTAATTTTATAAGTTTACCCAAATACTTACATAAGTGTTTATTTCATAAAATAAGCTCAAATAAACTCTTCCAAGCTTACCCATTACTAAAGGTGAATGGATAATTTTTTATTAAATAAATGGTCCTTAATTATATGACTTTTTGAGTTTGATTTAAGGAAAAATATGGATTTATAATTCAACCTATGTCAGTTTCATTTAAAGATCTATCAATTAAAAAGTTGAAGGGGAAAACTTCTACATTACATGGTACTATCGACTCGAATTTTTTTTTTCAACCAATATTTCTTCAAAGAAATTGGAAATCAGTTAAATATCACCATTAATAAAATGAATATTGAATCTGAAGATTGGAAATTTAAATTATTATATTTTACATTCAAGATCACGTGGACCATGGTGCACGCTAGACATATCCTAAAGTTAAATATGTTTTTATCCTTGAAAATATAATGAAATTTGATTTTGGTCCACTTTATTTTTCTTTGATTTTGATCCTTCATTTTTTTTAAATCATAAACTTTCCGTCCCCGATATTAACTAGTCACATTACTAGTTCTCGTGTCAATTTTTCCGAATAAAAGTTTACAGAAAATTTCGTGTGATCTTTTTTCTCTAAAAGAATCATCTTTAGTAATTTTTTTAAAAATCACCATTTTTTGAATAAAATTATTGTTGAAAATTTTCTCTTTTTTGCTGTAAAAAAATTCATAGGAAATTTCCATCTAATTTTAAAATCTACAAGAAATTTAAAAAATCATAAAAATCTGCATAAAGCATTGCTGCGTTAGCACTTAGCGAAACATAGACAATGGTGAGAATTAAAAGCACGTGGTTTTTGAAAAATAGATGATAAAATAAAAATAAATAAATAAATAAATGATCAAGATCAAATTTCACTATATTTTTAAAGCCAAATAAGATATTTAATCCAAAAGTATATTAAGGAACAAATATAGTAGACAAGATTGAGGAAACCCCTCATTGCATTGTCTCTTTCCTGGCATTAGACATTTGTCAAAGTCCCAATTAATATATTTCATATTTTAACCGTAAAAAAAAAAAATAAACATAGTAGACTACTTGTAACTACTTTACATGTGAAGCAATTGGTTACCTTTCAACTCGGAGTTCATCATACTATATCTCAATCAATATTTTTAAAATTGGATAAGTAATTGAACTGGTGAAAGTATTGGCTCACGGTTCATTGTTTAAATAATGGTTGAATTGTGGTTAGATTAATAATAATTAAATACATATTTTTAATATTATATAATATTTTAAATAATAAAGTCACAAGAAATCATGATATATAAGATTATAAATTAATATAAAGAGTCTTATTATATACATATTATAAGATAAAAAATTAATAATAATTGTATAAATAATAGATATTTATGTGTAATTCTGAAAAAAAATCTTTTATCTGAAAAATATTTTAGATTACATAAAATTTTTAAAAAATAAAATTTGAATTCTTTAAAATTTACCGGTTCAAATGATTTCCGTGCATCGGTTTTTTTTTTGTTTTCACCAATTTTTTGACCGATTTGATCGTTTTTCATTCGTTTTAGATTTTTATGTTAAACGAATCGGATCCTACAGTTTGGTCCGATTTTCTAAAACATAGATCTCAATAATTAAAGTCAATTGAAATGAGTGAAACCTCAAATTGGTCCCTGAAAGATATGGGGTCGGTCAGAGTGATCCCTGAAAGAAAGAAAATTGCAAAAAGGTCCCTCACAGATTGTAACGTCAATCAAAATGGTCCTTCTGTTAGTCAAAGTCTGTTAAAGTTGATAGACTTGCTGATGTGGCATAAAAGACTGAAAGTCTTCATTTTGGTCCCTGCCCAGTCAGCCCAAAAGATTGGAAACTCATCAAATTGGTCCCTGTCCAGTCAGCCAAAAGATTGGAAACCCATCAAATTGGTCCTCCTACCCTCTCTCTCTCCTCTCTATCCTTTCTCTCTCTCCTCACTCTCTCTGTCCCCCTCTTTCTCTCCTCTCTCTCTCTCCCCCCTCTTTCCCCCCTCTCTCCCCCTCTTTCTCTCCCCACTCTCTCTCTCCTCTCTCTATCTCTCTCTCTCCCCCTCTCTCTCCTCACTCTCTCTCGCTCTCCTCTCTCTCCCCTCTCTCTCCCCTCTCTCTCTCCTCACTCTCTCTCTCCTCTCTCTCTCTCAACAACTGAAAAATGAATAGAATATGGAAAGAAACCTCTCCTCCAAAGCGCACTTTTACAACCGAGCCACTGCTCTGTGTTCCCAAAACTAACAAATTTGAACGCCTTTCCCTTCTATCCTTACACTTATTTAAGCTAAACAACCCTTGTTCTTCCAACCTTTTTAATGAACTAATTAATTACTCTAACTAACTTTGATACTCCACTGTAACTGATATTTGACCTAAAATTACATTTCAAAGTGCAGTTTGTCACACTATGTATTATATCCATGCTATATACCGAAATTTAATATGGGAGTATAATCTCATATCAGAAACAATGCAATAATCTCAAGAAAATTAATCATCAAACCACTGTTATTATCAATGATTTATGAGAAATCACCTCCTGGATTCCACGAGAAGGGCTTGCTGTTCTGGAGTCTTATCAGAACCACCATCTACTTCACTAGCTGTATAGCTGCAAGCATGAAATAAAAGCCCATGTTGTACATCATAAGTTTATAACAAACATATCTGTACATCATAAGTTTATAACAAGTTTGTTTGTGATATGCAGGTCTAGCTTGGGCCATTTGTGAGCACATTGTTGAAGTGATCAAAGCACCTACTTTGTTTACATCCCACTTTCATGAACGGACTACATTAGCCCTTGAAAATGCAAGCAATGATCCACATAAGCAAATTGTTGGTGTGGCAAATTATCATGTCAGTGCACATATTGATGCATCAACTCGCAAGCTAACCATGCTATACAAGGTAAATGCATTCTTAACATTCATTTTCAGTGGTGATGATGACAGTAGGCGATTATGGACACAAGTATTGGCGCTTTGGAGGAGAGGTTTCTTTCCTTTATTCTATTCATTTTTCAGTTGTTGAGAGAGAGAGGAGGAGAGAAGTGAGGAGAGAGCGGGTGAGAGAGGAGAAAAGGAGAGCGAGAGAGAGGAGAGAGAGAGAAAGGAGAGAGAGGGGTGTGGGAGAGAGAGGAAAGCTGAGAGAAGAGGTGAGAGAAAACGATAGAGAGGGGAGAGGAGCGTGAGTGAGAGTGAGAGTGAGGAGAGCGAAGAAAGGAGAGAGGATAGAAGGAGGAGAGAGAGAGAGAGAAAGGAGAAAGCGAGAGGAGGAGAGAGGAGAGAGGAGAGAGAGAGAAAGGAGAAGAGAGAAAGAAGATGGAGAGATGAGGAGGAGAGAGGAGAGAAAGAGGGGGACAGAGAGAGGGGGAGAGAGAAAGGAGAGAGTGAGGGAGCGAGCGCGAGAGTAGAGAGGAGAGAAGAGGGGACAGAGGAGTGGGCGAGAGAGAGAAGAGAAAGAGAGCAGAGAGTCGAGGAGGGAGAGAGAGGAGAGAGAAAGAGAGAAAAGAAGAGAGAGTGAGCGAGAGAGAGAGAGGAGAGAAAGAGGGGGGACAAGAGAGTGAGGAGAGAGAGAGAGGGTAGGAGGACCAATTTGATGGGTTTCCAATCTTTTGGCTGACTGGGCAGGGACCAATTTGATGAGTTTCCAATCTTTTGGGCTGACTGGGCAGGGACCAAAATGAAGACTTTCAGTCTTTTATGCCACATCAGCAAGTCTGACAACTTTAACAGACTTTGACTATCAGAAGGACCATTTTGATTGACATTACAATCTCTGAGGGACCTTTTTGCAATTTTCTTTCTTTCAGGGACCACTTTGACCGACCCCATATCTTTCAGGGACCAATTTGAGGTTTCACTCCAATTGAAATACACATTTTTCAAGCTCGGAAACTTCAGGATAAAAAATGAGGATTTATTCTCATATTAAAATATATCCATTTTTCTCAAACAAATTGGAAAATATGTTTGAAATTACAACATATTAATCGGTTAATTGAATTCAATAGTAAAAGAAAAATGTAAGTCAATACTCCATTTTCTTCGAAAAACTTTTGGCCTTCCATCCCACCTTCTATCGTGAGCTTCAACGAGACTAGCTTGTTACCCCTATTGTGATCCTAAAACACAAATCATCTCTCCTACCGGCCGTCTCCCACCACCTAATCCACCTTTAGGCACCACGCACGCTGTGTTTGTTTTGTATGAAAATGAATGTAAAGGCCAGAAAATGGTGAAAAAATCATATCTAAAATTGTTTGGATGAGCCAAGATCCCATAGAAAATTTTTCTCGCCATCTTTGGCGAGGAAACTCGCAATGGAAGAATGTTGTAAGCATTTCCCATTTCTATCCATGTCTTCTTCTACCTCGCTCCATCCCTCATTTGTTCTCAGCTGCCTCCTTTGGGTCATCAATGTTTGAGCTTCTTCTCACCTCCATCATTCTTTGCCCTCCACAATGCGCCACCGATCTCTTAGGCCTCCTTGCTGCACTCCATGGCTGTTTTGCATTCCCATCCCGACCGTATGCACCTCTTTGTGTATTTTGACATTTAATGGGTTTTTTGAAAGCTTCAAGCCTTCAAGGCCTCCTATGTCTAAAGTCTGGAACTTTCGTTATAATTATTATTATTATTTCTATTTTTATTATAATAATAATAATTTTTTAAGAATGAGAACAAATTGATAATTATATATCATATTCATTTTTTTTCCTCATTTTTTATTTTTTATCTCAAATCAAACAACTAAAAAATTCTCCAACTTCCCTCTTTTTTCTCTTCTTTTTTTCTTCCTTCCCTTTTCTTTTCTTTTATTTTTCTTCCTTTCATTTTCACCGTTCATCCAAGCATATATCTAGCATGTTGACAAAAGGAGGGCAAAGGAAGTAACAACATATGGGAGGGAAAATGAGCATAGGAGATGTAGATTTTGGCCAGAAGTTATTAACTAATCTATGAGTATGACGGCTAGTATGTTATTAAACTCATTATGTTGTCCTATCATATTATATAATTAATTATTAATATGAACATTCTATTTATTAATTATATTTAACGTTAAAGCAACTTTTTATTTTATTCACCAACTTTCCTTAAATTACGCCACATTTTGTTAAAAGTCTGAATAATTTTTTCAGGACGTCTGCAGGTTTTGTGCTCTGACCTGTTAATCAAGTCGACAGATTTAATAAACAACGAATTTCTACATTTCTTAATTTTAGAATATCTCAATTCAAAGTGGAGAAAACCGAAAACTTACTATTGCTTTAATTTGACCATTGATATATAATTCAGGTACATACATAGTCTGCACCCACCTATCATAACTTAATTGGCTATTGCCAACCTAAACACAGCTAACTTTCCTGCTGCCATTGTAATACTACTAATATATCTATTGCCCCACATTATATAGTGGATTTAGACTTAATTAATTACACCATTAATTAATTAGCTTCTATTGACCCTCTTTCCATGACTTCTTCAGAATACCACTTTACTACAAAACATGTAGCTTCTATTTCTGTCACAAACGACCCTTGAGAAAGCTGATGCAGAGTCTCTTCCATGCTTCCTTATCTGGCTCCCACATAGCAACCTTTTCCCTTGCTTCCTCACCAAAATCCTCCTGACATTCAGAAAATTTCACTCTTAAGTAAATTAATTAATTCAACATATATAATAATAATTGTACCTAGGCCTAGCCAATGACAACATGCCATGTGACACAAAAGTTATATCTATCAACAAACATTTGTTCATATGTATTTATGAATCCAAGAAAATGAATGAAGAAAGACAACATACCATGATGAAATTTCGTTGAATAAGACGATCAATGAGGTTCAAAAGAATGTCTTTGGAGTACTCAGGGTGACCTTGGATTCCCATTATGTGATCTCCATATCTGAACATCTCAACTCCAGTCTTATCAGACCAAGCAATCACCTCTGCCTTGGCTGGTAGCTCACGTATCTATTTTGGATTCAAAGTAAAAATCATTAGCTAACTATTCCCACTTTTCTTTTCTTTTATCAAAATCACATTGTAAATGTGTGAACTCTGACTAATGTTATTTAGAGTAGAGTAGTATAGATCTGGATCCACGTTTAATTGTAATGTGATTTTGATGAAAATCAATATGTGTTTAATTTGATTTAGATACACATTTGTAATGTGATTTTTTTGTAAAACCAAATATAAAGATGTAAGAAAATGTAAGGCTATGGTATTTTTTTCTTTCTGGAAATATATACACACCTCATCCCTGTGGCACTGGATAATGGAAAGTCTTGCTGGAAGATCCAGAGAAGACAGAGACAATGGCGAAGATGATGACAATGTTATGGTTCTGACACCAATGTCCCAACCAGTAGGAGAGCGACTCACCTTCCCTCCCAATGCACGGCCAAGTACCTGATCAAATCAAGCATGATCCTCCTTTCATTATTTCCTTTACAAAGTTATTATTATTATGGTATCAAAACAAAAGTAATGATAAAGTAATATAGTCTAAAAAAACTAGTAAGTTACTTTGGCCACATTATCTCCTAGGTGAGCAACCCATCCCTTTACAGCATTTATAATCTAAAGTAATACTATATATCATATCATAAGTGATCCATGTGACGATCGCATCACAGTGGGCCTAAGCCGAGTGAGGCACTTTTCAGATGTTTAATTAAAAATAGAAAGAAAATAGTACATATATTAACATTTTGGAGCTATGGACAAATATTAATAAGAAAGGAGATAAATAGAAGCCGACAAGTGCAATAACGCCAAGTCCTTAATAGCATAGTCCAAGACTACTTCTTTCTTGTTTTGGTCAAGGCATCATCAACTTTATATTAGATAAGTTGGGTCAATTTTCAGTAATGTGCCAAGTAGCAAGTGAAATGCAGGATATAGGTGTGTGTAGACTGGACCATAAAATAAGAGATAGAAACAAAATTTGCGAATAAATTACAAAGCCAAAACCACGCCTATATATTCAAATGAGCACAAATTTTAGGTTTCTAATAATGTGTTTTTTTGTGGCGTGAGAGACTGACACGTGGAAAAAAGAATGTGAAAAAGATAAATATACCACAGAGGTATTTATCCCTTCAAAAATGGTTTGCACAAGTGATAGCTAGCACTATATATAACAACCGTAGGATGAATTCGTGAAGAGCATGATTCATGAATCTACGGTCAATGTTATAAGTTGTCTTTTTATTTTTGAGTGTGGACCACCTATTGCTTCCCATCATGGATGATCATCACATTCCTCTTACGCATTGATCCTCCATTGATAGTGTATTTTTTTTATTCCAAAACCATTTTTAAAAAATGAACGTGAATCTTTGATTTAAAAGAAATTAAATACACACTAATTCTTTCTCTTACATGAAATTAAAATATAAAAAAAAAGTTTTGAAATTGGAAGCAATGGGACAAATGGCAAAAACCGTTTGCCAATGATCTCACATAACCAACCAAAAAAGGCACACAGATAAAAAAAGAAAAAAAGAAGGAACAAAACAGGGGATGTAATGTAAGTGAGTCATCATGTAACTGAAAATTGATGGTGTTTGATTTTTAGCTATCAATTAATGGATTGTTGAATTACCTGATGGCCAAAGCAAATGCCAAGGATTTTTTTGTGCATTGAGTCCAATTTCTTAAGCAAAGTGATGAGTTCACCGATCCATATGTCGTTTCCATAAGCATCACTGCAACTGCCAGTGATCACAAATCCATCATAGAGATCCAACTCATCATCTTCAGGGAACTCTCCACGCGCCACCTTGTACAGATCCCAAGTCTCTTTTTCTTCCTCCAGCATTCTCAAAAATACCCCAAAATACCCTCCGTACATCTTCTTCACATACTCTGAATCATCAGCACACAGCAACACAGCAAACCTCTTCCAACCCATTTTCTCCATCTCTTATTGGGCTTTACTGTGACAGATTCTTCTTGATACTTTCTCTCTCTAAGATTTCAGCGAGAGAAAGTGCTGAAGATAAGAGAGTGCGAATGCAGAGAGGGAATATTGGGAATATCTTGCCCTTACGAAACAGAGGTAGTGAGTTTGTTGGAATGGCAGCGTTGGTGCTTTTAAAGGGTTGAGGTTAGGACAATGGTCATGTTTTGTTCCGTTTATTACAACCTTGTCCTTAGTCCAATTTTGTCAAAACGACCCTTGTTTTGCTTGGCACAGACCTTAAAACGACCCCTTGTTTTGACCAAAGAGTGTCATTGCAAATGGGTTTATTATTTTTGGTTTTGGTTTTTCGAAATTAAGTTGGTTTTACTGAAAATAGAGAAAGGAGAAACATTTGATTAAGTGGACATATGAATGTGACCGGGTTTATGTGCTAGGGGTAAAATGTGTAATGAATTTGTTCCTGAAAGCGATATAAATTAACTAAAAGGTATAGTATACTAGTATCCAATTCCATCGAAGAATGGAATGAAATCAACTAGGCAACCGATTGATTCAACTTTAATTTATGAGTTACAAATTAAAGCTTTCCGATTTTGCTTTCAAGTTATTACAATAGTCGTGCTAGTTTTAGCAACTCATGTAACGAATTATACGCGGCACTTAATTCAGGTAACGTTATTTAGGGATTTCATGCGTTAATTAAACATGGTAAAAGGAGTGGAAGTTTGTATTGTATGGCATGAAATTAAAAGTTTTTTTATTTTTTTTATTAATGATTACAAGATGATACTATGGTTAATATGATGCTAGATAAAATTTTGTCTTAATTGAATTTTTTTCTCTCTATTTTAGACTGCAATTTTGACCACTCAACTTTTTTTAAGCAAATTAAGTTTTCCTACTTTTAAAATTAAGCAAATTCGGTCATTTCATCAATTGTCATATATCTAAAAATCCCCACATTCTTATTTTTAATCCAAATATTTTGGATTTATGATTTATTTGAAATATGAAATAATTTAAAGTTTTCAAAAGTAAAAAATTAAATAGAAATTTGATAAAGTTTGAAGGATTTTGTATAGGATCTGAAATTAGGGTTTAAAGAGGGCAAATATTTGGGATATTTTGATATTAGGTTAAATTTGATATTTTGATTGGTGAGTTTTCAGATTAAGAAGATTTAAAACGATTTAATCAGGTTAATTTATGAAGATATTGAATAGAAAGTGAGAATTTGAGTGTTTTAGTTAGAAGACAATTGATGGAAGAACCAAATTTGTTTGATTTTAAAAGTATAGAAACTTAATTTGCTTGAAAAAAAAATTGAGGAACCAAAATTACACAAATTAAAATTCAAACTAAAGGAACCAAAAGTGCATAATACGCAAAATAAATAAGATTCTATGACTATTATTTTATGTCCGTTCTATAAAACTAGAGAATCTCATATTTCTTAATAACTATAATTTAGAATAATTTCATTTTATTTTATTTTACAAAGATATAAATGAAATATGGAATTATTTTCTTTTTTATAGAGGTCTCTCTATCAAGGATTAATAGCTTTCCCTAATTTCTATTTTTTTGTTTGAACCATAAGTAAAAAACATGTAAGAATTCTCACTTATTATTCAACCTCTTTATTAGTATTAGCTATAAAATAGTTAGAAATTAATTACCTAATTTAGCTATGGAATAATTCCTTAGCTAATTTATAGCCATTTCATAGCAAATTTTTTTGGAAAGTGCTATATAGTTGAAGAGGATTCAAATCTCATGTAATCTCTTTGTTCCAACTAACATTGACAGAATGTACTAGCCTACAAAAAACGTAAAAATGTTAGGTTTAGACATTTATTTCAGAAGATCGAATAATTATTGGGTTTTTTAGTCTAACTTGATTAAGTTCGCTACTTGCAAAACCCACAAAAATGTATGGCTCGAGACTTTATTTTAGAAGACCGAATAACTCTCAGTCTTTTTAGCTCGACCCACAAAACCCGTCACCAAATCGGATCGGGCTATATGAACCGATTTTGACAACTTTAGTTCAATGAATATTCCTAATATAGTGGGACTAGCTCTCCCACTCATTACTTTAACGTGTACTATTTAACGTTAAAAATTAACAATTATAACATTTTTCATCATGTCCAAATTATATCACAAACCTCAATAAATTATTTACTAAATAAAAGTATGAAAATTATTGTAGATACTCATATATTTATATTTATATCAAATCTTTATATTATAAATTTGAGACATCAAATTGGAGAGTAAGACAGTCATTCACCTTACTCTTCCACTTAATAACTTTTAACATTCTTTTTCTTCCTATTTGAATTTTAAATGTTAATCCTTAATTTAAAAATTTATTAAGATTTTAAATTGTATGCTATCACTTTGTATTCAAATAATTATTTAATACAAATATTTATTCTAATTGTTATGGTTTAAATTTATTTAAAGGTAAAATATGTTTTTTGTTCTTATAAATAGAATGAGTTTTGTTTTTACTACCCATAAAATATTTTTTTTTACATTCTTACAAGTGATTTTTTTAAATCATCTTTGTCATTCGTCCAACTTTGTTAAATGATTTAATATCAAAAAAATTTTCACATAAGAGTAAACCGTCAATTTAGTCCATGAAAATTTTGTTTGCTGTTAAGTTTGTCTCTGAAATGACATAAATTAAAATTAAATCCTTGAAATTGTATTTCATCTGTCAAAGCAGTCCCTCTGTTAGCAAAAACAAATCTTTCAGAGACTACTTTGATAGTAATTTGTTAATTTTAGGGTTTTATTTGAATTAACGTACTGAGATTGGAAGGATTAAATTGACGGTAAGTATCAACTTACAATGACTAAATTATACTTTTGTTAACATAGGGACTACTTTGACTGATCAAATATAGTTTCAGGGATTGATTTTTAGTTTCTACCAATTTAGGGGCTAATTTGAAAACGAGCAACACTTTAAGGGACCAAATTAATGGTTTACTCTTCACATAAACATGCAAATCACTAAAAAAACTAGCATTTAGCCATTATTTAACTGTGGAAAATTAATAAACTAATTGTGGCTAATCATGGCATCACAAAAATTTAGCCACGGGCCCACACTTATCATTTAACTTAGCCACGGTTATTTTGTGCGTGGTAAAAATGATAGTTACAATATATAAGATAAATCATAATGTGCATGTACACCTTTCCAAATTCTAATGATGTACTGACTTTAGACAATAACCAAAATCCACCAAAAGCTAATTCAAAAGAATCCAAAATCAAGGAAAATTATAACCCAAAGATATAGGCCCATATAACAACCGAAGCAAGTTACTATCACATACTAATTAAGATACACAAATAAATAGTAACTCCAATACTTCCTAATGCCTAAGACAAATGGATGTCTATATCCTTAGTGTAGATGAAACAAAATTTGTTTTGCCAAAGTTCACACCACACCTATCATAGGTAGGAGATCATATATACGAGTAAATTTTCAGTACTCCCGCAATACTGGAGATTTGATATTTCCTTATTTAATGTGTGGTCAGAATTTTTTATTTTAATTTAGAATAAATTTTAAATTGGGGAAACTTTACCTTTCATAGGTAGGTGTCAAAATTTAAGTGGAGGTTGTACCTACTATAGGAGCACTAAAAGTTTTTCCAGATATACAATAACCTATTAGCACAACCAAACAAAATGAATTAACAACAATCCCACAACACATCATCTTAACAAATAAAATATAAAAATAACTAGCCTAAACCAGTCCCAAATATAAACGAGAAATAAAGAAAAAATAACAAAAAAATGTAACTAAAGACAACAGAATGAGCAATAACTTTGTAATACAAAATTGTTTATGGTGAAATTTCTTTCAAAAATAATTTTACTTTCAAATTTTAAGATCAATCTGGGACATAGAATTGAGTCCTCAAAATGGATCTTTAGAAGTAGTTTTACGGTGTCTAAATGAAAAAAAAAATAATTTGTTTTGTAGAACACTTGTCTTAGAAGAAAAGTTGATTTTCAAATTAAAGGTGATTCAGAAAAGAACAATAAGAATTAATAGAGCAATGAACGAGAACACAAATAAACGAAAAGATAAATGAAATAGAACTGGAAACAAAAAGAAAGAACAAAAGAAAGAATGAAAGGAAGAACATGAACAAGTATAATAAAGTGAAATATTAATGAAAATGGTGGAATCCTTGAAATATTAAAGGTGATTTTCAAATTTGGTTCGTTATCAAGTTTGTCCTTGAAATGATTGAAATTAAAAATAAATTCTTAAAACTGTATTTCATCTGTCAAAATAGTTCTTCTGTTAACAAAAGCAAATTTTTCAAGGATTACTTTGGTAGTGATTTTTTAGTTTTAAGGTTTTATTTGAATTAACGTACTGAGATTGGAAGGATTAAATTGACGGTAAGTATACAGGGACTAAATTATACTTTTGTTAACAGGGGAACTACTTTGACTGATCAAATACAGTTTCAGGGATTGATTTTTAGTTTCTATCAATTCAGGGGCTAATTTGAAAACTAGAAATACTTTAAGGGACCAAATTAATGATTTACTCTTCACATAAACATGCAAATCACTACAAAAAAAACTAGCCACGGGGCCACGCTTATCATTTAACTTAGCCACGGTTGTTTTGTGCGTGGTAAAAATGATAATCACAATAAGATATATGGTTGTCATTATCAAGGAAAATTATAACCCAAATATCTACTGACTTTAGGACAATGTACAAAAATCCACCAAAAGTTATTTCAAAAGAATCCAAAATCAAGGAAAATTATAACCCAAAAAGATGTAGGCCCACATAACAACTGAAGCAAGTTACTAACACATTCTAATCAAGATACACAAAAAAAAATATTAACTCCAATACTTCATAATGCCTAAGACAAATGGTTGTCAATATCCTTTAGCCTATGCTTGGTGAAAATAGGGAAATAGAGAGAAGAGAAGTGAGAAGGAGAGAAATAGGAAAGAGAGAAATGAAGAGAAATAGGTGTGAAGTCTATAAATCAGTTTAAGTATTTAAACATGATTATAAGACTTAACATCTTTTAGTTTTAATGATTAACAAATAAGATTATATAAAGAACAAATAAGATTATATAAAGAACCAATTAGATTATATAAACAGGTTCTACTGAGAAAGGTATTGGTTTGTTAATTATGTTTCAGGATGGAATACTCTTTAGAAGAAGAAGAAGATTTTGCGAACAGAATCAGAATCAGAAGATCAGAATCAGAAGAACAAGAGTGCAGAATCTGAAGAAGAATAATCCTTAACAGAGTTGAAGCAACTGAAGAATAGAAGTGAAGACTTGAAGACTGTCTGAAGAAGTGAAGACTTGAAGACTGTCTGAAGAAGTGAAGACTAGAAGACTATCTGAAGAATTGAAGATTTGAAGACTAAGAAGACCATCTGAAGAACTGAAGGCGGAAGATATATGAAGAAGTACAGATTCAAATATACACCTGTCTGAAGAACAACAATGAACTGAAGAAATGAATACAAGATGAAGCGGACTGAAGTATTGAAGCTGTCTGAAGTACGCAACATGTCCGAAGTATTGAAGTTGTCTGAAGTACGTAACATGTCTGAAGCAAAAGAAGCTATCTGAAGCAACGAAGCTGTCTGAAGAGCCAAGCCCGTCTGAAGACTCGAACCCGTCTGAAGACTAAAACCTGTCTGAAGACTGGAACCCGTCTGAAGTTTGGAAGCCGTCTGAAGCTTTAGTAATGACGTGACATCTTTGCTGAAACCTTGCGAGAAGACTTTTCTGAGTCTCTGCTGCTCGTACGTTTTGGAACACATTTGTGGCAACAAACACAGAGGCCTTTCCTGGTGCATTTAAAGTTCATACACCACTGAGGAAATCTCTGCAACGCAGCATTCGCAGCAACAACGGTGGCAGCTTTACTGCAGCACCAACGTTGTACTATGTCAGAACTTTCAAGAAGCGTGTCTCACAACGGATTAAAAGAAGACTATTTGCTATCTCTAAACGATAGTATCTCAACGAGACATTTCTTCATTTGTGTAATCTGAAAGAAAGCAGAAGAAAAGCTCAGGAGACTAAGCAAAAGCAACAAGGAAGATGTTTGAATAAAATATATTCAATTCAACATCTTTATCTAAATATCAAAAGAGGAATCTGCAAACAACGACTATTGGTCAAGACATCTCATTCAAAGAAGTAATGGTGTCTGGAGCAAATGAAAAAGGAGTATATGAAGAATAAGCAAAAAGACAAATTCAACGGATACCTACTCATATACACTCCCAAGAAAATCAGAGGAAATCTGAAGAAAGCAGATGAACGCAGAAGAAAGCAGAAGAAAATCAAGAGAGAGAATTAGCAGAAGAAAGCAAGCAGATGCAAGCCGGACAAAACAGATAAAGGCAGATACAAGCAGATGCAAGATAATGCAAGCTGGAGCAAGCAGATGCAAGCTGGATAAAACAGATACAAGAAAGCAAAAAGAATTCAAGAGAGAGAATACACATAATCATCACATCTCTCAAAACAGAGCTCATCAACAGAAGTGTCAGAACGGGAGTATTCTGAACACTCAATATGCTTAAGGAGAAGCAACCGTTTGAGAAGCTATTACACAACGGCTATATAGGCCACATCATCAAAAGCTCAACGGTATTATGAAACATCTTCAACGGCTATATTCAAGAAGAACATATAAATAGCCTCAAGATTGAATTTGAAGAGGAGTTGGTCGGGCCAACCTGTAGTGGGTGTGGTGTACAACCAAGCTGGTTGGCATGGTGAGCATATTAACCATGCTGCCGACCTGCAGCTGCTGTTGCAACCAAGTTGGTCAGAATGATCAACCAAGTTGGATCAATCGGGATTGTTTTTCAAGAAGGTTCTTGAAATCAATCAGGATGAAAATTGTTAACTAGGCTGAGTGTCTTACAGTTAACAAGAGTTGACTCGAGCTTAAATACATCATGAAAATGTCAACAACGATTGATCAGAGAGTGAATTCTCAATCGGGCTACTGATCAGCTGGTCAGTTAGTTAGATTGTACAGTTGGTCTGTTGATCAAGTGAGTTGGTTGTCGGGAAGGCAATCATGTTGTACAAATGACTATCAAACTGGGTACAGTTTGAAGCTTTGAAGATACCTTGGTATTCCAATGATACGGGTGAGAATGTAGCCCATGGAAACCAATGGTTGGAGAATAAGGCTGGAGCTTAATTTCATATCTTAGTTAGCCTACTCTCAGAGGATGTATTCCTCATAGAAAAGACAGGGATTGTACTTAAATTCAAACACTTGTATCACTGTCTATCCTTGTATTTAGTTTGTAATGACTGTATCCTGAGTATGTACTCAGTAATCTCTATGTACAAGAAGAATCTGAGTTGAGAGGTTCTAGCGAACATCTAGCTTAGATTGAGTAGCAATACTCTACACTTAGTTAAGTGTCTGAGAGCCTGGAGAGGCTTGGTGGAAGAAAGAATACTTGTGGTAGAGCCTGGAGAGGCTTGATAGAATAGAATACTTGTTGTGTTGGCCTGGAGAGGTTAACATGTGTATCTGTGGATTCAAATAGTGGAAAATCCAGTGGTGGTTTGCCTCTGGGACTGGATGTAGCTCACGGGTTGGTGGGTGAACCAGGATAAATTCTGTGCCTAAGTTTTCTCATCCCTTAATCTCTTTTATTTACAGTCTTTACATTTACGTTGGGGATTGAAAAGTACTTTTCATAACAAGCTTAACTCAAGGATTTCAATAAAACAAGTTTTCATACAAACATAACATTAAAACGTCTCTAGTGTAGGTTGAAGTATTATAGAAGAATATATTCAGAGGGATGTCTGAAATATCTGTCTGAAGTGAGCCCAATAGGAACTCAGTTCAGACACATGATATAGATGGTCTCTGATCATCTAAAGTATTTCAGAAACAGTTCTGGAGGTACTCTTAGTAATATTCTTCAGAAGACACTAAGGGAAGTTTGTTTTAAATCAAAACAATCTTAAGTATAAGAGAAAGTCTTTTTAATCTAAATCTTTCATATATTCTGCATGTATTTAAAATAACTCTGATCTTAAGATTGGTTTTGCACAAAGATCACTTACGTGATTGTTTTAATTAAAGATTTCCAAAATTGTCTTAAAATGTCTAAAACACTATTCAACCCCCCCTTCTAGTGTTGCCTGTGGTTCTAACAATTGGTATCAGAGCTCACCTTCGGGTTGAGCATCTAACAAATGCAGAAGGAGTAGATCCTCAGAAGATGGAAATCTCACCAAGCTGAAGCAACTCTGAAGAATGATAATGAGAATAGGAAAATCATTTTCCAATACTCATTATTCATAAGGCTAAAGCACAGGACGGAACATGAAAAGGAAAGTGAATCTATCTCTAGATCACAAACGGGTAACACCTTTCCTATCTATATTTAAGTTATAATTTTAAATATAGTTATTAATCTGTTGCATGATTTGTTTTATTGAAATTATGTAAATATATGTTTGCATACTATACTTGTCTCATGAATATATGTTTTAAATTGTGTTAAAATGAATCACTGCATGCTATGTGTTTTACTATGTTTACTGTGTGAAATTTATGACTCATTTTATGTATGCTTTACTTATTTAAATATATGTGTTGAAGAGTCACACATGCTTAGTAAAGTAATAAATGTGTTTTTAAATTAAGTAAATGAAGAGTCGTGTGTGTTAGTCATAACTGTTTTTGAAAATATGAAACGGCACGATGTGAATCATTGAATCATCAACCGGTTTCTCTCAATTGTCACGATGCACATCTCTCCATAACTGCTTAGTGGATAGAACCGCTCCTTTCATGAAGTGAAGCGACGCTTGATTGCCTATTTAAAGGATTGGAAGATCATCAGAAGAACCTCACAGTCTATTTCCTTCCAATTCATCTTAATCTATCTCAATGGCATCAAGATCAGCAATCTCATGTGCTCAAAGTCTACGCAAGTATGATGAAAGAATTATTCCCACAAGGGGAGTAAATTTAAGCGACTTTGACAAAGAAGGACTAAAAATCTCTGAGTATTTCAAGGATGCTGGCTGGACTTCCTATCTTGAAGAGGCATCATTCCCCTGGCATGAGCAGAGTGTTCTAGATTTCTGGAACAACTCAAAAGTGTTTCTTGAAGAGACAAGTGGTATAAACACTTCAGTAATGGGAATGCCGATCAGAATGGACTTCAAGGTTCTGAAGGAAATCATTGGGGTTGAAGCAACCGGAAAACAATTCTCTTCAGACTGGGAAATCAATGATAGAGAGAAAGAGATGCATGATCAAATTTTATTTGGTCGCAGAACTTCTCAAACCCCAGTATGTTCACAACTACTGGAAATTCCCCAAATTCTGCTGACAATCATTAATTGTTGTATTCTACCCAAGAGGAAGGATACAATCATCATCTCTGATATGGAAAGATTTGTGCTGATACATCTCCTTCAAAGGAAAAGATTAAATCTTCCAAGAATCATCCTTTATCATATGATGAGAAGAAAATTAGAAGAAGTCAAAGTCTTTCCCCATACTACACTGATTATGAAAATCCTTCAATATAAAGGGTTTCCTATTGAAAGATTCTTTGACCAGGAGCCATCACCCTTGTTCACTATAAAGGAATATGAACATTCTAAGGGGACATCAGCAGAGGAAAATGAAGCCCAAAGCCTTTCGTCGTCAACCCAAAGCGAAATAGAATCTTCTGACTATCTAAGTGTTCATGGAAATTTAAGAGAAATATTCAGAAGAAGTAAGATAAAAAGGTTGGACGAACATATTGAACATCTGGAAGAAACACTCAGATTCTATCAAAGAGAACTGCAGATGCTGAAAACACAAAAGGAGAAAGTCAGTGCCAATGAGAACAAGCCTGTTGAAGATCAATGATACACTTGTGTTCTGATTTTGTTTTAAATCTTTGTATCTATGTCTTTCTGTTTTGTGTCCATTTCACTTTCTATCTCTGTTTATGTGTTTCTCTTAATATTAATATTCTATGTGTTTATATGTGTTTCCTTTTGTGCATATTTAAGTCTATCAATAACATAACTCTATCCTTAATTAATTAAACAATTATATTAAATTTTCCAATTAGTTATACTGTACATGAATCTTTAACTCAACACACTTCCTTAATTGGTTCAACTAAAAGATAAAATTAATTAACTTAATTAAGCTATCTCATTTTAACGAAACAAAGTTATTTGACTTAACAACATCAGATGCTACTGAAAGGTATTTTTAGTTTGTGAATGTTTCAGAAAAACAGGTTTTTGAAGATAATCTCAAGAAGGCCTTCAGAATGAAATACCATCTGAACGGATAAATCAATGTGACATCATCTAAAAGGACATAATGTGATAACATCTTTATTATCTGAACCTATTCAGGAAGTTCAAAATGAACTCTTTGAAAGTGTGGGTCATCAATATTAAAGATAGTTAACACTCTATGTTCAAACCGAACAACTCAATCTCTAAGTAGATTATACTAACTTAGTAATATCTCTATTCATCTAGCCCGTTCAGAAGGCTCCTTATGGACTGTCTGAAATCGTGGGTCTAAAATGTTAAGGGATAGTTACTCAAGTCATTAGAATCCAACTCAATTGTAAAGGGGTAGGTTAAGATGACTGTTTAAAGATTCTCTGGAGCAAAAGACAAAAGCAGACGTGCAGACATCAAAAGGCATCAAGATGAAGGAAAAGTCTTTCAAGCAAGAAGTAATGTCAGAAGAGACTTCTTTACCCAATGGACAATAACCAAATTCCTGGTAACATCACTTCATCTTAAAACTTTTATAGCTTTGAATACCTGTCTCCATAAAAACTTTTAAAAGCCTTTAAGAAACCTTTAATAAGTACAAACTTAAAAGACTTATAAAAGGTTCTCAGATACATGCCTTTACAAAATATTTTTTTTACTCTCTCTCAAAATATTTTCGAAAAGCTTTTCAAACATAAATTTATAAAACCTTCCCCTCTCTCTGTATTTAAACATATTTTGTCTTTTAAAATCTATGTTTTCAAAAATGTGTTTAGCACTTAGTTTTTTTTTATGATTTCTTTTATTCTTTTTATCTCGAAAATTTATTTTCAAAAACTTCCTCATGTTTCCTCTTAATGCTTCAACCGGGACTACATGTGCTCGGTTCATAATGGACACTACATAACTTCCAATGAAAGTAGCCTATAAAAGCAATCCTAAGCTTGCTCAGAAAATCATCTCGAACACTCAAACTTCTTGCTTCTCTTCTCTCTATTTTTTCAAAGTTCTCAAAATTCTTATGAGATCCTAAGGCAACTCTTCTCATTCAAGGATAGCCTTAAGAACTTAATAAGAAAAACCGTAGAACAAAAAGAATAACAAAGAATGAAAGAAGCAGCACAGGAACAAAGATTCATTGGTATCAATATAGTCTTAGAAAAGACTGAACTCCTCTGGATGGTGTATGGAATGAGAAGAAGGGTACAGATTCCTCTTCAAAATCTTCTCTACAACGTTCCAGACATGGAGATCACACTTTCTACCGTTCCATGTGCTAAACGAAGTTTGTAGCTGAAGGGGATTGACGAGGGCTACAGAGGAATCTGTTGGGTCTTGGAAGTAGCCAGAGGAGCAGTTTTTGAATCTCCTCTCCCTTTTCAAAACTTCTTTTGAAATTTTTGTTTAATGTAGTTTTTCCTTTTTTTTTATGTTTTGTTTAAGCTTCTCTTTTGAGTTTTCTTTTCAAACCTGTATCTGAGTAACTATAGAGATTTAATAAAAATCTTCTTTGTCTAGTTTCTTTTATGCTTCATAACCTCTTGATAATTGCTTAACAAAATTTTAACTGTAACAAGAAATTCTTAAAAGATTGTAGGAAACTAATCAACTTAGGGGGAGAAACCTCAGTATTAAGAAGTAGATCTTTAAGTGTAACAAACTTAACAAGAGAAATATATCTGTCAAAATGATACATTATTTAACATTTGGTATAGGGTTACATTAACTTATAACACAAACCTTTTTAATTAATGACAAAAGGGGGAGAAATATAAACTAACAAAATACTAAAAAGAATGTAACAAAAAGGGAAATATATATGGAGATTATAGGAAGAAGAAATAAATAGCAAAGAAATATAAAATACAGTAAGAAAGAAGATAACAAACTAAGAGTTCTAATAAGAATAACAATAAGTCATAACAATAGGTATCTGAAGGGTTCTAATAACAATAGGTATCTGAAATCTTAACAAGAAAAATTTTAACAATCGTTTAACTGAAATATTAACAATAAACTTGTAACAATTGGTAAACTTGTAACAGTTGGTTAATAAAAGATTTAACAATTGGAATTGATTAATTAAAGACTTAATTGTTTCAGAAGATGTCTAAAAGAATCAATGCCTGTCTCAGGGGGAATAATATAGATAGGGGGAGTAACATCTCTCATTTCTTTTTATATCCATTTTGTCAGTAATATATAATTTATTTGTCATCATTAAAAAGGGGGAGATTGTGAAGTCTATAAATCAGTTTAAGTATTTAAACATGATTATAAGACTTAACATCCTTTAGTTTTAACGATTAACAAATAAGATTATATAAAGAACAAATAAGATTATATAAAGAACCAATTACATTATATAAACAGGTTCTACTGAGAAAGGTATTGGTTTGTAAATTGTGTTTCAGGATGGAATACTTTTTAGAAGAAGAAGAAGATTTTGCGAACAGAATCAGAATCAGAAGATCAGAATCAGAAGAACAAGAGTGCAGAATCTGAAGAAGAATAATCCTTAACAGAGTTGAAGCAACTGAAGAATAGAAGTGAAGACTTGAAGACTGTCTGAAGAAGTGAAGACTTGAAGACTGTCTGAAGAAGTGAAGACTAGAAGACTATCTGAAGAATTGAAGATTTGAAGACTAAGAAGACCATCTGAAGAACTGAAGGCGGAAGATATATGAAGAAGTACAGATTCAAATATACACCTGTCTGAAGAACAACAATGAACTGAAGAAATTAATACAAGATGAAGCGGACTGAAGTATTGAAGCTGTCTGAAGTACGCAACATGTCCGAAGTATTGAAGCTGTCTGAAGTACGTAACATGTCTGAAGCAAAAGAAGCTGTCTGAAGCAACGAAGCTGTCTGAAGAGCCAAGCCCGTCTGAAGACTCGAACCCGTCTGAAGACTAAAACCTGTCTGAAGACTGGAACCCGTCTGAAGTTTGGAAGCCGTCTGAAGCTTTAGTAATGACGTGACATCTTTGCTGAAACCTTGCGAGAAGACTTTTCTGAGTCTCTGCTGCTCGTACGTTTTGGAACACATTTGTGGCAACAAACACAGAGGCCTTTCCTGGTGCATTTAAAGTTCATACACCACTGAGGAAATCTCTGCAACGCAGCATTCGCAGCAACAACGGTGGCAGCTTTACTGCAGCACCAACGTTGTACTATGTCAGAACTTTCAAGAAGCGTGTCTCACAACGGATTAAAAGAAGACTATTTGCTATCTCTAAACGATAGTATCTCAACGAGACATTTCTTCATTTGTGTAATCTGAAAGAAAGCAGAAGAAAAGCTCAGGAGACTAAGCAAAAGCAACAAGGAAGATGTTTGAATAAAATATATTCAATTCAACATCTTTATCTAAATATCAAAAGAGGAATCTGCAAACAACGACTATTGGTCAAGACATCTCATTCAAAGAAGTAATGGTGTCTGGAGCAAATGAAAAAGGAGTATATGAAGAATAAGCAAAAAGACAAATTCAACGGATACCTACTCATATACACTCCCAAGAAAATCAGAGGAAATCTGAAGAAAGCAGATGAACGCAGAAGAAAGCAGAAGAAAATCAAGAGAGAGAATTAGCAGAAGAAAGCAAGCAGATGCAAGCCGGACAAAACAGATAAAGGCAGATACAAGCAGATGCAAGATAATGCAAGCTGGAGCAAGCAGATGCAAGCTGGATAAAACAGATACAAGAAAGCAAAAAGAATTCAAGAGAGAGAATACACATAATCATCACATCTCTCAAAACAGAGCTCATCAACAGAAGTGTCAGAACGGGAGTATTCTGAACACTCAATATGCTTAAGGAGAAGCAACCGTTTGAGAAGCTATTACACAACGGCTATATGAGCCACATCATCAAAAGCTCAACGGTATTATGAAACATCTTCAACGGCTATATTCAAGAAGAACATATAAATAGCCTCAAGATTGAATTTGAAGAGGAGTTGGTCGGGCCAACCTGTAGTGGGTGTGGTGTACAACCAAGCTGGTTGGCATGGTGAGCATATTAAGCATGTTGCCAACCTGCAGCTGCTGTTGCAACCAAGTTGGTCAGAATGATCAACCAAGTTGGATCAATCGGGATTGTTTTTCAAGAAGGTTCTTGAAATCAATCAGGATGAAAATTGTTAACTAGGCTGAGTGTCTTACAGTTAACAAGAGTTGACTCGAGCTTAAATAATCATGAAAATGTCAACAACGATTGATCAGGGAGTGAATTCTCAATCGGGCTACTGATCAGCTGGTCAGTTAGTTAGATTGTACAGTTGGTCTGTTGATCAAGTGAGTTGGTTGTCGGGAAGGCAATCATGTTGTACAAATGACTATCAAACTGGGTACAGTTTGAAGCTTTGAAGATACCTTGGTATTCCAATGATACGGGTGAGAATGTAACCCATGGAAACCAATGGTTGGAGAATAAGGCTGGAGCTTAATTTCATATCTTAGTTAGCCTACTCTCAGAGGATGTATTCCTCATAGAAAAGACAGGGATTGTACTTAAATTCAAACACTTGTATCACTGTCTATCCTTGTATTTAGTTTGTAATGACTGTATCCTGAGTATGTACTCAGTAATCTCTATGTACAAGAAGAATCTGAGTTGAGAGGTTCTAGCGAACATCTAGCTTAGATTGAGTAGCAATACTCTACACTTAGTTAAGTGTCTGAGAGCCTGGAGAGGCTTGGTGAAAGAAAGAATACTTGTGGTAGAGCCTGGAGAGGCTTGATAGAAAAGAATACTTGTTGTGTTGTCCTGGAGAGGTTAACATGTGTATCTGTGGATTCAGATAGTGGAAAATCCAGTGGTGGTTTGCCTCTGGGACTGGATGTAGCTCACGGGCTGGTGGGTGAACCAGGATAAATTCTGTGCCTAAGTTTTCTCATCCCTTAATCTCTTTTATTTACAGTCTTTACATTTACGTTGGGGATTGAAAAGTACTTTTCATAACAAGCTTAACTCAAGGATTTCAATAAAACAAGTTTTCATACAAACATAACATTAAAACGTCTCTAGTGTAGGTTGAAGTATTATAGAAGAATATATTCAGAGGAATGTCTGAAATATCTGTCTGAAGTGAGCCCAACAGGAACTCAGTTCAGACACATGATATAGATGGTCTCTGATCATCTAAAGTATTTCAGAAACAGTTCTGGAGGTACTCTTAGTAATATTCTTCAGAAGACACTAAGGGAAGTTTGTTTTAAATCAAAACAATCTTAAGTATAAGAGAAAGTCTTTTTAATCTAAATCTTTCATATATTCCGCATGTATTTAAAATAACTCAGATCTTAAGATTGGTTTTGCACAAAGATCACTTACGTGATTGTTTTAATTAAAGATTTCCAAAATTGTCTTAAAATGTCTAAAACACTATTCAACCCCCCCTTCTAGTGTTGCCTGTGGTTCTAACAATAGGTATGAAATGAAGAGAAATAGGTTGTTTGGTATGAGAGAAATTTGTGTGAAATAAAAGAAAAAAATATGAAAAATCGATTATTAAAAAAAATCGATTTTTTTGCTCAACAATCGATTATGGGACATTAAAAATCGATTTTTTTATGACGGTGAGTAAGATAAAAATTGATTATGTGTACATGAAAATCGATTCTTTATAACATTGGGTAACATGATAATCGATTATGTATACACAAAAATCGATTGTCACAACATGTCCACTTCTCATTTCTCTCCATTTCACTACAAAGTTGCAGAGGAATGAACAGTGTAATCATCTCCCCTCATTTCCACCAATTTCCCTCCTCACCAAACACATCATTTCTCCCCACTTCCCTCCTCCCTCCTCCACCAAACACATCTACTTTCTCTATTTCTTCCCACTTCCCTCCTCCCTCCCCCACTTCGCCTCCACCAAACACAACATGTAGTGTAGATGAAACACTTTTTTTTTGTAAAAGTTCACGCCACATCTATCATAGGTAGGAGATCAGATATACGAGTAAATTTCCAATACCCCCGTAGTACTTAAGACTTGATATTTCCTTATTTAATGTGTGGTCAGAATTTTTTATTTTAATTTAGAATAAATTTTAAATTGGAAAAAATTTACCTTACATGGGTAGGTGTCAAATTTTAAGTGGAGGTAGTACCTACTATAGGAGCACTGAGTTTTTTTTCCAAGTATACAATAACCTATTAGCACAACCAAAACAAAATGAATTAACAACAATCCCATAACACATCACCTCAACAAATAAAATATAAAAATAACTAACCTGAACCAGTCCCAAAAATGAACAAGAAAGAAAGAAAGAAATAACAAAAAAATTTAACTGAAGACAATAGAATGAGCGATAACTTTGTAGCACAAAACTGTTTGTGGTGAAGTTTCCAGTACTCCCGTAGTACTGAAGACTTGATATTTCCTTATTTAATGTGTGGTCAGAATTTTTTTTATTTTAATTTAGAATAAATTTTAAATTAGAAAAAATTTACCTTACATGGGTAGGTGTCAAATTTTAAATGGAGGTAGTACCTATTATAGGAGCACTGAGTTTTTTTTCCAGGTATACAATAACCTATTAGCACAACCAAACAAAATGAACTAACAACAATCCCATAACACATCACCTTAACAAATAAAATATAAAAATAACTAACCTGAACCAGTCCCAAAAATGAATGAGAAAGAAAGAAAAAATAACAAAAAATTGTAACTGAAGACAATAGAATGAGCAATAACTTTGTAGTACAAAACTGTTTGTGGTGAAATTTCTTTCGAGAAGAATTTTACTTTCAAATTTTAAGAACAATCTAGGACATAGAATTGAGTCCTCAAAGTTGATCTTTAGAAGTAGTTTTATAATGTCTAAACGAAAAAAGTTAATTTGTTTTTTAAAACGTACACTTGTCTTAGGAGAAAAGTTGATTTTCAAATTAAAGGTGATTCAGAAAAGAACAATATAAGAAATAATAGAGCAATGGATGAAAACACATAAAAACGAAAAGATAAATGATATAAAATAGAAAACAAAAGGAAAGAACATAAGAAAGAATGAAAGGAAGAACAAGAACAAGAACAAGTATAATAAAGTGAAATATTAATGAAAATGGTGGAATCACATAGTTGTTTTCTCTAATCAGTAAAATTTACTTTCAGAATGGATGTGTTAGGCTTTGAGAGAATTTTAGTAAATGAGTATACAATTGTAACGTCCTAATTTCTTAATTCGAGAATAATGTTCTTTAGAAACACTATTCCGAATTTCTGAAATTATTTCGCGCCATTATCGATATCGGTATATGAATCACACAATTGCTTAGGCAATCAAATGTTTACTTAAGCTTACACAAGGCTCATACATCATTCACAATCTGAGAAACCAAATTATGTCTTGGCTAAATATAATTTACAACACTCCTGCCGAAAATCCGGCAGAGTCTCCCTTATAAACTAGATATTTCCAAATTTTCTATCTTGACCTGAAATCCAGAAAAATCACCAATACAGTTGATAATAGCACCATGCAATTTTAATCTCTATCTAAGCCTCCATGGCCGAACTAAAGTCTCAACTCTAATACATTATAAGTGAAAATTATATGATAAATTAGAGCACTTTTTAGTTCACTTATCAAGGATAAAATGGTATTTTTACCCCAGTTTATTCCTTTTATTAAATATGAGATAAATTGTATTTATTAATCTTAGATTTGAATTTGATGTTATTTTGATAGAAATATCGTTGATTTTTGCAGGATATTGCAAGGATTTGATTTGAAGGAAAGATAACATTAAATGAGGGAGATATCTGCAAGATTTAAAGTTTGATTGAAGACATTTAATAAAGATTTGAAGATTATTTGGAGCAATTAATGAAGATATCACTGCCAATCAAACAAGGATTCTACAAACAACCTTCCCAAATAAATCAAAGATGCTTAATAAATACAAGGATTTCATCAAGAAAAGGGAAACAAGGAAAGACAAATCAGACAAAACCAGTCTCGGGGAAAGATCAAATTAAAAAGAGAAAGTTGGAGCTGCAGGACGCAACCTGCGCTTCAACTTGCGCTACAGCACAGGGTGAAGCGCAGCTCTCTGGAACCTGCGCTGTAGCGCAGATCACGCAGATTTGTTCCCTATTGCCGTTTTTAGATAGATTTCTCCCCAATTTTCTTTATCTTTCCTTAGCCTATAAATAGGAACCTCTTGCACCAGATCAGGTGTGCACGATTATTGTAATTCAGTGATAATGCACCAGAGCTAATTTTAGAGTAGGAGAGGAGGAGCGCTTCACAAGGATTGAAGATGGTGACAGCATCTTCGGTGGTTTGTATGGCTACCTTGTGTAGTTAACTCTCCATTAGGATTGGATGTAATTGGTTCTATCCCCAAGTGTATGTAAACTCTATATTATTATTTCCTGAGCTCTCTGTCTATAATATTGGTAATCTTATTTTGTGCTTAATTCCTAACTTCCTCGCTTGCGCCAGAGTTATAGGCTAGTTTCGACTAGGATTGAGGATGGGGGAGCGGATTCTGAAGAAACCCATTCTCTGAGTGAATAAGAATACTCGGTTAACCACTGACTGAACCATGAGTGTTACTGATGATTGATGGATAGTGTGAGTATCATAATGAAGGGCATCTAAACAATAGGCATGGTATTAATAAACCGATAGCAAAGGTTAGTTGATTGTCAATCCAGGATTCGATGCAAAGATGTATCTAATGAGTGATGCGTAGTGACAGTACTCTAATGAAGGTGCGTCTATAGCTTTAGGCCTCGTTGATCAACTAGTTCTTTTACAAACGGAATAAAAGAAAGCAAAATAAGTCGAGGGTAAGTCTGTCGCCTGGCCCGCATGGATTACCTTTGAGTGTGTGAGGCCGCTGGTAACTCGGGGTCTTAGCAATATAGTTTATCTACAGTATTATAGAGTAAACTTAAAATAATATAATAGATAGTTTTTACATGCACAAAGGGTGTGATGATATGAAGTTCAATCCTAATCCAAGTAAACTGTCTCTAACTCTTCCTTTCTAATTCAATTGATTATTAATCTGTTATTTAGGTTTTTCGCACAATAATATTCTCAAAACCCGTTGTTTCCCTTGATAATTAGATCACGAGTATACGTGAATTGACCGTTCCATGTGGATATGATACTTTTCTTACTATTATACTACTGGATTTTTGGTTCGCTTGCCAGAAACCCATCAAGTATTTTTGGCGCTGTTGCCGGGAAACGGTTTCCAATTCGTGTTTACCTTGGCGGTCTAGTTATCAAGTCATATCTATCTTAGGATTTTGTTTATTTATTTTTCTTATCTATCTTAGGATCTCTTTATTTATTCTTATTATTTTAGGAAATTTTTATTATCTAGGAAATTTATAGTCTTTCTATTTTTATTAATTTTTAGTCCACACTTACCCTTTTCAAAGTTTCTTGTTTATGTTTTTGAGAGGCCAGGTGTCCCCCAATCAATTACAATTCGATCCAGAAATAGAAAGGACATCAAGGAATAACATAAGTAGAAACAAGAGAAGGAGACGAGGGAGAAGTCGAGAAGAAAACAAAAATATTTTATTTTTAATTATTTTATTTTAATTATTTTATTTTTTTTACAAAACAAAATAAAATTATTATTATTATTTAAAAAAATATTTATTATTTTATTTTTAAATAAAAAAATTATTAAAAAATAATATAATAATTATTATTATTATTTAAAAAAATTATTATTTTTTGTCATTTTGTTCTTTTCATATGAGCTAATATTTGTTTGAGCTTTTTAATTATTTCTCTTGAGAAGACAGATAACAGAAAAGGGGGAAGAGCTCAAGGAGACAATTTCAACACTCTCTGATCACCCAAGAAGAAGAAGGGACAAGCTCAAGGAGACAATCTCAACACTCTCTGTTCTACCACCCCAAGTGAAGTAAATGTTAAATGGCTTATGAATGGCAAAATCAACCAAGAAGAACCCTTGGAGATTATGTTAGGTGGCAAGAACCAAGTTACTCCTCTCATGCACCGATTCAAGGTAACTTCTCTAATTACAACAATTATTCTAACAATTTTTCACAGGATTGGGGAAGTTACCAGAACCAGAATTTTGGGAGACACCAAGATGATGTTTCACTCCACATGCAATCTTCTTTTCAACAGCAGCAAAGTTACTCAAAATACGATGAGTTTTTGGAAGAACTCAATAGATACAATATACAATTTCAGAAGGAGAGAGAAGAAGCAAGAAGAAAAAATGATGCTTTGATAGCGCAACTAGCAGAACAAAGGGAGTTAAGACTTCAGAAGGAAAGAGAAGAAGCAAGAAGAAACACTGACACCTTGTTGGAGCAATTAACAGAAACATGAGCCAACCAACAATCAGAACAAATCTCAGCAAGGCATTCAGATAGTGACGATGATATTGAAGACAAGTGGGACAAATATATACAATTTCAGTAGTATTGTGAAAGAGAAGGACTAATCGTTGGCCTCGTACTAGAGGAGATAGACAATATGATCAACTGTTGGAACAAGCAATTTTCAGCAAATGCACAACCCAACCCTGAAGAACAGTGTGACGACATTGTTCAGCTGATAGGGGAGGAAACCAATGACAATCTGGCTGAAAAAGAAAGAGAATCAGAAGAAGTTGATGAAGAAAAGGAAGAAGAAGAAGGTGCAGCAGAAGTAGAAGAAGAAGATGGAGAGGATGAAACAGAAAAGATGGTGCTTGAAGAAGAGACTGACTGTGAAAAGGAGACAGAGAAAAACACATATGAGGGTGTTCATGATGAAGAAGATCAAGAAAATGAGAAAAAGAGTGAACAGGGAGATGGAGAATCAAAGCCCGAGGAAGGAAAGGAAGTGGTACCAAGACCATAGACTTTGTCTTATCCAACCAGCCCGCTAAAGGAAGATCAAGAAAGGCATGGTACAAGTAATAAACCTTCCAGACCTGAAAAAAGAAAGGCCTGCGATCACACTTACCAGGACCAGGCAAAGAGAAGAAAAGTCAAGCTAGAATCAAATTCAGAACCTAGAGCCAGATTGAAGATCAAGTGGTCAGGTGTGTTCCATATCAAAGACCCCTGCGAAGCAAAGAAATTGAGAGCAATCAACTGTGAATCATCTAAGCTTCAGAAAAAGAAGACTCATGGACATGAGAGCAAGATAATAAAGAAAAGAAGAGTCAAGCCAAGGGAGTCAAAAGCATGGTCTAATTCCAGGAAGAAGCACAAATGGTCAAAGTCAGTTCACACTACAGGTTGCTCCAAGGCAAGATTATGGGGAGGTTTATGGGCCAAAGAAAGGAAGGGTGCAGCACACAAGCTCACCAAAATGTTTCAGTTTCAACCACCTTGAGAGAACAGGCGTCGAGCTATCGGACGTTAAACAAGCGCTTCTTGGGAGGCAACCCAGAGATTTTTAAGTTTTCATTTATTTTCAGTTTTGTTTTATTTTCTTGTTGTTAATTAGGATTTTTCATTTTTTAGGATTTAGGAAATTTTCAAAATTGATTGGAATAAGTTTGTGGAAAATAAAATTTTTAAATAATGGGAAGTAGCAGAAAACGTGACTGAAAATTGCAAAATTACACTCTGTTTTTTGCGCTTCACCTGCGTTATAGCGCATGTAAAGCGCAGGAATGCAATTTTAGTCACTGTCTTTTGCGATTCACCTGCGCTGTAGTGCAAGGTGAAGCACAACAGTACAATTTTTTTTAAAAATCCTCTATTTTCTTATGTATTGTTTCTCTACTTCCTAAGCTCTTCTTTTCACTTTTTCCACTCACAAACTTCCATCAATTTTGAAACTTTCAGTTATGTTTTCTTTAAATTTTACCAATTGAAATCTTCATTTACTCTATTTTTATGATTTGCACTTTAGGGTAGCAACCTTAGAATTGTGAATATTATTGATTATTGCTATCTTGAATGTGGTTTTGGCTGTGTGGAATATGAAGAACAATTTGCTGAATTGAAATGCTCTTTGTTTTGTGAGTTATTAAATTTGAAAGTGTTATGCTCTATTCCTTTAAAAAAATTAAACTTTCACTTTCCATGGATTGATTGAATGCTTGCAAAACAAATGAGTATGTTCTGTTTTTAGGAAGGCATTACCAAGTGCAGTGAAATTTTGTTGTGAAGAGAGTAATGATTTATGCATGTAAATTGGTAGGCTTCCATGTTCTTGATGAGTTGCACAGACTGCTGCAAAGTATAAAGACCAGTTGACCTCAAACCAATCAGGAGTACTAGACCCATACCCAAGCATGCTGCTTGAAGAGTTTCGGATATTCTTGCAGTGGCCTGGGGACAGGCCTATTCTTCCAGGGGGAGGTAGAGCAGCAGAAGGACAAGGACTTACAAGATATAGAGGATGAAGATTGATATTGGTGTTTTCTTTCCTTTAGTTTTTCTTTTATTTTCTATTATTTTATAGCCTTTTTTAGTTAATTAGGATTTTTGTTTTGTATTTCATATTTTTTTAAATTTTTAGAATTTTTTTTAAAAAAATAGGATCTTAGGAAATTAGGATTTAAGGCAACTTTTTCAAAATTCTCTGTAATTAAGTAGTTTAACTAACCAGATTAGGAAAGATGATAGGGTTCTGTGATTAATTCCATAATCAATTAGGATTAGGATACTTCTCAGGAGAACCTATCAGGATAGTTAATTAAAACCAGTAAGTGCTTTATCAAGGAATTTTAGCCAATAACCGGTGAGCTGAGAGCCCAAACACTGAAATTGAGAGCTTTTCACCGCTGCATGTCAACTGTTATTGCTTGAGTTTCTGAATTTTGTCTTGCTAGTAGAAGATATGGAAGTGATAAAAGCATATTTTGTGATTATAATATTTTGCTCAGTGCCAAATAGCCAACCTTGATTAAATGTTTCCTTTTATTGCTTGCCCATTTGAGCCTTGAATATTTCCTTTGATGCACCCTAGCCATATTCAATGATTATATCATGTCCCTTAACACTTGGGATAGAGAGCAAGGTGCAGCACAACAACATGGGACAAAGGTTGGTGAATTGAAAGGTCAAAGAGATTCAAAGAGCAGGCACAAGAAATCACAAAGAAGATTACTCCCCCATAAATAAATTCTCTATGTTATTGTTTATCCCAAAAAAAAAATCTGCACAAAAGTGTGGAAATTGAATAAGTTGGGGGGGAGTACTTCTTCAAATAAAGAGGCCAAGCTGAAAAAGGGTGATAATTCAAGAATGACCAGGTGAATGGAGAGAAGTCCCAAGCACAATCACAAGATGCCCTCTATTCAAAGTGTTCTTTGCATATCCAGAAAAACCATGATTATTTGATAGCCCAGCCTCATTACAACCAAGGAAAGACCTTTTGATCCATATTAACTACTTGCAGGTTCAGATGTTGGAAACGACTATCAATTCTAGTTGTTCAACGGTGGTGAAAAAGATTGAGGGAAACACTTACCCGTGAGAATGAGAGATTTCCTTGGTTAATCACTTATTGCTTTAATTGCTATTTTTGAGAAGTTTGATTGATGTCTGTGTTCTATTCTGATTGATGATTGGTAACATCCCTTGATCCTGAATTTTTCTTATGTTTGGGAAGTGACTGCTACTTAACAAGGAGTTGATGAAAAGTTCCTTGAATTTGTTTTGAATTGTTTGAATTACACAAGGAATAGAATTGATTTTTTGATTGCAGAGAGATCTCTTGCTTGAGGACAAGCAAGAAGTTAAGTTGGGGGGTATTTTGATAAGTGAAAATTATATGATAAATTAGAGCACTTTTTAGTTCACTTATCAAGGATAAAATGGTATTTTTGCCCCAGTTTATTCCCTTTTTATTAAATATTAGATAAATTGTATTTATTAATCTTAGATTTGAATTTGATTCTATTTTGATAGAAATATCGCTGATTTTTGCAGGATATTGCAAGGATTTGATTTGAAGGAAAGATAGCATTAAATGAGGGAGATATCTGCAAGATTTGAAGTTTGATTGAAGACATTTAATAAAGATTTGAAGATTATTTGAAGCAATTAATGAAGATATCACTGTCAATCAAACAAGGATTCTGCAGAAAACCTTCCCAAATAAATCAAAGATGCTCCATAAATACAAGGATTTCATCAAGAAAAGGGAAACAACGAAAGACAAATCAACCAAAACCAGTCTCGGGGAGAGATCAGATTAAAAAGAGAAAGTTGGAGCTGCAGGACGCAACCTGCGCTACAACGCAGGGTGAAGCGCAGCTCTCTAGAACCTGCGCTGCAGCCTGCGTTGTAGCGCAGCTTGAAGCCCAGATCATGCAGATTTGTTCCCTATTGCCGTTTTTAGATAGATTTCTCCCCAATTTTCTTTGTCTTTCCTTAGCCTATAAATAGGAACCTCTTGCACTAGATCAGGTGTGCATGATTATTGTAATTCAGTGATATTTCAGTGATAATGCACTAGAGCTAATTTTAGAGTAGGAGAGGAGGAGCGCTTCACAAGGATTGAAGATGGTGACAGCATCTTCGGTGGTTTGTATGACTACCTTGTGTAGTTAACTCTCCATTAGGATTGGATGTAATTGATTCTATCCCCAAGTGTATGTAAACTCTATATTATTATTTCCTGATCTCTCTATCTATAATATTGGTAATCTTATTCTGTGCTTAATTCCCAACTTCCGCGCTTGCGCCAGAGTTATAGGCTAGTTTCGACTAGGATTGAGGATGGGGGAGCGGATTCTGAAGAAACCCATTCTCTGAGTGAATAAGAATACTCGGTTAACCACTGACTGAACCATGGGTGTTACTGATGATTGATGGATAGTGTGAGTATCATAATGAAGGGCATCTAAACAATAGGCATGGTATTAATAAACCGATAGCAAAGGTTAGTTGATTGTCAATCCAGGATTCGACGCAAAGATGTATCTAATGAGTGATGGGTAGTGACGGTACACTAATGAAGGTGCATCTGTAGCTTTAGGCCTCGTTTATCAACTAGTTCTTTTACAAACGAATAAAAGAAAGCAAAATAAGCCGAGGGTAAGTCTGTCGCCTGGGAGAGCCCGCATGGATTACCTTTGAGTGTGTGAGGCCGCTGGTAACTCAGGGTCTTAACAATATAGTTTGTCTACAGTATTATAGAGTAAACCTAAAATAATAGATAGTTTTTACATGCACAAAGGGTGTGATGATATGAAGTTCAATCCTAATCCAAGTAAAGTGTCTCTAATTCTTCCTTTCTAATTCAATTGATTATTAATATGTTATTTACGTTTTTCGCACAACAATATTCTCAAAACTCGTTGTTTCCCTTGATAATTAGATCACGAGTATACGTGAATTGACTGTTCCCTGTGGATACGATACTTTTCTTACTATTATACTACTGGATTTTTGGTTCGCTTGCCAGAAACCCATCAATACATCAATAAAGTAATTTACAATTACAAGTCTTAACACTCTACTTCAATTATGTCCTCAACTCTCCTGCCCAGAACCTGAACAGAAACCTGCACAACTGAAATATAATTCCCACATCGTGGGATGAGACTACGTCCCAGTGAGTGAGGTAACAGTGTGTGCGGTGTTGGGAAAATAGAACACATAACATGCAGCAGTATAGCATAACTTGATCAGTTTCATAAAACGTTCATAATAGCAAATCGAAACATAGAATGTTAGCCATCCAATGACAACCATAAATGTAATGTTAGTCATGAAGTATTTTACCCAACACCCAAGGGTTCTTTCCACTTATCTGTGAGGCTAGACTGAGCTCAGACTAACAGGAACCGTCGTTCCTGAAGGCCAAAAGACCTTACCCATTAACTGTGATAGACTCAAACAAGAATTTATTTCTTTTAACAAGCACTAGTGCAAAAAGGATCTTCTATGACGGTTGAAAATGGCCTATTACGACGGTTGTACAACCGTCGTAGAACCAGGCGTCGTTGAAATTTTGAATTTTGACGACGCGTGAGGACCGTCGTAGAAAAAGAGAAACCACGACGGTTAAGCTGGTAACCGTCGTGGAAAGTATGGCATTTCACGACGGTTGCAAGGAAAACCGTCGTGGAAAGTAGAGAAACCACGACGGTTAAGATGGTAACCGTCATGAAATGCCCTACTTTCCACGACGATTTTCCTTTCAACCGTTGTGAAATGTCTTATTTTCCACGACGGTTGTGACCATAACCGTCGTGGAAAACCCTCCACCCCATAGGACATTTTTAGCCAGCTACGACATTTTTCGTAGTTAATCTGTAGCCATTGAAAATTCTTTCAAATTCAATACCTCTCCTCCAGTACTCCTGTGCTACCTCAGCCACATCCTTGATAATGATATCATGAAATAATATTTTAAATAATAACAAGTAATATGTAGAATGATATATATATATATATA
The DNA here is from genome assembly GCA_026901365.1 of Sesbania bispinosa. NCBI lineage: Eukaryota > Viridiplantae > Streptophyta > Magnoliopsida > Fabales > Fabaceae > Sesbania > Sesbania bispinosa. The sequence goes on from QLOH01000559.1 coordinate 620,374, forward strand.
TAGAGTAAACAAAAATAAACGTATTGATTTTATTTACTAATATATATATTAGTAACCATTTTTACGGAATATATATATTAGTAACAATATCAATTATAACCTATCTATTTAAATAATTGCATGTAAATATGCATATAAAAACATTATAGAGAGAAATAGGTGCATCTTCTTATTGCTCAAAGGGAAGTGATTAATTGGGACTTAATAATGCACTATGATATTATATATAAATTGAAACTATATACAATATGCAATTGGAATGCTATTTGACATAATTCAGAGATGAAAAATACCATTGCAGTGAAATAAACTAGAAGAATTAAATGCTTTCAATGATTAATCTAGAGATATAGACCAACAAGTACCTGGTCTAGTGCTTGAATAGCTATAGCCTCCTGCACGCTTCAGCTAATGGTGTGGTTTCCTGCATACAAATCATAAAACTCTCATTATAAACTCAAGGCTTGAGATAAGAATTCAGACATACAAGCGTTTCCAAAATGGTAGATTCAATACTTGCAGCACAAGCATAGCATACCAACAAGGGAATATAAGAAAACATGAAGTTGGGAGAGAGAGATGAAAACATATATAATTATTTTATTAATTATATGAACCACCTTATATATTTCCCAGAAATTAAAAATTTTAAATATAGGGATGGATTAATTGGGTGGGAGATATAGAAAAGTTATATTACAAGCTGGGTAAAGAAGAGGGAGCAAGTGCTCACCGAGCAGCTGCATGTGCTGTGTCAAATCCACCTACACAAATTTACCCAGACAGACAAAACCATCTCATCAGTCATCCCTTAAAAATTTCCCCCAACAATACATTTGTCTGCCTCCCAAATCATATCACAATATATTATTATTATTCAACACGAAACCAATTGTTTTAGCCACTCATATAAGGAAAACAAATAACTACCACATATACAATTTTTCTTATCTTAATACTTACCGAGATACACTTGTTTTCCACAATCCCCGCGGCCACCATCAATTCATTTTATCCGAGCAAAACTAAATTATTGAGAAAGAAAAATGAGTAAAGGTACCCACTACACTAGTATCTAAATCTCCTTTCTTTCCAAGTAATCAAGCATGCCTTGACTATTAATTAATTGTCCCATTTTTAAAGAAAAGAGATGGGGACCAACCAAATACAAAGAGAAATAGAATGAGAGATCAAATAAAATAACTTATAATTTGGAGATTTGATATACCCCTACAACAAGAGAAAAATAGAATCTAAAAAAGGTAAAAATAGTCAGATCGAGAATCAATTAAACTATCTAAATCTTTAAAGTAGTTCAAACTATATATGCATAAGCGTCATTCCATGAGAATAGTTATAATTAATTTTATTAGCTGCACAAATCATAAAGTTATATACATGATTCGCACTAAAGTAAAACAAAACATTGAGTAACTCCTTAGAAATCATGAACAAATTAAATAGGATATTTTAACATTTTTATGAGTAGCTGCACCCATGTAAAGTGAATATAATATGTAATGATATCATTTAGTGAATTTGACAAGACATAAAATATTAATTTCATTAAACAACATAGGAATATATGATTGGCTATAATAATGTAAAATAATTATTAGCTACTGTCTATTCAAATTAAATTCTAAAACTGAATATCTCATCAGAGGTTTTAATTTGTTAACTTGTCGTGAAAAGCAAATAGGCATATACTACACAGTACATTAATTTTCATTTATTAAATGAAAGGAATAAATGTCTAAATATAGTTGAACATAGTTTCATTGGCAATAAAGTGTTACATAAACATCCATGTTATTATTTAAATTCTAAAGAAAATTAAGCATACAAAAGAAAGAGCTATAACACTGAGAATGACGTATTTGAGAACTTATTAAAGTCCACCGCCTAATAACTCAACATAAGAATTAAAATTTGGAAGCTAACACGTTAAAATTACAGTCCAACACTCAGGTTCATGATTCAAATTACCTTGTTGATGACTCAAATAACTCAAAACCAGAGTATTGCCTTGTTGACTTGTTGATGGCCACTGGTCAGATCCAGAGAATGTGCAGCCACAACACCATCACCTCACTCTGCCTTGAGAGGGTTAAGCTTTCCTAATAACTTAAACATATAATTGCTTAATAATAATTGGCTAATGAAGGTAGCCATTCAAAAAATTGATAATTAAGCTATTAGTCTTGATAGTCAATTTACTAGTCATTTAATTTTAACATTGAATTCTACTTAGTCATTGTAACAGTGAATACTACTTATATAGCCATACAAAAAAATTGGCATGTTGTTAGCTACTATTTGTCCTGATAGTCAATTTACTAGTCCGATATAAATAACAAATAACATGCTGACTCTAGTAAAATTTGGCAAAATAATCCATACTATTTGGCAATCCTCCCATGCTGATATAAGGTCCAATTGCTATAGGAACAAGTTAAAATAAATTCCAAAATGCTATCAGCCTAAAAGTAACAGTCTCTCAATATTTATATAAAAGTACTTACGCAAGTTACTCCCATGAAGTTTAATAAAGGTTTTGCTGTAGATATAAGTAATATTGCCTGGATGATGCCAAGGATACCACCAAAAAATAATGCTGATGAAGCTGAAGGGATATACCTTCTCTTATGTACCTCCTTAACTATATTTAAGCTTTCACCAACCAAATCTGAGTTGTGAACACTTCCATCTGTAACTGACCCAGAAAACGGAGGGAGTCTAAATGTGTAATGTAGAAATCTAAATTGGAACCCAAGAAAACTTGGCTAGCTGAAACCAAACCAATTAAAAAGTGGGAGAATGGTACCTTTATGTGGTAAGAACTCTTTTGTTTTAGCACCCATAGGTGGATCTTCTTCCAAGCATCCACTCTCCTCTACCTGGGAGCTTGCTCCACTGAGGGTATCTTCCTCAGCCACAAAAGAGGTTGTGACACTGACAAGTGGGAATATTGCAATCTTGATACTTGATTAAAGAAAGCTATGGAAGCTCCTACAGCTGCAAGCTCCACTGGACTTGTATGGACCAATAAATATAACACCAGATGCATTATAAGAAATTCAAATACATGCAAATAAAGTAACATTTATTATTCAGATGATTTCTAGTTTTACTATTTCAGATGACAAACTTAGATGGTGAACTAAGAAAATACATGCAAAGAAATTCGTGTGTCATATTTGATGAACTAAGAAAATAACAAACCTATTTGGCCAATGAATGCGGTGAAATTAAATAATTAAAACACAATGGAAGAAACTTTTTCATGAACGAAACTTTTCAAGCACCTTTTTTGTTAACCCTAAATTCATTGAAAATCATTAGCCAAATACAATTTAAAATTCACATCAACAGATGTATTTAAAATTCACATCAACAGGAAAAGAAAGAGGAACAAAATAATGTTAAAGAATTGCAACCAATCAAGAAAGATTGAATAATACAGTGTCAAATCTCTCTCTCTTTCTAATAATTTATTTTTCTATCAAGAAAAAACAGTATCAAAATATAGCATGTACCACTTACCACTAGCTGCATGATGACTTTGACACCATTCTCCCATTCTGTCAAGGCACTCCATAGCATCAAAGTGAACTTTGCATTTTTTTGGGCAAAGAAATATCAATTGGCCTCATTTCAGAGCATCTTAGCAACATCAACAGCAAAACTCAAAGAATCAAAGAACTTCCACTCTACTGCAGTATTAACAAGTTAGATGAATGAGAAATATGCTTGGAAGAAAACATTATCATCAAGAAAATCTCGGAAATGGTCATCTTTGATATCCAGGGGAAAAAATGTTTTAAAATTCATAATGGTAAAGTACTATAGTCCAGCACAGTAACCAAAGATCCAAATAAAAAAGCCTAAACTAAAAGAGAAACACAGAATCAGAGAAAGAGGGAACAAACCACCCTCATCGCAGCTGCGGCCGCTGTCCACCACCACACCCCCTGATCTGCGGCCAACCGGCCGCCGCCGTCCCTTCGCCGCGGAGCGCGCCTCCGGCCACCCGCCCAGCGACGGTCTCCTCCCTTCCCCCACGTGCGCAGTCGCATACCTCCAGCAACCACCTTGCGACCGCTCTCCCCCACCGTTGTGCTTCGCTCCGCCGCCGCTGCGGCCACATGCAAGGCCGTCGCGCCACCAGCCCCAATGGCTGCTCCCTTTTGTTTTCCCCAATCAAACCCTAACCCTAATATTGAGAGGAAGATGGGAGAGTGAAAGTATGAGGGAGATCGAGAGGTTGAGAGGAGAGAGTGATTGAATGGAATGTGAAATAAAGTAGGAGGAGGGAATGAGATGGGTCTGGAACCGTGAGGAGAAAAGAAAAAAAAAGTGAGAGTAGGAGAACGAGAATGAGAAAGGGAAAGTGGAAAATGAGAGAGGGAATGGTAACTTCAGGACTCTCCAATTTTTTTTCCTAATTTTTTGACACACGAATTCTACGACGGTCCTGAAGGTAACCATAGTAGAATACCCTTTTTACTGTTGCACCACCAAATTTTTACTATTCACACCCGTTATTTTTTTTGAAACACTTTGCACGTTTATTTTTCTAGACCAATTTCTATGACGGTTATTTTATGACCGTCGTAGTATGCCCGTTTTACTCATGCGCCTCCATTTTTTTCTATTCACACCCACAAAATTTTTCAACCCCTATTCCTCCTGCCACTTTTAACGACGGTTGCATAACAACCGTCGTTAAAAACTTGATTTTTTCTTTTTTTTTTGTTTTTCTTGGAGTTTTCAACGACGGCTGTGTAGGAACCGTCGTTGTAGGTACTTTCCACGACGGTTCCTGCGCAACCGTCGTCGATTGTTATGCAAATAATTTCAAAATTTCCACCGCGTCACTTTTCACGACGGTTCCTGCGCAACCGTCGTCGAATAGCCGTTGTAGAAAGTTGTTTTTGTAGTAGTGAAGAGACCATGGACCAAAGACGGAGTCTTGAAGCATGAGTCCATGGACCAAAATCTTGATTATTTAACATGAGTCCAAGGACCGAAGACAAAGTCTTGGGAATATGAGTCCAGGGACCAAAATCTGAGTGTTTTACATGATCATTTTAAACATGAAATCCAAGGACCCAAAATCAATCTTTTAAACATGAAGCCCAGGGATTCAAAGTTATTAATTTTCAACATGAGGTGTCTAAAATGTGACACCCTTCTACCCCCAAATAATAATACATTCATCAAATTGAATTATAAGGAAAATTGAAGTCAACACTGAGGTAAAAAGGTTCACAATCCTCTTTTAAACAATTACCTAATTCAAATCCAAAGTTATTTCCATCAGAGTAAAATCAATGTTTTCAAAAGCTAAATTATCAACATAATATAAATATAACTTGGCCATGTAAGACCTTTAGAAATAATCTTTCTAAATTTCTACATATCAAAATAAAGAAATAAAGCTCCTAGACACTAAGCCCCGATGTCACACATATCAGAGCGAGACCATGTCCCTTCAAAATTTAGCACATTGAGTGCCATTTTCATCACCTATGAAAACCACAGAAAGAGTACGGTGAGGAAAGGAATACAAACATATACATGCAATACAGAAGGCTACCCTTATTCCCACCCATCACCATACATATCATCATTCATCTCGACTCATATACTATTCATCATGTACTATTCATTTCACACATTTGGTTCGTACAAATATAAATTCACACTTTCATACAATCTCAATTAAGTCATATGCTCACACCATGCACATGTACAACATCTCTCCTAAGAGTCATGATTTGGAACTCCGCACAATGGGCGCACCCTTAGTTGTTACCAATGATGGCCCCACCGTTAACACCACACGGTAGGTTGCACCCCCTCGATGGGCCCGTGCAAAGACACTCGCCCCTAGGTTGCATCCCCTCTATGGGCCCGTGCAAAGATATTCGCCCCCTGGGTTGCACCCCCTCTATGGGTTCGTGCATCGAATGTCCCCCATCATGGTCTCCACCCTATCTTAGGGCATGCATCTCATGTATCACACCTCATATGCTCATGCTCAATGCATCAACATCATTTATACATTTCTCATACAACATCATCTACTCAATTCATTCCACATCACCTCATGGTTAAAATACACATAGAACATCAATATAAGATAGTCTCATAACAATACTTCGTGCCACAGTCAATACATCTTGTACATCCAATTTAATCTCATCAATTCCACAAAATAATTCTTATAATAGACAAACATCCATCATATAAATAAAGGATCACCTCATTACATCAAAACAACAGTCACACCTCAAGTTTGGACCTAGTAATCGATTACCAGGAGCAAATACCCAATTATCGGGCCTGGTAATCGATTACAGGGTGTCTGTAATCGATTACCAGAGGACTGGTAGCCTGGTAACCTATTTTTTATGTTAATCGATTACAACATGCCTGTAATCGATTACCAGGGGCTCTGTTTCATGTTTCTGCCCAGAAACACCTGGTAATCGATTACAGACTGGTGTAATCGATTACCAGCAACCCGATACGCCACTGCACCCGGGTTTTTGCCCCTTTTTAACCCTCTTCTTCAATCCTTACTCCAATCTTTAAGTCCCTAACTTGTTTAGACTCGTTTTTACCGATTAAAATCAATGAATTCCTCAATTATTTCAACAAAATATTGTAAACTTAACATCTAATCGTTCAATTATGAATTCTCACCCCCAAATCCTATTTTGACCCCTTTTCGACAGTCTCGCTTACAACCCTCAAATTCAACAAGAAACATGCCATTATACATCACACAAGGACAATTTCAATGCAAAGCATAGGATTCATAGTTCATACTTCGAATTTAGAGATCCTAGAGGGACTTATGGTTGCCCCCACTACCCAAGCACTCCAGTATACGCATATAGTCGCACCCCTTCCCCCTGTACCTTCGAGATGACGATCGAAAACGAATTGCAGAACTCCCTTGATGATCTGTGGCACCTTCTCCTTGTGGAGTCGCTCCTCCCTTCCCTAGAGTTTGGTTATCTGACGTTTGAAGAAAGGATAGAGTGAAATAGATAACCCTTCCCCTATTTAAACATCTAATTGGGCTGGGCCTACTCCAACCCACCCATCCCTCTTTTTAATTAAATAATATGGTTTCCGATTAATAATAATAATAATAATACAGATAATATTAATACTATTATTTCCTTCATTTTATTTTATTTTAGAAATATTAGGATGTTACATAAAAGACCCAAAACTCTTCCTTTCAAAACATGAGGTCCTAAGACCCAAATCCCTTTCTTTTCAAAAACATGAGAAAATGATTTCATGAGGATAACAATACTTTCACAAGCATAAACATGTGCATAAACAACAACAAAGGCAATGTTCAACATCAACAATTCAAAGATTTCACAAAATTCCCAAATCCTCTAACCTAGGGTTTGAGTAACAAAGTCATACATTCAATCAATCCAATAATCCACCCTAGGTTTGCATAAAATCAACTCTAATCAACAATAATAGCAAGGGGGAGAATGAATAGGGAGCTTACATAGGATAGCAATCAAGATTACAAGTGAGTGAGAACCACACTCACCTTAAATAGGAGAAACTTGGTGAAAATGGGGAGAAGAGAAGGATGATCTTCAAGCTCCAAGAGGTGGGGAAGGCTTCCAATCAACTAGCTCCTTCTTCCTCTCATTTTCTCTCTCTAAAAACCGTCCCTCTCTCTCACTTGAAACCATAGAGAAAAGAAGAAATGAAGAAGAAATGAAGAAGAGGAAGAATCTACGCGTTTTAATAAGGTAGGACGCGCTCGCGTGCGCTTGAGCGCTCAAAGTCACTGTTTGGGAGACATGAGCATCAGACTTGGGCGCTTGAGCGCCCAGATTTTCTGCCAGAATGCTAAATTTACTCCTCCACGTGCTTGAGCACGTAAACTCGATGTTTGGGAGTGCAAATGAGCTCGGAATACTATCATATAGCATAACAAACTGAAGCCTCGGATCTTAACTTTCTAATACAAGTGGAATCACCTCAATTGTATACCTAAAACTCTAGATATTCTCGAATTAATGCACCAAGGTTATTTAGCTTAAAATCCAAAATTAAGCAATAACCTTGGTTGAAGCCTAACGGGGCACACTTTACATGAATCATATTATAACTCATCAATTCACTCCAATAAGGCTAACATTAAGGGTTCTAATTGTCCATGAGACTATGTTCCTCTATTCCCTTGTTCCTTTCCATTAAATCACCTTTTACCCGGTTCCCTGAGTCTAAGCCCCTCCTCTTCCTTCTCGTCAATTTGTTTAAGCTTAGTTCCTTTCGGTCCTAATCTAGTTCCCTCCTTCCAATGTCTCTACTTCATTCCTCACCTCCTCACAATGTTATCCTTTCCACCATCAAGTGTGATTCCTCCTAAGTTAACTCTACGTCCACTTGGGACTTAGTACTTGGTCTCCCTTCTAAATTTCCCTTAACGCTCATGAACTCTTAACTAAACCTCATGTACTTTCTTGAAATTCATTCCCACACCCTCTGGTTCTCATTCCCCTCCCAACTCTCCTCTAGATTCTCCTTAGGTCCATTTTTTCGGGATGTTACAACAACCATCATTACATCATCTTATCACCTCTTTATAAGTTTTCACTCTAATGACTAGTAACTTAATACAAAGACACATCAGATAATACAATCGTTCTAGCACAACAAGAAATTGAAATTTGTCCTAACTTATTAAACTACTCCAACTACCAACAACTTCTTCATGAGCCCATATCTTCGAATGAAACGTTGAAAGCTTCATCAAATTTCAAAGTTTTGAACCTAAAATAAGTAAGCTTTCAAATTCAAAAGAAGGTTATCAGCTAACATATCCCACTCCCAAAAACCAAAAGAAGGACCCTTTATAAGTATTCAAGACTTATTTCACAATGTTCCATCAAATTGAAAAACACTCCCCCTCCCTTTCACCATTTGTTTTGAGGTCACATGGACCTAAATGGTTCGCTCAAGACTCCCGTTGTGAAACTCGAGGAGCACAAGTTGAAATTAAAATATGTGGCACTAACTAATGATTATGTTTCACATTTTAAACATGTAAGCAAGTTACTTGAGTTCCTTATGAACTTTTCTTCTTCCCTACACAAGTCTTCCCGTGTTGAAAAAACGCCGCAAGGAACTCATGTGACTTACTCACATGTTATAAAAATGTCACATAATCATTACCTAGTATTATATATGAGTCTTTAACTATCGGGCCGAGGGTGGTGATTAAGTAAAGTCCTTCCAAGGGTGGAGACTTCAAGATTCGAACCTCCGATCTTGCAGGTAAGATTCATACGTCTAGAGTAGCAGCCCCCTTCCATTGTGACCAACCACTATTTGGTTTATTATACAAGACATATAAGGTAATCATTCAAGTAAATGAGTAAAATTATCTTTTTGATTTTTATATTTAGATTTAATGTATATACACTATCAGTATAAAAAAATCACACTATTATTCAATGACGGCTTATCATATTATTTATTGAGGTCAATAACATATGATGTGTCATATTCATTAAATGATGTGATAACACATTAATTATTAGATGATAATATAATTTTTTACACTTACCGTGTTTACTAATTAAACTCTTTATAATTTTTCTTAATTTGAAGAGAAAAAATTAATATAAATGTCCCTTTCCCCTCATTTTATATCTACTATAAATGAAATAATCTTATATTTTCCTTCTCAGTTATTCCCCTTATTTTCACCCTTAAGTAAAGGGAACATTTTCTGCATCAACAAAGATGAGGGCACGTGACACCTACGTGATTTGTCACTTTTCCATTTTAACATTCCGTGTGTGTTCATATTATCCATAGTTATACCTACTAGCTAGTGTGTTTTTTTTTTTGGTAACAGGGGAAAGGAAAAACAAAGGAGAAGACCAACACAGGCTACCTTAAAAAGGTAATACCCATACTGTCAGCAAGCAAGGCACTACCTAAAAAGGGAGGTGGCTCATGCCACAACTTAAAACTATCCACTTGAGACACACCATGCTTAGCCAAAAGATCAGCACTAGCATTCCCTTCACGCAGAACATGAGAAATGAGACAACTAGTACTCCTCCGAATCAATTGATGAATATTAGCAATGATGACAGCGAAATGATGGTGCAGAGGAACGTTAGATAGCAAGCAAAGTCTAACAGCTTCCATAGAATCGCTTTCACACCAAATAAGATTATAGCCCTTGTCCAAGCAAATCATAATCCCTTGACGGATAGCGAATAATTCAGCAGCAAGAATTCCAACCTTACCAAGATTCATGGAGAATCCAGCAAGCCATTGGCCATCACTACCTCGCAAAAGGCCACCAGCACCACATAAACCAGACGAAATAAAGCAGCTGCCATCCACATTAACTTTAACAAGACCAGCTCCAGGAGGTTGCCATCTGACAAGTCTAGGGACCACCATGTTTATAGGGGAAGCAGGAATTTGAAGAGCACACTCTTCAAGCCAGAAATGAATGTTTCTAAGGACTTGATCAATAGGCCAAGGGACAGGATCAAAAATAAAACTGTTTCTCCATCTCCACAGCCACCAATATATAATCATGAACTTAACACCATCGCTGCCAGTAGCAAACATAAGAAACCAGTCCATGAAAGAACTAGATATAAAATCAGAATGAGCAATCCAACCCAAACGCGACCAAACTTCTAAGGAATGGGGATAGTCCCTCATGCAATGGAGTTGAGATTCTAAGGGGCAACTACAGCGGGGGCAGGCAGCAGAAGAAGCTAAATTCCTGTGGAATCTAAGCTCATTGGTAGGGAGAGCCATATGAAGAGATTCCCATAGCAGAATCTTAGTTTTCTCAGGGATTTTAGCTTTCCAAATCCAGTTCCAAGGAAGGGAAGAGGTAGAAGAGCAGACTTGATTAAAGAGAAAGGTATAATCGGCTTTGACAGAGTAACAACCATCAGTGGACTTATTCCAACACCAAGTGTCTTCAATCTGACAAAATTTGGGAATAGGAATTCTCTGAATAACTTCCTTAATATTATTCGGAATAGAGGTAGCCAAGTTGTTGAATGACCAAGCGCCATTAATCCAAATATCTTTCACTTGAAGGGTGCTGTCAGAGATGTGAACATAATCCACCAAGTCACAGATTTTGCCAAGCTCGCTCCAAATAGAATACCAAAGAGAAGAATTGCCCGAACCAATTCGAAGGGAAAGACCATCTTTCAACATATCTTTGGCTTTATAGATACCTTTCCAAATGTAAGAATCATGCTGACTAGCAGTTGCTTGAAGGATAGAGATGTTAGGCATATATTTATGCCTCAGGATATCAACCCAGCATTTATTATCCTCATTCAGAAAGCTCCAGACCAGCTTTCCAAGAAAAGCCACATTAGACAATCTAGCATCCCTCAAACCGAGACCACCGACATTCTTAGGCCGAGAAACCTCTTTCCAATTGACAAGATGCAAGCCCAGAGCACCACTCTTATTGGCCCAAAGGAAAGACCTGGAGATGGAGTTAATTGACTCACAGATTGATTGGGGCAACCAGAAAACTTGCATAGCATAAGAAGGTAAACTTTGAAGAACAGATTGAGTAAGGCAGAGGCGACCAGCTTTGTTGAGCAGCTTCGCTTTCCAAGATGCTAGTCTAGATTGGATCTTCTCAATAATAGGGTTGAAGGTAGCTCTTGGGAATCTGCCCCTGACTATAGGAAATCCCAAATACTTTCCAAAATTGGTAACGAAAGGAATAGGAGACAAAGATGATAAATAGGCTCTGTGACTCCGATCCATATGAGTTGAAGTTATAGCTGAAGATTTGTTAATGTTGACTCTAAGACCAGAAGCATTGCAAAAGGATTCCATAGTCTCTTGCACAACCTGTAACTGTTGAGAGGAACCCCTGCAAAAAAGAAGAATGTCATCAGCAAAGAGAATATGTGAAATACTAGGCCCACCTCTGGAAATTGTGATCGGCTTCCAAAAACCATCATTTACTTTCTGTTGAATGAGCAAAGACAACTTCTCCATACAGAGAACGAAAAGATAAGGAGACATAGGGTCTCCTTGTCTAAGACCACGGGTGGGAGTAAAAGGAGGAAGTTGAGCCCCATTCCAAAGCAGAGATAAAGAAGTAGACTGCACACACCACATAATTAGCTGAATTACAGAAGAAGGAAACCCAAAATCAAGAAGAGTAGACCGGAGAAAATTCCAACTAATGCTATCATAAGCTTTTTCTAAATCGATTTTAAAAGATAAAAAGCCTTTCTTAGCCTTAGACTTATGCATGAAGTGCACAACTTCCTGGGCTATTATAGCATTATCCGAAGTACCCCCTCTTAGGAAGGAAACTGGATTGAAGCGACCCAATAATATCAACTAACATAGGGCGTAATCTATTTACTAAAACTTTAGTAATAATTTTATAAATAACATTGCAAAGGCTAATAGGTCTAAATTGACTAAGAAGGGTGGGTTTGTCAATTTTAGGAATAAGAACTACCAGAGTTTCAGCAAGTTTAGCATCAAAATAACCATTAGCAAAAGCAGACTTGACTAAATGCCAAACATCATCACCAATTTTATGCCAAAAATGCTTGAAAAAATAAACCTGGAACCCATCAAGCCCAGGGGCCTTGAAGGGCTTCATGGAAGAAACAGCAGCCCAAACTTCATCTTTTGAGACTGGAGCAGCAAGAGATTGAGCAGCAGCACTGGGGATTTGGGGGATAACACGCAACTGCATTTCAGACTGGCTTGGGGCAGAAGTAGCAGGGCTAAACAGATTCTTATAAAATTGTAAAGCCTCAATGCGAAGTTTATCTTGATCAGAGCACCAGGAACCATCAGAAATGGTAAGAGCATGGATTTTATTCCGCTTACGTCTAATAATAGTTTGGGTATGAAAAAACTTGGTATTCCGGTCGCCAAACTTCACCCAGTTCTCCCTTGATTTCTGGAACCAAAGAAGTTCTTCTTGGTGAAGCACTTTCTGATAATCACGCTGTAATTCACGCTCCAGAATAGACAAATTATGGTTAGGCTGAGAATCAATAGCTTTCTGAATGCCATGAAGTCTAGACTCAAGTTTAGCTTTCCGAGCAAAAATACTACCAAACACTTCCTTATTAAACTGGATGGAGCGATCCTTAACCTCATTAAGACAATTCCAAATGCTATTTTCCCCTGCCTGCCAGGCTTCATACACAAGAGGAGTATACTCTTCATGTGAAATCCAACTAGCTTGAAAGCGAAAAGGCCTGGGGAGACAAGTCCTGTCCCTAAAGCCACAATGGAGGAGAATGGGGCGATGATCAGAGTAAACACGACATAAGTGTTCAACATATGCTTCACGGAATTGATGGTGCCAAGACCTATTCCCTAAGGCTCTGTCCAGTCTTTTAGCAAGGATCAAAGAACCATGAAGATGTCTATACCATGTGAATTTTGTACCAGAATAACCAAGATCGATAAAATTACAACAGTCTATAACTCGCTGAAATTTATAAGCTCTTTGATGAATAAACTGACCCCCTCTGGATTCAGAAGGAAAAACCACCTCATTGAAATCGCCAATAGCCATCCAGGGACCATTAACTGAAGTACTCATGTTTTCCAAATATTTCCAAAGGTTCTCACGTTGAGAAGGTGTAGGGCTGGCATAAACAGCACTGCAAACCCAAGACACATTACTATGGGACAGATTTAGAGACACACATTGAGGATGAGTATCCCTAATATCCACGGTAACCTCAATATCAGAAGATAAGATCCAAATACCCTGAGAGTGACCCATAGCTTCCGAAATGGCACAAGGATGATAACCCAAGTTATCCCAAAAATTCTTGACTTTAGCGAAGGGACAATGAGTTTCCAGCAAAATGATTAAACTAGGATCATGCTTGCGAACTAACTCACGACAGTAAGTTTTACCAGCACGCCCTAAAGCACCTCTAATATTCCAAGCAAGAATTCTAAAATTTTTAAAGAAATCCATTAAAAACAGATGAATAAAAAAGAACCTGGAAAAAGGATACAAATGGAGATTAAGCTTCCATATCATCCTGAGACTGATCTTGATCACAATCCTCTTCTTCAGAACTCTCATCAGATTCCATATTGTCCTCTTGGACCAAAAGTTTATGGGTTGTATGAGCATAATCAGGTGGTTTAGGATCTAACATTGTAGTTTGAGCCGTATCCAAACTTGGCTTCAACTTCGCAACAACATTTGAGGGAATAGTGGCAAGTTTGGTAGAAGATCCTGACCCAAGGGAGTTAGAATCACTGATTTTCTTACCACGATCTGCCATATTAATCACAGATTTAGAAGCATTTTCTATAAGCTTGCTAATAGGAATCTGAGGCAAAGACATCCTGGGTCTTTTCTTTTTTGACAAAATCTTGGAAGATTGACCTGTCTCAATACCTTTTGGGACCATCCCTGTCTCCAGATTAGACTTAGATAAACTACCTTGAGTAAATTTGAATGGGTTGACACTATTACTCTGAGGATTGAACATAGATTTACTAGGAGGAGGCTTCCCATTCTTTGCTGAATTCGTGGTACGCTTCTTTCTAGTCACAATCAGCCAATCACCATGAGCAGTATTCTCAGGGTGAGATTCTTGAGGCTTGTTACACTCTTGAGAAGTAGTCTTGGAACCAGACTCATCTGGGCCAGTAGCAGAAACAGACTCAACCATAATAGTTTTGGGAGTTTTAACACAATCCCTGGAAAGATGTCCATAGCAACCACAGCTAGAACACAATAAATGCAGACCTTCATACTCAATACAGAGCCAATGGCCATCCACACAGACTTTTACAACCACAGGTAAGTTTAAATCTATCTGGACACAAACACGGGCAAAACGACCTCTTTCTACTCTTAGGGTATTCATATCGACCTTAATTGGCACCCCAACTAGAGATGCTATAGCCAATAAAATACTTTCATCATAATAAACAAGATTTAAGCAAGGGAAGCGAATCCAAACCAGCGTGCGATCAATCTTTGCCTCTGAAGAAACGAAGTCAGGACTCCATTCTTGCACAGCCAGGTAGTGATCGAAAAGCATCCAGGGCCCTTCTTCAGCAACCTTATCTCTATCTTCCAATTCATCAAATTTAACCATAAAGAAACCATACCCAATATCCATGATATCAATTCCTCCCAAGGTTTTCCAAAGTTTCGGAAGACGATCTTTCATTAAATTGTAACCCACCGATTTTCCAAGAAGTTTCACAATTAGCGCATCCTGCCAGGGAGAGCTCAGATCCTTAATCAAGGCTGGGTCGAAAGAAATCCTGGGCAGCAAGCGGTTGCCCTCCTCGAAATCAATTTTGGCAAGATTCTGCGCAAGAAGATCCACCCTGGGTCTCGGGGGAAGCACTGGTTTATTTCCCATCACCATATCACGAAAGGATGGGGGTTTGTCACCATCGGGAGGCTCGGCAGGTATGGGTTGTGGCTGAGCAGCCGTGGAACTGAGCGGAGACGCACTCATGAGAGAGGACCGGTAACTAACAAGAATATAGAGTATATTACTAGCTAGTGTGTTTGATTTAGCATAAAATCACGTTTTAAACATGGATTTGATCAACACTAATTTTTACAGTGTTTTGGGGTAAACCAAACACACATCATGGTGGGAATCAACTCTGTTGGTATAGTAAAGTGTTTAAATATTGGTAAAAGATAGGGGTGTAATCGGGTTGGGTCAGGTCGGGTTTAGGGTGACATCAAGTCCGAACCGATAGAATGATGGTGGGTTGGGTTGGTTCGGGTTTTGTATTTTTTGGGCGAGTAACCCGACCCGAACCAACCCGAATATGTTCTAGTTGGGTTGGGTTGGTCATCGGGTCATGAACATTTTTCCTTTTTTTAAAAAAAATGGGGAAGATGAAATGAAATTAAAATATAAAATGAAAAAAGAAAAGAAATAGGGAAACATAAAATGAGATGAGCAGATGAAATAGGGTTTGGGGAACCACTGCTGCTTGTGTTGCCGTTGCGCCTATTTTTTTCCTCTCTAGAAAGGAAAATGAAATAAGATTAAGGCTTCTTTTCTTGGTTTGGTTCAGGTCCATCGGGTTCAAGATAGGCAAACCCGATACCCGAACCGAACCACACCGGGTTTGAAAGAAAATGTTCGAACCAAACCAAAACCCGAACCGAACCGCTAAATATCCTTCGGGTTGGGTTGGGTCAATCGGGTTCGCGGGTTGGGTCGGACCCGTTTACACCCCTAGTAAAAGATTAGAAAGCAACTTTTAAATAGGCGGGGAAGTGGTTTGTGAAAAATTCACATATGGCCTATTACATAGTAGATAATGTCTACTATATCCACATTAAAAAGCATTGATGAGAAAATCGGACCGGACCGGCCGGTCTGACCGATTCAACCGTGAACCGGACCTGTGACCGGTCCGGTCAGGAGCAAGGACCGCACATGCAGATAAACCGGTGTCAGACCGGATAAACCGCAAGAACCGGTTGTAAACCGTAGAACCGGTCCCGACGGTTGAAGCTTGCGCGCACGAGGTTGCTATTAAAAATGAGAAATAGCCCTCCACATATCAAACCTGCAACCTTATACACGCGTGGACCAAGCAAGTAACCGCTGGATCATAGTTGCTATTTGACAATAATATGCTAACTAATATATATATTATAATCTTGCTTTGTTTCAATTAGAATTTTCTTTATTACGATTAAAAAACATTAAAATATGAAAGTTGAATAATTTTATATAATATAAAATAAAAATATTTCAATTTTGTAACTATATTTAGTTTTATTTATGCTATTTGCTTTTTTATTGATATATTATATTTATGATATTATGTTTTTTTGTTAAATATTATTTAATATATCATATATATTTTTTTAAAAATATATTATTTAATTTTATCGGTTCGACCACGGTTCAACCACGGTTGGACCATTGAACCTTGAACCAGTGCCTTGAACGGTTCAATTACCGGTCCGGTTTTAAAAACATTGTTAAAAAGTAATGGTTTTGATACCTTTGATTATCTAATCAATATAAAAATAGATTTTTATTTAACTAACACAATTAATATTATTTACAGTTTTACTTAAAAGGATTGAATTATTATACATTTTTATTTTGATCTTTTTAAAATATTTTTTCTTATAAAATTTTTATTTCAGTTTATTTACTTATTTAAAAACAATTATTTTAAAAAAAATTAAAAATACAAAAACATATTTTTAATTTAAAGGAAACATTTATCAACTCGTTTCATGTATGCTTCTTTCAAAATTTGGTTGGACTTCGGCAATGAAAAAGAAGAGGGCATGGATAAATATTTTGAAAAAAGTGTAACAAAAATGTTACTTTGGTCCTAGTATTGGAGACTACATAGTTATGAATGAGTAGAGGACATGGGGGAGAAAACAACACTCTTAAGGCTCTTCAAACCGTATGTGATTGATTTAATTTTAATTTTAGTTTTAATCCTATAAACATTTTTTACTTTAAAAAATTGAAATAATACAAATTTAAATTTAAAAGAACAAAATTAAATATAATAGGGGATGAAATAATTGAAAGTTTAATTATAAAAATGAAAACAATTAAGTGCTGAAATTAAATATTACTCTTTATCTTTTGGTCGCAAAATCAACAATACCTAAACCCATTATTTTACATGGGTACCGTAGTAACGTATCACCGTGTGCCTGCGTGGTTGTGTCTAATTCATGTGGCTATGTTGGTGAGTGTTGTATTCACTTAAAAATAATGTCAAATTAAAAGTATATAACTTTTGGGTAATTCTCATTCTATAAACTAGTTTTAAAATGAAATTAGGCACTAGATATTTTATTTAGGATATGAGGATAATATCCCAAATCAAAGGATAAAAAAAAGTTGCTCGCATGTTATCATGCGTATTTTGTGTGTTTATTTCCTAAATTGTACCATACTACCATTTTCATTTTTGTTTTTGATTTATCAGTTATAATTTGCCTCAGAGCAATAATATCATGGGTGTCACTATCACATGCGTTAGAGTTTCGTAGCATCTTGGTTAAAAAGCTTTTTCGGACCATATGTTAACGGTAACCGCAACATAATTAGAATGACCATCAAAAGAACTCCCCTTCGACACTTACAGGAAAAATAAAAAGATTATAATTGTTGCCAAAGCCAAAGTCAATTTGTGAATTTTCATCGAAGTTTTATGTGATTGGCAATTTTTTTTTAGATTTTGAAAATTTAAGGTGAGGGGATGGTGCCCCAGTCCAAGGTAGGGAATGCCTCCGGGCTCAAAGAGCACAGAGGTACTTACATTTTACCTCACTCTAAGGGGACGAGTGGCCTGTCAGGTTCAAACCCTGTCTTGTTCCACTCGATCAATCCCTTGGGGTTTATGATTGACAATTTTTACTGAACTATAAAATTAAACATATTAATTTATTTATTGATTAGAATGATAAATATTTATATTACATGTGAATGAACGCCAATATAAAAATATATTAATATTTAATTTGCAAGAGTTTTGTATCATATAAGGAGGAAAACAATATATTAAAAACTATAATTTAAATCATAGAAATGAATGTTTACATTATAAGAAGATAAAATTTTTATATAAATATACCAACATCGAAGTTGAAAAATAAATATATATTTAAATTAGATTTAAAATTTCATATAAAATGTATTTATTTTAAATTGTGTAAATAAATATATACATCATGCAAAAATAAAAAATTTATTATTAAAAGTATTAATATTTTAAATGACAAATAATTTTTATAATTTATGTTGTTAAAGAATTATGTTTTAATAAATTTGTTTATTATCAGGTAACTAAAATAAAAATTAAATGTATCACATTGTAGATTGGAACACTCACTCATCTTTCGAGGAGAGATAAATGTAATTTTTTTAATATAGAGTTTTTTTTATCCTTTGATTTGGGATATTATCCTCCTATCCTAAATAAAAAATAAAATAAAATATCTAGCCTCTTAAATTTTGAACCATGCCTAATTTCATTTTAAAACTAGTTTATAGAATGAGAATTACTCAAAATTTATATACTTTTAATTTGACATTATTTTTAAGTTAATACAACACTCACCAACATAGCCACATGAATCAGACACAATCACGCAGGCACACGGTGATACGTTGCTACGGTACTCATGTAAAATAATGGGTTTAGGTATCGTTGATTTTGCGACCAAAAGATAAAGAGTAATATTTAATTTCAGCACTTAATTGTTTTCATTTTTATAATTAAACTTTCAATTATTTCATTCCCCCTATTATATTTAATTTTTTTCTTTTAAATTTAAATTTGTATTAATTCAATTTTTTAAAGTAAAAAACATTTATAGGATTAAAACTAAAATTAAAATTAAATCAATCACATACCGTTTGAAGAGCCTTAAGAGTGTTGTTTTCTCCCCCATGTCCTCTACTCATTCATAACTATGTAGTCTCCAATACTAGGACCAAAGTAACATTTTTCTTACACTTTTTTCAAAATATTTATCCATGCCCTCTTCTTTTTCATTGCCGAAATCCAACCAAATTTTGAAAGAAGCATACATGAAACGAGTTGATAAATGTTTGCCCCTTATTTCGTCGAATTCAACGCATTTTCCACTAATAGATTATGATTGTTTGCCCCTTATTTTGTTAACTTAGAAATAGCATCTAAAAAGAAAAAAAGGTAAAAACTCAAACGGGAATACGAGATGGCGACGCCTACCCTAACGAGAAATTATTAGAGGGTCCCGGACCCCATCCCGATTAATTAATATTTGACACATAAAAAAAATTGGTCGGGATTAAAAATAAATTCATGGTCGAACCATGAATTTTACTTATGTCAACTGTTAATATTAATTGGTTGAGACCATAGATGACGTTGTGATATGAGACCATATAATAATTTTTCCACTCTAACACTAGTCACTCGTATTGTAACTTCCTTTGTGAACAGTTTCTCTTTCGGTTCCTTGAGCACACTTTCTGTTATGTTGTGGTTCCATCTACGAAGGGTAGAATCGTAATAAGGTCCAGACCGGGTGCGCAAGATTCATGGCAAAGTGTGGTGTGAAGCTGCGTGGCATCGGCAACAAACTGCAAACATGGCAGCAGCTAACGTGTTATGTTGTTATGTTGTTACGTGGAACGAATCACGTGATAGATATGCTATTCATCTGGTACCAGTCACGTGCACAGCTTAGCAAGTGAAATGAGTGCACTCCACGCCTTCCTCATTCCACTCATAATCCAGTGATTCACCGCATGTTATGGCGATATTTAATTATGAATAATTTAAGTAATGTTTTTAATAATTTTTAATTAAATTAAAAATTCTATAATTAGTCTGCTTAAGCACTTATCAAGACATTTGTTCGAAACGCCTGCTATCTAACTTGAAAAGTTATCCCACAAATTTTAATAAAACAAACACTTATTTATGAGGTTTGTGAATAGTTAACATAATCCAAAATGTAAAATTATAGTAATTTAATTTTTTATTATGAAATTCAATACTTATTTTATTAAAGATTGATATTAAACTTGTTTCTGGTTACATTCATGAAATATTGGTTAAAAAAATAAACATTCAAATTGATAGTATCATGTAATGTAAAAATTTCTCCTCTTAACTTTAAATTGATAGATTCTCAACGATACTATAAATTAAATTGTATTGTAAATTCATATTTACCCTTAAATTAAACTCAAATAGTCATATAAGAACTATTTAATTAGTAAAAAGTAAAATTATTCACTCACCTTTAATAGCTAATAAAATATAGGTTGGACTAGGTGGACCAAATTTTGTTTAGTTTACCCTAGAATCCTCTCTTATTTATGTTATTTATTTAAAAATGAGAGAGTTCTACTTTGTCCTAACATATGAAAATTGTTCGTCCTGGATTTTTGCACAAACAAATGTATCTCTGAACAGTCTAGGTCGAGATACGAATCCTTCGTTGTTTAACGTGGGTTCTACCTTAGTGTGAAATCTTAGGGTGAAATCGAACTACAAAACGTAACTCAGACAAGAAATAGGAACACTGAATGCGTAACAATGGCCCCTGACAAGGCCTTAACTTGCATTAAAAGAAAACGTAACTTACAGACACAAGCAACTGAGGGAACCAGTTACAGTGCCATGGATTTCTAGACTATAAAAAGTGCAATAAACATACGAGAGAATACATGAACAACTTCAAATAACAAGTAAAAGAAAATAAAAGGGGTGGTCTGCCAGGTCCCTACTTTCTCTAAGCTTGCTGGTATTATGCCTTGATCGCGACGGTGGATGCTACGACTTTTTTCAGGGTGCTTTTGAGTGTTCAGGTTGCAGACCTGTGATCTGTGAAGCTTTCTCTTATTTATAGCCTTCACCCTGGTAACCGCCTTCCTCTAAATGGCTCCTCACAACTGCCTTTGGAACCGTCATAGCCCCACGTTCTCTTGCATGAACGCTGGTGGTATCCTTTAGTAACTACTGAAGGTGACGTGGTTGTGAGTACTTGTTGAACAATAAAAGAAGGTAACTAACCTTTCGAATTCGTTCACTCCAAAGTTGTTCATTTCGAACACGAAAAAGGGCTTCGAGCTCTCCAGGCCACTATGTCTTCGAGCTGGGGTCTACCTCGACCTTTATTGCTCAACGCCTGAGACTCCTTCTGCACAGAAACCTTCTTTCGAAGTTGGCTTCCCTTTCCTTGCGTTCGAATCACCGACCTCTTTGACTCTATTGACTACCGTCCACCTTGGTCAATGTGCGTGAGACTGCTTCCTATTGGCCCCTAGGGATGGCCTTCTCAAAGTCATCACACTTCTTCTTCTTTGAAAGGCACGACGTCAGGGAGAGGGCACCATTATCTTCATCCGTTCCATGGAGAGGCCCTTAGTATTGGCTACTCTGTACGACCTGAGGATTCCATTTCCTTTGGATTTCAGGTCGTCAGGGCGTCCAACATTAATGGTCACTTCAAAGAGGACCAAGACTTCAGGTCGAACAGCACAACCAAATTACCAGGCCTTAGCCCCACGCAAGGTCTGGTATTGCTTCCACCTCCTTGGTTCCAGCTTCGACAACGGGGCAGGAAATCACATGCTTGCTCTGCACCCAGTCTTCTGATCCTGAGGGTGGAAGAAGGTGTTGGGATTCGAATTTCAAGTATTTCGAATTTCACAAATTTGAAAGTCATTTATACTTTTCGAGTTTCCAGAAAGCTTACAAGTTCCAGAATTCGAGTTTCCAGAAAGCTTACAAGTTCAAGAAAGCTTACAAGTTCCAGAATTCGAGTTTGAGAAGTGAATCTCATAACTTAGAAATTTGTTAAAGTTAACATTAAAAATGAACTTCAGAAACTCGAAAAAAGAGACAATGGAACTTCGAGAAATCGAAGTCAAAAGAGACTCTGGAAAACCAAAGTCAGGAGTTCTGGAAAATCAGAATCAAAAGAGATTCTGGAAAATCGAAGTCATAAGACTTCTGGAAAATCGAAATCAGGAAGTACTCAGTGGTTTCAACTATCAACAGAAAAAGCTAAGTATCAAAGAAGAAGGAACTTTCGAGTACATAAAGTCAGGATTTCAGAAGAGGATTTCGAGATTCTGAAAGTAAGTTTTCAAGGAAACAGAAAGCAGAATTTCGAGAATTAGAAGTCAGAATTCCAGAAAGAAGATTTCGAGAATTTGAACAGTAAAATCTCGAAGTGACATAAAGCAGAATTTCGAGAATCAGAAGTCAGAATTCCAAAAAGAAGATTTCGAGAATTTGAACAGCAAAATCTCGAAATGACATGGAGCAGAAATTCGAGAAGCAGAATGTGTGAAGACTTAGTAGATTTCTGAATCTCAAAAGTGACTCTTCGAGGAAACAGAAGATACCAGAAAAGCAGTTAATGGAAGTTAAAGAAGTTGCTGAACAAAGACAGGTGGCAACATCTCAATGGAAGCATTTTTGAAAAATGCAAAGATCAGAAGCAGTTTTCTGGTTAGCAGAAAACGTGACAAGCACGCACGCTGCCAGCACATAGGGCTAGATGATGTGTCAAATGTACATTAGTTAGCCGTTAGGATTAGGAAACTATAAATAGGTAAACTCTTAATGTAATAAGGGTTGGCAATTCATTACACTCATACCCTTAAACACCTTCACGTCCGATCACACAGCGACTAACAGGTTTACGAGGATTGACTGTATGTGATGAACCCATCCACCTTTCAATTCATGCAATTTGTTATTTCAATTCCTTTACTTTCTGCACTTTACATCTTTCATTTTATCTATTCAAGCAATTTTCTTTCTTTATTTCTGAACTTTACGTTCATGTTTCTTTGAATTTAAAAGAAGTCAAGTGAAAACTTAGAACTTTGATAAAATTTTGAATCAAATAGTTCTAATTCTTTTAAAAGATAAATTCTTTGATGAAATTCTGAATCAAAACTTCTGAAATTTATCATTTCTGAATTTCTAAAACATAACAAGTAATTTGGTGAAATTCTGTACCAAACCATCATTTTTTTCCAGAAACTTGAACTTTTCGAAAATCTTTAATAAATCAAGAACACCATAAATCTACTTTTTAAAAGAGTCCCGTAAGAGGATCTGATTCTAATCCCCAGATTGTTCTTAGAATCAAAGTGATAAAGTTTAATTTTCGAAATTAGAT
Source organism: Sesbania bispinosa (assembly GCA_026901365.1). Taxonomy (NCBI): domain Eukaryota; kingdom Viridiplantae; phylum Streptophyta; class Magnoliopsida; order Fabales; family Fabaceae; genus Sesbania; species Sesbania bispinosa. The sequence goes on from QLOH01000559.1 coordinate 644,114, forward strand.
TTTTTCACCACAAACAGAAGGAAGAGGAGAGGAAGGTGCTGAGGAAGAAAAGGTCAAAGAAGAGGATGATGAGGATGAGGGATCGAAGGCCTTGAATTATTTGGAAGATCCCAAGCTTCGAGCCTCTCCTTCTCATCGTTCGACCTTCTGGCGCCTCTCCCTTCCGAGGACATGACAGTGGCAGGGAGCTTCGAAGATCATCACCCTCTTCATCTCGAGGCAAATACCTGCCAAAATAACTTAGGGCATAGGCATGAAGTTCGAATAGCGAAACTTCTCTTAGGAAATAAACTTATTGTATTTAATTTTAAATCAATAAAATTTCCTTTACTTGGCAAATTGTTATGCCACTTCGAATTCCTTCTTTTAACTTCGATATTCGATCTCTTCGAACTTTTACTTGGCTTCGCGCTTCGATTTATTACTTCGAATTTAATTTAGCGCCTAACAGATGCCCCCCAAAATGCATAGCTTCGAACCGTTTCAAAAGCTTGTGCATTTCTACACGTGGCAGCCTCATGCCATTTCAGAAACATTTAATGTTTCTTTTCTCTCTCCCACGATCCCATGGACTGAGAACTCTTGGGCTTCCACTAATGTCAGTTGGGCTTGTAACCGCCAATGACCTTTGGTTTTCCCTCCTTTACTTCATGACAGTCTTTTAGTAATCATCAGCTTTTCTCTCAGCTTTTTACCTTCTTCCTCACGTCTCTCTAGCTCCCAACTCAAAAATCCTTACTTTCCTGGATTTCTTTCCTGTTTTTGCTTCCATTTGCTCTCACCACTTCAATGGCGTCTTCTTCTACCACCTTGATTTTCCATAGTGGAAATTATCAAGTTGCTTGCTCGACCCCCCTTGCAGCTGAGAATGGCAAGACCATTGTCAGAGATGACGGTACCTTCGTACCAGAACCTGAGGCTACTGAGGAAAATCTGAAAGTATGGGGTTCCAACGTCATCATCCCTACCAATGTGGATGGAGTTCGTATGGGTTTCCTTGGCCCTTATGAGTTTCCTCCAAGAACTGTTGACTTCAAAGCCTATCAGGCCTTGTATCCACCAGAGAATATTCTAGCTTTTACCAATCCTGTTCGAGCTGATGTGGCCAAACCAGAGAGGCAAGCCTTCAGGTCTTCTCCCATGAAGACCAAGAAAGCCTACCTCAGCTGGTTAGACAAGGTTCAACCCGTGAAAGAAAAATTGTGGAAGGAGTTGGGCATCTTCGATCTGATTCAACTCTCCAGGTCGCCTATACAATATGACTTCGACCTCATTCTTGCTGCGCTGCCCTTCTGGGACCAAGGTACATGCACCTTCTTTCTTCCATGTGGAATGATTACTCCCACTTTGTTAGATGTTTCTATCATAACTGGGCTTGAACCTCATGGGGAAACTTACCTCCCCAATACCAAACCTTCCAATACCAAGTATGAGGATATTGACACTAATAAAATGACCTTCCAAGCCTTTATTACCAATAACCATAATCAGACATCCTCTGGTGTCTCTGAGAAGGAACACATTGCCTTTCTTTGGCTTTGGTTATCGAACTTTGTATTCTGTGTTAGGTCTCTCCAGGTCCCACAGGGCCTTTATCCTCTAGTTGTTTGCCTTCACGAAGGCAGAAAGATTAATTTGGCTAAGCTACTTCTTGGCCATTTGTATTTGTGTCTCTCTGACGTTTTAAGCTTCTACAAACAACCCAAACCATTAAGTGGCTTTTATGGTCCTTTCTGGCTTCGAGCCACATTTCCAAAAGACGTCAAGCTTCCTTATGAGGTCTCTAACCTTTTCGAGCCCACAACCAAAAGTTTAACCTTTACTATTCTTTGTCCCCTTGCTGAAGAACTTGGTCGAATCAAAGCCTACACTTCATATTTCTTCGATCAAGGCAAATTTGATGATACACTCACCCCTTATTCCAAAAGGACTCGTGGCCCTACGTGGGTTCACCAACCTTTAGTGAGTGTGAATCCTGTCGATCAAGCTGCCCAAGACAAAAGGTGGAGTGAGATCCTTCAAAGTTAGCTGATCTTCCCTCATTATGATCAGACCATCCCTTTCCTGATGCATTATCAACCAACCCTTGTGGCTAGGCAATTTGGTCTTTGCCAAGACATCCCTGTTCCTCTCTTCAAGGGGCAAAACATTGCTCCTTGCACTTCGATGGATGACATCATCCTGAGGATCAGAGAATTCGAGGAGACCAAACCTCCTTACGTGCCTACTGACTTCACTCCTTCAAACTACTGTACTGCGGCCTATGACCACTGGTGGCGTAGCTCTTATAAGGAAATGGCATGTTTCGAAAGAGGAGTGTTTCAAGCGCGTCATCTTCACTCAAGAATATCCAAAAACAGTGAAGCGAAAAAGACAAGGTACTAGGATAAAGACTCCCATTTACTTTCTCCCTTGTTCTATCAACATCTTTTGACTTTGTGTTTCGATCTTTTGTAGCCTCTAAAGATGTTGGTGATTCATCAGAGTCGAAGAAACCGAAAGCACCCAAGGGGAGCAGGAAAGCGGCCTCAACTGATACAGCCGAAGCTTCAAAGACTAAGAAGAGGTCTCGAAAAGATAAGGTAAACACACAGTTTAAATGTTCAATTCCTCTTTGAGCTTTTATCTTCCACTGTTCTCATGCTTATTCGAACTCTATAGTAGGCCCATGCTAAGGATAAATCGACCTCGAAGCCTCCTGCACATAAAGCTCCTACCACCTCTAGGAAAAGGAAGACTCCTGCTGTTACCACTTCTGAAAAAGAAGCACAAACTACCCATGCCCAGGCTCAAACCACTAATACTCAGGGTGGTGATCTTTCGAACAAAGAACCAACAGCTGCCTCTGGGCAAGGAACTACTCTTCCTACTCTGGACGAAACCACTGGGTTCGAAACTAATGAACCTGGCTCTTCCCTTAATCCCCAAACCACTGAGGTAGATACTTTAACTTTTAACTTGTTGAATTAACCTTGAGCTCCTCATTCGAGCTTTTCTTTCTTGCAGGACACAAACCCAAAGAAAAAGCTCAAGCATGTTTCTCCCAATGTTAGGCGATCCTGGAAGGCCAAAAAAGTGGTAAAACTTGGCCTTATCCTTTCTTGTAGTTACCTTCGATCGTCTCTGCTAATTTCGTCTTCTTTATCTTCAGATACTATCAGATTCGACTCACCAAGGAAGCTCTACAGGTTCTAGCTCTTCTAGTATTGATACTTTTTTAAATTATCTTCCTCTTGTTATGCAATACCCTGGGTCGAACAAGATTCTAAGATTTGAGGCTGCAGGGGATCAAACCACCCATGAAGATCCTGAAGTTTCCTCCCCTGACCAATCTCAAGGTTAAACACAAGAAGAGGAAGAGGAGGAAGAGGACCGAGGAAGTTAGTCTGAAGAATCTGAGCAAGAACAAGAAGAGGAAGCCTCTAATGAATCTACTGATGATGATGATGTTACCATCACCAAAATAGTCAAGGCTGCTTCAGAAAAGGGGAAGGCAACAGTGCAGACTGAAGGAGTAGCTTCTGAGAAAGAACTTGTTCGACCTGAAAAGGTTATCCCTGAAGGCCAAAATTCTGAAGGTGTTCCAGACCTTAAGGTTGGTGAGTCTTCTCAACTCCAACTTGCTCAAGAGCTCCAACAAGATGGTGATTCGACCATGGTTAAAACTCAAGAGAAAGGAGATGATTAGAATCTTCAGAGTGACATACCTTCGACCCCATCATTCACTGCTCACGAGAATGTTGATGGAGACCATGATCCAATGCCCCTTGTTGACACCATTGCCCAAACTACTCCACAGGAAACTGAAATCCCACAGACTGCTCTTGCCTCGAGTCCGGAGCAGCAAGAACCTCAAGCCTCAAAAGAAACTGAAACTCAAACAACTAATCTTGTTTCGACTCCGAACCAACAAGATCCTCGAACTCTTTCTCCTTCTAAGGTCTCTGCACTAGCCGTCGACCTTGACACTCTCAGTAAGCGGCTCGAAGATGACCCGTTCTTCATTATCAATAGGCTATTGACAGGATCACTCCTTGTTGCTTTAGCGAGCCGTAGTGCCAAGACTTCTGAGTCCAGTACCCATCATCGAGTTCAGGGACTAATAAGTAAGCTTCGTCATTTGGCTTTTTCTCAGGATCTTATAGAGGTTCTAAGTGATGAACTCGATAAGGAAATCAAAGAAGTTTTGACGGAGTTGAAAACCACTCCTGATGTTATACCTGTGGAGTTGGACGAAGCCGTTGGAGCATTTTGTGCCTGGTATGACACATTTACCGGAACTGTGAATGAACTTCATGCCAACGAGACTAAACAGGATGAGATTGTCAACCAAGAAGTCACTTTGAGGGATAAGTTGATAGAGCATAATACCCAATTCAAGGTATGTTCCAAACAACTTTAGGTTCTAGACTTGGAGATCGAAGAACTTCAAAAGAAAGTAGCCGCGAAGGTCAAAGAAAGAGATATTCTTGCTTCGGCTGTTGAGCAAGGTCGAAAGCGTCAAGAAGATCTAAAAGAGGTGGCGAGGGCTGATTCCAACACACTGCTCAATCATTATAGAGATTTGAAGAAGGCGCAGAACGACCATGCCACCCTCGAAGCCACTCTTGCAAAGGCTAAAGAGGATTACCTCGACTTCAAGACTAAGAACTTGTTTTAGAGGCTCTTTCTTTTCTCTTTCTGTTGAGTCTTTCTGCTTAGTACTTTTTTTTATTTTAATGAATTTGTAATGGCCACATTTGGCCCAGACTTAAGTATTTATTTAAGATGAATTTTTACTTCATGAATGATTGGTTTATATTTTTTCAAGTGTTTGTCATTTATGGCTCGAATCATGCCATTAGAAGTAACATCTCGAATAGTGTAGGCGTTATTTGACAACACTTTTTTTACTTCGAATGGTCCCTCCTAAACAGGGGTCCACTTACCAAATCGTGGTGACTTCTTTCCAAAGGGTAACTGCACTTTCCAAACTAAGTCACCTTCTTGGAAACTTTTATTACTAACTCTTCGATTATAAAAACGAGCCACTTTTTCCTTTTGTTTGACTATGTTTTCTAATGCGACCAATCTTTCTTCATCAATCCCGTCTAATTGATCGAACATTAGGCTCAGATAATCTTGAGTAGGTAATTCATGTTGCCTCTGAATTCGAAGAGATTCCAGGTTGATTTCCAAAGGCAAAACAGCCTCGTGCCCATATACTAATTTATATGGGGAAGCAACAGTGGCATCCCTTGGGGAATTTCGATACGCCCACAACACTTGACTAAGTGTTTCATGCCAATTTCTGGGCTTATGCCCTATGTGCTTCTTAATCAACCCTATCAATATCTTATTAATGGCCTCAACCTGGCCATTTGCTTGTGCATAGTAAGGTGTAGAAGTGAGAAATTTGATCTTTCTGGCCTCTGCATATTGAGCCACTTTCTTCCCCGTAAACATGGTCCCTTGATCTGTGGTTATAGTTTCAGGAATACCAAACCTATGGACTATGTATTCTTCTATGAAATCTATTACCTCTCGTTGCCCAATATCTTTTAGAGGAATGGCTTCGACCCACTTAGTAAAGTAATCTACACCTACTAAAATGAACTTATGTCCTTTCGAAGAAGGAGGGTGAATCATACCTATTAGATCGAGAGCCCAGCCTCGAAATGGCCAAGGCTTGATTATGGAATGGAGTTCTGCAGTAGGAGCATGATGCATGTTGCCATGCTTTTGACATTCTTCACATCCTCTTGCGAAGTCATGACAATCCTTTGACATGGTCGTCCAGAAGTAGCAATACCTCAGCAATATCCACTTCATTTTCTCCCTTGCCTGGTGAGCTCCACATATACCCTCATGAACCTTGTCTAGTGCCAGATATGCTTCTGCTTCTCCCAAACATCTGAGTAGGTGCCCCCCACTCGATTTCTTATACAATTCATCTCCCAGGATAGTGTAGTTCAAGGCCCTGAGTTTGAATTTCCTTTTGACAGGTTGTGACGGATCTTTTAAGTAATCTACTAGGGGCTTTCTCCAATCTGAAGAAGTTAGCATATCTAAATTCCAAACCACTCTCTCCTCTATTGTTAATGGAGTTTTGGTTTCGATCAAGTTCTCGAAGAATTCTGGTTTAACTTTATAACCAGAAGCTATTTGGGCTAACTCGTTAGCCACTTCATTCTGGACTCGAGGCACATGTTCCAAAATTACTTCTTCGAAATGGCCTAATAAACTCTTAGCCCTGGCAAAATATTTTGCCAACCTCGAGCTACAGCATTTGTAAACCCCTTTCAATTGATTTATAACCAATTGAGAATCTCCCATCACGTGGACATGAGACATTTCGAGGCTTAATAACAGTTCGAGCCCGATGATCAATGCCTCATACTCGACCTCGTTGTTCGAACAATCACCTTTAATTCTAAACATTACTTTGGTTATCACCCCCTTAGGGGATACAATCAGCATGCCAATGCCGCTTCCTTTAGTATGTTTAGAACCATCGAAAAGTAATTTCCAGGGTTTAATTCCTAAGAAATTAACCTCTTCGATTTTAACCGTAGGGAGTTCGGCTAAGAAATCGGCGAGTTCTTGGCCTTTTATTGCTTTTAAAGGTAAATACTTTAAAGAAAATTCTGTTAAAGTTAATGCCCATTTCCCAATTCTGCCATGAAGTATTGGCTTGATTAACATGTACTTAATTACATCAAAATGCGAACTTACAAAAACCTCTGAAGGTTTCAGATAGTATTTAAGCTTTGTACATGAAAAATAAAGGCATAAACATAATTTCTCTAAAGGTGAATACCTTTTCTCTACGTCACTAAGGCTTCTACTCAAATAATAAACTACTCTTTCGAAGCCACTATCATCTTCTTGGGCCAACATACTACCAAGAGTCTCTTCAGATGCAGAAATGTACAGTCGAAGTGGTCTTCCTCGAACTGGGGGAGTCATCACTGGAGGATTGGCTAAGTATTCCTTTATCGAATCAAAAGCCACTTGGTGCTCCTCTTTCCATTCGAATTCTTCCCCTTTCTTCAACTTGACTAAGGGAGAAAATATCCCTGTCTTACCATACAGGTTCGAAATGAACCTCCTTAGGTAATTTATCTTCCCTAACAAACTCTGCAACTGTTTCTTATTTACTGGGGGTCTCGTGTCGATGATCGCTTGGGTTTTGTTCGCATCAACTTTGATCCCTTGTTGTTGTACCAAGAAACCCAAGAAATTTCCTGCAGAGACCACAAAGGCGCACTTCAAAGGATTCATCTTTAGACCCTGCAGCCTCATCCTCTCGAACGAACATCTTAAGTGTTCTAAATGTTGAGCTTTGGTCTTTGACTTGACCACTACATCATCTATATAAACCTGCATAAATTCACCAATAAAATCATGGAATATCAGGTTCATGGCCCTTTGATATGTGGCCCTAGCAATTTTTAAACCGAAAGGCATCATCACCCATTCGAAGGTACCTAAAGCCCCAGGACAACGAAATGCAGTTTTAGAAATATCTTTTTCTGCAATAAAAATCTGGTTATAACCAGAATAGCCATCGAGGAGACTCAGCATTTCGTTTCCTGCTGCTGAATCGATTAGCATATCAGCTATAGGCATTGGGTATTCATCCTTGGGGGTTGCCTCATTGAGATTTCTAAAATTTATACAAACTCTCAATTTGCCATTTTTCTTAATAACTAGCACAATATTAGAGAGCCAATTTATATACCTGGTTGTTCTTATGAATTTGGCTTTAAGGAGTCTTTCGATCTCCTCTTGAATCTTAGAAACCATCTCCGGTGCAAACCTTCGAGGAGGCTGCTTCACTGGTTTCTTTCCAGGTAATGTTGGTAACCTGTGCTCGACCAAGGAACGATCCAGTCCTGGCATTTCTTCGTAATCCCAAGCAAAGCAATCTTTATATTGCTTCAGAATTTCGATCAAATGTGGCTTGATCTCTGGATCTACTTTAGCACTGATGAAGGTTGGTCTTTGATTTTCGGCCGTTCCCAGATTCACTTTTTCGAGTTGATCTTGTGCTTCGATTCTTGGCACTTTCTCATGGTCGTATTTGACATCTAAAGCTTCTTCATCATAGATGCAATCCATTCGAACTGGATCTCCCTCTCGAGCTTGTATTTGTTTGTGATTATCCTCACTTCCCTTTGTTGTTTCTTCCGTTACATTCGAAGGGAGTTCACACTTGGATTCGGCCACATAGGTCGCTACTTTCTTGATGAATGATTCTATGCTTTCCATGAATCACCCAATATTTCTAAGGCCGTATCAATGTCGACCTCTCTCTTCAATGTGAATCCTTTGATAGGATCCAACCTCACTGAATGAGGCACTTTGGCTGAGTGGATGGCTGATTTAGAGTCAAGCTCATAAGGACTGATATGAGCCAAGTTTCTGTCAAAATCCATCTCCACCAATCCCTGCTCCACAGTATAAACCCCTTGGTCAACTTAGACCACAATGGGATTGCCTTGCTGATCCTACAAGAACAGTTTCTGATGGACATTCGATGGTACAGCCCCTATGCCATGTATCCATTTTCTTCCTAACAACATATTGAAATTGGCCTTTGTTTGAATTACCACAAAAATAGTGGTTCTCATCTGGCCACCTATCATCAAGTCCAGTGCTACAATTCCTTCTGAATCTGATGATATACCTGCAAAATCAGTAATCACAATGTTGTGAGGAAGAAGATCTTTATTACTCTTACCCAGTTTGTCGAAGGTTATTTTTGGTAAGAGATTGATGGCTGCTCCTCCATCAATAATCACCCTATTGATAGGGCTCCCTTCGACCATTGCTTTAATGTATAATGGCTTCATATGAGCCTTGTCTCCTGGAGCAGGTTTTGTTATGCTGACCACTTCTTTCTTGGTCTCTTCTTCTGCTTGATTTAGCATAACAACACTTTGTAGACTGCCATCTTTGAAGTCCTCTTCATTTTCCAATCTATGTACCTGTTGAGAAAATTCAGCTGGCAAGATCGAAATGATTCCACAAATTTCCTGAATCGAATCAGGGAATCCTGACTCGAACTCTTCAGTGAGAAGGTCATCTTCCTCCATATCTTTTACCTTCGCAGCATTAATTTGCTCACGCAAATCATGTTTAGCCCTCGATGATGAGGCTTCAAATCTTCTCTTAAGTTTCTGGGGAGTTTTGGCACACTCAGCTTCTATCTGCTCCATTATGGCCCTGTATAATCTCTGGGCCCTACGCCACTGAGTCCTTGTCATTGAACCCTTGGCCTTAGAATATTGGCTGAAGTGATACCAACTCTCATGAGGTGGTCGAACCTCCTTAGATGGCTTGACCATTATTTCTTTCCCTTTTGAGGTGTGAGAAGTCCCTGCTTGCTTTGCCACTAGTTGCCATTTGGCCTGGCCCTTTGGCTTAGCTGGAATCTGCCTCACCCACTGATTCGAAAGTACCTTAGGCGGAGGAATTTGATCGAGGTCGTACTCAATCAAATAATATGAATTAAGTGTAGTGAGGGTTAGATAACCCAAACTCGTCTCTCAAGGAATTCAATAACAATTCAGAATATCAAAATTCAGACCCAAAATTTTAGAACCAGAACTTCAGATCGAACTTAAGACAAGTAACTTAAGACGGTCTTAAGACAGAACTTCAGACGGTCTTAAGACAGAACTTCAGACGGTCTTAAGACTTAAGACTGTCTTAAGACAGGGATTGTCTTAACAGCACAAAATTGCAGAAACGTAACATAACCAGGGGGTTTTGGTTGTTTGTTCGGAAACAGATTTTGTAAACAAGAAAGTAAGATGTAAAACGATGTAAGAAAATAGATTAATTCTCTTGTTCATTCACGATTGGATTCTTCATCAATTAAAAATACATCGATCTCAATTTCCAGAACAAATTCGAATTAACCGAACAAGCGTCAATCAATTCAACAATTATCTCATGCAAGAACTAAGCGAACTTGCGAAACTAGAACTAAGCGAACTGGAGTGAGATTTCTAATCCTTTAGCTCCTGAATTAAGCAAACAGTTGGTTGTTCAGAATTAAGCAAACTAAACCAGAATTCGTAGTGAAGAACAGAATTAAATCATCAACAAGCGTTCAAATACAATTCAAGATTCAAAACCAGAATTCTAAAGGAGAAGATGAAATTGAATCTACTGCAGAAATTGAAATACGAAATGGAATAGAAATAAACCTCCGAATCCAATTGGAAATCACTCAAGAATCAATCCTTAAGAGTTTAGCAATCCATAAGAGGAAGAACAACAAAATGAAAATGCAGAAAAAGAAGAAGAAGAAGAAGAAGAAGAAGAAGAAGAAGAAGAAGAAGAAGAAGAAAACCTAGAAAAACAGAGAAGGGAGAGCAAGCGTCTCCTTAACTTCAATCTGTGTAAAAATGAGTAAAAGCTCCCCAACAGAATTGTAGCTACATCTATTTATACAATTCTCCTAAACCACAAGATTAATCTAATGGCAGAGGTAAAATGGGCCCAGACTTAAGAGATTTCAGGCCTAAAATACCAAAACTATATCAGAAACTACTTAAGAAGGTTGTTGTTTCCCGCTCAGCTTCAGACAGCTTCTGAACGTCAACTTCAAATTGAAAACTGAACTTCGTCTCGCAGTAGAATATAGTCATATGACCTATCAAATTAAAGCCCAAGAAGTTATCTTTCCAACACCACTAGAATCACGCAAATAGGACACCTACAACTCCAGATATCATCAAAACAAGACAGGTAGGTCAATAGGCTTAAAATTCCGAATTTAAACAACATTTGTAGTTAAAGCCCAATTAAGTCCATTTTGGTAAATCCCAATTAAAAACGATGATTTTGATAACAATTATACTCTAAGAAAGCTACAATTGAAGGTGCAAAGTATGTGTGAAATTATGCTCATCAAGGAACGAAGGTGTTCTCCTGAATAGACATGCCCCTGCCTACTCCTTTCATTGCTTTGTACATCTTCTGCCCTTCTTCATACTTCTGAGGTCCCAATCTTTGCTTTAATTGTTGCTTCTTGTTCGAAGCTTCCTCAAATGTCTTGGCAGAGTCTGAGTCGAACACTGCACTGCACCTGGGGCAGAGCATCACATGCCTGTCCTCATTCTGCTTTCTGGTCAGGTACTCCAGTATACTTTCATCAGCTGAAGGATAAATGTCCTTCACTGTTAGGAATATGCACTAGAGACTTATATGTTTATGAACATCCATCACTTGTATCATGTTATTTTATAAAGGCAACTTATTCTTTTAGAATATAATTAATGTCCTTAGAATAGTAAGCTTAAACTTCATAAGGAATCAAGTAGATGACTTGATCGTGAGAGCTTATGAAGAACTATTCTTAAATAGTCCCTAGTCAATTATCATCTTAGGACAAAGATGCATTTAGACTAGTATGTGAGTTCATTGATGATCGCATCTCACAGATCATGGATATGAGATATCATGCGCTCACATAGGTACACATTAAGAGTAATGGTGTACTGGACAGACCCACCTTAAGAACGTTGCATGGCTTGTTACATAAGTGTCATGAACGTTTCTTAAATTGATAAATGTTATATAAAGTCCTTTGACCTGAAATCACTACGATTCCTACATAAGGAATTATGTGTTTTGAATATCATCAAACGTTGCCTGTAACAGGGTGATCATAAAGTTGGTATTTGGACATATAATAAATTATGTGGTGGAATGTGAGTGCCCTAGATAGGATTTGTCCCCCCTATGTAACAAGATTTATATCTGTAGGCCTCTTGATAAAGTGAGACTGCAAAATGCATGGCCATGCTCAGGAGGATAAACATGAGATGTTTATTTTCTGTACAGTCTACTTGGGAATCAAGAAAATATATAAATTGAACTATACAAGGTTGACACAATCCATGCCCTTGTGTTCAATTAGATATTTGGACAAAGGGGCAGACAATATAAATTATCTTAAAATAGGATTCGTCAAAGTTGTTGATATTCTCAATATTTGGATAGTGATGTATTGCTAGATGTCGCTCACTATTTATGATATTAAATATAAAAGAGTTTTATTTTAATATCATGACCAAATATTAAAGCCTATTGGGTCACACGCATACAACAAGCCACTACGAAAAAGATAATTCTAATTTAATTAGAATTATAACATAATGGGCCAGACCCATAAGTATGAGGGTTAAGTAAGTGAGGGGGTAAAACCCTAGCCACCACTCTATAAATAGAGCATGAGATGCACTACCCTGTACACATGAGCAATCGCTTCTTACTTTCTAAGGCTACTAGCAGAACTGAGGAAGGTTTCCTAGTCCGGCTGTTGGCAGGGATACCAATAGAGACATGGCTACACTTGCCTAGTTTATAATCCTAACAAGGTACGACCTTTTGTTTCAATACCTTTTTGCCTTGATTCGTGTTTTCGCAAAACGATTATAACAAGGGAGGGAATCCATTTATTTCCGCTGCACCCTGACCACATGCTTGATTCCCTTCAATTGGTATCAGAGCGTTGGTTTGCGATAAACACGTTTTGGGCTTTTAAATCGTTTTGAGTATATTGATATTCTGTTTTCTGCTAAAAACGCGTCTGCACGATGAACGCTGTTATGTGCACTTCATCTGCGCTGGGCGCAGGAGAAGCGCAACATACAAAATTTTGAATTTCGAATTTGCGCTTCATTCACGCTGAGCGCATGTAAAGCGCAAGTGAAGCGGAAGTGAAGCGCAGGTAAAGCGCAAATTACAAAATTGAAAACTGGAACCCGCGCTTCACCCACGTTGGGCGCAGGTGAAGCGCAGGTGCGCGTTTGATTTATTTTGAATTGTTTTGTTTCCTTTATTGATTGTTTTATGTGCGATGTATATATGTTTGTATGTTCTAATGTTGGAGGGTCCCATGGAACATGAAAGAGTTCATGTCTTGGGCGTCAAAGGGTTCAATTGTTGAAACCTTGTCTCGACCCAAATATTGGCTGCGATTGTGGCCATCATGGGGTGGTTCGTTGGTTGAAGAACTCCCTGAGAAATGTCCAAAACCACCTTTGTTCTTACTTGTCATGGTTCTCTTAACACTTCTAAGATTCATGCAACACTATGGAAAAGGGTCCCACCGGGCGTGCCAATTTGTTCGTCCTAGATTTTTGCACAAACAAATCTATCTCTGAACAGTCTAGGACGAGATACGAATCCTTCGTTGTTTAACGTGGGTTCTACCTTAGTGTGAAATCTTAGGGTGAAATCGAACTACAAAACATAACTCAGACAAGAAACAGGAACACTGAATGCGTAACAACGACCCCTGACAAGGCTTAACTTGCACTAAAAGAAAACGTAACTTACAGACACAAGCAACTAAGGGAACCAGTTACAGTGCCATGGATTTCTAGCCTATAAAAAGTGCAATAAACATACGAGGGAATACATGATCAACTTGAAATAACAAGTAAAAGAAAATAAAAGGGGTGGTCTGCCAGGTCCCTACTTTCTCTAAGCTTGCTGGTATTATGCCTTGATCGCGACGGTGGATGCTACGGCTTTTTTTCAGGGTGCTTTTGAGTGTTCAGGTTGAGGACCTGTGATTTGTGAAGCTTTCTCGTATTTATAGCCTTCACCCTGGTAATCGTCTTCCTCCAGATGGCTCGTTACAACTGCCTTTGGAACCGTCATAGCCCCACGTTCTCTTGCATGAACGCTGGTGGTCTCCTTTAGTAACTACTGAAGGTGACGTGGCTGTGAGTACTTGTTGAACAATAAAAGAAGGTAACTAACCTTTCGAATTCGTTCACTCCAAAGTTGTTCTTTTCGAACACGAAAAAGGGCTTCGAGCTCTCCAGGCCACTATGTCTTCGAGCCGGGGTCTACCTCGACCTTTATTGCTCAACGCCTGAGACTCCTTCTGCACAGAAACCTTCTTTCGAACTTGGCTTCCCTTTCCTTGCGTTCAAATCACCGACCTTTTTGACTCTATTGACTATCGTCCACCTTGGTCAATGTGCGTGAGACTGCTTTCTATTGGCCCCTAGGGATGGCCTTCTCAAAGTCATCACACTTCTTTTTCTTTAAAAGGCACGTCGTCAGGGAGAGGGCACCATTATCTTCATCCGTTCCATGGAGAGGCCCTCAGTATTGACTACTCTATACGACCTGAGGATTCCATTTCCTTTGGATTTCAGGTCGTCAGGGCGTCCAACATTAATGGTCACTTCAAAGAGGACCAAGACTTCAGGTCGAATAGCACAACCAAATTACCAGGCCTTAGCCCCACGCAAGGTCTGGTATTGCTTCCACCTCCTTGGTTCCAGCTTCGACAACGGGGCAGGAAATCACATGCTTGCTCTGCGCCCAGTCTTCTGATCCTGGAGGGTGGAAGAAGGAAGAGGAGAGGAAGGTGCTGAGGAAGAAAAGGTTAAAGAAGAGGATGATGAGGATGAGGGATCGAGGCCCTGGATTATTTGGAAGATCCCAAGCTTCGAGCCTCTCCTTCTCATCGTTCGACCTTCTGGTGCCTCTCCCTTCCGAGGACATGACAGTGGCAGGGAGCTTCGAAGATCATCGCCCTCTTCATCTTGAGGCAAATACCTGCCAAAATAACTTAGGGCATAGGCATGAAGTTCGAATAGCGAAACTTCTCTTAGGAAATAAACTTATTGTATTTAATTTTAAATCAATAAAATTTCCTTTACTTGGCAAATTGTTATGCCACTTCGAATTCCTTCTTTTAACTTCGATATTCGATCTCTTCGAACTTTTACTTGGCTTCGCGCTTTGATTTATTACTTTGAATTTAATTTAACGCCTAACAAAAATTAATGACAAATGGAAAAGAAGTAGAAATATATAGAAGAAATTCTCAATTTATATTTCAAAGATAAATTTGACAAGTCTTAACATCTTCGATATCAAACATACCCAATCTCTTGATGACAATTTTGTCTCTATCAGGGATTGATTTGGTGATAATGTGTTTGGAAGAATAATATGATGACATTGAAATATTTAAATGACAATTTTGTTAACAATTTTTTGTAGGACTAATGTAATGACATGCTAATCTCTAAAGGACAAAATTGGTCTGTAAGCACATCAACATTCACGGTTAGTTGAAATTGAATGAACTTCGAGATGTTGTACTATATGCACATTTTTTTAAAATAATGGTTAATAACCATTGTCTAAAATAAATAAATAGATCACATTTTTCACAACCACTTTTAAGTCACATTTTTTTTAGAATTTGAAATAAATTCTTAATATCATTTGAGCAAGATTCGAACACAATTGCTCACATAAGCTTTTGGGTTTTGACTACTAAGACATGAAATATATTTATTATTTAGTTTTATACCGCCAACTAATATATGATATGGATACCATAAATTTAAAAATAAACTTACAACATTTCTTATATCGGAATCAAAGTGGGAAGCAGTTTTAAGATACTTTTTCTTCAAAAAGTTTTAGAAAAACACAATTCAATCTGCCCTCTTGTGTTTTTACATGTGATTCATTCTTTTTCAGTTAGTATCAAAATTCAACCTGGCTAAGTAACTTTACAAAATGCAAAGGAAAAAAAATTCATAGATAAAGATGGACATTAGTTCTAGTAGCAATAACTTTGGAAGTCTTATTGTCGAAGGAACTTCAATCTCTCATTTACTTGCCTTCAATAAAAAATGACTATCACTATTGGAAGAATGGGATAAAGTTCTTCACTAAGTCAAATAGCTTGGACCTCTAAAAGAATATTTATAATAAGGACTATGTTCCAATGGAAGCGGGGGGAAGAGATGCCTATAGCAAGATGGACCCAAGACCACAAAAATAAAGTTCAATAAAATGGCAAGGCAATTTTTTTTGTTTGTGCCTTGAATAGGTTTGAATATGAAAAAGTCGGTGGGTGTGCCACTACCAAGGGAATTCGAGACACTCTTACAACAACTCATAAAGGGACAAATCATGTGAAAGAATCAAATATAAGCATGCTTGTTCATCAATATGAACTCTTTAAGATAAATGGCACAAAGACTATAGACCAAATGTTTGGAAGGTTTAAACCATCACAAATGGTTTTAAATATCTCTTGGGAAGAATATCTCTTCTCAAGATCAAATTAGAAAAAACTCGATGAGTCTGCCAAAAAATTGAGGCCTAAGGTCACAATAATTTAAGAAGATAAGGATCTTAGTTCCTTCGACAAAAAAAAGGATCTTAGTTCCATGAAATTTGATGAACTTCTTAGATCTCTAAAGATTCATGAATTGGAGCTACAAGAAGAGGATGACCATAAGAATGAAGGGGCCCTTAAAGACAAAAAAGGCAACGTATACTTCAGGTTGAAGAATTATCTAAGAACCAGAAGAATTAATCTAACGATGAAACTAGTTCTGATGAAGATGGACTTTCCTTCGTCTCTAGAAAATGTGGAAGACGAAGAGCAGGTTTAGAAAGGACTTCAAAGGGAGAAAGTGTGAAAAAGAAAAATATACTAAGAAGCATTCTAGATAAGACAAGAATCAACTCATCTAATTTGAATGTAAAAAGTTTGGCCATATAAAGGTTGAATGTCCTTAATTAGCTAAAGAAAAGCTTTATAGTTAGTACTTCAATCGCTATTGTTTTTTGTTATGACCTTAACCTAAGGCCCAATAACTAAGATGGCCCATAAGCCCATTTTATTCTAAGATTTGTATTTATCTTTTTTCATTTATTTTCAAAGGTGGATCTAACGTTCTTAAATGTAAAATAAAAATTTGTCATTACCTATAAAAGGCTACTTTGGCTAATTTTTTTTACCTAGGAAGGTGATTCCTTTTCTCTCTCTAAAGTCTGATCCTTTTATTTCTTTCTCTAGAATTGCATGTTTCTTGTCTCTTTTCCATAATGAAACACATGACCTTGCTTATTTTTAATTCTTCCCTTCATTATTCTTTTGTTTTTCCTTCCAATTCCTCTTTACTAATTGTAAACCGTTATTTAACCATTTTATTAGGTAGAACTTTGTGTTTAACATATATTTTTAATGATTTTATATGATTTTTCGAGTTTATTTGGTAAGGCATTTCAGCTAACTGAAAGCTGAAATTAGTAGCTGAAATCATTTCAGTTGTGTTTGGTAAGGTAGTTTTCTTGGGTAGCTACTTGACGTAGTTTTTTTAAAAAAGCTCCCATTTTCAGCTACTAGCTGAAAATTAATTATGAGTTTATCCCTCAACCACCCCCACTTATCATTATTTAATAATTAATGATGTCCTTGTATATCATTTTTACCATTTTCAGATAGTTTTACCAAACACTTTCAATCAAATCAGCTAGCTTTTCAGCTAGTTTTACAAAGCACACTCTTCATCTATTTTCTATTACTTTATACAAGTTAATCGGTTCAGACTCAAATAGGTAAAGAACGCAATACATAAACACAAAAAACATACTTGAACTTGTAAAAAAGTCACACGAAATCACGATCAGCATAACATATGATCTTATAGCTCAAGGTTGTAATTACGAAAACATAATTGAAAATGGATGGATGTCTCTTAAAGGGGGGTTGAATAGAGACTTTAAAAACTTTTTCCTAAAAAACTTTAAGTTCAAGTTGAGCTTAATTCTCAATCTTAACAGCTTGGAATCTCAATTTGACTTAATAATAAAATGTTAGTGATATTCAGATAGAGAATGAATATAACTCTGAGTCTTATAGTTGAGATTCAATAATTTAGTTGAGATGTAGTTAGTACTCAATTCAACATCTCAATTATATAAATTTAATATTACGTGCTTTTAGAAGGAATGTAAAATAAGCAAGATTAAGAGAAGAGATGTACAGACAAATTTATCTTGGTTCACGCACTCCTTGGGATACGTCTAGTCCTCACAAACTTGTGAGATTTCCACTATGACAACCTTGTCAAATACAAGTATTCTTCCTGCCTCTTTAGGCTCATCCTCACACTAAGCTTAGGGCCTCCTAACATGGCTGAGATCCAAGTATTCTTCAGCTTACCTCTTCAGGCTTGTACACAGCTCACACTGAGTCTAGGCTTCCTCCTAACTCAGTTGAGATTCTTTACAGGGAAGGAATGAAAGTGATGATGGACTAGCTTAGACAACGTACAAGGTACAAATGTATAGTGAGATCAGCTAGGTAATTTCTCTTTCTAAGAGTTACAAGCAAGTGATAACAATAATGTGAAAGAGAATATGTGAGACAGACTTAAGATGCTCTCAAGTGTAGCTGAGACTGAGTTGAGATTGACTTGAGATGCAGTGAGATGCAGAGATCAGGAAATATTCAGTGTAGTCTCTCACAAAATTCTTTTCTGGGACTCTGTTTTTTTATTTCAAACACAAAACTAGTCGTTTCTGACCGTTTCTAGCCGTTGCAGGAGGGAGATTGCCTTTTGCTGACACTGTTCAGGCTAGTTCTGTTGTGCCCAGGTCTGCTCTGCATGTTGCAGTGTTTGCAGTGTACTTGCCTTGAATTTTTATTATTTTTGTAGAACACGCGTCTCAAGCTGTGTCTGAGTCTTAGGCTTTGTCTTATGCTTATCTTACATCTAAGTCTCAGTCTTAGTCTTAGGCTTGCATCTAAGTCTCAGTCTTTGTCTTAAACTTGCATCTGACTCTTAGTTTGCTCTTGGTACCTTTTGATCTTGATTCTGAGTGAGATAATTTTGATTTCTGTAAGTACCATCTTTAGATTTCAGGTTTCCTTAGCATCTTAACTTGTCTTATATCATCAAAGAAAATGTTCCTGAAATATGAGAAGCTAACATCTGCAAATACTTGAGCGCACAGTTAGTACAAACAATATATGTTAGATATTCAACCTTCATAATCTTTACTTTGGATGGTTTGATTTCATTAAAACCCTTAGGAGTGAGTTTGTCTTAACAATAACATATGGACAGTTCAAGTGCCTCAAAAAATTAGGCAGTTCCTATGGAAAATCTCCCACAAAATTCTCCCTGTAAAGGAGGAGCTCTTCAGAAGGAAATTGGCACATGACCCATTTTGCCCTATTTTCCAGGAAGAGGTGGAAACTATGGAACATGTTCTTTTATTCTGTTAGTGGATCAGACTCGTGTGGTTTGCACCACAAATACAGTTTGCTCCAAACCAGGACCAGGTACAATCCCTACCTCATTGGCTGAATAAAAAATTCCTTACTGTTAGAGAAAGCCCAGATAAAGGCGCTTCTAGTTCAAGTCTCTTAATTTCTATTCTATGGCATATCTGGAAGATGAGAAATGCAGTGATTTACCTGGGGGAATCCCCTAATCCTATGTCTACATTTATAAAGGCATCTACACTGCAGGGAGAGTACAATGAGGCGGCTCTCCCAACAACACCCTCAGGCCCACCTACCCAGGTTAGGAAGCCACCACAATTATGGAGACCCCCGAGGCAAGGAATTACTAAAATAAACACAAATGCACATTTCAAAAGGGAGCAAAGACATGGAGCCATATCATGTATAGGGAGAAATACTCAGGGAAATTAGAGTTTGGGCTTACCCGTTCAATATCTGCCCCCTCAACTCTTATAGCTAAAACTCTCACTGTTCGAGAAGCAATCTCCGCAACCCTAAATTTTGGTCTCACTGTGCGGATTCACTTGGGTTGGGAGGGAAGGTAATACCTTAGCGCACTCAGTAGCTCTCCTAGCATCTCAGGACGCCTTCTCCCGTGACTGGATGATGAACCCTCCTCTCTCTATTTCTCAAATTCTCCATAGTGATGCTCGCCAGCAACGATGATAAGTTGCTCGCTCGTCATGTTTCTCTGGATATGGACCTCCCATGGACACTTCCTCTGTGGAGTCTCTGGAGTCCTCTCCGCTACTGCGAACCCTATCTCTGGAAGGGAACTTTAGTTTTGTGTTTTTGCTTTTTTCTTTAATTGTATCTGGTTCAGAGAGCGAATCTAGTAGGCTTTCATGTAGACCCTTTGCTGATTGGCATTATCTCTAACTTTGTAATGGGTTGGGCCCCTGTCTTTTTGTTGGAACTTCCAGCCTTCTAAATGGATTGCCAAGTATGTTCGACCATAAAAAGAAAGGTTGTAATTACGAGAAAAATATTGGTTAAATTCATCCCTTATGATTTTCTTTTTTAACCTTTCACAAACAACACTAGAATGTCATGAAAACCGAGAAAGATCGACATAGTGAAGGAGTATTGTAACATCCCAATATTAAGGCCTAGAAACTATAGTCAGAGCGTTAAACTGTGGTTCCGGCCAAATAACGAAGATTTGGAAGTGGTATGGGATGTTGGAGTTCTGAATGCGATATTAGATAAGAATTTGGTACATGAATTAAGAGGATTATAACGATTTAAGAATAAGAAAATGATATTATAGGGAGAAGAACTAGATTGGAAAGGTATGATATTACATGAGAGTTAGGGAATTGATTTATTAAGAATTAGAGTGGGGAAGGGTTTGGACGAGAAGAAGTAAGTTAGAAGGGGGTTTTCATGGAGAGGAATTAGGTTTGAGAAGGATAGAATTGATTTTGAGCCAAGAGGGGCACAAACCGAGGTTATTGCTTAATTTTGGGTTTTAGGCCTAATGACCTTGGTACACTAATTCGCAATTATCTACAGCTATGGGTGTCTAATTAAGGTGATTCCACTTTCATTAGAAATCTTATTTCCTGGGCTTCAATTTGATATATTATATGATAGTATTCCAAGCTCATTTGCACCCCCAAACAGTGAGTTAAACGCTCAAACGCGCGTCTGGCAGGAAAAATTGGGCGTTTGAATGCCCAGGTGGAGGTTTAAACGCGTGGGCGCGACCAGAATTCTTAAAAACGCGTTGTCTCCTTTTCTTTCTTATTTTTCTTCCCCTTTAGGGTTCTAGAGAGAGAGTTCCTCCCCTTTTAGTGAGAGAAAGTGAGAGAAAGAAGAAGAAGGCTTGGGTAAAGGCTTCTCCCACCATCTCCTAGCTTGGACCTCCATCATCTTCTTCCTCCTTTTCCTCCATTAGAGCTTCCTTTGAGGTGGGTGTGGCCTCACTCTATCTTTTCTTGGGTTTCTATTATGAATGCTCCCTATTCTTTCTTTCCCCTTCTATTATTGATGATTATGTTTAGATTATGGAAAATCTAGGGTTGATTGTTAGGTTTATATGAATGTATGATTTTTGGCTCAAACCCTAGGTTAGAGGATTTGGGGGTTTCATGAAATTGGAGGTTTGGGATGTTGATATTGCCTATAATTGGTTATGTTCATGCTTATTATCATGTTTATGCATTGAAAGAAGGTTTTTACATGTTCCTAACCCGCACCATGTTCATGGAAAATATTTTGGGTCTTTGACCTCGTGAAAATGGAAAAAGGAAATGTTTTGGATCTTTGACCTCATGATAATGGTAAAGGAAATGGTAAAGGGGTCTTCGGACCAATGGTAAAGGAAATGGTAAAGGGGTCTTCGGACTAATGAGGTGCAAGAGAGGTAACCGCTTTTACTCCTTGGCCAAGGGGTAACTGAGGTTCCTCATATTAAAAATGAACCCTGTATGTTCAGACTTAAAACTTAATGAGTGTGGCCCTGGATGATAGTCCTTGGTCGCATGGCCGAGCGCTCAAAAGATGGTAACAGTGAAAAGACCCCGTGGGTGTTCGGGTTATAACACTTGAGGACTGACTCTGCATTGTTTACTTATGTGACTGACTCATGATTCTAGTTCCCGTTCTTCAGGTGCATATACTTAGTGTTTTGAGATCATGCCCTATGTTCATAATACCATTTCATGTAAATTATGCTCATGTACATTGTATGCTTGGTTGTGCTTTTTCCCCACACTGCACACATTATTATCACACTCACTGGGACGTAGTCTCATCCCACGTTGTGGGAAAACATCTTCAATTGTACAGGAAAGGATTTATTAGCATTGGTGGACGAGTCGGAGTCTCGAGGCGGACCCTGCTGCCTCCTCAGTTTCCAGTTGCCTTAGGACGCTTAGATTTAATAAAGTTATGTAATGATTAAGAATTGTGTATAAATGTATATGCTTATAGGTTATTGGACCATATTACTTTAAGAGATTGATGTGAATGTTTGGTTTGGCCACGGAGGCCTCTTATTACTGAAATGGATTAGTACTTCTGTTATTATGAACTGTATTGGTGTTTTGCTGGTTTTCAGGTGGATCTGGAAATTGGGAAACGTCCAGTTTTCAGGGGAGACTGCCGAATTTTCGGCAGGAGTTTTATGAACCTTAAACACGCCAAGTGTGGGTTCCTCCCTGTCTTTCTTCAGGGAATGTTTTAGAATTGTGTTATTGAATGTCGAGGTAGCCTAAGCATACGTTGGACTGTTTGGGCAAATTGTGTTTGTGTGCAGATACACGAAATGACGCGAAATAATTTCAGAAATTCGGAATAGTGTTTCTAACGAACACTTATTCTTGAATTGAGAAATTAGGACCTTACAAGTATGATATGAGACAAAGTCCTTACTCACAATATAAAATTACTAAACATTCTTTTTATTATTCAAGAGTTTTTTTATAATAAAATTTATTTTATTTATTTGTAATTTATTATCATTTTATAAATTATATATTTATTTTTACTTAATTAATTATAAAACAATTATGAAGAATTAACATATTTATGAGATATATAAATAACATATTAAAAAAATTTTAAAAATTCTAATTTAAATAATTACATATTAATTATATTTTTTAATATGTATATCCACATTAAATATCGTTAAAAAGATTATAGGAAGTAGGACTGTCCTATTTATTTGCCACACATGTATCAAAATAAACAGATTACAAAAATAAAATAAATATAATGCTATTAAATATTATTTTTAGTTTTATTTAAATAAATACCCAAGTTAGCCCTTAAAAATATAATATTTTCATAATAATTAGTCCTTAAATAATAAAAATTATGCTAAAAGTTTTAAATGACGTTTATTATTATTTTTTGTGCAAGACTACATGTATTATCTATGGGAGAAATCATGTTCGAGCCGATCGAGCTGGGTAGGACCTCGATGAGAGGCAAAGTCTCTTGAGTATTTAACGCAGTTGCATACCCCCGAATTTGAAGTCAAGACCATTGGTTAAATTAGAATAGCCCCTTACCAGCCAATTTACGCATTTAGTGGTAAATGACGTTTAATATGTTAAAGTAGTTCCATCACACAAATTAATCCTTAAAATTCTTAATATGAAGGCTAATTTAACTGGCATAATCACAAAATATATATTTGGGAACTTTAAAAAAATTTAAACATAATTTTAATTACTAAAAAATTAATACAACTGACACTTTATTTTCCATATGGTCTAATTTGAATATTTATTTCGAGCATGTTTGATTTAGCATTGAAATATGACTACGTTTTCAATGCTAAAAATAATTACATTGAGAATTCAAACTTGAGTTTAGGGTTTACGGTTTGGGAATTTTTGTGGTACCCTTTGAATTTAGAGAATTTTAGTACTCTCTCTAACGTCGACCAATTAAACAACTGTAACACTCTTCTACCCCAAACTCTTATTCATTAAATAAATCAAAATGTAGGAAAAATAGTGTCCCACAACGGGTAAAAGGTTCACATTTCTCATCGTAACAAACGTCATTTATTTCAAAAGTAAATTCATATAAAATAGAAATAGTAGTCAACGGTTTTCAAAATACTTAAGCAGCGGAATCTCAAGAAATCAACATCAACCTATACTACTGGCCATGTAAGGCACTCAAAACAGTTTACAAAATCTTTTCCTAACTAGAAACATAAAGTAAAATCCCCAATAATATGCCCTAATGTCACATGTATCAGAGCGACTCTCCCTTCAATCAAAACTCGACACCAGTTGTGTCATCATCATCACCTGTAAAATTAGCCACAGTGTAACGGTGAGGAAAAGAATACTACTCATACATACACATAGGAGGCTACCCTATCCTCACCCACATACAGTCCTCATAATCATCAAACATTCACATACTCATATCATCTTATACTCTCTTATCATCAAGTTATTTACTTCATCATAGTTATATTAATCACACTTTACAAATCATCAAGCACATTCTCTATATTCAATACATAATCCTCATCTCATCATTAATCCTCATCTCATCATAATATAAATCAACATCATCATTAAATACACTGCATGTTCAACTATCATCATGCACACCCAAACATCATCAACACCATCGTAACATTCATCATCATCATTAATCACATTGCATATTATGCACACCAAAACACCATCAATATCATCATATTATTCAATATCATCATTAATCACATTGCATATTCATCTATCATTATGCACACCAAATCATCATCAACATCATCATATTATTCAATATCATCATTAATCACATTTCATATTCATCTATCATTATGCACACCAAATCATCATCAACATCATCATATTATTCAATATCATCATTAATCACATTGCATATTCATCTATCATTATGCACACCAAATCATCATCAACATCATCATATTATTCAATATCATCATTAATCACATTACATATTCATCTATCATT
This sequence comes from Sesbania bispinosa, assembly GCA_026901365.1. Taxonomy (NCBI): domain Eukaryota; kingdom Viridiplantae; phylum Streptophyta; class Magnoliopsida; order Fabales; family Fabaceae; genus Sesbania; species Sesbania bispinosa. The sequence goes on from QLOH01000559.1 coordinate 668,657, forward strand.
ATGCACACCAAATCATCATCAACATCATCCTAAGGATCATGACTTGGAACTCCGCACAATGGGCGTCCCTCATCAATCTCCCTAGTTGTCACCAATGATGGATCTCATCATGGTCTCTGCACCCCCCCTCTAATGGGTCAGCGCAGTTCACCTCCCTGGGCTGCACTTCACCCTTCACTGGGCTTGTGCATCTCAAGTACAATAACCTCCTTGAGTATACTCGCCTCTCACTAGGCTTGTGCATCTCAAGTACAATCACCTCCCTGAGTTACACTCGCCTCTCACTAGGCTTGTGCATCTCAAGTACAATCACATCCCTGAGTTACACTCGCCTCTCACCAGGCTCGTGCACCTCAAGTACAATCACCTCTCCGAGTTACACTCGCCTCTCACTAGGCTTGTGCATCTCAAGTACAGCACCTCCCTGAGTTGCACATCACCCCTCTCTTGGGCTAGTGACCTCGAGTACAACACCTCCCCGAGTTGTACATCACCCCTCATTGGGCTAGTACACCCCGAGTACAACACCTCCCCGAGTTGCACATCACCCCTCTCTTGGGCTAGTGCACCTCGAGTACAACAATATATATATATATATATATTTATATATATATATATATTCAAGGCAACATCATCATCATAAGAATAAATACCTCATCATCATCATCATTATTATCATCATAAAATCATCATCATTCACCATTAATCATTATAAACATCATTAATTATCATCATATAAATCACCATAAGCATCATTATATAAACATCCAAACACACCTCTCATAAGGTCACACACATCATCATCATTATCATAATAAACATCTATTCATCAAAGATATAACCATAACATCCAAGTCACACCAAAATCAAAGTATAACAATCATCATCAAGCACTTAGATCTCAAAATCCACACTGGTAATCGATTACCAGCCTCCAGTAATTGATTACCTGCAAGCAAAGCCTCTGGTAATCGATTACAACCCCTCTATAATCGATTACCTGCAAGCAAACACACTGGTAATCGATTACAGCATCTCTGTAATCGATTACCTGCAATCAATCACCCTGATAATCGATTACAGCATCTCTGTAATCGATTACCCGCAAGCAAACAACACTCCAGGCTGCCTAGAAAGATCTGGTAATCAATTACAGACTTCTGTAATCGATTACCCGCGACGCAGATCGCAGTTCTTACGAGTTTTAACCCTCTTAATCCCTTTTATTCATCCTCTTATTAATCCTCTTTGTTATAATAACAATCATAAACGTTTATATCAACAAAACTTAGTAAAAACACTAATCTTTTCACAGATTATACAGTTAATCCATCAAAACTCCTAATCATCAAACCCCTATTTACCCCTTTTTATTATTCTCAATAACCTCTTCAATTTCACCCAAGAATTCATCAAGATTCATAACATCAAACATCAATCAACAATTTTCATCATTTATACTCAGTATAAACATATATCAATCGAATTTTAAAGTCTTAATTACTACCCAAGCACCCCCGCATGCACATACAAGCAACACCTTCTCCCCCACCGTACCTTGAAGTGGAGATCGAACAACAAGGAAGACTCTTTCTTGGTTCTTGATGATCACTCTCTAGCAATCTCCTCTTGAGACTTGGTTTCTCCCCTCCTTAGCGTTTCGCTCTCTGAAGATTTGACGAATAAGGATTAGGGTGAAATGATAACCCCTCCTTACTAACATGCCAATATGGGCTTGGGCCCATCCTCAACTCCCTTATCCTCTTTTTAAATTTGAACTAGCTTTATGGATAAAACTACTCATAATATTAATTCTATTATTTATTTATTTATTTATTTATTTCTTCTACTCTATTATTTAATTTAATTTTATTTTACTTAATAAAATTCAGGATGTTACAACAACGACATATCATTGGGCGCGTTTGGTGGCACATGATAGGATATGATAGGATATGATCAGAGAGTTGGATAGTGACATCATAGGATAAGAGCAGGATAAGCTCTTACCTTATCCTATGTTTGATGTACACCAGGAATAAGAAGACAAATATGATTATTTTATCCTATCCTACGTTTTTGAGATGGACAGATTATGGTACGACAGGATATAAAGAATATTAAAATGACAAAATTACCTTTATTACAATTTTAAATATTTTTACTTTTCAGCAAGCACACATAAATAAAAATTATTTTTTATTAAAAAATATTTAAATTTATTTACAAAAAATAAAATGGTTAAAATATTAAAATTAATATCAAAATTACCACAGGAAAATCGTTTATTATAGAGAGGAGACGGAGAGCGAGGAGAGAGAGGAGAAAGAGGAGAGGATGGAGGGAGAGAGAGAGGAGAGAGAAAGAAAGAGGAGGAGATGGAAGGAGAGAGAAAGTGGGGGAGGGATAGAGAAAAAGAGGAGCAGAGGGGGAGGAAGGAGAAGAGGAAAGAGACGAGAAGAGGAGCGGAGGGCGACGAGAAGGAGAGAGGGAGAAAAAAGAGGGAAAGAGATAGGAGAGAGGGGAGAGAGAAAGAATGGGAGAGAGAAAGAAGAGAGAGGAGAGAGAGAGAGAAGAATGGGGAGAGAGAGGGGAGAGGGGATGAGAGGGAGGAAAGAGATAAGAGAGAGAGGAGAGAGAAAGAGGGGGGAGAGGAGAGAGGGGAAGAGGACAGAAGAGAGAAAGAGGGAGAGAGAGGAAAGAGATAGGAGAGAGAGGGAGGAGAGAGAAAGATGTGGAGAGAGGAGTGAAAAGAGAGGGATAAATGAGGAAGAAATTTTTTTATCTTATCATATCCTCCTATACACTCCCTAACCCAGCTCCACCCTCAGATAAGAATAGATAAGAATTACCTAGAAGGAAAGGATAGGATAAGCATAGGATAAAGTTATCATATCATATGGTTGCAACAAACACATGATAAGTGATATGATAAGAAAAGGTTATCCATATCATGTCTCGTATCCTGTGCCACCACAACGGGATATCATGTCTTCTATATTGTATTCAAATGCAATTGTTTTAAAAATTACAAAATAATCCTTAGTTTAATTTTTTTTTAATTTAGCAGTATAATTGTAATAGATTAAAATCTCTCTAACCTAAATTCCCAATTTCTTCATTTTCCTTCCAACCATTTCTCTCCTCTCAACCAATTGAATTGTTGCATCTCCCTGTGAGGCTGGTGATGTTTGTTTTTCCTATTTGATCTAACAATGAAAACAATGGTATTTTGGGAAAAAGGAATAGATGAACCTAGGTCTTTGGCAAATAAGGAAAACCAACAAATCGCGGTGCAAAAACTTTTGTTCAAGATTTTTGTTTCCAGTGGAACTTTAGTTCAGAAGTTATACTAATGATTATGAGGCAAAAATGATAGAAATTTGGCAAGCGCATCAAATCGTCACAAGTATTCAAGAGTAAGTAAGGTATCGAATTTACAGAGATTGAAGTTCAAGTACCAATTACAAGGAGTTACCTAGTTGGAAAGAGAATTATGAGTGTGAATGAGGAATTGCAGAAATTATAACCAAAAAACTGATTATGTAGTTGAACAATTAACAAAAATACAATATTAATGAAGAACAATATCAACAAATGGTTAGGACTTGGTTCCTTTTAATTCTCACTCCATGTAGCAGATTATTCAACTCAATTATTATGATTTAATTCATGATCCAATTCACTTAGATAGTTAAATCCCAATTCCTTGGTGAATTAACCCTATATCTACAATTAAGAACCCTAATTCCTTAGGTGAATTCAATTGTGACATGCATTAACAAGAATTGACAAGATCACACAAGAATCAATTCCTATTCCTAGGTAATTAATTACTCATGTTGTTTACTTCATATCCAAGTTTTTCTCCAATTTCCAATTGTGAGAATCACTCTCAAATCATACATTGGTTGATCAAGTCAATGAAGCATTAAGATTGGAAGTAAAACAATGTAATTGCATCATAACAATCTGAATTGAATTCAAGAAACGAAATTACATGGAGTTTGAATCAAAATTCCCCAATTCCTAACCTGAGAATTTAGCAATCCATTACAAAAGAGAAGATAAAGGAGAAGAGAATTGCAAACTCAATGAGAAAACTCCATTAAATCAAGAACCCTAGCTTCCACTTGTGTTTGATCTTCAAGAAAAAGAGAGAAAAGGGAGAGGAAATTCGAGTGGAAGAAATGAGAAATCTGAAAAAATGAAAAGACCCCCGTTAAAAATCTAACAACTATTATAATGTTTCTGCAGCAATCGTGTCCCCACATAGGCCTTGTTATGTTCTCACACGAACATGGCAAGAGTAAAATTCAATTTCTGTAGCCTTCGAGTTATCGTGTCCTCACACGAAAATAGCTTGTTCCCACACGAACATGACAAAATGTGAATTGCTCAATTTTGCACCCTTCCTTTACCTCAAAATTTCACTGTTTGACTCTTTCTCACACTTCAAAAATGCTCTCTTTACTTCTTTTTTTCTTATTTTCCAGAAAATTCCTAAAACAACAAAACAATGAAAAATTAGAGAAAATGACTATTATTTACTAAAACCATCTAAATACAAACAAACTCAATTATGTACAATTTTAACTACAATTTTACAAAATTATCAACTAACGATTAAAAACTACCTAAAATAAACCTATAAATCTACTACTAAAGTGGATTTATCACAACCCCAAATTAGAATTTTGCTTGTCCCCAAGCAAACAATTAAAGCTCACTAAGAATATTCTAGACAAAACAAGAGGGAAATCACAAGTAAACATCCCAATTCTCCAAAAGAAATTCCCCAACTGATCATTCAATTCTAATCCATTCCTGAAAACAATTAGCATAAGTGTTATCACAAATCAAACAAGTGCAGTACCTAGCTCAGATATCTCAGTCAAACTTGAAACAATGCCAGATAAAATATGCAAAAGTTCACAAAGAAAAGATAAATTGTATTCACAACCCTCACAAGGTAGGTTACCTCATCACTCTTAGTTTGTGTTAAAGGGTATTGTTTCTCTCAAATTACTCCCCACTCAATGATTCATACCAGAAGCTTGACAATATTCTAAAACTTCCACTGCAAGACAAGTGCAACCACAAATCATGAGGACTTTAATTGGGGTAATGGGGTTGGGAAAAGGTAGGAAAATTTAGGATTAGTTAACCCAAAGAATTAAAGGATATATGTGATGAGCTCAAGAAATTAAGTATGAAGTTGAACTCATCCTTCCTTTGATTCATTTCATCGCCCCTTTTTTTCAGAACTTTTTTTTTTCTTTTCATCAATCTCTCTTTTTTTATTTGATTTTCTCTACTATAGCTTGTTTTTTCTTTCAATGTACTTGCTCTTTTTGTATTTTGCTTTACTATTTCTTCTTCTTCTTCTTTTTTTTAACAGCTAACAACGCAGTTTTTTTTGTGAAATAAAGCAAATTGCTTTCCCACCCCAAACTTAAAACATTGGCTTGCCCTCAAGCAAAAATAGAAAACAACCCCAAACTTAATTTCAAAAACTCATCCTTGAATGGCCATATATCCTTGAATCCTAAAGGGGAAGGACATTAATGGTTTTCACTAAGTTTGTAATGAGCTTAGAAGGAAGAATGGGAAAAAGCTCAAAGGGACGAAAGCAAGAGGAAATATTTTCAGGGTGGTCTATTTAGCCCAATAGTTAACAAAAGAATGCCAATCATGCATGGATGCAAATGAGAAGAAACAATTTCAATTAAGAACAAGGTCCAAGTTCTAGAATGAATCTCAAGGGAGTAGTTAATCACACAACAAGGAATAATAGAGTGTATGGCCCAAAATTCTCACCAGGGTTAATATTGTGACTACAATCCAACTAATTCAATGATCCACCCCACACATTATCAAGCAAAATCAAGAATTTCCAATCAAT